>OY740801.1:5638919-6238919 GCA_963514005.1 Raja brachyura
TGGGCCAGGTCATCGGTGTTAACTTCCTTGGGCTTCTACTGTCCATGTCACAAGTTATGGGAGTAGAATTAGGCCATTCGGCCCTTCGAGTCCACTCCGCCATTCAATCATAGCTGATCTACGCCTCCTAATCTCATTTTCCTGCCTTCTCCTCATCACCCCTGGAACCCGTTCTAATCCATAAATTATCCATCTATGCCTTAAAAATACCTACTGACTTGGCCTCCACAGTCCCTTGTGGCAATGAGTTCCGCAGATTAACTACCTTCTGACTAAAAAAGTTCCTCCTCACCTCCTTTCTAAAAGAGCGCCCTTTAATTCTGAGGCCGTGACCCCTGGTCCTAGATTCTCCCACCAGTGGAAACATCATCGAATCATTGGATCATGAATGTCATTGGATCAACTACAGTATCTTGGTTATCAGCCCTTTTCCGAATAGCACTTTAAACAAAAATCGCCAGCAAAAGATCAATTTCTTTAAATTCAATTCCGTTTCAGAGATGGAGCATGGAAACAGGCCCTTCGGCCCACCGGGTCCACGCCGACCAATGATCACCCGTTCACAGGCCAGCTAACCTACAAACCCGCACATCTTTGGGAGCGCCCTGAAGAAACCCAGGTGGTGACGGGGAGAACGTGCAAACTCCACACAGAAAGCACCCAAAGTCGGGATTGAACCCAGGTCACTGGCGTTTCAAGGCAGCATCTTGACCAGCTGTACCACTGCTGCAGAAACAACATCAGCAGTTTTTTTTTTACTAGATATTTGATCGCCTGTCTTACTAGAGAAAAATATTCAAACTGATAAAACATTTGGCAAAATATTAAAATATCTA
Source organism: Raja brachyura (assembly GCA_963514005.1). Next base: position 5,639,756 of record OY740801.1, read on the forward strand.
AATGGTCGGATTTATGGAAGTGTGAGTGGGCAATGGGATGAAAGTATTTGAAACACAGAGGGAACATTTGTTGAACCCCAGGGTGGAAAAATAAACTCCATGGGAAGTTGATACGGCGAGGACATTATTCCTTGGAGTGCAGGAGGGTGAGGAGTGATCTTATAGAGGTGTACAAAATCATGAGGAACAGATCGGGTAAATGCAGAGTCTTTTGCCCAGAGTAGGGGAATCACAAACCATAGGGGGGAAAGATTTAATAGGAACCCGAGGGGGAAATTTACTTTTACACAAAGGGTGGTGGGTGTACGGAACGAGCTGCCAGAGGAGGTGGTTGAGGCAGGGTCCATCACAACAGTCAAAACAAATTTGGACAGGTACATGGATCGGACAGGTTTAGAGGCGTGCCAGCCAAATGCCGACTTCCACGCTGTATGGCTAGGAAACAAAGTACTGTTTAACAAAGAACTGCAGATGCTGGAAAAATCAACGGTAGTCAAAAATGCTGGGGAAACTCAGCGGATGTGGCATTTAGATGCTGCCTCAGCCGCTGAGTTTCTCCAGCATTTTTGACAAAGAGAACTGATCGGTATAAATGTGTAAGAAGGAACTGCAGATGCTGGTTTAAATCAAAGATAGACATAAAATGCTGGAGTCACTAACTCAGCGGGACAGGCAGCATCTTCGGACAGAAGGAATGGATGAGGTTTCGGGTCGAGACCCTTCTTCAGATCAGTATAAAACTCTAACGAGTGTAAAAATAGTTGTAGGAATTAGCTTCAGATGCTGGTTTACACCAAAGATGGAAACAAAATGCTGGAGTCACTAACTCAGTGGGTCAGGCAGCATCTCTGCGGAGAGGGAACGGGTGATATTTCAGGTCGAGACCCTGCTGCACACTGTCTTCAGGCAAAACATAGTGGTGGCTCGGCAACCGTTGGAGGGTTGGCCTGCAGCTTCCTCAGCCGGCCAGCCAGCCCCGAGACCGCGCCCCATCTCACCACTCTGCGGTTTCTGCAGAAAACATTTCCCCAACATCCTCTCGACTGTTGCACGCTGCTATCTGCAGACGCACGCACATTTGTACTTCACTGCTAGTAAAATACTAATGGCCTGCGGGCATGGTTAGAAGGCAGGAAACCTTACTGGAGGAGGTCGCAACTGGGTTTAGTTCAGCTTAGAGTGACAGCGCGGAAACAGGCCCTTCGGCCCACCGAGTCCGTACCGACCAGCAATCCCCGCACATGAACACTATCCTACACACACACACACTAGGGACAATTTACATTTACAACAAGCCAATTAACCTACAAACCTGCACATTTTGGAGTGTGGGAGGGGACCAAAGATCTCGGAGAAAACCCACTTGGTCGCTGAGAGAGAATGTATAAAATCCATACAGACAGCTCCCGTGGTCGGGATCGAACCCGGGTCTCTGGCGCTGTAAGCACTGTGAGGCAGCAACTCTACCGCTGCGCCACTGGGCCACCCGAGAACCCACAAATAGCATTGCAATGAATGGCAAATGATCCATGCCAACCAACGTGCCCCATCCGCACCAGTTCCATCTGCCTGCTGTTGGCCCAGATCCTTCAATACTCTCCTTCATCTACCTGTCCACATGTTCTTTAAACGTTGCAATAGTCCCTGCCTCAACTACCTCCTCCGGCAGCTCGTTCCCCACACCCACCACCCGATGCAGAAAAGAGTTATCCTTCAGGCTCCTGCTTAATATTCCTCCCTTCCCCCCCCTCACCTTAAATCTATGTCCTCTGGCTCATAGAAACATAGAAACATAGAAATTAGGTGCAGGAGTAGGCCATTCGGCCCTTCGAGCCTGCACCGCCATTCAATATGATCATGGCTGATCATCCAACTCAGTATCCCGTACCTGCCTTCTCTCCATACCCTCTGATCCCCTTCGCCACAAGGGCCACATCTAACTCCCTCTTAAATATAGCCAATGAACTGGCCACAACTACCCTCTGTGGCAGAGAGTTCCAGAGACCCACCACTCTCTGTGTGAAAAAAGTCCTTCTCATCTCGGTCCCAAAGGATTTCCCCCTTATCCTTAAGCTGTGACCCCTTGTCCTGCTCTCGATTCTCCTACTACTCGGGGCAAGAGACTGTTTACTGTTCCACGTTGAATGCAAAAAAGAAATAGGTGGAAAACAGCCTGGATGTTCAGCTCTCAGCAAGAGAGTTCGTGCAGTAGCCTCTGAATCAGACGCCGGATTGTGCCCGTCACTGATGATCAACTTTGGTTTGTGTTCAAGTCTAACTGGCCAGAAACTAAAAGCCCAGAGAAGTAAATCCATCCATACATCGCATCATTCTCCATCTGTCCAGCAGTTGGCCCGCCCACGCTCACACACAGTTTATTTTCTGACTACTGCACGTTTAGTTTCTCTGCAGGTTTTTTTTTTGCTGACGTTTGATAAAATATGTTCCCAAATTTATTTCTGTTACTTCTTCATTTTTCTGACCGTTACCCCTGAAAGAGCGAGATAGGGCTCTTAAAGATAGCGGCGTCAGGGGATACGGGGAGAAGGCAGGAACGGGGTACTGATTGGGGATGATCAGCCGCGATCACATTGAATGGCGGTGCTGGCTCGAAGGGGCGAATGGCCGACTCCTGCACCCATTGTCTATAAAAGTGACATGTTCTCACGACGACACTTTGCCAGGAGAGATGTCAAACGGAATTAAATGCCGAGGCACAGAAGGGGATGGATGGGAGGAGACACCAGCCGCTCAAATAAGTTGTAAGGAACATTTTAAAAGGAAGGAAGGAAAGGAGGACAAAGTGCTGGAGTCTCAGCGGGTCGGGCAGCATCTCTGGAGAAAAAGGTGGCTGAAAGTATGAAGAAGGATCCCGAACTGAAACGTCGCCCATTCCTTTCTCTCCACAGATGCTGCCCGGCCCGCGGAGTTACTCCAGCACTTTGTGTCTATTTCGGGCATAAACCAGCATCTGCAGTTTTTTGTTGTTTCAGGGATAGGAGGAGGGCTTGATGGAGAGGTTTCTGCTCGGCCTGCGGAGTTACTCCAGCACTTTGAGACTTTTTGTTTACACTAGGAGCTGCATTTCCTTGTTTCTGCAGGGGTTAGCTGGCATCGTTAATGTCGGGTAAAAGTCTGATTTATGCGGCTTGCATTGTGAAGAGTTGAAAGATGAGAACGTCGGCCAGGCACTAATACAATATGGGTGGGGAAAAGTGAAAAGGGAGGACAGGCTCCAACCCATCTTTACAAGACCCGATCTCAACAAGCCCAAACTAATTGTCAAATATGTGTTCTCCTGAAGCAGCATTTTGTGAGCTGGACGAGTCTCGGCGAGACCTGGTGCTAGCGGTTGAGCAATCCTTCAGCATACCAGCGCCTTGCACAACAGGCTGCTTCCAAACATGCCGCAACATCACCAAGTCATTCTGTCCCCAGCAACTTGCACTGAAATGTCAGGAGGTACATTATGAAATGTGGACGGTCTTCATAATATCCCTTCAATAGTTCAACTCTCTCGTTAAAGCCACGTTGGGACAATTCCCCCCCATTAACAATGATAAACACACGTCTGCACCACAGTGTTAGTCTTTGCCAAGGGTTGGCATCTCAAAAAATAAAATGTCGCTTAAACGTTAGGACTGAAATGAGACGAAAATGCTTCTCTCAATGGAGATTTCTTAAAATTCGCTTCCTCGAGAGTCCTTGGAGGTCCAGACATTAGTTGCATTCAATGCAGAGACCGATAGATTTCCAGATTTTGGGGGAATGAATGGATATGGTGCTAAAATACTGAGAATAATAAGACTATATTATTATTGCACTACATTTGGTGTTTATTGAACTTTTTCTTTTGTTTTCTCTTCCCCCCATAATGTACTATGTTCACATATTCACATATTCTGTCGTGCTGCAGCAACTAAAGGGCCTGTCCCACTCGGTGGTCTTTCGCGCGCCATTTACGCGACCTGCTAGCGTGTGGGTAGCGCAGGGACGGGCGCAAGGAGTGGCGTGGAGGAGTGTGGACTTCGTCCTGCACAAAATCTTCGCGCGCCACCGGCCTGTCACGTAACTGACGGACAGACCCAAGACAAAGTGTGACAGGCGCAACGGCTCGCTTCCAACAGCAGCAGAAGCAGGCAAATGATCGCCGATCCGGATCCGCCCCCACTCCTACTCCCAGAGCGGGGCCAAGACAATTGAAGATAGACGCAAAATGCTGGAGTAACTCAGCGGGACCGGCAGCGTCTCTGGAGAGAAGGAATGTGTGACGTTTCGTGTCAAGACCCTTCTTTCAGACTGAAGAAGAGTCTCGACCCTAAACATCATCCATTCCTTCTCTCCAGAGATGCTGCCGGTCCCGCTGAATTACTCCAGCAATTTGTGTCTATCTTCAAATGACGTCACGCGCTCCAGACAGCTGTGCGGGCGCATGATAACGTGCGCGACCATCGCGGGACCGTCGCGCGACCGTCACTACCTGCCTGTCGCGGAAGTGACGGCTGAAGTGGGACAGGCCCGTAAGAATTTAATTGTCCCATTCGGGACATATGGCAATAAAACATTCTTGAACTATATTCTGCACTCTGTATCTTCTTCCCATTGGCTCTACCCATTGTATTTGCTGGTACATGATTATGCACGATAGCGTGCATCACTAAACTATTCACTGCACACATGACAATAAGAAATCCAATCCTAAATACTTGGGGGGAAAAATACACAAGATCCCTCCACGACCTCATGAATAAATTTGGCTGGGGTGTTCGGGAAGGGCATTTCATTCAGTGTTTCTGTGGCAGAAACGGCGCAGTAATCCCTGGAATCAAGGGAGGGGGGGGATGATTCTGCCAAGAGACTGAGTTTAGTTTAGAGACACAGCGCCGATACAGGTCCTTCGGCCCGCCAAGTCCGTGCTGACCAGCGATCATCCCGTACACTAGCACTATCATACACACACAACAAGTCTGCGGTGGGCAGTGGTGCCCGCCTGATCTCAGTATGCTACTTTGAAGGAGAAAATGATTGGTATGGGAAATCTTGGTTTAAACAAAGAAGAGTGCCTTTGAGGACAATTTAAGTTTTCAACCACTATTTGTATTAGGGTAGTTGGCAGTTTTATTTTCTTCTTGCATGCATGTCTATAATACTCATAGGAACATTGCTTTTTATTGTAACGTTTGTGGGGACACACGCACACGGACACGGACACACACACACAGAGACGGACACACACACACACGGACGGACACACACACACGGACACACACACATGGACACACACACACACACACGGACACACACACACACACACAGACGGACCCACACACAGAGACGGACACACACACACACGGACGGACACATACGCACGGACACACACACAGAGACGGACCCACACACAGAGACGGACACACACACACACAGACGCACACACTCACGCATGGACACACACACACGGACACACACACACACACGGACACACACACGGACACACACACACACGGACACATACACACACGGACGGACCCACACACAGAGACGGACGGACACACACACACACGGACGGACACACACACACGGACGGACACACACGGACACGGACACACACGGACCCACACACGGACGGACCCACACACGGACGGACCCACACACGGACGGACCCACACACGGACGGACCCACACACGGACGGACCCACACACGGACGGACCCACACACGGACGGACCCACACACGGACGGACACACACACGGACACGGACACACACACGGACACGGACACACACACGGACGGACACACACACGGACACACAGACGGACACGGACACACAGACGGACACGGACACACAGACGGACACGGACACACAGACGGACACGGACACACAGACGGACACGGACACACAGACGGACACGGACACACAGACGGACACGGACACACACGGACACACAGACGGACACGGACACACAGACGGACACGGACACACACACGGACACACACACACACGGACACACACACACACGGACACACACACACACACGGACACACACACGGACGCACACGGACACACACACGGACGCACACACGGACACACACACACACGGACACACACACACACGGACACACACACACACGGACACACACACACACACGGACACACACACACACACATGGACACACACACACACGGACACACACAAATTTACAAATAATATTGCTGAGGTCTGCAGTTCTGTACAACTGCGGAAGCCAGTCACTCTGGATTAACAGGAAGCAGGGTTTGATGGAGCAGTGAAGAGCAGAGTGTGCCAAAGTGAACCTTGATCCATCTGCATTCCATTCACTTATGCTCTCTCATCTTTTGCCCATCTGGATTATACATCGCTGCACAGTCAGTCCCAATGAATCTCAGCTAAATACATACATTCCTGGGTCCGTGAACTATAACTGGCACGCACCATAGGGTTCTTTTTGTTGGGACTTTTCAAATAGTCTCCAGTAAATAGAACAAAGCAGGTCTTTGAATTCTGTGTGGAAGCTGCCACACGAGAATATACAGCTCATCAAAGTCAGGGCAGCGAGATCAAGAGAGTCAGTTACGATCCCAGGAGGCGCACTTTGATTACATAGAAACATAGAAAATAGGTGCAGGAGGAGGCCATTCAGCCCTTCAAGCCAGCACCGCCATTCATTGCGATCGTGGCTGATCGTCCCCAATCAATAACCCGTGCCTGCCTTCTCCCCATATCCCTTGACTCCACCAGCCCCTAGAGCTCTATCTAACTCTCTCTTAAATCCATCCAGTGATTTGGCCTCCACTGCCCCCTGTAGCAGGGAATTCCACATATTCCCAACTCTCTGGGTGAAAAAGTTTTTTCTCACCTCAGTCTTAAATGACCTCCCCTTTATTCGAAGACTGTGGCCCCTGGTTCTCGACTCGCCCAACATTGGGAACATGTTTCCTGCATCTAGCTTGTCCAGTCCTTTTATAATTGTATATGTTTCTATCAGATCCCCCCTCATCCTTCTAAACTCCAGTGAATACAAGCCTATTAGTCAGTGTTGTTCTTATCACGTTGGCATGCACAGCAGGAAGCCAATCAGATCACACCTTCGCAAACAGGCTGCAGTGGTTATGTTGGGATTTATAAATCGTTTCTGCCTTCCTTGTCAGGAGGAACTGACAATGCAAACAGTTAGTTGTGATGCATTATGTGCCTGGCAACTCAATCAGTCACAGAGCACAGAAACAGGCCCTTCGGCCCAACTAGCCCATGCCGACCAAGATGCCTCAAGATTACGCAATTAAAAATCAATTCTTTCCTCCGACTCCCTCCCCCAATGAAATGTGTTCATGCCCATTTCAGGATGTTTAAGAAAAGAAGGGCCTCGACCCGAAACCTCGCCCATTCCTTCTTCTCCAGAGATGCTGCCTGTCCCGCTGAGTTACTCCAGCTTTTTGTTTAAGAAGGAACTGCAGATGCTGGAAAATCGAAGGTAGACAAAAATGCTGGAGAAACTCAGCGGGTGCGGCAGCGTCTATGGAGCGAAGGAAATAGGCAACGTTTCGGGCCGAAACCCCCTTCTTCAGACCTAAGGAAATAGGCAACATTTCCTATTTCCTTCGCTCCATTGATGCTGCTGCACCCGCTGAGTTTCTCCAGCACTTTTGTCTACCTGGTCAGTATGGGGACAGACGGGGATGTGTGTCGGAACAGTCAATAATTAGGTTCACCCTTAAATCAATCCTGTCCCACCCCCATCACCCCCTGACTTCAGCCCTGCCCCAAGCCTGGTCAGACTCCTATCTCTTGCTGTATGATGTCGAGACCACGGTCCCCGATGTACGACACGCAATTCTGATTGTTCAATCCCCAGGACCGCTATCCCTTCAACCTGATGCCTCTCATCTCTCCCATCTTCTTCTGCCCAACAACCCTCGAAACGCACGGATCAAATTCCAAAGCATGCTTTGGTTTAGTTTAGTTCAGACACAGCGTAGAAACGGGCCATTTTTGTGTCTACCGCCGATGAACAATTTAGTCGATACTTCCCCTTTCCCTCGACTCTGCTCGTCGAAAGCACGGCTGGCGAGAATGCGACCGGAACGAGGACACTCAACTTGAGAGCTTCGCAGGAAGCAACGTACCCGGCAGAACAACATCAGCCGACATTCTCATTATGTGCTCTGACTTAAGGAAGTGAATAGCAGTGCCAGAATTAGAGACACAAAGTTGTGGAGTGACTCAGTGGGTCAGGCAGCATCTCTGGAGGACGTGGACGGGCGACATTTCGGGTCAGGGACCTTCTTCAGGCTGATTGGAGTAAGAGGGCACCTGGATGAATCATCCCAGCACAATCAGAGAGCAGTCCTGGACTACCCATACAATACAATATGCAATAGGTGCAGGAGTAGGCCATTCGGCCCTTCGAGCCAGCACCGCCATTCAATGTGATCATGGCTGGTCATCCCCAATCAGTACCCCGTTCCTGCCTTCTCCCCATATCCCCTGACTCCACTATTTTTAAGAGCCCTATCTAGCTCTCTCTTGAAAGCATCCAGAGAACCCGCCTCCGCCGCCCTCTGAGGCAGAGAATTCCACAGACTCACAACTCTCTGTGAGAAAAAAATACTTCCTCATCTCCGTTCTAAATGGCTTACTCCTTATTCTTAAACGGTGGCCCCTGGTTCTGGACTCCCCCCAACATCGGGAACATGTTTCCTGCCTCCATCGTGTCCAAACCCGTAACAATCTTATATGTTTCAATGAGATCCCCTCTCATCCTTCTAAACTCCAGAGTGTACAAGCCCAGCTGCTCCATTCTCTCAGCATATGACAGTCCCGCCATCCCGGGAATTAACCTTGTAAACCTACGCTGCACTTCCTCAATAGCAAGAATGTCCTTCCTCAAATTAGGGGACCAAAACTGCACACAATACTCCAGGTGTGGTCTCACCAGGGCTCTGTACAACTGCAGAAAGACCTCTTTGCTCCTACATTCAATTCCTCTTGTTATAAAGGCCAACATGCCATTCGCTCTCTTCATTGCCTGCTGTACCTGCATGCTTACTTTCATAGACTGATGTACAAGGATCCCCAGATCCCGTTGTACTTCCCCTTTTCCCAACTTGACGCCATTTAGACAGTAATCTGCCTTCCTGTTTTTGCTACCAAAGTGGACAACCTCACATTTATCCGCATTAAAGTTCACCTGCCTTGCATCTTCCTCATTGGTGACCCTCGGACCTTGCAGGCTTTACCTTGCACAAACGTATTTCCTTATCATGTATCTATACACTGCAAATGGCACGATTGTAATCATGTATTTTCCTTCTGCTGACTGGTTAACACGCAGCAATAGCTTTTCACTGTACCTCGGTACACGGGACAATAAACTGAACGGCACCCAGTTCTCCCATTCCCCTTCTACTTGTATTCCTGCCTCTTCTATCCTCATCTCATATGTTTTGTCTTTTCACCTCTGCCCTTTGTCTAACCATCTTCCAATCAACCCCCCCCCCCCCTCCCCATCACCTGCATCCGCCTATCACTTGCCAGGTTTGTCTCACCCCTACCTCTCTTCCAGCTTTACCCCCGCCAACTGTACAATCTGCTTGAAGAAGGGTCTCAACCTGAAACGTCACCTGTCCATGTCCTCCAGAGATGCTGCCTGACCCGCTGAGCTACTCCAGCACTTTGAGGTCCAATCCCACTGAGCTCCTTTTCCAGCTGAACCCCAATAAACCTGCGAGTTATTCATAATCCATTTCCAGAGTACAAGACTCATTTCTGCCTCTAAGATGTGTTTTCCAAGCGGTACGATCTAGGTGGAGCAGCCTTCAGAGCCAATCTACTTTTTCTATTGGCAATGTGGAAAGTGTTCTGTTTCTTTGTCATCTATTAGATATTTTAAATGTAAACCACAGAAATCATAATTGCCAAACTGTCGGACCAAGCTGGAGCAAATATTGCAACTAGTACAGCGATGATTCACAAGTTCCATTCAACTGAAGTAGTGACTGTGGTGTGGCTCGTTTTAGACAGATCAGCGTAAAATCTCTGACGTTAGTTATCAGTGGACATGAAGACCGGCGGTCGGCCCAAACTGTTTGATCTGCGATGTGTTTGAAATACTCACGGGTCCGGTCTTTATTCCAGGCATGGCAGCTGATAGGTTCGAGCAGGAAGCTGTGGTAAGACATGGCTGATCTTCTGCAACTAAAACAGATGGAACCAATTAACATCGGCCAGAGTCCAGGACTGACACACACACCAAAGCAACCGGTTATTGAACATCTGTGGCTCACACCAATTGACTTCCCACAGCCCCGGATGAAACATATTTATATCTACCTTGCAAAGTCCATAAGTCAAAAGAGCAGAATTAGGCCATTAGGCCCATCGAGTCTACGCCGCCATTCAATCATGGCTGATCTACCTTTCCCCCTCAATCTCATTCTCCTGCCTTCTCCCCATAACCCTTCTCACCCGTACTAATCAAGAATTCACACAAAATAAAACACCACATCCTGCTGACATGGAGACACAAAGAACTGTAGATGCAGGAATCTCGAACAAAATACCAAGTGCTGGAGGACCTCAGCGGGTCAGGCAGCATCTGTGGAGGGAATGGAAGGGTGATGTTTCAGTTCAATTCAGTTTGTGGTCACGTGTACCGAGGTACAGGGCCGTTCCCACCAGCATGCGCCTGCATGCGGCAAGCGCAACCAAACCAGCAGCGAGGGCCGCGCGGAGGTCGGGTGAGTGGCGCAACGCGGCGCAAAGTGAGGCGAACTTGGAGCGAAGTCTAAGGTAAGTTCACCAGGACAGAGAGGGGCACACAGAGAGGGGTACAGAGGCACACACACACACACACAGAGGGCCACGGAGCCACACACATAGAGGGTCACAGAGGCACACACACAGGGGGCCACGGAACCACACACATAGAGGGTCACGGAGGCACCTACTGAGAGGGTCATGGAGGCACGACGTCGAGGCGGTGTGTAATGCGTCGAGGCGACTGTGAGCCGACAAACCGTTGCTGCGCGGAATTTTTGAACATAGTCAGTTTTTCGGAGCCCCGCGCGATGTCGGGACGAACTCCGCACAATTCCAGCGATCGAAGTGGGACCGGCCCTGCGACGCCGGACGGCTCAAGCGACCACGTTAGGTCGCGCTCATCGCATAGAGTTGCATGCTGGTATGACAGGCCCTTAATTCAGAAGCCTGATAATAGCTGGGAAGAAACTGTCCCTGAATCTGGAGGTGTGCGTTTTCACACTTCTGTATCCCGTGCCTGATGGGAGAGGGGAGAAGGGAGTGGCCAGGGTGCGGCTCATCCTTGATTATGCTGCTGGCTTCGAGCTATAATGAGTGATAGAGTGAGCTATAGACATTTTGGTTTGTAGGTAGGAGGCACACCAGCCACAAAAAAACTCACTTGACTTCCTGAAATACCTGGAGCATTTTTCATTAGTCTCTGGTTACAGATACGAGCCATTTAGTGAACGTTGAATTCAATATTCCCCATCCTCCTCACGCTCAATCCTCTGCCCAAGAGGTCTTTGAACTTCACTTTCAATGAACGCAGTGTTAATTTTTCTCAAGCTGATGAATCTAAGAGAACTCATTCGGATTCTAGATGGTGAATTCAAGTGGAACAAAGTGTAAGTGTGGCTTGCAGTGGCCATGGACGGTCCCTCCTACGACATCTATTTTTTGTTAGCTCAGTTGTCATTTTCCTGCATTCGCGGTTGTATCGTTGCATCCTGTATTAGGTTCAGCCCAACAGTGCCACATACAGCATGAAAACGAGCCTTTCGACCCAACCCATCTATGCCAACCAAGATGCCCCATCTCCACTAGTTCCACACCTGCATTTGGCCCATATCCCTCTGAACATTTCCTATCCATGTACCTGTCCAAGCGTCTTTTAAATGTTAAAGAAGGAACTGCAGATGCTGGAGAATCGAGGGTTACACAAAAAGCTGGAGAAACTCAGCGGGTGCAGCAGCATCTAAGGAGCGAAGGAGATAGGCGACGTTTCGGGTCGAGACCCTTCTTCAGACTGGTCAGGGATCAGGGAAACGAGAGATATAGACGGTGATGTGGAGAGATAAAGAACAATGAATGAAAGATATGCAAAAAAGTATCGATGATAAAGGAAACAGGCCATTGTAAGCTGTTTGTAGTGTGAAAATGAGAAGCTAGTGCGACTTGGGTGGGGGAGAGATAGAGAGAGAGGGAATGCCAGGGCCCGAGGGCTGAGGGAGAGGTGGGAAGGGGGGGAGGCAGTCTGGGTTAACAGAATTGAGAAAATTCAATGTTCAAGCCCAGAGGATGCAGACTCTCCAAGCGGAATATGAGGTGCTGTTCCTCCAACTTGCGGTGTTGCTCACTCTGGCCGTGGAGGAGGCCCAGGACCGAGAGGTCGGATACGGAATGGGAGGGGGGAGTTGATTTTTTGAATGTTGTTAACGTTCCTGCCTCAATTACCCCCTCTGGCAGCTCATCCAAATATATCCACCACCCTCTGTGTGAAAAATACCTAGTCAATAACAAAGCAACCACACTTTCAACATCTCTCAGTGGTGCAGCTGGTAGAGTGGCGGCCTCACGACATCGGAGACCCGACTTCAATCGTGACCTCAGGTGCTGACTGGGGTGGGAGGTTGCAACCTTCACGTGGCCCGCCCTGTTTCGACGAATCCAATCAACCTGGCGTGCACAATCAAATAGAACAAGTGGTCCTACAACTTTAGGCTGTGCACGCCACACGCAAGAGGAAGAAGGTGCTGTCTGTGTGGAGTTTGTCATCTCTCCCTGCGACCGCGTGGGTTTCATCCCACAGCCCAAAATCGTGCGGGTTTGTAGGTCAATTGGCCCTCTGTAAAATTGCCCCTAGTCTGTAAGGAGCGGGTGCGAAAGAGGAATAATGTAGAACTAGTGTGAACGGGTGATCGGTGGTTGTCGTGGACTCGATGGGCTGAAGGGCCCGTTTCCCTGCTGTATCGCTAAACGGAGCCGCACAAATTAACCCTTCTTTACTCTACTTTTCCACCACATTTTCCAAAGAAATCCTACCTACATTACACTGCTTAATCATCCTACCCGAATGCTCCTGTACAACGAGTCTCAACATTCACCTACATCATACACCAAATCATCTAACCTCGCCCATACTCTGACAGCTAGGCACCCGTCAAAGCATGCCACTGTTCGGTCTGAATGTCTGTTTTTAGTTCAAATTTTAGGCCTACTTTTAGATATGTTAATTTTAATTTTTTTTAAGTTGGATGTAGTTATTCTGTTTTTATTAACTGCACTGATGGGAACTGATTGAGAAACAATTTTCTCGTTTCTTCTGTGTATGTGAGTACTCAGCTAAAATGACATTAAAGTAAATACTGAATACCTTCAAACACACACACACACACAAAAAATGCCTTTAACCTAAAAATTAAAAAAAGACACATTGACAGATTCAACCACATCTTTGGGACTTCCATGTACATCAGGTCTACAGCACACAAATGGCATGTGTCTTGGTTGAGACTAACAGAGTTCTGTGAGACTAACACAGAAAAACAAAAAAAAAACATTCTTCAATGTGCTCCAAATGATTGTTTTGTCCCCACTCGGGACATTCTGTGGGAGTCTGTCCTGCTTGTGGAGTACAAGACTCCTGCTCCTTCGCATCCCACACTCCCACAATACTAATCGCACAGAGAGCTCTACAAAACGGCCCACTTCTCTCTCGCGATTTGGCATTTTCCAAGCACAAATTACATCATTTATCAGCCCAAAAAAGTTGCACAAACCTTCACAAGCTCTGCCCTACGAGTCAAGATCGAGAGGTTGCGCTTAAAAGGGAAGGAAGCAAAATTGACAAAGGGAACTTGTTAATCTTTTTTTTGTTAAGGAGGGAACATCTGAAAATTTGAACCTACCTGTGAACAATTACAAGGCAAAAGATCCCAGTTAAAAAGTTGAGGGTTTTCTTTTTTTTGTTGGAGAGGAGTTGCCCCTGTTCATGGACTCTGTTCCGTCAACATGAACGGCGGGGCAGTTGTAAGAGAGGAAAAGGGCTGAGTGCCTGATTCACCCTCTCCTACTTCCCTTTCCTCTTGCAGAGATCCGACCACTTCCTGGTGTGGGCGGTTGACTCGTCCACCAGCTGCCTCTCACAGCACAGCTCACAGCTCACAACTTGTCCCCTCCCTCCCTCCCTCCCTCCTCGCGTCAACACCACTCCCACAGCCATTCTGACGAAGAAGTTCAAGTGGGAATAAATGGATTAACCCTCTGTTGGCTGCAGAATAGTCAATAGTCCCAGATAGGACAATCAAATTCTTGCTTTGCTTCAGCACAATATATGAGTAGGCATGGGTACAGAACATATCAGTGAGTCCATATACCATTATATATATATACACACACACACATCAATAAATAAGTCAAGTCAAGTCACTTTTATTTCTTTAGCACATTTAAAAAACAACTCTCGTTGGCCAAAGTGCTTTACATTGGTGGAGGTACTAACGTTATACAACAGTGGTTCGTAGATTAAGTACACACATAAATACATACATGCAGCCCTCACTCAGAGGACGTCAAGAAAGGCTTGAGAGTAAAGGGCCTGTCCCACCAGCATGCAACTCTGTGCGATGAGCGCGACCTAACGTGGTTGCTTGAGCCGTCCGGCATCGCGGGGCCGGTCCCACTTCAATCGCCGGAGCCGTGCGGAATTGTGCGGAGTTCGTCCCGACATCGCGCGGGGCTCCGAAAAACTATGTTCAAAAATTCCGAGCGGCAACGGCTTGTCGGCTCGCAGTCGCCTTGACGCATTACACACCGTCTCGACGTCGTGCCTCCGTGACCCTCTCTGTTTGTGGCTCCGTGGCCCTCTATGTGTGTGCCTCTGTGCCCCTCTCTGTGTGCCCCTCTCTGTCCTGGCGAACTTACCTTGAAGACTTCGCTCCAAGTTCGCCTCACTTTGTGCCGCGTTGCGCCACTCACCCGACCTCCGCGCGGCCCTCGCTGCCGGTTTGGTCGCGCTTGCCGCATGCAGGTGCATGCTGGTGGGAACGGCCCTGTACAGGGGATCGCCCGACCTCCGCGCGGCCCCCGCTTCTAGTTTGAGCACGCTCAACGCATGGAGTCGGATGCTGGTAGGACAGGCCCTTAAAGATGAATAAGTCTCGACTTAAAGGAGTCGATGGAGAGGGAGCAGTTCTGATGGGAAGACGGATGCTGTTCCACAATCTAGGAGCTGCAGATAAGCAGATAATGGTCCTTTAATGTTCAGAGTTTTGTTTGAGTTGAGTTCAATAGCCTGATGGCTGTGGGGAAGTAGCTATTCCTGAACCTGGACGTTGCAGTCTTCAGGCTCCTGTACCTTCTACCTGAAGGTAGCGGGGAGATGAGTGTGTGGCCAGGATGGTGTGGGTCTTTGATGATGTTGCCAGCCTTTTTGAGGGAGCGACTGAGATAGATCTCCTCGATGGAAGGCAGGTCAGAGCCGATGATGGACTGGGCAGTATTGAGCCAAACTGTGTCATGGAAACATTCATTTGAGAGGTTGATCATGGCGAAAATCAACTCCTACCTGGACGAAAACCTGGACCCACTGCAGTTCGCTTACCACCACAACAGATCAACGTTGGATGGGATCTCGCTGGCCCTCCACTCCGCTCTGGACCACTTGGACAACAAAAACTCATATGTCAGGCTGTTATTCATCGATTACAGCTCGGCATTTAACACAATCATCCCCTCCAAGCTGGTTACCAAACTCGCAAAACTGGGTCTCTGCGCATCCCTCTGCAATTGGATCCTCGACTTCCTCATCCACAGACCACAGTCTGTTCATATTAGTGGAAATGTGTCAGACTCGATAACAATCATCACGGGCGCACCTCAAGGCTGCATGCTCAGCCTCCTGCTGTACCCACTCTATACTCATGACTGCGTAGCCGGTCATAGTGCGAACTCCATCATCAAGTTCGCTGACGACACCACTGTTGTGGGACGTATCACTGATGGGGATGAATCCGAGTATAGAAGAGAGATCGAGCTACTGTCCATATGGTGCCAGCACAATAACCTGGCCCTCAACACCAGCAAAACCAAGGAACTGATTGTGGATTTTGGAAGGAGTAGGATGGGGACCCACAGTCCCGTTTATATCACCGGGTCGATGGTTGAAAGGGTCAAGAGCTTCAAATTCCTGGGTGTGCACATCTCTGAAGATCTTTCCTGGTCCGAGAACACAGATGCAATTATTAAGAAAGCTCATCAGCCCCTCTACTTCCTGAGAAGATTACGGAGAGTCGGTATGTCAAGGAGGACTCTCTCTAACTTCTACAGGTGCACAGTAGAGAGCTTGCTGACTGGTTGCATCGTGGCTTGGTTCGGCAACTTGAGCGCCCTGGAGAGGAAAAGACTACAAAAAGTAGTAAACACTGCCCAGTCCATCATCGGCTCTGATCTTCCTTCCATCGAGGGGATTTATCGCAGTCGCTGTCTCAAAAAGGCTGGCAGCATCATCAAGGACCCACACCATCCTGGCCACACACTCATCTCCCTGCTACCTTCAGGTAGAAGGTACAGGAGCCTGAGGGCTGCAACGACCAGGTTCAGGAATAGCTACTTTCCCACAGCCATCAGGCTATTAAACTTGGCTCGGACAAAACTGAACATTAATACCCCTCTATTTTTTTTGCACTTTCTCAATTTATTCAGTCATGTGTGTATTTACGTATATAATGGTATATGGACACACTGATCTGTTTTGTAGTCAATGCCTACTATGTTCTGTTGTGCTATGCAAAGAAAGAATTTCATTGTCCTGTCAGGGACACATGACAATAAAAACTCTTTTGACTTTTGACTTGACTTGACATTTAAACCATTCATTAACGGTTTATCTAAAGAGTTGTGCAGGGAGGAACTGCAGATGCTGGTTTAAACCGAAGGTAGACACTTAAAGCTGGAGTAACTCAGCGGGTTCAACTCTTTCTTGAAAACATCCAGTGACTTGGCCTCCACTGCCTTCTGTGGCAGAGAATCCCAGATTCACAACTCTCTGCCTGAAAATGTTTTTCCTCATCTCAGTCCTAAATGGCCTACCCCTTATTCTTAAACGGTGACCCCTGGTTCTGGACTCCCCCAACACCGGGAACATTTTTCCTACATCTAGCCTGTACAATCCCCAAATAATTTTATGTTTAGATCCCCTCTCATCCTTCCCAGTGGATATATAAGCACAGTTATATATCATTATGCGCTAAGGGCTGTTTTGAGTACTGCATGCAAAGACAAGGCTTAACTACTGCTGGATGTTCATCAACAGTGCAACAACCTGTTTTCAAAGGCTGAAACCTGTTTCAAATTCTTCCCTCACAATAATTTGTCCACAATTAGATATTGCAGATGCAAAGATCCAAGACCGTAGGAATGCACTGAAGCTTGGGCAGATATCACAAAGGCTCCATTGGATAAGGCTACACCTATGAGCCCTCACACCATTAAACACTAATAAGTTGGGAATCTGTAACACAACTCCCACATGGGCCTTTAATCAAGGAATGCATGGATCAAAAACATTAATGCCATTCGGAGAATAATAGCATGAACACAAGGTAGTATAAATTTGTAAGTATTATGAACATGGATGGGAAAGGTTTGGAGGGGTACGGAACAAACACGAGCAGGTGGGAATGGTGTAGATGGGACATCTTTGTGGGTTTGGGCAATTTTGGGTCGAAGGGCCTGTTTCAAAGCTGAATGACGATGAATAAAAGTTTATTTGGGGGAAATTTTTGAATTATTGGTGTCGATCCAATGTAAAATGGGCTCTCTTAGCAACCATACTTGTTGTTAGTTCAAATTCCACTCCAGCCAAAATTGGCATCAAACCCGTGTACTTCCCAAGGTGGTTTTTAAGCAATTAGATAAGATCTCAAGCAGTTTTAAGATACTTGCAAAAGATCCAAGAGTATACTTTAGCAAAGGTATTTTTCTAATGCCCTTCAAAAGATTTGACCCATAACCAACAATATTAGAGACATTTCTAATTTCTGAAGAAGGGTTTCAACACGAAACGTCACGGGTGATGTTTCGGGTTGAAACCCTTCTTCAGAAATGAGAAACGGCACCCATTCCTTCTCTCCAGCGATGCTGCCTGTCCCGCTGAGTTACTCCAGCTTTTTGTCTCTATCTTATTAGATAAATGACCTGGTCATTATCACATTATGAAAGATAGCTGTAAACAAATTGGCTATCATATTACTTACATTTGAACATGGGTTGAAGTTCAAATGTTTTGTTTTGCTGCAAAGGATTGAGAAGTCTTGTGCTTGTAGAAATGTATAGGTGTAAATCTTTTCCTTTTATCTCGAAACGTTCCAAAATATGAATTTGAATTCATGTCTGCAGGAAATGCCTCAGAGCGAATCTGAATGATGGAAGCTGGAAGACTCATCTGGTCTAAACATGCTAGAGGTCATTTGTTGAATATTTCCCTTTTTAAAGATGGTACATGGTTCACAGTTGGTTTCACATCAAGAGGGACGTTAGATCCTTAGAAGAGCTCAAACAGGAAGCTGAACAGAATATAGTGAAGATTAAGTTGATGACCCAGGTTCAAGGGTTTTGAAGATGGCCACATAACTGGCTCGGCAGCAGCATTTGAGAGAGATTTAGAGTATACGACAGCAACTCGGTGCCCAAGAAGAGCAAGGTGACGTGCCTCAATGACTATCGACCTGTGGCACTAACGCCTGTGGTGATGAAGTGCTTCGAGAGGTTAATCATGGCGCAAATCAACTCCTACCTAGAAATCAGAGTGAGATTTCAGGGGTGAAATTGAGTAAGTTCCATGGAAGACTCAAGGGATAGGGAGTCAATGAAAGTCAATGAGGTCATCTTTGCAGATAGGATTAACAGCTTATTTTAAATCCATTTGAATTTATAAAAGGTAGACACAAAATGCTGAGGAACTCAGCGGATAAGGCAGCATCTCTGGAGAAATTAGATGACGTTTTGGATCGAGACCCTTCTTCAGACTCACAGAATTAGTAACGGGTAAAGTATAAATCATACAATAATGTAGGGATGGGTATGGGCTTTTGGGGCAGTAAAAATAAGATGGGGAAAACACCCAATTTAGCTGAGGTGGACGCAGGTAGCTGTTGGTAATGCAAGAGGGACTGTTCAAGAATCTGACTAATTATTTTTGTAAAACTACTAGACATGCTCCTTCCTGTAATTTTATCTGATCGCATCAATGTGAGACCCAAATGCTTCACGGCCACGTTACAAACTTCAACTTTAATAACTTGAACTCAATAAGAATTTTTTTTGACAGGAAGACCTGATCATTCTGGCTGGTTGCAGAGGCGAGAGGCTCAAACCATTTTCACCCTTGCAGTGAACTGCCAAACTCGACACACATGAGAAATACAGTGGTTCCTCTATAGAGTTGAGCTGGAAGTAAGAATGAACAGGGTAAGAGTGGAACAAGTTGCAGACAGGAAGCCAACGTGTGGGTTCGATTGTTTCGGCAGACCAGAACCATCGATTGACAGTTTAACCGGCAGAGCAGCTGAGTGCAACACCAAAATCCATTATAATTTCTCATGCAATGTGTGAGTTGCTCATCCAAAATCGTCATCGTATATACTTCAGTTGGGACTTGGTGCAATGGATCCATTATTATTATGTATTCCATTGTACAGTGGATTTCTTTTTCCATACAGATCAGCGAGATTATTGCTTTACATAGCACATCATGAGAAGAAACAGTCCACTATGTCCAAATGCACGAGTTGCCAGCTTTTGGCACCATTTCACATTCCCAACTGAGTGCGGGTTTTCTCTGTTTAAGAAGGAACTGCAGATGCTGGAAAAATCGAAGGTAGATCAAAATGCTGGAGAAACTCAGCGGGTGAGGCAGCATCTATGGAGTGAAGGAATAGGTGACGTTTCGGTTCATGCCTCCCTCACCCGCTGGGTTTCTCCTGCATTTTTGTCTACTGTGGGTTTTCTCTGGGTGCTTCGGTTTCCTCCCACACTCGAAAGACTTACAGGTTTGTAGGTTAATTGGCCTGGTATAGTGGCAAATTGTCTCTAGTGTGTGTAGGATAATGTAAATGTTCGGGGATCACTAGTTGGCGCGGACACGTTGGTCTTGCATTTTGGTTTAAGCTAAACTAAATGCAAGAGTCACCAGATGTGGGCACCATTTCACAGTCCCAACGGCAGCTGGCCATAAAGGCGAATTGTCGTCCCGCTCATCGCCCAGCGATCTACAGCCTTCATGCCGCAAGGGCACCTCCGGCAGCCGACCTAAAGGTTAGACCCTGGTTCTCCTTACCGGCCCTCTGTCCAGCATCTGCCCTCCACCTCCACTCTGGTTCCCGGTCTACAGGTTTAGTTTAGTTTAGAGATGCAACAGGCCCTTCGGCCCACCGAGTCCACACCGACCAGTGATCTCCGCACATTAAGACTATCCTATACACATTGGGGCCAATTTACATTTATACCAAGCCTATCGGCCGACAAACCTGTACGTCTTTGGAGTGTGGGAGGAAACCGAAGATCTCGGAGAAAACCCACACAGTCTCGGGAATGAACAAACTCCGTACAGACAGCACCCGTAGTCGGGATCGAACCTGGGTCTCCGGCGCTGGAAGGCAGTAACTCTACTGCTCCGCCACCCTCACTGCTCCGGTTTTGGGGACAAACGAACGGGACATTCGCAAATCTCCATTTGAGGATAAATGGGGGCAGCGTGACGATGAAAATGCTTCTTCCCAAACTTTAATCTCCTCAGCCGGACAAATTCAACACAAGGGAATCTCAGCCTCTTTTACTTTATTTCACTCCTCACATTTTTCTTTGTGCCCTCCCATTAATTAAAGGGGGGTCCTGTTAAAATGGTTTTACAGTCATCAAATAAACAGAGGTCTCGTTTATTTTGCCAGCACAGGAAAACAATGGGAAAGGAAAGAAAAAAAAAAAAATCAGCAAAATGTTTAGGAACTTGGATTGGTGGCTGCCTTAATAACTAGCTGTGGAGACAGTGATGAAGGTCTACTCCTGTAGGGTTCTGCCGAGGTTTCTAACCTGCCCACACCCTGTGGTTCACATTCCTCAGTCAAAATACAGACACACATTTCATGTTATGCTTGGTCATACTTCAGGAATGTCGCATTGCGCGCTTCCTCCACATCCCACAACGCAAGGCTAGATTGGTCTTGTGGTTCATGATGCTAAACATTTTCAGCAGCCACGGTCTGTAAAGTATTTGCTGCAAGTAGGTTGCTTCTTGGGAAGTGACACAAACAAACAGACCTTTAAGGGTTAAATCCATACAAGGCCCTGGAGAGGTTCACTAGAATGCTGCCTGGATTGGAGGGTTCTAGCTACAAGGAGAGGTTGGACAAACTTGGATTATTTGCTCTGGAACGTCCAAGGTCTTGGAGTCACCCTGATAGATGCATTTAAAGCCGAGAGGAATAATAGGGTAAGATATGCCAACGTTTAATTTGGAGTCGGTTTGTCAAGGAGGACTCTAACTTCTACAGCAGCACAGTAGAGAGCATGCTGACCGGTTGCATCGTGGCTTGGTTCGGCAACTTGAGCGCCCTGGAGCGGAAAAGACTACAAAAAGTAGTAAACACTGCCCAGTCCATTATCGGCGCTGACCTTGATTCCATCGAGGGGATCTATCGCAGTCCCTGCCTCAAAAAGGCTGGCAGTATCATCAAGGACCCACACCATCCTGACCACACACTCATCTCCCCGCTACTTTCAGGTAGAAGATACAGGAGCCTGAAGACTGCAACGTGCAGGTTCAGGAATAGCTACTTCCCCACAGACATCAGGCTATTAAACTTGGCTCAGACAAAACTCTGAACATTAATAGCCCATTATCTGTTTATTTGCACTTTATCAGTTTATTTATTCATGTGTGTATGTATTTATATAATGGTATATGGACACACTGATCTGTTCTGTAGTCAATGCCTACTGGATGTTCTGTTGTGCTGAAACAAAGCAAGAATTTCATTGTCCTATCAGGGACACATGACGATAAACTCTCTTGAATCTTGAGTTAAGATACTGCCCAGAAACTGGCCCTTTGGCCCACTAAGTACACGCCAACCAGCGTACACTAATACTATCCTACACACTAGGGACAATTTAACCAAAGCAAATTAACGTACAAACCTGCCCGTCTTTGGAGTGTGGGGGAAAACGGGAGCATCCATAGAAAAGCACATGGTCACAGGGATAATGTACAAATTCCATACAAACAGCACCCATAGTTGGGATCGAACCGGGGTCTCTGGCAGCAAAGCAGCAACTCTACCCCTGCGCCATCTTGGTGCCAGAATGCTGCTTGGATTAGAGGGCACTAACTCATGGAGAGGCTGGACAAGCTTGGAATGCTTTCTCTAGGACGCGATATACAGACAATAATAAACAGGAACCTTTGAAACTCTGAATGCATCTATTGAGTTTCCACTGAAGGTATTTAGTTTAGAGATACAACCTTTGGGCAAGCTTGTCCACGCAGATCAATGATCACCTGTACACCAGTTCTCTCCTACATAACAGGGACAATTTGCAGAAGGCAATTAACCTACAAACCTGCACGACTTTGGAATGTGGGAGGAAACCGGAGCACCCGGAGAAAACCAACACGGACATAGGGAGAATATACAAACTCTGTACAGACACCACCCATAATCTGGATCGAATCCACACAAACCTCCAGAATGATGAACATCTAAACACTGTTTAAGAAGGAACTGCAGATGCTGGAAAAACCGAAGGGTCTCAACCCGAAACGTCACCTATTCCTTCGCTCCATAGATGCTGCCTCACCCGCTGAGTTTCTCAAGCATTTTTGTCTAACATCTAAACACTAACACTTTTTAAATGTTATAAATTCTGTTGAGATGAACTTTTTTGATATTTGTTACTGTTCAGTACCTATTTACACCTTAATTAAATCTGTTTGTTAATATTTTGCCTTTACTATCATTTGTATTCATTTATACAACAGCTAAATACCAACCCAAAATGTTTATTTGGTTTGGTCAGAATATTTCCATCAATTCCTGTAATATTTCAGCAATTATACTCTACTTTAAATATCTTCCTTTATCTCTTTAGTGACCTCAGATTCAAATGTTATCACTATTGTACATGTCCCTTGACAAAGAGCTAATAGTAATATTGAGAAATCACAATATTTTAGAAATGTTAAATATCACCAATTAAATGTTTTATAGTAAAGTCATGTTATGCTTTAAAATATTCCTAAGTGCCTATTCAGTAGCTTTGCAAAACATTGCAAAAGATACCAGTCATAGATGCCACATGGAAAGAGGCTCTTTGGTCCTCCAAGGCTGCACCAGCCATCAACCACTTATTTACACTAACCCTACGTTAATCCAACATTTTGGGAGTGGCGGGGCTGCCCTGGCAGCAGTGGCTCGCCTGCAGTCCGTCTGATTTTTTTTTTGTTTTTGTTTTCTTGTCTTGTTTCAGCGTGTTAATTTGAGTTATTATGTAGTGTATGTGTGGGGGAGGGGTGGGAGAAACGTTTTAGTCCCTTCCTTTTGGGGGCGACGCGACCTTTCTTGTCGTATCCCCCGTCTCAGTCTGCACTGAGGCCTAATGGCGGAGCTGACAGCCTCCAACTGTGACCGACCTCGAGGCTCCGGAGGCAGAGCCAGCCAGGACTTACCAGCGCGAGGCTGGCCGACTTCGGGGCTGCGGCGGGTTCAGGCGTTCCGGCGGCCCGACTAGGAGCTGTGGCGGCTTTCCGGTGGCGGCGGCAGCGGCTTCGGAGGTTCGGCCGCGGGCCCAGTGGACGACATCGTCGGGAGCTCGCAGGTCACAGGTTGGTGACCTGTTTTTCCGGAGCTCCCGCGGCAACAGCTGCGTCCGCTGGACTGGAGGGCGGCAGCTTCGACCGCCCCAGGCCGCGGAGTTGAACCGGCCCGTTCGCGGAGCGCGGTTCAGCCGCGGGACTTATTTACATCACCCGGTGCCGTCACAACATCGGAGGCCTGGATCGCCTCAGCGCAGAGGAAGCGGAAGAACAAGAAGGGAAGAGACAAAGACAAGATTTTTGCCTTCCATCAGTGAGGAGGTGTCTGGTGAACTCACTGTGGTGGATGTTAAATACGTGTTTATTGTGTGTGTTGTTATTTACTATATGTATGACTGCAGGCAACGGAATTTCGTTCAGACCGCAAGGTCGGAATGACAATAAAGTTTTCCATGATGATTCCATGATTCCATTTTATACACCACACATTCTCTCACTCACTCGCCTCTGTACTTTGGACAAGTTGCAGTCATGAATTAATCCATCAACCTGCATGGTTGTGAAGCAGTGGAATTGCTGCCTTACAGCGCCAGAGACCCGGTTCGATCCTGACGACAGGTGCTGTTTGTTTGGAGGTTGCACATTCTCCCTCTGACTGAGTGGGGTTTTTGGGGGCGCTCCGGTTTCCTCCCACACACCAAAGACGTACAGATTTGTAGGTTAATTGGTTTCAGTAAAAATTGAAAATCGTCATTAGTGTGTAAGATGGTGCTAGTGTACGGGGTGATCGCTGGTCGGCGTGGACTCAGTGGGCTGAAGCCCGCTTCATTGCGATGTCTCTAAAGTCTTGAGAATGAGAAAACCAATGCACCCAGAGGAAACCCACCTGGACCTGGGAAGGTGGAAACATCACACAGACTGCAGGAGTCAAAGTATGAAATGGGGCCCCCAGCACAGTGAGACGTCTCCACCACTTGTGCCAATGTGGTGCCCTGCAGCCCACTTGAATGTAAATGATCAAATCTGTTTTAATTATTAAAAGATGCGGAACCCAGGAGGAAATATGCAAGGAGCTAAATTAATTCTCCTTATCAGCATCCAGAGATGCAGCAGGGAAATAGGCCCTTTGTCCTAACTTGCCCATGTTGACTAACATGTCCCTTCTACAGTAGTCCCTCCTGTCCGCAGTTGGCCCAAACCACTCTTACCTTTCCCATCCATGTACCTGTCCAAATGTCTTTTAAATGTGGATTAAAAAAACAATTCCTGTTCAATGGAAAGGGAAAGTGGAGAAAATTGAAACAGATTACGTAACCCCAAGTAACAGATTGGATATCCATCGCTAATTCTTACCAACTAACAGAAAAGTCTGCATTACCATTTGATTGATACGAAACACGCACTTTAGTGTTGTTGAGACCCACTGTAATTATTCAATGTTGAGCTGCCAAAAGGTTAGAAAGCTTTTGATAAGTATTGCTGAAAATTAAGGAGGTAACATCAAGCCGTTCAACAGCATCGAACAAGGGAAGCCTCTCTGCTGTGTTGCGTACCTCTAATTAGGGCGTTAGCTTGTGGGTACCGAAGCATTATAGAGGATGAGCAATTCTCCAGCACACGTTAATCAGCCACACTGACAGATTGAATCAGATTTTCTGCAGATCTGTGTATTGTAGATACTGGATTAGTGAATCTGTCACAGAAGATTAATTTGGTTCTCGTTTATTACTCAGCGTGCCTTCTTTGTACAGCTGTAATCCAAGAAGAATGGCTATTAACTGTTCATAAGGATTGAAGAACAAAGGATGAATGGAGAGAAACATATTGCACTGAAACACAATGGACTATTTCTGCAGTACATCTGTACATTCTGCTCAGAACAGATTAAGGCCATAAAACACAGGAGCAGAATTAGGCCATTCAGCCCATCGAGTTTATTTTGCCATTCGATTGTGGCCGATCCATTTTTCCCTCTCAGACCCATTTTCCCGCCAAAGTACACACTTGGATTTTTTTTCCCGCAATCAAAAAATGTAAATGAACAACAAAGAGGCGAGATAAGAGTGAAGTTTTGTAGTGTTTATTTTCTAGCAGACACACTACATAAAAGTCCCTTTAAATTAGTGTACATTACTACTCTCTTTAGGGCAAAGCCCTCAGGGTGCTGCAGAAACTGTTTTGAAGGGAGCTTTAGCTAAGAAAAAAAAAAAGAAAAAACCCCACTTCAAAGCAATTCCTTTAAAATCAAATCAAAATTCCCAGAATGAAGTGGTGGAGCGTTGATTTCAGAATGTTGTCAGTGCGTTTCCTTGTGTTTGTTTTGAAGATTTGCTGACCAGTTTCTAGCCAGTTGCATTTGGAGGTGGAGGTGGAGAGAGAGGGGGAGGGAGCAGGGCTCTTCCTTTCTCACGGTTTCATCGGCCTAGATTGCAGAGTTTCTTGTTCACATGATACGCATGCCTTGGATTGAGGATTCCAGAGTCTGAAAGCAAATGGAGAATGCTTAAGTGCTTGGTGGCCATGAAGAAAGTTAAAAGTTCTGGCGAAATAAATGTTGCCAACAAGTCAGACAGTAGCTTTGAAGAAAGAAAGAGTTAGTGTTTCAGTTTGATAAATGTTCATCCTCCTCATCAACTTCTGCAATATTTTGGGGCGGCACTGCAGTAGAGTTGCTGCCTGGTTCGATCCTGACTACGGGTGCTGTCTGTAGGGAGTTTGTACGCTCTCTCTGTGACCATGTGGGTTTTCTCCGGGTACTCTGGTTTCATCCCACACTCCAAAGACGTGCAGGTCTGAGGGTTATTGGCTCCTGTAAATTGTCCCTAGTGGGTAGGATAGTGCTAATGTACGGGACGATCGCTGGTCAGCGCAGACTCGGTGGGTTGAAGGGCCTGTTTCGACGGTGTAACTCTAAAGTCCAAGGTTTTGCCTTCATATACTTCTGGAAAAATGTTGGAATAAAGCTTCATGTAGATATTTCAGACAAAATTGAATCATTTTTTTGGGGTGGGTGGGAAGTTAGCAGAGAACAGTAGATAATATTGGGAAAGAATATAGTTACTTGGACTTTAAAGTAAATCATTTCCAATTAACTTGGAACATGGAAACAGGCCTTTCAGCCCACCCAGCCCATGCCAACCATCGATCACCGGGTTACACTAGTTCTATGTTATCCCACATTCACATCCACACCCGACACACTAGGGTCTATTTTACACAGGCTAATTAACCTACAAACTGCATTTTTTGGACGTGGGCAGAAACAGGAGCATGTGGTTACAGGAAGAACGTGCAAACTCAACACAGACAGCACCCGAGGTCAGGATCAAACCCGCGTCTCTGGCACTGCGAGGCAGCAGCTCTAACGGCTGCACCACCGTGTTATTTAAATAACAACATGTTCAACAAAGACTGGATACTTAATTTGTGGATGTGAACACAAATTTTAGAAATACTGATCCTTCCTAAAACAAGTACTTGAAGTTCCCTAAAGTTGTGAAGAAACTGAACAGCAATTTGGACTGGTTATTGTTTAAAATATCAATTCGACTGCAGTTTGCATCAATGTACACAATAATAAATGTGAATGAGAAAACACTTAAAAACATTCCATGCATTGTTGAAAACAGTCAATGTTCCCAAAATATTACTTCACCTTCAAATCCCAAATTGTCATCGCACCGTCAATCCCAGTAGTGCAAAACTTCCAACAATCTTTCTTATCACCTTCATATATGGAGACTTGGCTTGAGAGAGATAGAGAGAGAACACATGTTATATTACAGAATAGAGTGTACTTATGATTTCAAGCAGGTTGGGTGGGAGGGGGAGTTTGCAGAATAGAAATGAATCCAAGCTGCATTAATACTCCACATGAGCCTCCTAACAGATTGCTTAACCCTGTCAGCATTTCAATATGGCAGTCTGGTCTGTATAGGAATTTTATTGTGGAATTTACGAAAAAAAATCCACAGGCCCCCCTTCTGAAAGACATCCCTTTATTAAACAATCTTGGTTATAGGCTTTTCTATATTGGAGATTGACCATTTAATTATAAGTGACATTGACAGCCACAGTGTTTAAGAAAGAACTGCAGATGCTGGAAAAATCGAACAATCGATGCCTACAACATCCTAAAGCCGCGGCCTCCGGTAGGAAAGCGCCGATTTGGGAGCTCCAAGCCGCGAAGTGTGTTCGACTGTCCTGACGTCGAATGTTCAATCATCCCGGCGAGAGGGCCTGTACATCGGGCCGTCCGTCCGTAGCGGCGACTGCGGAGGTTTATGGCCCCGACATGAGTGAACAATGCAGGAGGACTGACTGTACTTTGTGCCTTCCACCACCGTGAAGAATGCTGTGGTGGATGTTTGTGTTCAATTTTATTGTGTATTCTTTTTTGATTGTACCGCTGCTGGCAAATTCGTTTCACAGCACCTATGTGTATGTGATGAATAAAACTGATTGATTGATTGGTTGAGGTAGACAAAAATGCTGGGTGAGGCGAAGGAATAGGTTACGTTTCGAGTCGAGACCCTTGTTCAGTCAGATTCGGCAATATATTCTCAGGGTTCCAAACCTAGCAAGGGACAAATCTGTTGAAATCCCAAGTTGTAGTTAACGTTTAGTACCAAAATGTACTATCATTCTGTATCCTGTACACTGTGGCCAGCTTGATTGTAATCATATATAGTCCTTTCACTGACTGGATGGCACACAACAAAACAAGCTATTCACTGTGTCTCGGTACAATAATAATAAACTAAACTTAACCATTCTGGATTCTGCAGATTGTATGGCTGAATTGGCAAGGAATGGAATGCTTTATTGTCACATGTGACAAGGCAAATAAATTCTTTGCTCACATACCCAAGATCCTCCATTGTTCTCCCCTGCCCCCCCCCCTCCCTGTGGTCCCCCCACACCAGGTCCTCCATGGCTCTTCTCCCCCCCCCCCCCCATGCCGGGTTCCCCTTTGTTCTCCCCCTTCCCCACAGCGGTCCCCTCACGGTGGTTTTGTGTCACCTTTTTTTGAGCTTTTGTTGCGTGCTAACCAGTCAGCTATGGCAGACCTTGAGTGACCATAGTATCCAATCTCTCGATTTTGGGGATTCCTTCCTGAAGCAAGCAGGTTGCATGTATCGTGAAGGTAGACACAAAATGCTGGAGTAACTCAGCGGGTGAGGCAGTATCTCTGGAGAGAAGGAACGGGCGACGTTTCGGGTCAAGTCCCTTCTCTCCAGAGATGCTGCCTCACCCGCTGAGTTACTCCAGCATTTTGTGTATACCTTCAATTTAAACCAGCATCTGCAGTTCTTTCTTACACATGCTTCGCGAAGGTTGTCCACTTACGTGATGCTGTTCTGGTGGAGGGTCTCGAGTGTGGCGTTTCGATCCTCTGTGGTCGCCCGTCGATCCAGATTGTGGAAACGCTGCATAGCAGAG
This sequence comes from Raja brachyura, assembly GCA_963514005.1. The sequence continues at coordinate 5,669,048 of OY740801.1, forward strand.
ATGTTGCGCTGAATGCTCTGCTTTGGAATGTCTAGCTTAGAGATGTAGTTTAAAGAGCCACGATCGTCGTATACGAAAAGCATTGGACAGCAGTCATGGCCCTGAGGTGTGGAGAAAACTGTATAATGGACTCTACAATTTAATACTCACTCAAGTTGAGCTGAGGAAACATGCAGAATTTCATTATCTCAAACAAAATGGTTCATTTATATTTCTAATTAATAATCAGAAAGGAAGAATTTACATTGAAAAATACAAAATGCAGAATTACTAAAATAATAACGCAGTAATCACATTTACGCAGTTAACATTTAATTAGTAGTTAGACGCAATAGTTTTGGTAGGATGAGCGCGTATTCTTCCTTGTGCCCCCTCCCCCTCCCCATTTGCAGTCTTTTTGAAGGCTTTTGATCCTATGGGATGTGGTAGAATGCTGCTTTCAGCCCTCAGAATAGAAGCTTGGATACCAGCAGCCTCCAAACGCACATGCTGGTTCATCATAGCCAAGTCTGCCCCAGCTAACATGGGCCCCTTCCGAGCACAAATCACTGTTCACGACACACATCAGTCATTACCTTGCTTACCAATCCCGCAAGCTGACAAGACAGCTTGGTGTAGGAAGGATCTCCAGATGCTGGTTTACACCAAAGATAAGACACAAAATGCTAGAGTAACTCAGCGGCTCAGGCAGCATCTCTGGAGAGAAGGAATGGGTGACGTTCCGGGTCGAGACCCGAAATGTCACCCATTTCTTCTCTCCAGAGGCTGCCCGAGCCGCTGAGCTACTCCAGCATTTTGTGTCAAAGACAACTTGATAATGAGTTATATCTCCCAAGGGTTTTGATTTGTCCCGATTTATTGATCCGATTATTTGTGGAATGAGATCAAGTGACATTGTGACAAATTCTTTATTCAGGACTAAACAGCAAATGTGGACGATCTCAAACAGATTTGATTGATCTTAGAGGCTTTTGTAACATGAAATCAAGTAGTACTCACTGCTGCCACTATGCTAGTTTCAGAGACAAAAATCACACTCAACAGGGGGAGAAATTCAGTCTTCATTTGAGAAACCCTAGAAAGAAAGATTACACTTAAATTCTAACCACTTATCTTTCAAACATCCTTAACCAACACCATTTAATCTCCTATTTCCCATTGTAAAAGTGAAACCCCTGAATCTGGAACAATAGAAATGTGGACAGAAGCAGAATCCTCAATTTCTAATCAAGTAGTTTTTAAAACAATTTCAGAATCCAAACCACTATCAGAAACTTAGTTACCATTACGTTATTGTACTTTTCAGAGCAAGCAGAATACAAATTATTTCTCTTCGCCCTCAAGTTTTGATTTCTGGGATGTATAGAACTAGATTTCATAATGGCTCAGTGACTAAAATTAGACAAATTAAACTTCAAAGATGGCTTGCAGCCCAAGCAATTGAAGGCAATTTTCTAACCAGAGGCACACGTTTCTGAGCAACCCCCGGGTGACCTAATGTTCCACACACCACTGTTTGCAATGGAGTTAGACAAGTGAAAGTGTGACTGCAAATATCCTCACATACAGTGATTATAGAAAAATATTCACGAGAAGTTTCTTCATCTGAATGTTTCTGATGCAATGAGGAAAGGCGAGCCACTCAACGGCATTTTAAGGAATGAGGTTGGTCACATGGAACAAACGTTAAGAAAAAATGATTAAAATATTACATTCGATATTGCCAGAGTAAAGAAAAACAAAGAAGATGGCCAAGAAGAAAATGTTAGCAAAACTACATGACAAGGCAAGGCAGTCGAGATACTGGATAGGGCCAAAAACAATAAAGAGGAGACACCATAGAGAGTCAAACAAGTGGCGGAGAGGCAGGTGGAAGTAAAGGTCTGGGGTAGAATCAAGAGTCACTGGGATGACTATGGATTATGAATTATGTTTATTTAATGAAGTAGCAACAAGTATCAATGGAAAATCATTGACTACATGCAGATTTTCAAAAGGCACATAATAATTTTGTCACCAAAACGGAATCAAATGGAATGCAAGGGGAAGTGGCGACATAGACGTGAAAGTAAGTTAGGGAACAATGGCATAGTGATTGTGAACTGTTGTGTTCTGGAGAATGGATATCCTTCAAAGGGGAATAGTCACATTGGTGGAAAGAACAAATACACAGCAGATTAAATTTAAAACCCACAAAGTGCAAAATCACATATTCTGATGGAAAGTATAAGGCAGGAAAATGTCATCTAAAAATCCCAACTGTAAAGGGGTTGAAGTTCTGGGGCCACAGTTGCGCAGATTATTGAAAGTGATGACAGGTCGATAATGCCGTTCGTAAAGTGACTGTGAATTTTACATGCAGGATAGAGTACAAAACAAGGGAATTTTGTTAAACCTCTATTAAAGCAATTGGCCACAGCAGTACAGTAGGATGCATCCATGCTGTATATTTGAAGAATGCCTCTATTGTGTGCATTTCAAAGAGAATTTTACAAGGGATATTAAGGTCTTACAGGAAAGATTTCCCAGAAAAACTCGAGGACGTTAATTTTGTGCATACTTTGTTTAAACTGGGGCTGTTAGATCAAACTCCTTAAATCAAGGACACTCGAGAGATTTGATAGAAGTACTCAATGACATTAAACATCTAGTCAGTAAATAGGGAATCACTCTAAACTATGGCAGATGCCAGATAGTTGAAATATAAACAGGAAATACTCCAAAACTCAGCAAGTTAGACTATCTGTGTGGCAGAAAGAGAATTAAGGTTTCAGGTTTACAGAGTTTAATATCACTGAAATTAAATCATATATATACACCCAGATTAAAAAAAACTTAACAGTTCCCATTGATAGAAGGATCAAGAAATGAGGAATAGAAATTTCAGATGATTTGCAAAAAGAACCAAATGGAGACACAAAGATTGTGTGGTTATTTGAAAATGCTGATGGGTGCCAATTTCAATAAAGAAATGGATAATTAAAAGCACGACAAAAATTATCAGCTTTTGGGGGAAAAAAAAAAAATCAGGCATGTCATTACCTGGATTTCTCGTTTTGAAAAAGACACCTTGTAAAGAAAAGTGTTTTGAAAACCACTACTGCAAGATGAATGCCAAATTTGGATGTAGGCTTACATGATGTTATACTGACACCATGTGGTCCGAACATGCATTACATGAGAAAGCATTACTTAAAACGAATTGGAATATTTTACATTCATTAGAATTTAAAATGAACGGTGATATGGAATCATTCACTTTGTACAAAAACTATTTTTATTCCTGCTTAGCGGATGTGAGAAACCAATGTAATCCATCAAATTTAAATGAGTGCAATAATTTTGAACAAAAAAAATAGCCTGAACTTGTCATAAGGTCATAAGTGATAGGAGAGGAATTTTCTATTCCCACGAAGTCTACTTTGCCATTCAATCATGGCTGATCTATCTCTCCCTCCTAACCCCATTCTCCTGCCTTCTCCCCATAACCTTTAACACCCGTACTAATCAAGAGTCTATCTCTGCCGTAAAAATATCCACTGACTTGGCCTCCACAGCCGACTGTGGCAAAGGATTCCACAGATTCACCACCCTCTGACCAAAGACATTTCTTCTCATCTCCTTCCTAAAAGAAAGTCCTTTAATTCTGAGGCTATGACCTCCAGTCCTAAACTCTCCCACTAGTGGAAACATCCTCTCGACATCCACTCTATCCAAGCCTTTCACTATTCGGTATGTTTCCCTCCTCATTCTTCTAGACTTGTACAGGTGAATGAATGGTAGAGAGCATACCGACTGGTTGCATCATGGCCTGGTTCGGCGACTCAAACCACCACGAACGAAGGAGCTTGTAGAGAAAGGCTTGGACAGTGTCCGCAGCTCTCTACAATCTCCTTCGTTCATGGTCGCCGAACCATCATCTAAAGGGATCTATAAGAGGTTATGCCTCCAAAGAGCAGCCAATATCAAAGACCGACATCACACAATCAATTCACTCCTACCATCGGGAAGGTGGTCAAACCTCTGAAAACCGTAACCACTTGGTTTAAGAATAGCTTCTTCCCAGCAACCATCAGGCAGTTGGACACCAAACAACACTAACCTCAGCTGCAAGGACGCCGGGTTTGTATTAGTATTATGGTCATTAATTTATTGAATTTTTAAAAACAATCTGTGCAAATTGGATTTATGGTCTGTTAAGCCGCTGCAAGAATATTTTGTTCCATTGTCTGTACATGACAATAAAACACTCTTGACTCAGTAGAGCATTCAGTAGCAAAACTGAAATCATCTTGAGATATACCCATGCATCAATAAGCTGTAATAAGTTGATACATTCTAGTAGCAGAATTAGGCCATTCGGCCCATCAAGTCTACTCCGCCATTCAATCATGGCTGATCTATCTTTCCTTCTCAACCTGATTCTCCTGCCTGTGCCCTATAACTCCTGACACCCTTACCGATCAAGATAAAACTGAAATTAAATGATAAATATACCCAGATTTTAAAAATCAAAGCAATCTTTAAGACTCCGTAACTTAAAAAAAAGTTCAATTCACCTGAAAAATAAAGAACAATACTTACGTCATATTTCTACCAGTGTCAACAACAGATACAGTGCTGTCGTGACTGACCCATGCTAGGCGGTTTCCTGTGGCAGAGAAAGAAACACTGTGGACCCAGCCACCACTACCGGCACCACCAAACTCTGCCATCACCTGTCCGAAAGGCATTTTGGAACCCCAAGGTGTGGCCGCAGGCTTTGTGTCTACTTCTTTAATGTAAGCAGAAAAAACTCTAAAGGAAAGATAAAATTGTATTGTCAGTAGCACAGTTTGGTTGGGATATTAGGGGTAGACTGCACAAAAGTACAATTTAATTTAATTTAGAGATACTGTGCAGAAACAGGCCCTTCGGCCCACCGAGTCTGCTCCGACCAGCGATCCCCGCACACTAATGCTATCCAACACACACTAGGGAAAATGTACAAATACACCAAGCCAATTAACCTACAAACCTGTGTGTCTTTGGAGCGTGGGACAAACCCAGATCACCCAATGAAAAACCATGCAGTTCACGGGGAGTATGTACAAACTGCATCACTGGGAGAATGTACAAATGTAATATTTATCATAGCTTTTGTTTACTAATCGGGTGAAAAGAAGTGAGAAGTGGAGATCTTTATTGTGTTTAAATGTTCACAACGTGAGCAATAGAAGCAAAAGTGGACCAACAAGGCTTTTTCAAGCTCCTTTAATATGCAACAAGATCATGGCTGAACTGATCTTGATTCACCACAACATTCCCGTACAAAGCCCATGAATAAGTCTGAAAAAGATTGGCTGCCCCACAATTTCCTATGGATAACACAATAAAAAAAAGCTTAACGGAATTTAGCTCCCATCTGAACACATTGGAAGCTTGTCAATTCAAAATTTCCTGATAATTGCCATTAAATATTTACAATGAACGTTTTTTTTAAGAGAATGCATTTTTCTTAAATTTAGATGGGTTACTTTACAATAATTTTTGTGGGGTAATTTTTTTGTATGATTGATATGTGCAACTGAGAGAACTTTGTTGTGAAACCAACAAGAACTGCAGTGGATCTTACCTGCATTTGAAGTCACATGAACCAGCTGCCAGTAAGACATTATTGGGATGCCAGTCAAGGCTAAGGATAGTAGAACGAATTGGCTTCTTAATGTGTTTACTCACCCACCTAAACATGAAAAACACAGCTGGTGAGATTATGACCCAACAGATGCTCTATTCAGAAAATATTTTAAATTATACTTTATTTACCATTTTAAATTCATTTAGTTGAAAAATCTTTCTTAATTTCTATTCACCCCCTACTTCTCTATTTTTAAAGTGCATTGCTTCAAGGCAGATGAACCCAGTTTCCAGGCCTTGATCAGACTACACATGACAAGACATTTCATATTCTTCTGTATTTATGGTGGAAAACCCATTAATCTAATTTCAGCAACTCACAGGCTCCCCCTAACACCAAGCATTTATGTTTATGAATGTTTTATTTGCTATTATTGTTCTTCTAATTTCTGAATATTACAACCTTTATGCCTTAATAGCTTTATTGCACCTACTTTAGAGTTTCATGCTGACAGCAAACTTGGATTAATTAAACTGTGTCTCCTTATCTAAATCACTAACATTGATTCTAAAATATTGAATACATAAAACACCTTATTTTTTATTGTATTTTCTGTCTGTAACTCAATTTTCAACCCATGGCAATATATATATTTAAAATCGACAACCCCACAAACATTACAATTAAAAACGATGTTCCTATGAGTATTATAGACATGTATGCAAGAAGTAAATAAAACTACAAAACTGCCAACTGCCCCAATACAAATAGTGGTTGAAAACTTAAATTGCCCTCAAAGGCACTCGTGTTTTTTTTTAAAACCAAAAATTCCCTTACCAATCATTTTCTCCTTCAAAGTAGCATACCGAGATCAGCCGGGCACCACTGCCCACAGCAAACTTATTTTCCTGAGGAGACCACTTAACAAATGTGGCAGCACGGTTAATTCTTAGAATGACCAAGGTTGGCTTCCACACACCATCTTTCTGACTCCATACATAAGCATTACGGTCAGCACCACAGGTTACAATGCGATCACTCTGGGGAGCCCAATCGATGCCTGCACAAACAGTAGCAAATGTTAGTGTAAATTCATCATGGACACCAGTGTCCAGAAGAACACATCCTGGCAGTAAAATGTAAACAGAGACACAAGGAACAGCAGACGCCGGCTTACAAATAAATACACAAAGTGCTGGAGTAGCTCGGTGGGTCAGACAGCATCTCTGAACAAAATGAATATGGGAGATCCAGCAGGCCCTGGCAGACTGACACAAATGTTCAGTGAGATGGCCTAGTCTACGATTTGTCTCTCCAATTTAAAGGAGGCTACATCAGAAATACTAAATGCAGTAGATGAGGTTGGAGGTGCACGTGAACCTGTCTCACCTGGAAGACCTGCTGTGGATGCGAGTGTGGATTTATAGGGACAGGTATTACATCTCCTGTAGTTGCAGGGGAAAGCAGGGCTCAAAATTAGCGGTTGCCTGGGTGCCACTGACGACTCAAAGTGCCGCCGGGCAAATTAAACGCCGAGTCACTTTGCCCGGCTTGGCAACTTGGTTTATACCGGAGATATACCGTGGGAAAGATGCTAAGTGTGGCGTGACGGAGGGTCGGAGCGAATGACGGGCCACGCACAGCAGCAGCGGCGGCTCCATCTCCTCCCGCACGGCCTGATAATGCTATAGGATCTTTGCTGATAACGGCCGATGCCGCCACTCCGCCAACGGCACTTTCAAAACAAACCCTTGGAGGAGGGAGGTGTCGGTCAGAAGTAGGGTGGGGGGGGGGGGCTGAGGATAGAGCGCAGTGATTGGAGGAGGGAGACGTGCCAAAACACTCTCGGCAGCACTGCACCGCAACCAGGATTGATCACGTTATTACAGAATTCATTTTAACGGCAAATCAATGCTCTTAATATGGAATATCAGTACTGTAGTTATTTAATGAGCAACATTCATAACCATACGTTGGATTTATCCAGGTTTTACTTCTACAGTCAGTCATATACATCACAAATTTGGTCAGGAGATATTTCAGTTGATATTTTAATGTTAATTCTGAAGTGGGAATGATGGAAATAGCCTTTATCAACAATTTAAAAAAATTTGTTGCTTACAAACTGGGTATCTTCATTGCTGTTCACAACACATACAACTAATCTGAATGTCCGGTAATGTGACGTCTTGATGCTATTAAATATATTACCAAAAGAACATTTGCTGCATTTATGTCCTTTGGCCATCTCTTGTTAGTTAGTGTAATGTTTAACCTGTCAGATGGGAATAATCAGTTTTGACAGCTATTATCATAAAATGCCTTTAGAAAATTCCCTGCAACCTGTATATTTTGTTGTGGGTAAATTATGTGGGAAGCGAGAGTGTTTCTGTACCAATAGCAATAATGACCCATGCTATGGCCATGTCATGTTAATTTTCGGTCCTTCACAGAAAACATGCTTGGATCAATCAGAATCAGAATGCCTTTTATTGTCACTATACACATGCACAATGAGATTAAAATCTGCTCCTACTCAGTGCAAAACACAACAAAACAAAAAAATGGGGGGGGGGGGGGGGGGGGAGATGCACAGTTTCTGCGGCACTATATACATATCTATAAAAAGACAATGGATAAATAGAATGAATAAATAGGATTCCTATATCCAGTATGGGTTATTGCACATATTGGAAATTACAGTTACAGTACAAATTACAGTAGGTGGATAGATGGAAGTCCGGGGGTTAGGCTGTGAAGTCAGTGCATGTGTGAGTTCAGGGAGATAATGGATTTTGGAAAGAAACTGTTCTTGAGTCTATTTGTCCTTGTGCTGATGCACCTATAGCGCCTCCCTGAGGGTAGCAGGTTGAACAGGCCAAATGCAGGATGGGAGCTGTCCTGGATAATGTTCTTCGCCCTGCTGAGGCATCGGGAGGTGTAAATGTCCATCAGAGAGGGGAGAGGGCAGCCGATGATCTTCTGTGCTGCCCTGACTACCCTCTGAAGCCTCTCCCTGTCTGCCATGGTGCAGCTGCCGTACCATGCTGTAATGCAGTATGTCAACAGGCTCTCAATGGACGAGTGGTAGAAGGTCAGCAGCAGGTTGGAGTCCAGGTTGTGCTTCCTGAGGACCCTCAGGAAGTGCAGCCGCTGCTGAGCCTTCTTGATGACCGCTGTGATGTGAATCTTTAGTGTGCATGGGTTACACAAAAAGCTGGAGAAACTCAGCGGGTGCAGCAGCATCTAAGGAGCGAAGGAGATAGGCGACGTTTCGGGTCGAGACCCTTCAGGACCTTTAGTGTGCATGGTTAAGCATATATGTTATCAAGATCCAGGATTTATTGACACAAGTTGATCAAACGCTGAATAATCCAACCACATTTTTGTTTGGAAGTGGAAAGAAATAATAAAAATTGCATTAATTGCAATGTGCAAAAAGAGTTGAGATACTGTATTATAATTTTGCTGCATGTCATTGTGGTATATATCATGTCTTGATTGGTGAATATATTTAGTTTGTGACTTTATTTGAAGCAGAAATAATATGCGAATGCTTCATTGAGCATAACTACTCACTGGTAACTACGCACTTCGTCCGAGAACATTATCGAGTCATGCAAGCCATCTTAAATGACCAGCTAAACTGTCATTTGGCAACCTAAAAAGCTGCCAAGGTTGCCCGGCAGGCAACAGGAAAAAAAAGTTAAGCGAGAGCCCTGGAAAAGTCCTGGGGAAGAGGGGTGGTTCGGGTGGGAAAGTGTGAGTGAACCAAGGAGTTGCGAAGGAAGTGGTCTTTGCAGAATGGAGAAAGGAGTGGGGATGGGAAGATGTGACTGGTGTTGGGATCATACAGAAGTTATCAAAAATGTTGGAGAATGATTTATTGGATAGGGAGGCTGGTGGGGTAAAAGGGAAGGACGAGGGGAAATGTAATCTTGGGGGCAGCTGAAATGAGAGAAGAAATACGGGACACAGGAGACGCAGGTGAGGGATCTATCTATGACAGCAGGGAGATGTGTTTATCAAAGAAAGAGGACATCTCAGATGTCCTGAAGCCTCATTTTGGGTGCAGGTGTGGCGGAGACAGCGAAAGTAGGGGATAGTGTTCTTTGCAAGAGGCAGAGTGGGAGGAGATGTAGTCCAGATAACTGGGAGTCAGTGGGTTTGTAGGAGATGTCTCCTGTGATGGAGACAGAGATCAGGAAAGGGAAGAGAGGTGTTTCTTTCAAAGAAGAACTAGCGGTCCCCAAAGCTGAAGATGGGTCCTAATCTGAAATGTTGTCTGCCCTTGCCCTCCACAGATGCTGCCTGACCTGCTGAATTCCTCCAGCAATTTGTTTTTTTCCCCCCCAACACATCCCAGCAGCATGGAGCAACATAAATTATCCTATGCTCGAATATTTGCTTGATTTCAAAGAGCCCAAAGAAAACAATGAGAATGTTAAGAAAATGTTCAGTTTAGGTTTCATAATTTTTCAACAGCTAACAATGAAAACGTAGTTTTACTCCAAAACCTGTCTGATATTTAGTAGCCCCATCGAATTAAAACACTTTGTCTGAAAATTGTTAAATATATTAACATTTTCACAACTTTGGATGGCAATCCCAATTACAAACGAATCTCAAGTGTAAATATCCAAAACTAATAGAAACAAAGTTGTTTTTGTACCTGTTATTCGACCATTATGCTCTTTCAGTTCATGAGTCTTGATCCACTGATTTCCACTTTTCTTATAAATATGAACCTCGTGGTTATTGGGACTAAGTGCTATCTCTGTGGAAAACAGGAAAATTGGAAAATGTACAATATACAAATGAGTGATATTTGTGTGTCAAATATAAAAATGCGTTTGGGCATTTCAGTAATGATGCCATGAGTATATTGCCAGCAACTAATCTTGCAGTCCAATATGACAGCAACGTTGCATATAGGGTGTGGTTCAGACTACCAGTTGCCGGGGTGAGGGATGATGGATCAGGGTGGAAAAGGCCACCATCTATTAGCAATTTACAAAGTTAAAAGTCACAAATGGTCTTAAAACAGCTATGCTATTTTTGATCGAGCTAATTAAACCAGGAGGATTCTCTTAAAGGCATTTATTAAGTGGCCTTTGAGGACTAAGAAATAAAACTAAGCAAGTGAACTCAAGAATCATTGAGGAGATAGGAAAGACAAATGTCATTTGAGCCCGAGAGACTCCAGAGACCAACACCTTCATCTACTGCTATATACTTAATCTTCAATCTATAAGCTCTCAAACATCTTCAAAAACTATTGGTAATCAAAGAACTGTTTCTGATAAAATCCATAGAAATGGCCCACTTGACTCAACCCATGTTGATGTCCATCTCTACACAAGAAAATAGATCTCCATTACCCTCTATCCCTTTATGCACATTATTCATCTTCACCATTCACTGTTGCTGCATCAAATGCCATAAGAACATAGATTGCAAAGTTTATCAAATCTGCAGAAAGATATCCTTTAAGTGTCATTTATTTACTCTTGCATCTTGCATCTCCCACGCTTTGTTCTAAATTCATGTGGCTACTGTGAACGTCTCCATTTTATATATCCATAATTCTCTCTTCTGAAAGCCTTGCCACCCACTTCACTTTTATTTTTATTTTACCTTTGCCTAAATATATTTGTTAATAAAAATATAGTATATTGCCCAATTATCTATATTTCAGATACAAGCCTAACTAACCCACTAAAACAAACATGTCCATTGGTTACTTTCTATACTCTGGCAAAATCCATATTCAGTGGAACTATAATATCTGATTTAGAACTGTATCAATATTACTCCTACATTCTGTCAGCGCTAGTCTTTTGTCTTCAATCTAACAAATTAACCTTTATAAAAATCCATTCATAACAATGTCACTCATCTTACTTTCAGCTGTCACTGATTCACCTCTGTTTTGACATCCTTTGCTTCAGAAAAGGAGAATGTGAAATACTTATCAAATGCCTGCAGAATATTTTAGATTTTTGTTTATGGATTGATAATTTTCTCATCTCAGATATACCGCCTTGTCTAACAATAAACGAGTTCGGTATTCCGAAAAACGCAAGGAATCATGGGATTGGTCAAAGGTCATTCGCGATAAAGAAAAATGCGAACAAAGCGCTGGCTGTACATAAGCGAACAAAGCGCTGGCTGTGTATATATTCTTATCTTTAGTCATAATTTATGTGTAAAAATAGATTTAATAAAGAGTAACGGGGCGCCAGGTAGCGGGAGAGCGGGGTGTAATAACGACAGAGGGGGGCAGATGCGAGTGGGAGACGGGGAGAGACTGGACTGGCGGAGAGACATTCTCAGCAGCTGAACTGCTGCATGTGTACTGACGTACGTTTCATCCGTAGTCAGGATCAAGCCCAGGTCTCCGGTGCTGCATGCGCTGTTGAATTACTACTGGACTGTCCCCGTCCCTTCCCGAGTGTCCCATCCCTGTCTGGGGACGGCCGGAGATGTCTGGGGTGACCCTGGACTGCTGGCTGGCCGGCTGTAAGCCTAACCGCTACTGTCCCGGGCCGGTGTCCCATCAGTCCAGGGCAGGCACGTGCTGTCAGGGTAGGCAAGGTAGGCACTGCCTACCCTAACTAAAATTACAACATAGTAATTACTAAATATAAATAATAAAGCATGGGAGAATTATGCCTATCTAAGAGATCGATCTCTTAGGTAGGCATAATTCTCCGTGCCTTTCATCCGCAGCACTTGTAACCCTTGATGGTCTGTGTAGCTCACGTGCCGTCAGCGCTGCTTCAAGCGTCAATTTCAAGCCGGGCTGAAGGCAGCAGAAATTCTGCCTTTGTAGCACTACGCATGTGCAGCAGCCTACTGCACATGCACAACGCTGGTTTCTTGGCAGGGTTTTCAAATATGGATTGGCATTATTTTAAGTGTATGTTAGGAAACAAAGAGAGAAGAATGGAGTTTGTGTACCAATAATGTGGTATGTACATTTTGTATTTATGTTTTTAAATACTGTATTTCCCGGGGTGTGGGGGTGGGTGGAGCGCTCCTTTCACAGCGTTTGGGGAGTCTGGCCCAGGTTAAAGTTGCGGGGAGGGCACGAATGTTGTGAAGGAGGGGTCGGGAGCATGCCACTTGCGACGCTCCTTGCACAGAGGCTGGGGGGAGAAGTAGCTCGGGTGGCTGCGCTGGAGAGCGGAACCAGCCGCCACCTCAGCTCCTTCTGCCTGCCCCCCGCTCACCTCTGGCAGCTCCCCGTCTAAAAACCTCTCCTGCCGCTCGCTGGCCTCACTCATGTCAGGTTGAGGTTGAGGTTACTCGGCTGTGGAAATTTAAGGATTTGCAGGAAGCCGCTGACATGAGCGAGCGGCAGGTGAGAGGTGTTCAGACGGAGAGCACTGCCAAAGGTGAGTGGGCCGGCAGAAGGTGCTGAAGTGGTGGCCAGTTCTGCTGTTGGCTCCCGGCGGCCGCTCGCAGCTACCCGAGCTGCTTCTATCCCCGGCTACAGTGCGGTGGCTCCATGTCCGGAGCGCCGCGGCAGCGGTGAGTAAGTTACTGGCATTATCTCCGACCCAACACTCCTACCCTCCCCACAACTTTACCCCGGCACAGACTCTCCACACGCTGTGAAAGGAACTCTCCCCCCAATTGGTCCCTTGAACAAGTGTTGTCATTCAATTAGACAACTGATTCAACTTTTCCCTGTACTCCTGTTTTACCCACCATCTGTCCACCTGCCATCACCCTTCACCCCCCACCCATTTAGTAATTCAGAATAAAGGAGACTTGGAAGCCTTGGGCAAATTGAATTGTTACTATCTTTATTTTTATTTTTAACGGAGAGAACAATCTGGGCATACGCGGTTTAATTTTTTTAAAAAAGCCAACTGACTGCTTACCTTGAGTAATTACTCACGGCACGTGCTTGGTCCAGAGTCACCCCCTGGACCACCCCCCACCCCCCTGGTCTGCATACACGCAGCCACTGAGCTGCCGAGAATGTTTATCGCAAATAACTTATGACCTGGGCATGCGTAATCAGAATTCCGAACTCGCTTATTCAACTCAACTGACACACTTATGAAATAGTTGTTCCTTCTGACAAAAGATCCTACAGATAACACTTGAAAAATGCTGTAAGACAGGTGTTACAATGTTTTTTTTTAGTTTGCAGATTAAAAGATCTCTGGTTTGAACACAATTATAAGGGTATCCTTTTAAGTTTGCTATCCCATGCAAATGCAACCACAAAGTTTTCTCGGGGGCAATTTATCACATTCCTGAGCAGTAAAAATATCCTTAACATGTGATTAACCAGTCACTCATCTATTACTGGCCACTCCCAAAGCAAATAAAGACACTTGAAGAACTTCTCAAATTAAATTGAGACATTTGGTTCTTTGGAATAGCCTCAAAAAACTTGTTAAGTGTGCAGATTATTTCTAATCCAGTTATTTAGTGGAAATTGTTTTACAATTTTGAATGAAATTTGACACACTTATCTGTGGATTTGCTTGCTATCTGTGGATCTCCATATTATCACAATAGCAACGTTTTTAGATTTACTGTTCTGTCATAGAAACTAAAATATGACAATGATAATCAGGAGAGTCAACATGGACACCAGACCCTGGAAACGGGCTTCACTGACGCACAAACAATTTGCGAAACAAACCATTATTATTTCCCACAAAATACTGACCATTCTTGCCAATTTGCACGGACATCACAAAGTTAACTTACGTGTCCGATCTTGATTCCAGGCATGACATGTAATTGGTTCAAACAAGAATTGATGGCGAGACATTCTACTTTCAAAACTTCTTTATGACCTTCACTAAACCTTGAAATATTATAAAAGAGAGAAATAACATTTCAGTGTTTTGAACACATTTATTCAAAAATGTAAAAACTTAAAATGAGCGCAATTGTTTTCAACAACTATTCCCCATCACTGCTAACAAGAAATAACCCGTTCTTTGGCCGCTTCCTTTGTTTATGATGGACTAACATGTACTTCCTAAGAGAGTTGTTCTTTCTGGTAATACACCTTGTACTTCTTCCTCGTTTAGCTCAATCATGGTCTAAGGACTTCCACAGGTCAGCAAAGAGACATTGAGAGAATAAAGCAATTTCCTCTGCCCTTTTGCAATTTCTTGGAGAAATTTCTTATGAGAATTTGTAACAGAATAGTTTTTTTTTTTTACAAGTTTGGTATCCTGCATCAAAAAAATGTAACACATCCTTTAGAGTTACAACCCCAATGCTCGGGCCAATGGCCTAGGAGAAGATGCTAACATTGGCTCACTTATCATGACAGTGGAATTTGACTCATTTTGCAGGGAGATTGTTGGTTATACCTCTCTGGGGATTTTTGGTACGCATGTTCCACTAACATCTACTGTATTCAGCCAAGACAGAATCTCAGTGCAGAATGGTGTCACCAATCTCATTCTTTCCAGTTGTCATACTGTATCGCACCGCCAACAAGTTTCCCACTGGAAGAGTTTTAATCTACAACTGAATGGGACGTTGTCCACCATTTCCACCCCAGTACCAAGGTCACTTCAACTTCAGCAATTAAATTGCAGTTCATATAAATGTGGAGGCTAAGCCCTTGTTAATTCATTCAATGCAGCATGCACAAGAATGGGCTTTAAACAAACATTCATTAAACAATCCTCTGCTAGCTTGCCTCCTGACAAAAACACCCTTAGAAATAAAAGGACATTTTCAGTATCTCTGGAGGAATAGCAGAGGCAGACATTGCATGCAACACTCATCACCAGCTCCTGCGTGACAGGAAGTAAATCTACATCTTGGAGAACAATCTATCATAGCAAAAACAGTAACCGAGTTGTCAAAAGTTAGACAACTCAACTTCTTGCCATGTTTGCACTGTGGCACCAAGGTTAAAAACATTCAGAATAGGGGTTAAAGGGCATGATTCAGCCAAACATTTGTAAAACAATGTCTAAGTGTTAAATATAGGAGAATACACAGTAATGCCATTGTTGCACCTAAGCGCACTTTCTAAATGTCAAAATGAAAAACGTTAGAGATATTAAATTCAATCACATTATGAAATTCAATCAATGGAAAAGAGATTCAATCAGGAACTGAATATTAATAATATGGAAGCAATTAAACAATCCAGATTTAAGATTGCCTGGGTAACAGAGCATGCAGCAACAAAAAGGTTAGATTCATGGAGCTGCCTTGGTGTGGCAAGTTTACTCAGACTCTTGTAAACATTCCAACTGATTAGTTATGAAAAATTGAATCTTAGCACAGGTACATGGAGACATCTGTATTTAGTTTTATGTTAGTCTAGTTTAGAGATACTGCATGGAAACAAGCTCTTCAGCCCACTGATTCTACGATGATCAGCAATCTCTGCACATTAACACTATCCTACACCAACTCGGGACAATTTACACTTACACCAAGCCAATTGCCCTACAAACCTGTATGTCTTTGGAATAACCTACAAACCTGTCTGTTATTTGGGAAGGTGACCAATATACCACTTACCAAAACAAGCAGAAAAAAAAATCCTATATTTTACCATCTAGCTGAATTAACATTCACCCATAAGAATTTCAAGAATTTACGTTTTGCCTAGGGGTAAACTGCTGATTTTAGCTAAAGTAAAAGGGCCAATTGAAGCACACATTTTAGATTTGCGGAGAAACAACTAAAATGTATTTCCAGATATTGATACTACATAACTAATAATACTGCAATGCAAATAAAACCCAATCAATTTGTTCTTCCTACTCCAGTAAATGAGCTTTCAGTAACCTGAATAAAATGGAACCAATCATTTATTTGTTTTATTCCTGGTACTAAGATTCATATGAAGTGATTAAACATGGTCAAAGTGTTACAATTCAAAATTTGAATTTGTATTATTTGACAAAAAGTTGAAATGTAATAATTTAATGTTTCAAGATATTGCGAATTTTCCATCCTAAAAATTAAACATACCAGAAATGTTTGAACCGAGTACATTGTGTATTCGCATGTGAATATATTTTCTCTTTAAAACAAAAGCTTCATTTTAGTAACAATATTTTAAAATTTGTATGGCACTTTACAGGAGTCATCATTCAACACAAAACACCATGTATGCTTCCTAATCCTCTGACTTTAATGGCATGTCAGACATTCTTTGAATCAATGTCTCTTTCACAAGAAGATCTGGGTTGCAGTGGGATACAGGTAACAGCACCTGCAATAAAAGGGTGAAGAGCATCAATGGAAATTAGCTTTGCCATTCAGAGAATGGCACAATGGTGTCATTTGCAGTTGAATTAGTCAGCAATTATTATAATGCTGATGCTGTCTAGAAAGAGCAGTTGGCAAGATTTTAATATTGCTCTAATACGTTACTCTGTGTGCATTCTGCTCCCCTAGATCAGTTTTAGATTTCAGTTGGTTTCAAGAAAATACTAAATTGTGTACCAAGAAGCATTAATAAATTAGTAGAAACTGCAAGGAACTGTATGTAGCTGCTGGTGTACAAAAAAAAGACAGTGCTGGAGTAACACAGCACTTTAGGCAGCATCCCTGAAGAACATTAATAGGTGACGTCTCGGATTGGGACCCTTCTTCAGACTTGCTAGTGTATATAAACGTCACCTACCCATGTTCTCCATGGATTTTGCCTGTTCCTGTGAGTTACCAGCAATTTGTGTCTTTTGTTTAGCATTAATGAATGAAATGTTTGGAACTTCCATGGGTCAAATATACTTCAGTCTGAAAAGGACAAACCGATATCCTGATCAAGGATGATATTCCTAGAAAATTCATGGAATCAATCTGCAATGCTTTTTTCACCCACCTGCAAATTGTATTGCAATATTTTTCGTTAAATATGACATTACATTCTGTTGTTGCTCATCAGTGAAAGGAACATTTCAGGTCAATGATTTTGCACCACAATTAGAGAAAGTTAGAAATCAATATTTTTCATGGTTGCAAAGGGGGGGAATTGGAGATGAGAGATTGGAAAAAAAAGACTCTAGCATTGGCTGAGAGAGCACAGTAAAAACCTGTTGATTGCTGCTGATCTGCCAGGAGATAGAAATAAAAGGAGATGAATAAAGGCAAGCGAAAAAACCAAGTGCTTGAATGAATGTCTTCACTCAATCTCCTATTTCACTAACCTTTCAGAGGTTCCCACTCTCCATCTCATTGCATTCTTCCCTTCTATCTCTCCATCTCCCAAATATTGTATTTCTAACTTTTGCTACCTCTGATAATGGTCATTAACTTGAAATATCTGCGCCTTCCTCTCTACAGATGCTGCCCGAGATGGTGCGTGTTTCCTGCATCTTCTGCTTTAATTTCAGATTTCCAGCATCTGCAGCTTTTAGTTTTGAGTTTCCATTTTGGAATACTGTTGTCCCAAGAACATCAAAATGATCTTGAGTAACTTAGAGAAAACAGTGGGATATGACATGATAACTGGAGTCATTCACATCATTTTCAGCTTTTTTAAATGTCCTGTGAATTTGAGAAAGGACAAGCTTAAAAAAAAAAAAAAATTGAGGCCATACGATTGAGCAAAGTTTTTTTTTCAGCTCTCCAGACATCTCAAAACAAATCTTAGCCAATAACCTGCCCATAAACATTATTGGTTTGGTCAGAAAATGCAAAAGCCACTTTGCAAGCTCCAAGATTATACAAACAACAATAACAATAATTGAATTGGTAATCATTAGTGTGATTATCTGCAGAATAGTGATGAAGTTTCTGCTTTTCAAACAAGGGGATATTTTATGTTCATCTACCCAAAAAACAAACAAGAGGTCTTGGTCAAATAGACATGAAAATTGGTACCTCTGTTAAAACATTGCTCACTATTACATTGAATTATTAGTTTATATATCTTGCCCTTGATGAATACCAGGCATACAATTCATAAAAGCTACATAGACTAATAGGACATTCTCAAATATGATTTTCAAGTAATTTTGTAATAAACCTTTGGTCTGCAGTATCAATTAGTGTATTTCTATTGTGACTCTTTTTTTAATCTTTGACCAGAACACTTTACATTCCTACCCTCATACCTCATTGCTTCCCCCACCCTATTTGTACTTCAACCTAATGAGTCACATTTCAGTACACTGATGATGTGAGAGATTGTAGGACTCTGTCTTTAAAGGCTGAGCAAATATCTGTGCAACCTTTTGTAGTGATATGATATCCAACCCTCACTGTATGTGGAAATAAAACACACCTTAAAGGAATAGGTTTTGAGTCTTGCATTTAACAATGCATCTTTGCAGTGCAGTCATCCTCGAAATCTCTTTAAAATCAATAATGCTTAACATTATATGCATAGAAACATAGAAAATAGGTGCAGGAGGCGGCCATTTGGCCCGTCGAGGCAGCACCGCCATTCATTGCGATCATGGCTGAGTGATCATCCACAATCAGTAACCCGTGCCTGCCTTCTCCCCATATCCCTTGATTCCGCTAGCCTCTAGAGCACAATCTAACTCTCTTTTAAATTCATCCAGTGAATTGGCCTCCACTGCCGACTGTGGCAGAGAATTCCACAAATTCACAACTCTTTGGGTGAATTATAAAAAAAAGCACAACAATGACTGAAAAATAACCTTTCAAGTTTTGCTGATTGACAATTCTCAGACCATCAGAGGGCTATGTCCAAGTGCCAATCAACTTATCTGAACACACCTTACTGCAGAGAAGATCCATTCTTCACATGGCAACCTTTCAGTTTCACGAAAACTGAGACCCAGTACTTTGTCAGCTAAAGTTATCGGCTCTTTGGAGCACGACCAGAAAATCCTGTTCCTGACCAACATTTATTTCTCGACCTACACTTACAAAGCGGATCATTTACCTTTTAACCGTTTATTAACCTAACCAATGTTAAACTGGTTGGCTTGCTAGGCTTGTCTAAAATACAAAAATAACTGCAATTATTAATTGGATTAACAAAACACTTTGCTGCGACAGTGGGAAAGTACTATATAAATACTGGTCATTTTAAAACAGGTCACTTGCAGAAAGATAATTTCCAAAATGAAATGACTAGTAATTATATGGTATATCATTTATATGTGGTACATATTGATTAAAATAAAATTTTTTGACTATATTAACAGAGTTACTGGAACAATATTATAAGTTACCACTATTGCTATAACCCTTATCATTCTCTATCAAGACATGACCCAAATCTGGTAAAAACATACACGTGAGAACATTACATGCAGCAATTGTGCTACATTGAAACCCCTGGGGCAAAACCTCATGTCAAGTGTGAACAAATTAAAAAGGAGAACATTTATCCAAGATTAAAAATATTCAAAAAATTCTCCTAACTTGATGTACTATTTATTGCACAAAACACATTACTGAATTATTTACCCGATTTGCTCCTAGAAGCATAAACCCCAGAGGGAAGACCACTGCAAACACCAACCTGTATAACTGGAATTTAGGTTGAATATGTCTGAAAATATAGTGGTAGTATTAATATAGTGACAATGACAAAAGGAAATATGTCCTCTTACCTGCCTGGCCTACATATAATGCTAGACACTAATGTGGCTAATTCGTAATCAGAATTACCTAGTAAGATAGGCAAATTTGAGAAAAGTCAATAATTGCTAGTTTTGTCAGCATGCCAACATCGTGTGAATAAAGGAAGTATCACCCCTAGTAGTGATATCTTCTGTAGTGTCGCTGATTTGATCATAACCTTTTCTGGATACGATCCCTGAAATAAAGGATCGGCAACCTGAAACATTAAGCTACTTTGTCTGCCCTGCTAAGAGATTCTAGTATTATCTTTTTTTAATTTCAGATGTCAAAGTCATACAGGACAGAAACAGGCCCTTCAATCCAATTTATCCATGCCAACCAAGATGCCCGCTCCATGACATCCCCATTTGGTCCATTTCCCTCTAATCCTTTCCTATTGAGACAAAATTATAGGCATCTATTAAAATGCCTGAAAATTCTATACCTAGAGCTTTCTCTCCCTTCAAATAAAGTGAAAACACCAAGTCAATGGATATATTTTGGGCAGTGATAGATAGATTCTTGATTAGTGTGGGTGTCAGGGGTTATGGGAAGAATGCAGGAGAATGGAGTTAAGAGGGAAAGATACATCAGCCATGATTGAATGGCGGAGTAGACTCGATGGGCGAAATGGCCTAATTCCGTTCCTATCATTTATGAACATTCCCCCCCATAATTGTTCGAGGAACAAAAACATAGTAAAGACACAAGGAACCTTAATTTTCATTAGTTCAAATGATTACGACCATGTACTAAATGACGAGAGTTTGGGCCAGGATTCAGATAAACTCCTGTGGAATATGTGAGTGTTCCCAGAGAGAAGCAGCAACTCTGTGAGCTGGAGCGTCCTGCTCAGCGGGTTTCATTGTTCTGGTTGCTAAACACTTTAACTCCCCCTCCCATTCCCATACTGACCTTTCTGTCCTGGGCCTCCTCCACTGTCATGGAGCGAGGCCCAATACAAATTAGAGGAACAGCCTTTCATATTTCGCTTGGGCAGCTTGCAACCCAGCAGTGTGAATATTGATTTCTCTAACTTCAAATTACCCTTAATTTCACTCTCTCTCTCCCTCCCCCACCCTTGTTCCCCGATTTTTACTGATTGTATGCCTTCTTGTCACCTTCCCCTCAGCTAATACTGAACCACGGCAGACAAAATAGCTGGAGTAACTCAGTGGGTCAGACAGCATCTCTGGAGAAAAATAATAGGTGATGGTTTGGGTCAGACAATACCCCATTCTACATTTCTTTATCAACGTCCCATTTGAACTGTCGTTTTCACACCTTACCCTTCCATATCTCTATGTCTCCCTCTACCTCGACTCTCAGTCTGAAGAAGTCTCTTCTCGAAACGTTACCTATACCTTTTCTCCAGAGACGCTGCCAGGCTACCCCAGCATTGTGTGTGTGTGTGTGTGTGTGTGTACCTACAGTGTTTCATACACTTGTTCCTTCTGCTCGGCACTCCTACAGCCCCCGGGGGTGTCGCCCCATTAGATGTCGGTCTTTCTCGTTGGTGGGTCATTTCCTCGCCTGTCCCCATGATGTGGGAGCGGGGCCTTTTGCCTCAGACTCGGCGCACAATCACAGCCGCCCCCCCCCCTCCTCCACCACCACCACCACCGCCGCCTCCTCCTCCTCCTCTTCCCTTCCGCCGGTTGCCGGCATGTTTCCAGCCTAGGCCTCACTCAGCGCTTCCATCTCCCTCCCCGGCTCGCCCGCTCGCCCGCTCCCCCGGCATCTTTTATTTTGTGTGTGTGTGTGGGTAAACCTCACCTTTTACCCTCTGGATGAACCCGCTCGGCCTTCCCACCTCATCTTACCTGTCGGCCTTTGAATTCGCGGACTCTGGTCAGTCGACACGAATTCGGTCACCAGGCGCTGGCGGGCGTTACGGGAGCGGCACCGCGAACACGCCCGTCCGTCAGGTCCGTCCGTGCGCGCGCTCCCTCACTCGCTCACTCACTCCCTCCCTCGCTCGGCGGGGGCGGGGGCTGCGTGCGCGCGCGCGCACACACACACGCGGACACGCGCCCCCGACGCACGGCACCGGGGCCGCGCCCGCAAACGGTTGCCATGGTGCGCCCTGCTTCAAGTTTTGCTGCCTGGGCTCTCGGTTAATAATAGAAACTAATATTTTCTGCAGCTGGTGGGATCCTGAAATTATATATATATTTTGAAAAGCAGAAAATAACGGAAATTCTGAAGTTAAAAGCAGAAAATAATGGACATTCTCAAGTTAAAAACAGAAAATGATGGACATTCTCAAGTTAAAAGCAGAAAATAATGGACATTCTCAAGTTAAAAGCAGAAAATAATGGACATTCTGGTTAAAAACAGAAAATAATGGACATTTTCAAGTTAAAAGCAGAAAATAATGGACATTCTGGTTAAAAACAGAAAATAATGGACATTCTGGTTAAAAACAGAAAATAATGGACATTCTGGTTAAAAACAGAAAATAATGGACATTCTCAAGTTAAAAGCAGAAAATAATGGACATTCTCAAGTTAAAAGCAGAAAATAATGGACATTCTGGTTAAAAGCAGAAAATAATGGACATTCTCAAGTTAAAAGCAGAAAATAATGGACATTTTCAAGTTAAAAACAGAAAATAATGGAAATTCTGGTTAAAAACAGAAAATAATGGACATTCTGGTTAAAAACAGAAAATAATGGACATTCTGGTTAAAAACAGAAAATAATGGACATTCTGAAATGAAAAGCAGAAAATAATGGACATTCTCGTTAAAAACAGAAAATAATGGACATTTTCAAGTTATAAACAGAAAATAATGGACATTCTCAAGTTAAAAACAGAAAATAATAGGAATCCGTTAACAGCAGAAAATAACAGTAATATGAAATTAAAAACGGAATATAATATATAACAAAAATTTGAAGTTAAAACAGAAAATAATGGAATTTGTCAAAAGGGTGAGAAACAGACAATAGGTGCTGGGGTAGGCCATTCGGCCCATCGAGCCTGCACCGCCATTCAATATCATCATGGCTGATCATCCAACTCAAGATCCCGTACCTGTCTCCTCTCCATACCCCCTGATCCCTTTAGCTACAAGGGCCACATGTAACTCCCTCTTAAATATAGCCAATGAACTGGCCTCAACTACCTTCTGAGGCAGCATATGTGAAGATAAATGTTATTTCATATGTTCTATCATGTTCATGGAGCACAGAAACAGGCCCTTCAGCCCAACTAGTCTATGCCAATCAAGGTGCCCCATCTAACTAAGTACCATTTGCCTACAATTGGCTCATTTCCCTCTAAACCATTCCATTTCATGTACCTGTCCAAGTGTCTTTTAAATGCTATTATAGTACCTGCCTTAACTACCTAGACTGCACCCTATCTATCATGATTTTATGTACCTCCATAGAATCACCCCTCAGCCTGTGCCCCAACAAATTGATTAGTAGTCAGAGGTTATGGGGGGAAGGCAGGAGAATGGGGTTTGGAGGTAGAGATAGATCAGCCATGATTGAATGGCGGAGTAGACTTGATGGACTGAATGGCCTAATTCTACTCCTATCACTTATGACCTAAAATAAAGTCCTGGCCTGCCCAACCTTTCTCTCGAGTCCTGGCAACATCTTCTTTGCACTATTCACTGACTAATATATTCTGTAGTTTGTTACAAGGTAGGAAGGAGGTCATTAAGTCTATGCTGGCTGCCAAAGTATTCCCATCAATCCCATTGCTCCATGTGTTTCCCCATTACCTATGTCCTTTCCAATGCCCATCAGCACGCTTGTTTCTCCTTCCCACTCACCCACATTAACAGAAAATTTATATACCAATGCCAACAATATAGGAGAAAAGATGAGGTCCTACAAGTTTCCAGGAGCTAGGTAACTGCCCAGAGAGCAGGACCTCAAATCTTCTATGCCATTAGCTGGTGATTATAGGAATAGAGGGATGGGTCAGATGAGTGTGGTTGAAGGCAAGGTGCAGAGGGATGGACTTTAGGTTGCTGAAGAAAAAACACAAAATGCTGGAGTTACTCAGCGTGTTTGGAAAACATGGATGGGTGACGTTTCGACTTCAGACTAATTGTAGTAGTAGGAAGAAAGCTGGAAAAGAGTTGGAGGGCAAGGTAAACCCTGGCAAGCGAGAGCTTCTGTCCAGAACTACTGCCTGTCCCGCTGAGTTACTGCAGCATTTTGTGTCTATCAGTGATAGGTAGATACAGGTGTGGGGATTTTGATTGGCAGATTGGTCGACAAAGGCCAGAGATTAAAAGGTGACAAAAGGCCGTAAAATAAATATAGAAGAGGCATGTTCCTGGATCATTGAGATTATTTCAGGGGATGGTACAGGAGGAACAGATTGCACCTAAACCAGATTGGGACCAACGTTGCTGGGAAGATTTAAGTAGTATGGGGGAAAGTTTAAAATACATTGGCAGGAGATTGAGCTGAGTACATAGAAACATAGAAATTAGGTGCAGGAGTAGGCCATTCGGCCCTTCAAGCCTGCACCGCCATTCAATATGATCATGGCTGATCATCCAACTCAGTATCCCGTACCTGCCTTCTCTCCATACCCTCTGATCCCCTTAGCCACAAGGGTCACATCTAACTCCCTCTTAAATATAGCCAATGAACTGGCCTCAACTACCCTTTGTGGCAGAGAGTTCCAGAGACCCACCACTCTCTGTGTGAAAAAAGTCCTTCTCATCTCGGTCCTAAAGGATTTCCCCCTTATCCTTAAGCTGTGACCCCTTGTCCTGGACCTCCCCAACATCGGGAACAATCTTCCTGCATCTAGCCTGTCCAACCCCTTAAGAATTTTGTAAGTTTCTATAAGATCCCCTCTCAATCTCCTAAATTCTAGAGAGTATAAACCGAGTCTATGCAGTCTTTGTTCATAAGACAGTCCTGACATCCCAGGAATCAGTCTGGTAAACCTTCTCTGCACTCCCTCTATGGCAATAATGTCCTTCCTCAGATTTGGAGACCAGAACTGCACGCAATACTCCAGGTGTGGTCTTACCAAGACCCTATACAACTGAAGTAGAACCTCCCTGCTCCTATACTCAAATCCTTTTGCTATGAAAGCTAACATACCATTCGCTTTCTTCACTGCCTGCTGCACCTGCATGCCTACTTTCAATGACTGGTGTACCATGACACCCAGGTCACGCTGCATCTCCCCTTTTCCTAATCGGCCACCATTTAGATAATAGTCTGCTTTCCTATTTTTGCCACCTATTCCTATTTTGAGTAGATGTTCAAATGTAGAAACAAAGAACTGCAGAAGCTGGTTAATACACAAAATAAACACAACATCCTGGTATAATTCTGCAGTCTGGAGAAGGGTCACGACCCAAAACGTCACCTACCCATGTTCTCCAGAGATGCTGCCTGATCTGCTGAATTACTCCGGCACTTTGTGTCCGTCTGAGTAGATGTTCAGATGGGGAGGGACAGTGACCTGGAAGAGAAAAAGTTAGTAAGTCCAGTAGGCAGAGCAGGAGGGTAAACACACATGAGGGAAATGCAAAGCTAAATTGCATCCATTTAAATGCAAGGAATCTAACTAGTAAGGTAGATAAAACCGAAGCTGTAAATAATATGTGGGACTATGATACTAGTGCCATCCTTGAGACATGGTTACATTGACGTCAGGTCTGGCAACTCCATCTACAAAATGTTCAGGTGAGACAATGAGTGATGTAAAAGGGGAGGCTGAATTGAACAATTAGTCAAGGAATGCATTACTTAGGCAGTGAGGGGGCATAGCCGAGAAGGCACCTCAAATTAGGACATTTGGATGGAGATTAGGAACAAAATTAGTGTTGTCACTTTGCTGGAGGTGTATTACAGACAATCTATAAGATATGTTACAGACATGTAGGCAAATAGTGGAGAATGTGATAAAATATAAGATTATAGTACTGGGGGATTTACAGTGCTTCCAGAAAGTATTCAGACTCCTTCACTTTCTCCACATTTTATTACGTTACAGCCTTACATTACAGCCAGACAGGCGCCATCTCAGAAGGTGCCTGCCTCTGGCGACATTTTGCCAGCAGCACGGCAGAAAATCATCAAATATAGTATTTCTCACTTTACCTGTATAAAAGAAACAGCAGAAACCAGCAATGTAAGTGACAAGCTGCTAATGCATCTCCCAGAGCCACTGACTGTAAGGGAATTCCTGATCGCAGGGAAATCCCCGACCTCACGGAGGTTCGTAGGAACAGTAGGTACTGTACCTGTAAACACTGGGGAGGCCTCCATTGTGTCTGGAAACGTGGCTGGCGGGCATGCCGTGGTCAACAAGCACCAGACAGCTTACCCTGAGGCGTTTACCACCATAGCCAGGGACTTCAACAAAGCCAATCTGAACAAAATCACTCCCTAACTACCATCAACATGTCTCCTGCAGCACCAGAGGATCAAACACCTTTGACCACTGCTATACGACCATCAAGGATGCCTATCGCTCTATCCCTCGCCCTCACTTTGGGAAATCCGACCATTCAGTGGTGCTGCTTCTTACAGGCAGCAACGGAAGAGCGCACCCCCAGAGGTGAGGACTGCACAGAGCTGGTCTGGGGAGGCAGAGGAACAACTACAGGTCCGCTTGGAGTCTGTAGACTGGGCAATGTTCAAGGACTTGGCAACAGACCTAAATGAATACGCCAGTCGTGACAGATTTCATAAGGAATTGTGTGGAGGACTGCGTCAGACTAAACGCAGGGGACTACAACCTCGTCTTCCTACCATCCTACTAGCCAATGTACAAACACTGGAAAATAAAGTGGAGGACTTAATGTCAACGCTGCTTTAACAAAGGGAGCTGAGGGAATGCTCTGTGTTCTGTTTCACAGAGACATGGCTCACCCCCAGCTCCCCAGACTCAGCCGTCCAGCCTGAAGGCTTCTCCAGCCATCGTATGGACCGCACGCAAGCATCTAGGAAAGGGAGAGGAGGGGGTGTTTGCCTCATGGTCAACTCTTCGTGGAGCTCAAATGTGGCAGTTCTGTACAACCCCTGCTCTCCACACCTGGAACATCTGGCGGTGAAGTGCCGTCACTTGTACCTCCCGTGGGAATTCTCCATCATTCTGACTGCGGTCTACATCCCACCCCAGGCAGATGTCCGTCTAACATTGGAGGAGCTGCATGCCGTGGTCAACAAGCACCAGACAGCTTACCCTGAGGCGTTTACCACCATAGCCAGGGACTTCAACAAAGCCAATCTGAAAAAAATCACTCCCTAACTACCATCAACATGTCTCCTGCAGCACCAGAGGATCAAACACCTTTGACCACTGCTATACGACCATCAAGGATGCCTATCACTCTATACCTCGCCCTCACTTTGGGAAATCCGACCATTCAGTGGTGCTGCTTCTTACAGGCAGCAACAGAAGAGCGCACCCCCAGAGGTGAGGACTGCACAGAACTGGTCTGGGGAGGCAGAGGAACAACTACAGGTCCGCTTGGAGTCTGTAGACTGGGCAATGTTCAAGGACTTGGCAACAGACCTAAATGAATACGCCAGTCGTGACAGATTTCATAAGGAATTGTGTGGAGGACTGCGTTCCTACAAAAACCTACCGAATGTTTCCAAACCAGAGCCCTTGGATGAACCAGGAGATCCGCATTCTTCTGAAGACCAGACCCTGGGCATTCAGGTCTGGTGATGCAGAGGTCTATAAGAAGTCCAGATACGACCTTGACAAGAACATAAAAAAGGGCAAAAGGGACTTCTGCTCTAAGCTGGAGGATGGGTTGGATGTTCGGGAACTGTGGCAGGGCTTGAATGCCATCACCTCCTACAAGGCGAAATCAGGAGGCAGCTCATGCAACAGCGAAGCATGACTCCCTGACGAGCTCAATGCGTTCGACGTACGCTGTGATAGGGAGAACAATGATGTGCCATCCCGAGCCCCCAAACGCCCTTATGATATTACTGTCAGTCACAGAGGCCGACATCAGAAGATCCTTCAGGGGGGTGAACCCTCGGAAAGCGCCTGGACCTGATGGTATAACCAGTCGAGTTCTCAAAACCTGCGCAGACCATCTGGCTGGGGTCTTTGCGGACGTTTTCAACCTCTCACTATTGGGGTCAGAGGTTCCCACCTGCTTCAAGAGGGCATCAATAATACCAGTGCCCAAGAAGGGTGAGGTGACGTGCCTCAATGACTATCGACCAGTGGCACTAACGTCTGTGGTGATGAAGTGCTTTGACAGATTGGTTATGGGGCACATCAACTCCTATCTCAATAAGAACCTCGACCCACTACAGTTCGCCTACCATCACGATAGGTCCACGAAGGATCTGCCCAGTCCATCACCGGCTCTGACCTCCCCATCATCAAAGGGATTAATCAGAGTCGCTGCCTCAAAACGGCTGCCAACAACATCAGAGACCCACACCATCCTGGCCACACTGCCATCGGGAAGAAGGTACAGGAGCCTGAGAACTGTAACGTCCAGGTTCAGGAACAGCTTCTTCCCTACAGCCATCAGGCTATTAAACACTACAACCTCATAAGCTCTGAACGACAACAAACTATTATTATTATTATTATTATTGTTTTTTCAGTATGTGTATATATAAACATATGTCAGTATGTGTATATATATACACACACACTGAACTTTTTTTCTGAAGAAGGGTCTCGACCCGAAACGTCGCCTATCTCCTTCGCTCCTTAGATGCTGCTGCACCCGCTGAGTTTCTCCAGCTTTTTGTGTAACCCTCGATTCTCCAGCATCTGCAGTTCCTTCTTTAAGAACTTTTTTTCTCTCTCGTTTATCATATTATTTACAGTGTACTATGTTTACATATTCTGTCGTGCTGCAACAAGTGAGAATGTCATTGTTCTATCTGAGACATATGACAATGAAACAATCTTGACTCTCCACTCATTTTAAAATGGAAAAAAAACATTTTCTTTAAATCATAATCTACACACAATATCCCAGAATGAAGAAGGGAAAATGGGTGTTTTAGAATTTTTTGCAAAGTAATTAAAAATAAGTAACTGAATTATCACATATACATAAGTATTCAGACCCTTTGCTATGGCATTCATAATTGAGCTTAGGTTCATCCTGTTTCCATTGATTATCCTTGAGATGTTTCCACAATGTTGGGCCGCCGCTCCAACATCGTGGAGCTCTGGTTTAGAGAGCTCCCAACGCGGGCGGCGCTGACCGTCATCGTGGAGTCCTGGGGCCCTTTGCCGAGGGCCTCCAGCGTTGTGTCTTCACCCGGCGCGGCCAGTGGACTTTGGGAGCCCCGGACTCCGGTAGGAGGGGGCCGACTCGGGGTCCAGGCAGCTGAGGACGTCCCCCAGCCCCGACATCGGACTTACATCACCTCGGGGAGCGGGCCTGAACACCGGCCCGCCCGTTGCGGCGACTGCAGGGGGCTCGGGGAGGCCCCCGACCACGGTGGAACAGTGGGGAACATCAGGGGAAGAGACTGACTTTGGTGCCTTCCCACACAGTAGGACATTTTGACCCTGCTGTGGGGGGATGTTTTATGTTGAATTCTATCTACTCCATGTTGTGTTCTTTATTTTATTTTTTTTTAATGTATGGCTGTATGGCGATTTAATTTCGCTGTGCCAATTGGCACAGTGACAAATAAATGCATCTCTCTCTCTCATCTCTCTCTCACAACTTGATTGGAGTCCACCAGTGGTAAATTAAATTGATTGGACATGATTTGGAAAGGCACACACCTGTCTATATAAGATCCCACAGTTGACAGTGCATGTCAGTGTGGGAGTGATGAGACAGTTAAGCATGTTTTCCTAGAATGTAGAAAGTATAGGGTAGAAAGAAAAGTATTGTTAGTTAGACTGATGGGACTTGGTGTTGAGGCGTCTTCTGTTTTATCTTTGTTTGCGCATAATGAGAAACATCAATTGATATCCAGGGCTGTTCTTCAATTGCTGCATGTGACAGGATTGTATGTAAGAATCTAGTTCAAACTCTGAACTGTGGAAGGCAGTAACACGCTTAGCAGCGTCTACACTGCCAGAACCCGAAAAAAAGAAAAGAAAGAAAGAAAGTGCATGTCAGAGCAAAAACCAAGCCATGAAGACAAAAACTGTCTGTAGACCTCTGAGACAGGATTGTGTGGAGACACAGATCTGGGGAAGGGTATAAAAGAATTTATGCAGCATTATAGATCTCAACGAGCACAGTTGCCTCCGTCATTCTTAAATGGAAGAACTTTGGGTCCACCAGGACTCTTCATAGAGTTGGCCACCCGGCCAAACTGAGCAATTGGGGGAAGAAAGGCCTTTGTCAGGGAGGTGACCAAGAACCCGATGGTCACTCTGACAGAGCTCCAGAGTTCCTCTGTGGAGATGGGAGAAGCTTCCAGAAGGATAATTCTATCTGCAGCACTCCACCAATCAGGCCTTTATGGTAGAGTGGCCATACGGAAACCATCCTCAGTTAAAGGCACATGACAGCCTGCTTGGAGTTTGCTAAAAGGCACCTAAAGGACTCTCAGACCAGGAGAAACAAGATTCTCTGGTCTGATGAAACCAAGATTGAACTCTTTGGCCTAAATGTCAAGCATCACTTCTGGAGGAAACCAGGCATCGCTCATCATCTGGCCAATACCACACCTACGGTGAAGCATGGTGGTGGCAACATCATGCTGTTGGGATGTTTTTCAGTGGCAGGAACTGGGAGACTAGTCAGTATCGAGGAAAAGATGAACGGAGCAAAGTACAGAGAGATACTTGATGAAAACCTGCTCCAGAGCGTTCAGGACCTCAGACTGGGGCGGAGGATCACCTTCCAACAGGACAATGACCCTAAGCACACAGCCAAGACAATGCAGTAGTGGCTTTGTGACAAGTCTGTGAATGTCCTTGAGTGGCCCAGCCAGAGCCCGGTCTTGAAACCGATCGAACATCACTGGAGGGACCTGAAATTAGCTGTGCATTGATGGTCCCTATCCAGCCTGACAGAGCTTGAGAGGATCTGCAGAGGAGAATTGGAGAAATTACCCAAATACAGGTGTGCCAAGCTTATAGCGTCATACCCAAGAAGACTTGAGGCTGTAATCGCTGCCAAAGGTGCCTCAAAAAAGTACTGAATAAAGGGTCTGAATACTTATGTAAATATGATATTTCAGTTATTTCTTTCCAATTACTTTGCAAAAATTTCTAAACACCTGCTTTTGCTTTTTTATTATGAGGTATTGTGTGTAGATTGAGGATACAAAAAAATGAATTGAATCAATTTTAGAATAAGGCTGTAACGTAACAAAATGTGGAAAAAGTGAAGGGGTCTGAATACCTTCTGACTGCATGGTACAAATGGGATTGTCCTGGTACAAAGTGTGTGTGTGGGGGGGGATTTATGCCAAGGAGGAGAGACTGGAGAAGCTGGATCTAAATTTCCTGGAACAAAATAAGATAAAAAGGAATATCATCTGCAGTTCCTTCCTACATAAGAAATGATTGATTGAAGTATATTAAATTTGAGGGATATAAATAGGGTAAACTGCAAGAATTTTTTCTCCTTCTCAAACGTAAATGAAATCAGAGAATGTAGATTTAGGATAATGGGTAAGAGATTCAGAGGGGATCGAAGGGGTATCTTTCTACCCAGAGAGTGGTAAGTATCTGGAATGTATTGCTGAGAGCATAGTGGCAGAGATGTCTAAATGAGCATTTGAATAGCCGAGGCATTGAAGACTTTGAAGATGAGATGAATACATGTAGTGTCTACTTATCAGCATGGAGGTGGGTGGTTTAATGGTCTATTTCTATGATGTATGACTCTATAATAAGCAATTTACCTATCACCAGATCTTTGGCATGTGGCAGGATACCAGAGCATCCAAAGGAAGTCCACGCAGTCACAGGAAGAAACGCAAACCCCCTACAAAACAGCACCCAGGTCAGGATGGAATGTGGATCACTGGAGTTGTGGAGCCTCAGTTGTAATTACTAGGCAAAAGAACACAAAGTGCTGGAGTAACTCAGCAGGTCAGGCAGCATCTTTGGAGAACATAGATAGATGACATTTTGGGTCGAGACCCTTATTGAGTTCTTTGTTTCTTCGTAATTACTAGGCAGCCATGTCAAATGAATGAAGCGATGGTGGATTGGTCTCATGTCACCAAATCAACAATAAAATAATCTAAGAACTTATTTTCGAGGTGAACACCAAGTGCAAAGCATAATGTTATAAGATAAATAGAAACGGGAGTGGGTGTTGTGATCTCAGCTTGTAAAAATATACATAATATAAGCCTCTGCAGTGGAAAAATTCAAAGTAATACCAAGATTATGTCAAGCCAATTTTCCCTATTTTCTCCTGAATGGCAATATCGTGATACTAAATTCCTTAGTTCCCCTATCCAAGTATCTCAGAATCTTAAATGCTTAAGGTTTCAAGCATATCAGCAAACTGCTTCCCTCCACAAGATCATATTGTTCTGACCAAGGAATAATCCACATAGCAGAGGCAGGTGATTGGCATGACTTTGCACGGTGAGTGGCAGTGCCCTGGGGATCGTTGTAGACCAGAGAGATCCAGGAGTGTCGGTTCCATGAAAGTGGTGTCACAGACAGATAGGGTGGTCAAGAAGGCTTTAGGTACATTGGCCTTCATCAGTCAGGGTACTGAGTGTAGAATTGGGATGTTATATTACAGTGCCCTCCATAATGTTTGGGACAAAGACCCCTCATTTATTTATTTGCCTCTGTACTCCACAATTTGAGATTTGTAATAGAAAAATCACATGTGGTTAAAGTGCACATTGTCAGATTTTAATAAAGGCCATTTCTATACATTTTGGTTTCACCATGTAGAAATTACAGCTGTGTTTATACATAAGCACTGCTGTAAATTCATTGTCCTATCTGGGACGCATGACAATAAACTCTCTTGACTTGACTAATTCCCCCATTTCAGGGCACCATAATGTTTGGGACTCAGCAATGTCATGTAAATGAACGTAGTCATGTTTAGTATTTTGTTGCATACACTTTGCATGCAATGAATGCTTGAAATCTGCGATTCATGGACATCACCAGTTGCCTCTGGTGATGCTCTGCCAGGTCTGTATTGCAGCCATCTTTAGCTTATGCTTGTTTTGGGGGCTAGTCCCCTTCAGTTTTCCCTAACATAAAAAAGGCATGCTCAATTGGGTTCAGATCGGGTGATTGACTTGGCCACTCAAGAATTGGCCATTTTTTAGCTTTGAAAAACTCCTTTGTTGGTTTAGCAGTATGTTTGGAATCATTGTCTTGCTGCAGAATGAACCATCAGTCAATGAGTTTTGAGGCATTTGTTTGAACTTGAGCAGATAGGATGTGTCTAATTAATTATGCTATTACCATCAGCAGTTGTATCATCAATGAAGATAAAGTAAGCCACTAACTTCAGCAGCCATACATGCCCAGGCCATAACAACCTCACCACCGCATTTCACAGATGAGGTGGTATGCTTTGGATCTTGGGCAGTTCCTTTTCTCCTCCATACTTTGCTCTTGCCATCACTCAGATTTAAGTTAATCTTCGTCTCATCAGTCCACAAGACACTTTTCCAGAACTGTGGTTGCTCTTTTAAGTATTTCTTGGCAAACTGTAACCTGTCCATCCTATTTCTGCAGCTAACCAGTGGTTTGCATCTTGAAGTGTAGCCTCTGTTCATGAAGTCTTCTGCAGACAGGGGTCATTGACCAATCCACACCTGACTCCTGAAGAATGTTTCTGATCTGTCGGACAGGTGTTTGGGGATTTTTCTTTATTAATGAGAGAATTATTCTGTCATCAGCTGTGGAGATCTTCCTTGGCCTGCCAGTCCCTTTGTGACTCGTAAGCTCGCCAGTGCTCTCTTTCTTCTTAATGATGTTCCAAACAGTAGATTTTGGTAAGACTAAGGCTTGGCTGATAGAGTTTCTCAGTCTCATAATGGCTTTCATTGGCACAATGGTCCTCATGTTGATAAACAGCAATACATTTTCCAGAGGTGATGGAAAGACTGGAAGAAAGACTAGGTGCTGAGAGCTCTCTTATACCTGCACACGGAGGCAATTAAACACACCAGGACAATTACAGACGCCTGTGAGCCATGTGTCCCAAATATTATGGTGGGCGCTATATATCAAGCATATCTTGCCCTCCGATTTTTAAATAAATTAGACTGATTACATTTGAGTAAAGTGGTAATGGTAAACATGAAATATATGACCAAATAGAAAAAGGTTTGCACACAGTGATATATCTATATCCTATGCATTGAGGTTGGAGTTAGGTTGTCAATTTATTTTCTTTAGGGGTACAGTTAGATCTAGGATTATACCTCTTCCCCTTCCCCACCCCCCCCCCCCCTATTCTATCCTATCAATTATGTTAATAATGCAAAGCGTTAATATAATATAAATTCCAGGGAATGCAACCCTGGGCCATGAAATCTCCCCCCTGGAGATCAGAAATATCTGTTTTTCTTATGATTTAATAATTGGAGCCCAGTTTGGAGGTGAAGAATGGGAAAGGGTGGAAGCTTGGAATGGTTTGCAACAAAAGTGGAGATGATGCAAAGCAAAACCATGCCAATTAAACATATTAAGAAGCAATTTGCTTCCGGAGAAAATGAAAATAAGCTTGCTCTATGAAAAAGTGTGAGCAATATTTGCCAGCTGAAATTTTTGAACTCAATGTTGAATTTGAATTTTGAAATTATAATGTGAGTGGGTCTTTTATACCCAAGTGAGAGAAAGCAGACGGAGTCAAGTTTAACATTTCATTTTAAAAGCTGCCCCTGAAGATCGATATCAGGTTGGAAACCGGATATTAAATGGCCATACATGCAAGGTTCATTTGGCAGATCGAATTGACAGTTTTTGAAAAGTGAATATTCAATCTGCTTTAATCTCCTCGCTGTTAGAAGCTCTATCATAAACACTGATTAAAGTCTAGTATCTTGATAGTAACATAGGCGAGTCACTGGAATGCATGTTTGAGGTACTGGACTGTGGCAGAACATTGCTTTACACAAATTTGGGTGTATATTTGATCTGGAAATGAATGGTGTTTCAGAGTTTATTGTCCCTTTATAGGGCTGTATATATTTATTTATCATAATCATATTTTCTTAGCTAAGTATGTTTTGCAACATACGAGAAATTTCATTTGCCATACAGTCATGCCAATAAAAAGCAACAGAACACACAAATATACATTTTAACATAAACATCCACCACAGTGACTCCTCCACATTCCCCACTGTGATGGAAGGCGAAAAAAAGTTCAATCTCTTCTCTTTGCTCTTCTGCGGTCGGGGGCCTCGAGCCTTCCATTGACTGGGTGATCTTGGCTCCCATAGCCGGCGGCGTTCGGGGCGATTAAGCTCCGGGGGGATCGCAGTCCCCCCCGCACCGGGCGACCTGACCGTGGGCCGGGACTGGTCGAAACCTTCTGCGTTGTTTGGAGCTTCCCGACATCGGTCACTAACCGAGACTGTGAGCTCCTCCTGATGGTGAAACCTGCAGGCCGCGATTGGAGCGTCGATCCCAGGCAAGGCATCGGCTCCGATAGTAAGTCCACATCCCCGCGGTGGGTCTCAAAGTCAGTTCCCGAGCAAGGCCTCCAGCTCCATGATGTTAGGCTGCAGAGCGACCGGAGATACGATCCGGAAAACAATCGCATCTCCAGCAAAGTAAGAAATTGAAAAAAAAAGTTTCCCCCGACCACATCCCCCATCATCCCCCACATCAAAAAAACAAACCAGAGAACATTAACACAAACTTTTAAAACGCACTAAAAAAAGACAAAAAGACAGACAGACTGTTGGCGAAGCTCCATCGTGTGGCGTCCTCTGGTGGTCTATTTATTTATTTTGTTATTTATTCAAGGTTGCACAGGGTTATACAGTAGAGAAGTAGATACTTCTTCCCACTGCTTCAGTGCCAACCATTTTGCCCATCTAAACTAATCTAATCTAAACTAATCTATTTGCCCATAATCGGACCATATCCTTCTATAGCTTAATTTAAGTATTTAAGTGGAGAAAAAGTGGGGGCAAAGTATCTGTGTCTGATTCCATCATCTCCTTTGACAGCACATTCTAGACATCAACTACTTTCTACATAAAAAAACTTACCCCCTTTAAAATTCTAACCTCTCAACTTACACCTACTGTATGTCCTTCCACTTTTTTTACCCCAATTATGTGAAAAAGGATTTTGTTTGGGTGCTTCTGTATCTTCTGCCTGATAGGAGCAGCGAGAAGAAGTAATGGCCGCGGTGGGAAAGGGAGCAAGCAGTGCGAACTTTGGATGATGTTAATGGTGGGGAATCTGGTCTGTGTGATGCATTTGATGCTACTTGGCCTTCCTCGACACCCTTTGTGTCCGTACGAGATGTAAGAGGCAATATTTATATTATTTGTCAGTAGACTACAGATTTTTCGCTCATGATAACTTTATCCTCTATATTCAGCACTGTATCTTTGAAATAATTTCCGTTTTCTTACGATGAAATGTTATAAAGCCTATTCAACCTTCTCAGATTATACCTCTGAACTTATTCTTTGGATAGGCACAGAGCTCCGCTTGTGTTCGAGGCATACGTTTCCTAACATATGAAATGCTACCATTATACACAGCTCCTTAATGCATCCAGCTGTCTTGACGGCCACAATTACACCACATAATTACAGGATCAGTTCCAGAACAACTTATTAGAATAAAAAGATTTTAATTTGCACAATCATTAAATTCCACGTGCTGCTACTCTTCATTTGTGCAACTGGTATAAATTGGTTCTTTTCTTGTTCACTTTGGATTGTTTTCTCTGTAGTGTCAGAGGCTGAGAAGCGACCTGATAGAAGTATATGAAGGTTTGAGTCATAGATAGGGCAGATAGAGTACTTTTCTCAGTGTAGAAATGTTCAATACTAGAGGGCATATGTTTAAGGAAAGGGAAGTGAAATTAAAGGAGATTTGCATACCAGGTATTTTTGCACAAAGGCTGAAACCTGCTGCCAGGGATGTGTTGGAAGCTGATACAATAGCAATGTTTAAAAGGCACCTAGGCACACACTTGGTCATGCAGGGAATAAAGGGATACCAACGATGTATAGGTCCTCAAACAATCAAGAAACGGTATGTTGGCCTTAATTGCAAGAAATCTGGAATATTATGTGCAGATATGGTCTTCCAGATAAAGAATGATATAGAACACATAGTGCCGGAGATAACACCTCCGGAGGACATGGATAGGTGATGTTTTGGGTCGGGACCTGAAACGTTACCTGTCCATGTCCTCCAGAGATGCTGCCTGACTCTCTGAGTTACTCCAGTACTTTGTGTTCTATGCAAGATCCCAGCATCTGCAGTTCCTTGTGTCTGCAAAGAATGATACATTTGTGATGAAGAAAGCATAGCAGAGGTTCACCAGACTGATTTCAGGGAGAGTGGATTTGTGACATGAGGAGTGGCTCTAACATTGAGCCTGTACTCTGCAGAGTTTAGAACTGTACCCAGCTCTAGAATGAGCTGCCATTGGAAGCTACAGAAGTGGATAAAATTATGATTTGTAAAAGCCATTTAGACAGATGTGTGTAATGGAAGGGTTTAGAGCAGGGGTCGGCAACCTACGGGCCGGATCTGGCCCGGAACCTGAAATAATCCAGCCTGCAGGCAAATTTTCTTTCAATTAGTTTTCGCGACCTGGGAACTGTACCTAGTCCCGGGGATGCGAGCTGATCTGGGAACTGCAGGTTGTCCCGGAGTAGGGGTTAGTGGAATCAAGGGATATGGCTGAAGGCTTTGTGTCTCAATGCGAGGAGCATTCGTAATAAGGTGGACGAGTTGAGTGTGCAGATAGCTATTAATGACTATGCTATAGTTGGGATCACGGTGACATGGCTCCAGGGTGACCAAGGCTGGGAGCTGAACATCCAGGGATATTCAATATTCAGGAGGGATAGACAGAAAGGAAAATGAGGTGGGGTAGTGTTCCTGGTGAGAGAGGAGATTAACGCAATAGAAAGGAAGGACATTAGCTTGGAGGATGTGGAATTGATATGGGTAGAGCTGCAAAACACTAAGGGGCAGAAAACGCTACTGGGAGCTGTGTACAGGCCACCTAACAGTAGTATTGGAGTTGGGGATGCATCAAACAGGAAATTAGAAATGCGTGCAACAAGGGTAAAACAGTTATAATGGGTGACTTCAATCTACATATAGATTGGGTGAATCAAATTTACTGGGGTGCTGAGGAAGAGGATTTCTTGGAATGTATGCGGGATAGTTTTCTAAACCAACATGTAGTGGAGCCAACGAGAGAGCAGGCTATTCTAGACTGGGTACTGAGTAATGAGGAAGGGTTAGTTAGCAGTCTTGTTGTGCGTGGCCTGTTGAGCAAGAGTGACCATAATATGGTTGAGTTCTTCATTAGGATGGAGAGTGACATAATTAATTCAGAAACAACGGTTCTGAACTTGAACAAAGGTAACTTTGAAGGTATGAGCCGGGAATTGGCCAAGATAGACTGGCAGGTGAGTCTTAAAGGGTTGACAGTGGATGTGCAATGGAAGGTATTTAAAGACTGCATGGATGAAGTACAACAATTGTTCATCCCTGTTTGGCAAAAGAATAAATCAGGGAAGGTGGTGCATCCATGGATAACAAGGCAAATCAGGGATAGTATAAAAACTAAAGATGAGGCATACAAATTGGCCAAAAAAAGCAGCCTACCAGAGGACTGGGGGAAATTCAGAGTCCAGCAGAGGAGGACACAGGGCTTAATTAGGAAAGGGAAAATAGATTGTGAAAGAAAACTGGCAGGGAACATAAAAACTGACTGCAAAAGTTTTTATAGATATGTGAAGAGAAAGAGATTAGTTAAAACAAATGTAGGTCCCTTGCAGTCAGAAACAGGTGAGTTGATCATGGGGAACAAGGACATGGCAGACCAATTGAATAACTACTTTGGTTCTGTCTTCACTAAGGAAGACATAAATAATCTGCTGGAAATAGGGGACCGAGGGTCAAATAAGGTGGAGGAACTGAGTGAAATCC
The DNA here is from genome assembly GCA_963514005.1 of Raja brachyura. Next base: position 5,708,272 of record OY740801.1, read on the forward strand.
AGGTTAGCGGGGAAATGGTGTTGGGTAAATTGAATGGATTAAAGGCCGATAAATCCCCAGGGCCAGATAGTCTGCATCCCAGAGAACTCAAGGAAGTAGCCACAGAAATACTGGATGCATTAGTGATAATTTTTCAAAACTCCTTAGATTCTGGAGTAGTTCCTGAGGATTGGAGGGTAGCTAATGTAACCCCACTTTTTAAAAAAGGAAGGAGTGAGAAAGCGGGGAATTACAGACCAGTTAGTCTAACATTGGTAGTGGGGAAACTGCTAGAGTCAGTTATTAAAGATGGGATAGCAGCACATTTGGAAAGTGGTGAAATCATTGGACAAAGTCAGCATGGATTTACAAAAGGTAAATCATGTCTGACGAATCTTATAGAATTTTTCGAGGATGTAACTAGCAGAGTGGATAAGGGAGAACCAATGGATGTGTTATATCTAGACTTTCAGAAGGCTTTCGACAAGGTCCCACATAAGAGATTAGTATACAAACTTAAAGCACATGGTATTGGGGGTTCAGTATTGATGTGGATAGAGAACTGGCTGGCAGACAGGAAGCAAAGGGTAGGAGTAAACGGGTCCTTTTCAGAATGGCAGGCAGTGACTAGTGGGGTACCGCAAGGCTCAGTGCTGGGACCCCAGCTATTTACAATATATATTAATGATTTGGACGAGGGAATTGAATGCAACATCTCCAAGTTTGTGGATGACACTAAGCTGGGGGGGTAGCGTTAGGTGTGAGGAGGATGCTAGGAGGCTGCAAGGTGACTTGGATAGGCTGGGTGAGTGGGCTAATGCATGGCAGATGCAGTATAATGTGGATAAATGTGAGATTATCCACTTTGGTGACAAAAACAGGAGGGTAGACTATTATCTGAATGGAGGCAAATTAGGAAAAGGGGAGATGCAACGAGACCTGGGTGTCATGGTACACCAGTCATTGAAGGTAGGCATGCAGGTGCAGCAGGCAGTGAAGAAAGCAAATGGTATGTTAGCATTCATAGCGAAAGGATTTGAGTATAGGAGCAGGGAGGTTCTACTGCAGTTGTACAGGGTTTTGGTGAGATCACACCTGGAGTATTGATACAGAGGGGGTACAGACAAGGTTCACCAGACTGATTCCAGGGATGTCAGGACTTTCATATGAGGAAAGACTGGATAGACTCGGCTTGTACTTGCTAGAATTTAGAAGATTGAGGGGGGATCTTATAGAAACTTACAAAATTCTTAAGGAGTTGGACAGGCTAGATGCAGGAAGATTGTTCCCGATGTTGGGGGAGGTCCAGAACAAGTGGTCACAGTCTAAGGATAAGGAGGAATTCCTTTAGGACCGAGATGAGGAAAACATTTTTCACACAGAGAGTGGTGAGGCTCTGGAATTCTCTGCCACAGAAGGTAGTTGAGGTCAGTTCATTGGCTATATTTAAGAGGGAGTTAGATGTGGCCCTTGTGGCTAAAGGGATCAGGGGGTATGGAGAGAAGGCAGGTACAGGATACTGAGTTGGATGATCAGCCATGGTCATATTGAATGGCGGTGCAGGCTCGAAGGGCTGAATGGCCTACTCCTGCACCTATTTTCTATATTTCTATGATATGGGGTGAAGGCAGGTACGGGTTATTGATTGGGGATTATCAGCCATGATCGTTTGAATGGCGGTGCTGGCTCGAAGGGCCGAATGGCCTCCTCCTGCACCTATTTTCTATGTTTCTATGCAGGCGACCTGGGTACTACAGCCAGTCCCGGGGCAGGCGAGCCGACCTGGGAACTGAAGCCAGTCCCGGGGACGGGAACTGCAGAAAACTACTTGAAAAACACGTGAAAACGAATGTGAAAAACAACACCAGGTGTCACACTATGGCGATAGATGTGGCCCGCCATCCACTCACAGACGTGGGTCCTGGCCCCTATGCAGAATAAAGTTGCCGACTCCTGGTTTAGAGGGCTATGGGCTGAATACAGGCAAAGGGGACTAGCTCAGTTTGCCAACTTGCTTGGCATTGACATTGCGGGCCGAGGGGCCTGTTTCCTTGCTATATAGCTCTACGAATCTGGAACTCTTTGACAGTAAGAATGATAGGTGATTCATTGAAACGAGCAGAATTCTTACAGAGCTTGAGAGGGCAGATGTGATGTTTTTACCGCCCTAAATAAGCGGTTGGCCATTCAGGACGGAAATGTGAAAACGTTTCTTCAAGCACCTGGTAAATCAGCAATAAATCTATGGAAGAGGGCCATGGAAGGCTCAGTTGGTGGGTATATTTCAGGATGAAAGTTCGATAGGTCTTTGTATATTAAGGCATATAGGGTTAATGTTGAAGTAAATGATCAACCATGATCATTGTAAACACAGAGCTGGGAAGAGGAGGCAAAGGCTCCATTGTTCTGCCAATATATTAATAAATCTCCAGCACATCCGGTCCATTGCAATCACATCTTTCCTGTAATGTGGTTACCAAAACGGAATTCATGCTCAAAGTAGGGTTCAATTAGTGTCCTGGCATCACCTTCATGCTCTTGCACTCTATCAATAGCCTCCTATATTGAAAAGTATTTCTGACCTTCATCAACCAATTTTGATATCATCTGTTGAGTTCTATATCATGCCTCCTATATTTATATTGGTTATTAATATTCATGGTAAAATATAAAGGGACATGAATGAGGCTCACTATTAGAAGCTTCCCCTACACAAAATCAGGACCAGATATTACCCTTCAAGGATCATACAAGGATTGACCACTGTGTGATTTGAAAAACCTAAACGATAGAATAGAATGCCTTTTATTGTCATTCAAACAGACAAGGTTTGAACGAAATTTCATTCCTGCAGTCATGACATTACACAAAAAAAAACCCAAGACACACACTTAACACAATTTACACAAACATCCATCACAGTGAATCTCCAACACCACCTCACTGTGATGGAAGGCAAAAGTCTTATCTCTTCCCTTTGTTCTTCTCCCGCGGTCCAGCAGTCCAACTGCAGTGTCGAGGCGACTGGGGCTCACGATGTTAAAGCCCCCGGCTGGGCGATGGTAAGTCCCGCGGCCGCTAAAACCGCGCCGGGCGATGTTAGGCCCCGCTCCGAGTCATTTAAAGCCCGTGATTCCGGCGGGAGAAGTTGCCGTTGTGGGAGCGGGAAAAGCGGTCTCCCACCAGGGACTTGCGAGCTCCCGATGTTCCTGTCCTCCAGGCCTGTGGCCGGAGCCTCTGAAGCTCTGAAGTCGGGTTGCAGCCGCGCGCCACCACAGCTCTCCCCACTCCAAAGTCGGCCAGCTCCGCGATGGCGAGTCCGCAGGCTCCGTGACTGGAGCCTTCCGGTTGGAGGGCACCGCTGGCTCCACGATGTTAGGCCCAACGACACCGGAGACTCGACAGGGAAAAAGTTGGGTCCCCATACAGGGAAGAGATAAAACGGTTTCCCCCAGCCCCCACACCCCGCCACATATACACAGCTAAAAAACAATAAAAATTAAAACCAAAAACATACACCTAACGGACTGCAGTCGAGCCACTGCCGTTAGGCGCCTCCACACTCCAGTAATGAAACCTATCATCATTGAAGGTCCAAGACATTGGAGACTGCATGTGGAGTACTGTGTTCAATTTTGGACACCTTGCTATAGGAAAGATGCCATTAACCTGGAGGGAGTGCAGAGAAGGTTTATGAAGATGTTGCCAGGACCTGAGGGGCCTGAGCTATAGGGAGAGGTTGGGCAGGCTAGGACTTTATTCCTTGTTTTACTGTTGGTCATATTTATGCTCACAGTCCCATTTAGAATTCCTTCGTGCTGTTGAAGTTGATCTATTAATAATTCCTGTTCACCACCAGGAGGCATAAGAACTAAACAATTGCAGTACATGCTTTTGTCCTGGCTGTCTTTCAACTGTTTCAATGGAATCAGTTTGTAGCTTCTCCCTGGGGAGGAAGATTGCAACCTTCACGTGGTCTGCCCTGTTTTAGATGAATGCATGCACAACCTGGCGTGCGCAATCGAATAAGATCAAATAGAACAAGTTGTCCGACAACTTTAGGCAAGAAGAAGTAGCTCCTCCCTAGTCGTTGTTCAGAAATGGTTTAATTCTTCGCCGTTCACTTTTTGTCATGAATATTAATAACCAACATAAATTTAGGAGGCATGATATGCAACTTTCAGATGAAAGCAAAATTGGCTGAAAAGGCTGTGACCTTATTTTCAATAAAGAAGACACAACGTGCCGGCCTGCTCAGCAGGTTGGGCAGCATATCTGGAAAATATGAAGATGTGACGCTTCCGGTCGGGACCCTTCTTTGGACTGAAGAAAGGTTCTGACCTTAAACGTAACTTATCCGTGTTTTCCAGAGATGCTGCCTGGCCCACTGCATTACCCCAGCACTTTGTGCCTTTTGGTGTAATCCAAGAATCTGCAGTTTCTTGATACTCCTGTCTTATTTTCATTTTCTGTCTCATAGTTTGAAAATTCTTTGTGTTGGCTGACACAAGGAGGGTGTGAGGGTGGAGGGTTATAAAGATGATTTGGTTGCTGTGTATGGTAACAATGTGAACTAATTAGCATAGGGATGGGTGATAGGGATAATTTGTTACCGTGGTCAGCTATCAACCTCTGTTGATGCCAATAGGACATGCAAAATGTTGAGTATTAACCTCACCAACTTGCAGCTCATCTGTCCAATCTTTGTTCTATACAAACAACTGAGTCATTCACCACGTGACTTTTAGATTCAATAATGCACTGATAGCTCTCACCAGCTTAAATATCCGCCAGAGAAACATCAGTGCACAGAAAGCAGAAAGCTTGTGACCCTTTTCTCTTTTTGCTTATTTTATTTACTCTAAAGGAAAGCCGTGATCATGTCCCCTTGATGTGCACCGGTAGAAAATGAGTTCCACCATGTTGTTTAAAACACTCGGGTCAAGAGAGCACTTGACTATTTCTGAAGTGAGTTAATGAAATACAAATGAGTGAGATGCTCCATGTTTAATGATTTTCTTGTTTTCATTATGTACACAGATATTTTACACATCTTTTGAACATGAACATCGACGTTTGACACAGATTTATCTCTGCTCTGTGTAGGAAGGAAATGCAGATGTTGTTTCAAACTGAAGATAGACACAAACATCTGGAGTAACTCAGCGGGACAGGCAGCATCTCTGGAGAGAAGGAATGGGGGACATCGCGTGTCGAGGCCCCTCTTCAGACTGAAAGTCACGGGAAAGGGAAATGAGAGATATAGATAATGATGTAGAGAGAGAGATATGGAACAAATGAATGAATCTCTGCACTAAAGTAATAGTTGGAGGGAGAATTAGCTTTGCATTATTAGAAAATCTGGGCATTTTACATTTTATTTCAGGATTTTTACTATTTATAACATGCTGAATGGACATTTACATAACTTGCCTTTGTTCTGACTTTGGATGGATTACTGCCAAAGTCTGATACTAAAGGTCAAATCAGCTATCTAGTCCTTTGTATTTCACGGTAGCAGCTTTACCAAAATAGATTAACCATACAATAGGCTGTTTTACTTATCATTGGATCGCAATTTGGATCACATCATGACAAATTGTTTTGAAAGCTTTCAAGTCAGAACTGCAGTTTGGAGCCGTGCTTTGTGGCAATTGGCATTGGATCTTAATTGGAAGGGTTCCTACGACACAGGATTAGAGATTGTCATGTCAATATGGGATGTGTGATATAAAGTGTCAGCAAGCATATTTTGGAAGGAATCAAAGGAGGTATCAAATAAAAGCATCGCACAACAAAACATAATCTCCACGTAATCAAAGTGAATGCCAATGGCGCTGGGTTACATTATGGATAAAACGTTTATCCATTGGGAAAGATTATGAATTAAAACAATGGGAGATATGTATGATATGGGAAAACTTTTATCATTCCAACAATTACAACTAAAATATAATTTGAAAAATAATCAATATTTCAAATATCTTCAAATTCAAGATTGTTTGAAGAAATATATACAAGGATATCAAACCCTAACCCCAGATTTACTGGAGGAAGGAATGAATAGAAAGGCAGAATCAAGCAATTTAATATCTTACTTATATAATATAATTTTAAATATAGAAACGCCAACGACAGAGGCAATTAGAAGGGACTGGGAACAAGAGTTATTGATAAAAATTCCTAATGATAGATGGGAAATTTTTTTATTATATGTAAATAAATGTTCAATTAATGTAAGACATAACCTAATTCAATTTAAAATTTTACATAGATTATATTATTCTAAAACTAGACTGAATAAAATATTCTCAAATGTTTCCCCCATCTGTGACAAATGTCTAACTCAAAATGCCACTATAGCACATTCCTTTGTCTCTTGTATAAAACTGTATAAATTTTGGAATGACATTTTTGGAATTTTTACAAAACTATTTAACACAAAATTGAACCCCAATACAGAACTGATTATCTTTGGATCAATGGAAGAGGGAAGTAAACTAACTATATTCCAAGAAGCTTTTCTTAATTACGGTCTAATAACAGCAAAAAAACTTATACTCAAATTTTGGAAAAACGCAACCACGCCAACATTCAAAATGTGGATTTCAAATATGTCTGAAACGCTTCATCTTGAAGAAATGAGATTTCTCCTACTAGGCAAAGTAGACCAATTCTCAAAGACTTGGTCTCCTTTTATCAAATTTTTGCAAGCATATGGTGCAACATAACATAACCTCAGAAATTAAATGGTTTAGAACCGGGTGACGGATGGGCAAAAATCTGAAATAGGTAGATCTCTCCTAATCTCTCTTTCCTCTACTTTCTCCTTCTATTTCAATCTTTTCAGCTTCTCTTCTATGTCCTTTATTTATTTTGCTATCAGTTCCTACTCGCTTGTCTATCTATTCCCACACTCTTTATTTCTTTTTTCTTCCACTGTTCTTTTATTATTAAATAAAAAATACGAAGTTGTACAAGAATGGAAATATGTATGTATGTATGTATTAGGTACTCAAGTACCACACTATTGTACGTACTTCTAACAAAAATAAAAAATAAAATAAAAAAATGGTGCTGGGTTACAGAATGGAAGAGATTTGAACACAAAAATATAGGCTGAAATTCCATTGTAAAACTGAGCCTGTGTAGGAGGTGTTAAAGAAGGAACTGCAGATGCTGGAGAATCGAGGGTTACACAAAAAGCTGGAGAAACTCAGCGGGTGCAGCAGCATCTAAGGAGCGAAGGAGATAGGCGACGTTTCGGGTCGAGACCCTTCTTCAGACTGCCTGGGAGGTGCCTTCTGAACAATGGGTTTCATGAAGGGAAAGTTGTGAGGATAGATAATAGGGGGAATTAATAGATGTAATTCATATGAATTGTAAAAGACTGTTGATATGTTACCAAATGAAAGACTGTTTACTTAGAAGTGTTTAAGAAGGAACTGCAGATGCTGGAAAATCGAAGGTAGACAAAAGTGCTGGAGAAACTCAGTGGGTGCAGCAGCATCTATGGAACGAAGGAAATAGACAACATTTCGGGCCGAAACGTTGCCTATTTCCTATTGCCTATTTCCTTTGCTCCATAGATGCTGGTAAGTAAACAGTCTTTCATTTGGTAACATATCAACAGTTTGTCCTCATCTCAGTCCTAACTGCCCCCCCCCCCCCTTATTCTTAAACTGTGACCCCTGGTTCTGAACTCCACCAACATCGAGAACATTTTTCCTGCGGTTACAGTAAGTGAAAATCTAGCAGGCAAACAGGATGCTTTCTGCAACCACCCCCATTTGAAGTCCACTATCTTCCACCGTTTCCACCCAATGCCTGGTACTTACTTCCACCAGCCACTGGTTGTCCTCCAGGAAGCCTGATCCATGCTGGTCACCTGGGTGAATTTGGCACAGAGACTCTCACGGCAGCGGCGCAACGCTTCCGACGCCTTGCACTGAGGCTGCTCCATGGCCGGAGCTGCAGTGAGCGACTCGCCAGCCCGGCAAACACTCGCTAGCCCCGCTCCCCGTCTGTCCCCGTCGCTGCTTCTGCTTCCAACTCCCATGGCCCATGCAGTTGATATGAGTTTTGAAATTTTCGTTGATCACAGAATTTCTCACGACAGAGCGTGAGAAATTTGTGATCAGCGTGAGAATTTGGCGAAATGCGTGATTCTCACGCTCAGTGCATGGGAGTTGGCAGCCCTGCCTCTGTATCCCCCTCTCTCTCCTTCCTCTCTCTCCCCCTCTCTCTCCCCCTCTCTCTCCCCCTCTCTCTCCCCCTCTCTCTCCCCCTCTCTCTCCCCCTCTCCCTCTCCCTCTTTCCCTCTCCCCCTCTCTCTCTCTCCCCCACTCTTCCTCTCCCTCTTCTCTCTCCCCATGCACTCCCCCTCTGTCTCCTCTCAGCCCCTCTCTCTCTCCCCCCCTCTGTCTCCTCTCAGCCCCTCTCTCTCCCCCCCCTGTCTCCTTCCCCTCTCTCTCGCTCTCCACCTCCCTTTGAGAGTCTCTGTCCCATCGGCGCAACGTTTCCGACGCCTCTGATCGGCCCGGGACTCTTGCACTGAGGCTGCTCCATGGCCGGAGCTGCAGCGAGCGACTCTCAGGCCCCGCAAACACTCGGCAGTCCCGGCTTTCCGTCCGCATCTGTCCCCGCCGCCGGTTCTGCTCCCACCCCTCCCTCAGCCCCCGGCTCCCCAACACCCGCGGACCACGCAGTTTATCTGAGTTTTGACATTTTCGTTGATGACAGAATTTCTCGCCACAGAGCGTGAGAAATTTCTGATCAGCGTGAGGGCGTGAGAGTTTCTTCAAATGCGTGATTCTCACGCTCAAAGCATGAGAGTTGGCAGCCCTGGTCTGATTTACTCAAAAACGTCTTATAGGAAATGCAGGGGGTGTAATTGTAATGTTGAGTGAACATTGAGAGAATTTTTTTTTTTTGTTAAGTTTTTTATTAATTAGAAGCAATTACATAATTTTTAAAAAGTGCGTATTCATTGTTGACATAATAAAAATCATTTTGTTCTTTGTAGATATACATAATCAGTATTATTTATGATAATCCTTACTTAATAATTGTGCTTCTATATTATTTTTTTTCCCATTTTTTATGAATGTAGAAAATAGTAGAAAAAGATCAAACAAAGAATATATATATATATATAAATAAAAAGTTGGGAAAGAGAGAACATTGGGAGAATATTGGCGGATGTGCAGTTTACCAAGAAATACAAATACCTTGGAGTGTACCTGGACAGTAAACTGGACTGGTCCAGGAACGCTGAGGCCCTGTACAAGATGGTACAACCGCCTGAACTTTTTGAGAAGGCTCCGCTCCTTCAACGTCTGCATTAAGATGCTGCAGATGTTCTACCAATCGGTGGTAACCAGTGCCATCTTCTTCGCTGCCGTGAGCTGGGGCAGCAGGGCGGAGGCCGAATGCCAACAGGATTAACAAGCTCATCCGGAAGGCTCGGGGCAGAGTTGGATTCATGGGAGGTGGACGGTGGGGGGGGGGGAGAATGCTCTTTAAACAGCGGAGCATCCTGGCCAATACAGCTCACCCCCTAGATGACACACTGGTCAACCTGAGGAGCACCTTCAAAAACAGACTGGTTCCACCAAGATGCCGCACAGAACGCCACAGGAGATCCTTTTTTCCCTGTGGCTATCAAACTGTAAAATCCTCCCCCTTCTGCCATGGGTAGAATGACACCCCCCCGCCCCCCACCCCCCACCCCAATCTTTGCACATCCCCAATCCTTTCCACTCGTCACATTAATTTAATGTTTCATGTATTTGTGTTATACGACTGTTGGCAGCTCAATTTCACTCCTGGGATAAATAAAGTTCTATTGTATCGTATACCAGTGATAATCTGGACTGGAGTAGCCAAGACAGGATGTATGGATGTGACCACAGTCATTCAGGAGACCACTAGACTGAGAAGGATGGTTTGACAGAGGCAAAATAACCATGATTGCAAAAGTGCAGGTACAAAGGATTCAATCTGTGTGACATTTGAGGCTTTACTTCCTGAATGCTTGTCAATTTGGACTGAAGAACCAACCCGCTTCACCTGCAAGGCACCAACAACGTTAATATTTTCTTCAGGGTAAAAAGTCCAGTCGTGGTGTATTCAATGGCAGAGCAGGCATGAGGGACCTTTTGGTCTAACTTTGGACTCACTTTTCTAGTTCCATCGCATAGTTTTGCTTACTGTTCATAATGAACAAAATTGCTTTTGAGAGCAAGCTGGAGAAACGGGTGAGGGAGAAAGGAATAAGGTTGCTCGAAGAAGAATGGGTTAAGGCTTGTGAGAAATGTAAAATAAATTCACCTCTTGGGCTGAATGATCTGTTTTGGTGCAGGATTATATAATTATATGGCTCAACAAAATAGAGAGAGTACAGAGGAGATTTACTAGAATGTTGCCTGGGTTCCAGCAACTAAGTTACAGAGAAAGGTTGAACAAGTTGGGTCTTTATTCTTTGGAGCGCAGAAGGTTAAGGGGGGACTTGATTGAGGTCTTTAAAATGATGAAAGGGATAGACAGAGTTGACGTGGATAAGCTTTTCCCATTGAGGGTAGGGAAGATTCAAACAAGAGGGCATGACATGAGAATTAAGGGACAGAAGTTTAGGGGTAACATGAGCGGGAACTTCTTTACTCAGAGAGTGGTGGCTGTGTGGAATGAGCTTCCAGCAGAAGTGGTGGAGGCAGGATCGATTGTAACATATAAAAGTAAAGTGGATAGGTATATGGACGGGAAGGGAATTGAGGGGTATGGTCTGAGTGCAGGTATATGGGACTAGGGGAAAATAAATGGGCGGCACGGACTGGAAGGGCCGAGAAGGCCTGTTTCCGTGCTGTATTTGTTATATGGTTACATGGTCATTATATGGTTATAACCACTGGGGAGGTTAGAGTCTAAACATTATGAATTCTCACTATAACTGGTACTCGAGATTGGGCCCAAAGTCCTTTTCTATACCAATGATTTTTCCAATGGACGTAAAAGTTGTCCCTCTGACTCGAGCCAATGTTTTACATTGAGAATCACTTGCGTTAATTTGATGGTATCCACATTGTTGGTGGAAGCTCCACTTGGGACTGCGTGGAAAATGTTTGCATGTAACTTATCCCCTTTCACTTAGGGTGAGTAGCTCTAGAAAACATGAAAGAACTGGGAGCCATAATACAAATCAGAAAACAAGGAACTTTGAATGTTCATATGATGTTCTGTATCCAGTTTGATTTTTGTGCATTCTAACCATTCAAGGTCTGTTTAAAAATATATATTTGAATGATATTTTAAGGCTTTTGTATACGCCTATTTTAATTAGGTAATGTTGCAATTGTACGCTGCTGTGGATCTAATGATGTCAAAAGAAATTGGGTGGATCCTCAACATTGCAGCACACCTTAAAAGTATTGTTTGAAAAATGAATGCACACAGACGTGAATGATGAAGGATGGAGCAGCCTCAGGGTATTTTGTTGCCAGTGGATGTAAACATTAGGGTTACCTAATCCCATCGTTTAAGAAACAGTTGGATAGGTACATGGAGAGGACAGGTTTGGAGTGTTATGGACTTAGCGCTCGCAAGTGGGGCTAGGGTAGATGGGACATTGTTGGCCGGTGTGACGAGTTGGGCCGAAGGGCCTGTTTCCACACTGTATCACTCTATGACTCTACGATTGTTCCAAAGAAAAATCAATGGAACAGGAAAGGACTGTGGGCCCCAGTCTCGAGTACCAGAGGCCTGAGTTATAATGAAAAACTAATTTTGAGCACAAGTGGCTAAGATAGAGGCTCATAATAGTCTTATAAAAAGAGTGGAATAGAATGTTGATACTGAGAACCATTGCAGAAAAGTGTTTTGTATTTTTTTAAAAACCCAGTAGTGTAGAATATCACACGTCACAGATGCAGTATAGAGATAGGAAGCTTTGTTATATTTGCAGGCTAGCGTGAAGTTGACTCTAGAGCCTTCAAAGTTTTATTGATGATAGATGTTTGCGGGGGCTTTAAAATTGAAGTTATTTCCGGTTTCAGCTCAAATGAGAGAGTGAGTTATGATACAGAGTTGTTGTAATGTTAAGTGTTCTTTGTTTCTGTCCAATAGCAAAGTATCAGGTTGAATGTAACAACTTTCCCAATGATGTATTATTGCTGTATATGTTGTTTTTGTTTCATTTTATTTATATATTTGTAATTTGCTTGTTTTAACTGTAAGGTGTCCTTGGGTGTTCTGAAAGGCACCCATAAATAAAATGCATTATTAATATTATTATTATTAACTTTGTCTTCATTTCCATTCCCATTTACTCTTGAACGTATTGTAACTATTTACTCTGGATCTATCTTTATTCTTTCCACTGTTCCATTATTTTGCCTTGCACCATTAACTCTTTATCAAAGGACCTTGAAACTCTCCACATATGTTTGACCTGCTGTATATTACCAAGAGTTTTTTTTTTAATTACAGATTTCTAGCATCCTTATGCCCCTGTCCCACGTAGGAAACCTGAACGGAAACCTCTGGAGACTGTGCGCCCCACCCAAGGTTTCCGTGCGGTTCCCGGAGGTTTTTGTCCTCCGGCAACCACCTGCAACTAGCATCGCAACCGGCTTCGACTAAAAAATTACTGATTTTTAAAACGGAAACCACTTTCGACCATTGGGGAGACTGACAAAAACCTCCGGGAACCGCACGGAAACCTTGGGTGGGGCGCAAAGTCTCCAGAGGTTTCCATTCAGGTTTCCTAAGTGGGACAGGGGCATTAAGGGCCTGTCACACTAGCGCGCGATTAGACGCGATAAGCGCGACCTACCGTGGTCGCTTTAGTCGTCCGGCCTCGCGTGACCCTGTCCCACTGCGATCGCCGGAGTCTGGTGGAGTTCCGCGGACTCGTGTGGAGCTGGTGTCGACATCGCGCGTAGTGTCCAAAAACCGACACTGCTTAAAAATTACGCGCGGCAAAATCCTGTCGCGCGGAACGTGATGACGTTTTGACGTTGTGCGTCTTCAGCGTGGCGTTGCGTGATGACGTCACTGCCCGACGTCGTGCAACGCGCATGCTCATGCGCATCGTCACGTGATGAAAAATAACGTCCTTCCTTCGGACGTCGCGCGTGTAATCGCGCGCTAGTGTGACAGGCCCTTCACTCGCACCGGGATCGCCTGACCCCCACGCGACCCCCGCGTCCGAATTTGTCGCGCTTATCGCGTCTAATCGCGCGCTAGTGTGACAGGCCCTTTAGGTTTTGACTTTCAAACACAATATTGAGATCCTAATTTATCATAAATTCTTCTACATATACATTTCGGCAGGAGGCATCAATTGTACATTGAAGCAACATGGTGGCTTCAAGTGTGGATCGGTGTTACATACTAGCTAAATAATCATTAAAGTATATATATATATCATGACCTGCACCACAGTTGATATGCTGTAGGTACAATCACAGATGGCGCACTGTATCATTTTACTATTTTGTTTGTTCAACATGCAACATGGAAACAGGCCCCTCAGCCCACTGAGTCCCATTTCATTCTCCTAATGTTCACCTCAACTTTGCTCAGATGTTACCTATATACCAGCTATAATTTATAGTGGCCCAATTAACCCAACCACCCACTCATTTTCAGAACTGGGACACCTAGAGGAAACGCGTACAGTCACGGGGGTAATGTGCAAACTTCCACACGGGTAGCACCAGAGCTCAAGACTGAAGCTGATCACTAGACACTATAGCCACTACTGACCACGTCACTATACTGACGTCTGTGGAGCAAGTGACTGAATCTTATTTGACATATTCTCAAACAGTTTGAGATGATCCAGTTTTTCTGACAACAGTTCCAAGGGCGGCTCAGTGGCAGCGGTAGAGTTGCTGCTTTATGGTGCCGGACCTGGGTTCAATCCAGACCACGACTTCTGTCTGTACAGAATTTGTACGTTCTCCCTGTGACCTTGTGGGTTTTCCCCAGGTGCTCCGGTTTCCTCCTACACTCCAAAGACATTGGGGTTTGTAAAGTTAAATGGCTTCAATAAAAAAATTGTAAATTGTCCCTAATGTGTAGGATAGTGCTAGTGTGCAGATACTGCCTGGCCTGCAGGGGGTTATGTTTTATTCAGTGGCCAAATTGATTCAAAAATATGACCTCCTAGAGTTAAGAAATCATTATGCTGGTCAGTGGTCAGTGCATGCTCGATGGGCCAAAGGGCCTGTTTCCACGCTGGATGTCGAAAGCCTAAAGTTAAACAGCATAATGATTTCTTAACTCTAGGAGTCATATATTTGAATCAATTTGGCCACTGAATAAAACATAACCCCCTGCAGGCCAGGCAGTATCTGTGGAGGGAATGGATAGATGACGTTTCACAATGGTACCATTCTTCAAAATCAGTGATGTAAATGTGATGCAGTCGTCTGCATGAAGCTGTCTTGCGCATCCAAAATTCAGGAGGGACCAAATTCCGAATGGCAAAGCTGCTTGCAGCCATTTGACCTGAGAACAATTCCTCGGCACAACCACTGACATCAGTTTAGCAATCACCCTCCTTTCATCTTAACGTCAGAAGTGCAGATGATTGCTTTTACAATGTCCATTCCAATTTGTGACTCAGCTTATCAAGCATTTCGGGCAGTTTCTGAGTCACTTTCACGCCCTAATACTGCCATGTAATGACTAACCACAATGAGAGGGAATCTAACTACCCACCATTGAAATCCAATGGCAATTGGCACCCCAATATATACAGTATTCTAGTTGGGAGCTGGAATATTTAACATCTTTTTTAAACACGGAAGTCATTAGATTAATCGCCACGTTAGTGTGGCGTTCACTAACACACACTACACAATCTATCAGTGTAGTCTTTTTTTTCTTTGGGCACCCTTTTAACACTCTTTTTTCTTTTTTCGCTTATATTTTCTATTTTTTTTAATATATTAAGTATTTGAATTTATGTGATATATTATATGAATGTAATTATGAGCAATACCGTATAGTTATTTTAGATAGACATGGATATGGATTATTGAGATTGGTAATTTTCGTCGGATTGACGTTTGGGTGCTTTGTTGAGCTGGAGGGGCCGAGGGGGCTACTCCAAAAAAAACCACCCTAATACTAAAATGCAAGATATGAATTTGAAGACTGGGGATGATGGAATCACTTTTTGTAGTTGGAATGTTAAGGGAATTAATGAACCAATTAAAAGGGGTAAGGTGTTAGCGCAGCTGAATAGATTGAAATCAGACGTTATTTTCCTCCAAGAGACGCATCTCAAAAGAGATGATCAATATAGATTAACAGCTAAATGGATTTCAAAGGTATATCACTCTTCATTTATACATAAATCTAGGGGAGTCGCAATAATTATTCGTAAAGGTATACCTTTTAAACAAAGTTCTATAATAGAAGATAAAGAGGGCAGATATGTAATAATTACAGGGGAATTATACTCAAAAAAAGTAATTCTTATGAATATATATGCTCCTAATTTCGACAACCCATTATTTTTCAAGAAAATATTCAATAATATTCCTATATCCACTCAACATAATTTAATAATTGGGGGCGATTTAAATTGCACTTTGGATAACTACTTAGACAGATCCTCAACAAAAAGGAAAGCTATTTCTAACTCAAGTAAACTTATAAATTCTCTCATTAACTCAACTAACGTTAAGGATATTTGGAGATTAGAGAACCCTTCCGGACGAGAATATTCTTTTTTCTCGCCCGTATTCGGAACCTACTCGAGGATAGATTACTTTTTAATAGACTCAAAACTGCTTCCCTATGCATACAATGCAAAATATCACAATATTATTATTTCAGATCATGCACCATTAACATTTAAGATAAAACTAAAAGATATATCTAATAAAACTATGACTTGGAGATTTAATCCTCAGATACTGAAGGACAAGGATTGTTGTAATCATGTGACAGAACAGATTAAATTATTCTTTGAGACAAACGACACACCTGAAATTTCACCATTGTTACTTTGGGATACATTTAAGGCATTCATGCGTGGTGCAATAATATCGGCACAAGCATATTTTAATAAAGAAAACCGAAAGAGGGAACAGAAGTTAGAAATGGAGATAAAACAACTAGACAATGAGAATATAAAACACCCCTCTAAGGAGTTAAGTAATAAAATTGCAATAGCAAAGTATAGACTAAACGAAATATACTCTAATCAAGTCATCAAACTTTATCAACAAACCAAACAAGTGCATTTTGAATTTGGAGATAAACCGCATAAATTGCTAGCAAGACAATTAAGAAAATTAGACGATGAAAAAACGATACATGGAATCAGATCAATGCAAGGAAATATACTGACCATACCAAAAGATATTAATGATAGATTTTTACAATATTACCAAAAACTTTACTCATCAAAATTAACAGGACAAACAGATGGAATGGAAACATTTCTAAAAGAATGTCAAATTAAGAGTTTAGATCAGGAAGGGAGACATTTGTTAAATGCTGAAATATCAGTGAAAGATATCGCAGAATCAATTGGTTCGTTAAAGAATGGAAAAGCTGCGGGGCCTGACGGCCTGAGTGCAGAATTTTATAAAAAATTTCAAGATCTGATCTCTCCAAGACTACATACAGTGTATAGACATGCATACGAACAAGGAAAATTACCAGACTCTTTAAATGAATCCACAATTACACTTATACCTAAGGTAGATAAAGATCTGGAAGATCCTGGTTCATATAGAGCGATTGCCCTTCTAAATACAGACCAAAAAATATTAGCTAAAGTTTTATCTAGGAGACTAAGTTTGGTGATCTCTAAATTAATACATTATGATCAAACAGGTTTTATTCCAAAACGCTATTCGTCTCATAATTTAAGACACCTGTTTAATATTATATATTCTAAAAGAATACGAGATACGGAATTAGCAGTCATATCGTTAGACGCAGAAAAAGCATTTGACCAGGTGGAATGGTTATATCTATTTAATATAATGGAAAAGTTTCAATTGGGGGATCAATTTTGTAAATGGGTAAGAATCCTATACTCAGATCCTACTGCAAGAATTCTAACTAATCAAATACTATCAGTTAAATTTAAACTCTTTAGGGGATGTAGACAAGGATGTCCGTTATCGCCTTTATTATTTGCCTTGGCGATAGAGCCTTTGGCGGAAAGAATTAGGTCAGAACCTGAAATATACGGTTATAATACAGACAGAACAACTAATAAAATATCCTTATATGCAGATGATGTTTTCATTTACATCACAAAACCTGAAATTAGTATTCCAATGTTGTTTGATGTTATAAATAAATTTAGTACATTTTCTGGATATAGGATTAATTGGAATAAAAGTGATATTATGCCAATAATTAATATAAATTTAAACATATTACAACAATATCCATTATCAATAGTTACTGACAAAATTAAATATTTAGGAATTAATGTATCTAAATCACATAACTCATTAATTAGATCGAATTATCCTCAATTATTAGATAAACTTAAAAAAAATATTTTATATTGGAAAACACTGCCTATATCTTTGATTGGTAGAATAAATGCTATAAAGATGTTTTTTCTACCACAATTATTATATCTGTTTCAAGCTATCCCTTTTTTCCTTCCGAAAACCTTTTTAAAAAAAATTGATAATATTGTTAATAGTTTTATTTGGGATTATAAAAATCATAGAATAAGTAAAAAACATTTATGTAAGTCAAAGATAAATGGAGGATTAGCACTTCCAAATTTTTTATATTACTTCTGGGCAGTACAGATTAAGAATATGAATTTTTGGTGGGTAAATACGGACCTGGAACCAACGTGGCTAAAGATAGAAAAGGAAGATTGTTTGCCTTTCAACGTAGATTCAATTATTTTTGCCCCAAAGGAAGTTCAAAAAAAAACTTATAGGGACAATCCAATCATTTATAATAATAGACGTATTTGGAAACAAATAGTCAAGACTTTACAATTAGACAACCTTTCATTTAGATTACCAATTATGAATAACCCATTATTTAAGCCCTCCACATTGGATGGAGGGTTCAGACATTGGGATAATTTAGGAATTACAAGGGTAGAGCACCTTTATAGAAATGGAAAATTTCTTTCATTTCAGGAATTACAAGATATCTACGGATTGTCTTCACAGCATTTGTTTAGGTATTTCCAAATTAGAGATTATATTAAATCTAATACACAGGATTTTAAAAATAAGGAACCAGGATTATTAGATGAATCGTTTAACTGGCATCCAACCACAGAAAAATTAATAGCTTATATATATAACATCATTATGGATAATGAGAATCCAATAACTGAAACATATCGTCAAGCATGGGAAAATGAAATTGGATCACCTATAACCAAAGAAAATTGGGGAGAAAGTCTACAACGAATACACCGGTGCTCGTTAAATGCTAGACATATATTAATACAATTTAAAGTATTATATAGATTACATTATTCAAAAGCCAAATTAAATAGTATATTTCCTAATCTCTCCTCTATTTGTGATAAATGTAAGAATTTAGAAGCAAATTTAACACACAGTTTTGTTACATGTCCTAAATTGAATTATTATTGGACAGAAATTTTTTAAGTAATTTCTGAAGTTCTTAAGGTTAAATTAGAACCTGACCCAAAGCTAATAATACTGGGAATTCCAGAGGCTAATTTGATATTTACACCAGACCAAAGAAATTTCCTTGATTATTGTTTGATATTGGGGAAAAAAATAATATTGAAATTTTGGAAGGGAACATTATCCCCAACAATTAAAATGTGGGCATCAGAGATGTTGGAGACGTTGCAGTTGGAAAGAATCAGATTTGTCCTTTTGGACGAGTATAATTCTTTTCAACAGATATGGTCTCCATATATACAGTATTTAGAGAAGTAGCTGTTCTTGGCATCACGGCTCGACTGACACCCTGCGGGATTTGATGAAAATAATGTATTGGTATACCAGGATATATGCATGTCTTTACTGATATTATTATTTGTAGTTGTTTCATTTATAATATATTGTGTGGCTTTTAATTGATATATATACATAATATGTCTTTTTTCTTTTTCTTCATTTTTTCTTTTTCTTTTATACCAAATAATTATTAAGGAATTATAATTTTATTGATTAATAATGGTATTTCTCTATACTCACTTTTATTTTCAAAAAAAAAAAAAAGATAATAATCATTAGAGTACAAATATTGATTTAAGTGGATGTTTATAACTCAGTTTTAAACATTGAGAATTGTTTATTGCTAATAAAAAAAATTATTCAAAAAAAAAAAAAAAAAAAAAAAAAAGAAATCCAATGGCATTACCATTGCTGGGCTCCCACCATCAACACCTGGATGGTAGGAGTTTCCATTGACCAGATACTCAACAGGAACATCTATATAAATACTAATGAGCACACAATCATGTTCATAAGTGATAGGAGCAGAATTAGTCCATTCGGCCCATCAAGTCGACTCCGCCAATTCAATCACGACTGATCTATCTCTCCCTCCTGACCCCATTGTCTGCCTTCACCCCATAACCCTGACACCCACACTAACCAAGAATGTATCAATCTCAACCTTAAAAACATCCATCGACGGCCTCCACAGCCTTCTGTGGCAAAATCATGTTAGAAGCATTATAAAACATGTCATTAAAAAAAATATCTCTTACTTTGGTGTGGGAAAGAGAAACCTTAACTGGTTTGAAAATAATTAATTGGTCCTTAACCATTTATTAAACACTACAAAGGGTGGGGATGGCGATGACAGGGTGGAAGTGGTGAATCAACTTTAGCAGGATTTTAAGTTTACTTCAGACAGGTCTCGTTGCTGTCATTATGGTGGTGTGACATGATTGAGCGTTCTGGTATGGCATGCAGACAACATGCAGAGGAATAACAACTGTTGAGAAGAAAAATGATCTAAATGTATTTCTCTGACCATTATTAGCCAGTGGTACTAATGGGATATGCACCGTCAAGGACAAACACTGCCTCAAACAGGCTAGAGTGTGCAACCAAGATATGTGACCCACTGCAACTGATGAGACATTGCTCCTTGCACCTGTATGACGTTTTACAATCCTGTGGTAGAAATTTCATATAGAATTAGATATGCATATTGCAAAATGTATCGTAGGTATTTGTTACATTAAGTCATACTAATCGCTTGCCTAATCAAGAAGCACTTAGCAAATGAAAATTAAAAGTAACAAAAAAACTACTTAGGCAATTTTATACGATTGCAAGTACCAATTGAAAATCAACACACAAGTTGCAACCTTTGGTTCCACATGGCCTTTGAAAATGATACACATCAGAATTGTTACTCGAGTAAAACCCATTCACCGACCTTTCAGGATGCTGCTAAACTTAACATTTCCCCATCAAAATACTTCAATGGGATATATTGCCTGAATGACAATGAATGTTTCACTAAATCAACTAATTTATTGGTGTTGCTATTGATTTATTATTGCCACTTGTGCTGAGGTACTGTGTAAAATGTTGTTTTGTGTGTTAACTGGGCACATTTCTGGGCGGCACGGTGGCGCAGCGGTAGAGTTGCTGCCTGATAGCATTCGCAGCGCCGAAGACCCGGGTTCGACCCTGACTTGGTGGGCCGAAGGGCTGTTTTTTGCGCTGTATCACTAAACTGAATTGTACCATACACGAGTACATCAGGTTGTGCTAAGAAGAAAATAGAGTGCAGAATTAGTACTCCAGCTGTGGTGGAAGATTTAAAACAAGTGCATGGGTTGCAATAAAAGTAAATTGGAAAATGGGAATTCATCCTTAGCGTATGAAATGCCCTTGCAGGAATCCGATAACAGCAAGACAAAAGCTGTTCTTTAATCTGGTGGTACGTGCTTTTGAGCTTTTGTACCTTCTGCCTGACCGGAGAGGAGAGATGAGAGAATGAGTGGGGTGTGAGTGGTCCTTGATTATGTCAGTTGCTGGCCCAAGGCAGCATGGAGTATAGATGGAATTAGTAGGCCGGACATCACAACCCTGAAATCATCTTAGAACCATAGAAATTAGGTGCAGGAGTAGGCCATTCGGCCCTTCGGGCCTGCACCGCCAGTCAATATGATCATGGCTGATCATCCAACTCAGTATCCTGTACCTGCCTTCTCTCCATACCCTCTGATCCTCTTAGCCACAAGGGCCACATCTAACTCCCTCTTAAATATAGCCAATGAACTGGCCTCAACTACCCTCTGTGGCAGAGAGTTCCAGAGACCCACCACTCTCTGTGTGAAAAAAGTCCTTCTCATCTCGGTCCTAAAGGATTTCCCCCTTATCCTTAAGCCGTGACCCCTTGTCCTGGACCTCCCCAACATCGGGAACAATCTTCCTGCATCTAGCCTGTCCAACCCCTTAAGAATTTTGTACGTTTCTATAAGATCCCCTCTCAATCTCCTAAATTCTAGAGAGTATAAACCGAGTCTATCCAGTCTTTCTTCATAAGACAGTCCTGACATCCCTGGAATCAGTCTGGTGAACCTTGTCTGTACCCCCTCTGTATCAATACTCCAGGTGTGGTCTCACCAAGACCCTATACAACTGAAATAGAACCTCCCTGCTCCTATACTCAAATCCTTTTGCTATAAAAGCTAACATACCATTCGCTTTCTTCACTGCCTGCTGCACCTGCATGCCTACTTTCAATGACTGGTGTACCATGACACCCAGGTCGCGCTGCATCTCCCCTTTTCCTAATCGGCCACCATTTAGATAATTTAGATAATCCAGATCATTAATGTATATTGTAAATAGCTGGGGTCCCAGCACTGAGCCTTGCGGTACCCCACTAGTCACTGCCTGCTATTGTGACTGGGGCTGCCATCTTCTGGGCAGTGCAGTTGCTAGATGTGATGCATCTGGATAGAATCCTCTCCATGGTGCATCTGTAGAAATTGCTAAGATTTATGTGTAGGAAGGAACTGCAGATGCTGGTTTCAATTGAAATTGGACACAAAGTGCTGGAGTAATTCAGTTGAACAGGCAGCATCTCTGGAGAGAAAGATTGGTTGACGTTTCGGGTCGAGACACTTCTTCAGATTGAAGACGGGTCTCGACCCAAAACCTCACCGAATCCTTCTCTCCAGA
Source organism: Raja brachyura (assembly GCA_963514005.1). The sequence continues at coordinate 5,730,399 of OY740801.1, forward strand.
GATGCTGCCTGTCCCACTGTTGCTAAGATTCATTGCAGCCATACCGGATTTCCTTAGCCTCCTGGGGAAGTAGAGATTTAGGTGTGGTTTCATGGTCATAGTGACAGTGTGGTTGGGCCATGGACAATTTGTGGTGATATTTACAATGAGGAACTTGAAACTCTCAACCATTTCTACTTTTACATTGTTGACTCAGATTGGCGTACATACTCCACCCTGCTTCCTAACGTCAATGACCAACCTTGATTTGTCTGACATTGAGTGAATGCTTGTTGACTTGACACCATGCCACTAAATACTCTCCCTCCTTCATGTACTCTGTCTAGTCTTTGTTTAAGATTTGGCCCACGACGGAGGTGTTATCAGTATATGTATCTGTACGCAGTGACTGGCTTGATTATAATCATGTATAGTCTTTCTGCTGGCTGGTTAGCGCGCAACAAAAGCATTTCACTGTACCAGGGTACCTGGAACAGTAAACTAAACTGAAATTCTGCAAGACTTGTAAATTTGGCTTGCATATTTAGCAAGCAGGTAAATATTTAAAGGGTAAAGATGGCAAAGGTACAATTAAACCAGGACTGGGAAGGGTAGGGATGATACTAACAAAATGGGTTGTATGCAGGAAGACATGAAGAACCACCCAACACATGTTATGGAGAGGGAGTAACTTAATTATAGATCTTAAAACACAACTAATGCATAAAGAATATGACACAGAATAAACTGTAAGCACAAGGAACTGCAGATGCTGGACTCTTGGGTGGAAAAGAAAGTGTTGGAGGAACTCAGTAGGGTCAGGCAGCTTTTCTGGAGAACCTGGATAGTTGACCTTTCAGGTTGGGACCCTTCTTTAGGCTGATCGAGGTAGGAAGCAGAAAGCTGAAAAAGAGTTGGGACGTGACAAAGCCTGCAAGAGATCGGGTGATTCTGGTGAGGGAGGGCTTGATAGGCAAATGGGTGGACTAAGGCTAGAAGTAAAAAGGAGACATAAAGGTGCCAGATAGGAGCAGTGAAATGTAAAGCCAAAGGGAGGGATATGGGTGGAAGGAGAAGGGGATGGAGGCAGGGGTGGAGGGAGAAATAGGAACGCAAAGAATAAACTGTATTCTTATAAACAAAACCAGGTGGTCTGAATCTCAGGTAAACAACATTTACAACCTATGCCATGGCTTGGTACTTTTTTGTGAAGAAATTCTTCTGCTTGAGCTAGAACATCATTCTAATCAGCTGCGACTCGATTTTGAGAATGGTACAAGGTGACATAATGGAATTCAATTGTGGATGTTTCTCCAACACATCCACTACAATGAATCTGTTCTTATTGATTGAAGGCTTGATGTTGCCTCCCACTTAGACTGCTCTCTGCATTTGGTCAACGTTAACTCTACTATAATTTGTGCAGAATTGCACGGGACGATGTTATGAGAAGCCACAAGGAACAGCAGATGCTGGAATCTTGCACAGAACACAATGTGCTGGAGCAACTCAGCGGGTCAATGGACAGTAGGTGCTGGAGTAGGCCATTCAGCCCTTCGAGCCAGCACCGCCATTCAATGTGATCTTGGCTGATCATCCACAATCAGTACCCCGTTCCTGCCTCTTCCCCATATCCGCCTGACTCCGCTATCTTTAAGAGCCCTATCTAGCTCTGTCTTGAAAGTATCCAGAGAACCAGCCTCCACCGCCCTCAGAGGCAGAGAATTCCATAGACTCACAACTCTCTGTGTGAAAAAATGTTTCCTCATCTCCGTTCTAAATGGCTTACCCCTTATTCTTAAGCAGTATCTTTGGAGGATACAGATTGGCAACTTAACAGTGCCTAGGCAATTGGGCCACCGACCCAATGTTCTCCTGTCCATGTCCTCCAGTGATGCTGCCCAACCCGTCGAGTTACTCCAGCACATTGTGTTATTTAAAGAACCAACCTGTAGTTAAATATCACCTGTATTTTGAAAGTTAGTGTACACAAACTAGAAAGGAGATGCGCTGTGGCTGGAGTGGGACGTGACATTTGGTCTCCTATCCAAACCACCCACAAATACTGAGGAATGGTGGAAATATGAAGAATGGCAGATCACAGAGAAAGGGCAGCCTCCATTGTTTTTGAGCATTGCATTGGTTGCACACGATTCGCAGGGAGCACAATGCTTCTTGGAAACATGCCAGAGATGATCATGAAAGCAAAAAAACAACTGCAGACGCCAGGAATAAACAGAAATCACTACAAATACTCATTAGGTCAGGTGGCATCTATGGAAAGAGAAACAAAGGTTACAGTGTCTGGTTTTCCACGTATTTTAGCTATGTTTCTCCTTCCCGAGACGCTGCCTGACGTGTTGAGTGTTTGCGGTCTTTTCTTCGGAAAACAATCTTGCATAGCTGTTGAAACCTTACGTGACCTTGTCAAAACCTCATGCCAAATCCTAATGTCGCACTAGCGTCTCATTTTCACACCACAAACAGCTTACAATGGCCTGTTTCCTTTATCATCGATACTTTTTTGCATATCTTTCATTCATTGTTCTTTATCTCTCCACATCACCGTCTATATCTCGCGTTTCCCTGATCCCTAAACGGTCTGAAGAAGGGTCTCGACCCGAAACGTCGCCTATCTCCTTCGCTCCTTAGATGCTGCTGCACCCACTGAGTTTCTCCAGCCTTTTGTGTAACCCTCGATTCTCCAGCATCTGCAGTTCCTTCTTTAACACAAATGCTTTATCTCTTGGACAGAATCAAGGACTATTAAAATGTTTATTTGTCATATCATAATAGTTAACAACTCATAATGCAGAAAATAAAAAAAAGACACCGCATTAACCTCTCAGGCTGTTTTAGTTTAGTTTAATTTGGAGATAGAGTGCGTAAACAGGCCCTTCGGCCCACCGGGTCCATGCCGACCAGCGATCCCCGCACATTACTATCCTTGGCACACTACAGACAATTTACAATTTTAACCAAGACAATTAACCTATAAACCTGTACGTCTTTGGAGTGTGAGAGGAAACCAAATACCCCGAAGAAAGCCCACGCAGGTCATGCGGACAATGTACAAAACTCCGTACAGACAGCGCCTGTGGTCAGGCAATGATGCTGGAAGGCAGCAACTCCACCACTGCACCACCCTGTTGTTCTCACGTATACCACTAATCATTTCTCACCCCGAGGACAAGACTGGTTTTAAAACAAGCAAGGTATAGGACAGGTGTATTTTAGAAATGTTACATATCTTTCCACTGGTGCCTGGCCTAGAGACATAGAGACATAGAAACATAGAAATTAGGTGCAGGAGTAGGCCATTCGGCCCTTCGAGCCTGCACCGCCATTCAATATGATCATGGCTGATCGTCCAACTCAGTATCCCACACCTGCCTTCTCTCCATACCCTCTGATCCCCTTCGCCACAAGGGCCACATCTAACTCCCTCAAGGTATGCTCCCTCACGTTATGAGACGTGAGATCAAGAACAGTTTCACATAATGTTTTGACACATTTCAAACAGGGGCGGCACAGTGGTGCGCAGAGACGTGAGTTCGATCCTGACTGTGGGCGCTGTCTGTACAGAGTTTATACATTCTCCCTGTGACCGTGGGCTTTCTGCAGGAGCTCTGGTTTCCCCCCACATCCCAAAGACATAAAGGTTTGTAGGTTAATGAGCTTCGGTAAAATTGTACATTGTAAGTGTGTAGGATACTGGTCGGCATGGACTCGGTGGCCAAAGATCCTGTATCCGCGCTGTATCTCTGAAGTCTATAGTCTACAACAGTCGCTTGTGGAAATCTATTGCACCGCATACTCAAGGGATCCTTTGGGGAAAGGTCCTCAAATTCGAGGCGTCTCCTCTTTTCTGTCAGTGTCTGTGCTGACATTATGTCCGCCTCCTTTCTCTATTGATTAGACCAGCACTTGCTTTGCTAACTGTCGAGAGCTCTCTTCTTGTTCATTTGAATCTTCGCAGTAACAGACAAATCCACCCTATTCCCCCCTCTTCTCTCTCTGGTGTTTATTATTAACAGTTGTTTAAACTAAGGAGTTAGGAGTTGCTTAAACAAGTTAAAGAACTGCAGAGGGAACACAAAAAGCTGGAGAAACTCAGCGAGTGCAACAGCATCTAAGGAGCGAAGGAGATAGGCGACATTTCGGGTCGAGACCCTTCTTCAGAACTGCAGATGCTGGTTTATACCAAGGACAGACACAAGTCTGAAGAAGGGTCCCGACCGGAAACGATAAACCACCCTTTTTCTCCAGAGATGCTGCCTGACCGGCTGAGTTACTCCAGCACTTAGTGTCTATCTCAAACTTGTTTAAATTAGGAGTTGTTAGCTGTCCTGGAACAGAAAGTTGTTGATGTTCGTAAATGAAAAAGAGAAGTAAAAGCTTTTGGAAAAATGCAGTGCTCCCTATTCCTAATTTAGGGATCCAGCAATTACTAGGGTATGTATACATCCATCTGTTTAAAATGCTGATAAATCTGCCCTGCATTTCTAATCTCAGGTTCAAATTAAACAAAATGAAGATATTGCAGATGGCATTAACTGAGGCGCTGGTATTTCTCCATTATGAGGGAGTACTGTTTTTTGGAAGCTTGGAGCATTCTCCTGAGATTGCACTCCCTTCAATATGATGAGCTTTCGGGGAAAAACATGACTGGTTTGAAACCCCTGCCATGACATCTTGGTAAAGGTGACAGAGCAACATTTGATGCCAAAGAAGTAGTGAATCAGGGCACTAGTGAAGTTGGCGTCACTCTTTCACAGAGCTGATCAACCAATCTAGACTGCATAGTGATCTTAGTGCTCTAAATAAAGTTAGGGCATAAACTGAGGATGAGCCAATGTTTCTTTGGTAAACTTGCTGGCATCCTGTTCCTCTTAAGATAGACACAAAGTGCAGGAGTAACTCAGCGGGTCAGGCATCATCTCTGGGGAAAAAGGATGGGTGACGTTTCGGGTCGGGACCCTTCTTCACACTCAAGGAGGATCCTGCTGTTCCTGTTTTCACCTGATCTGGTAGACAGTCAGAATCTTTTCCCACGGTGAAAATATTGAACATTAGAGGGCATAGCTGCAAGGTGAGGGGAGAAAGTTTCATGAAGATGCGGGGGTATTTTGTTCACACAGAGACTGATGGGGACCTGGAACACATTGCCAGGTGTGGTGATGGAGGCAGATGCGTTAGTGGTGTTTAAGAGGCTTTTAGATAGGCTCATGGAGGGAACAGAGGAATATAGAACATGTACAGGCAGACGAGATGACTTAACCAGCACAAACAATGCAGGCCGAAGAGCCCATCCTGGTGCTGGACTATTCTGTGTTCTAATTCCCAAATAAGCAGATTGGAACAGTTTGCAATCAGAGTTTACTAACTTGAAATGTTAACAGATTTTTCAGGTTGTTGAAATATTATCTGTCTCTCTGCAGATGCCGGCTGGCCTGCTGAGTAGCTCCGGTGTTAGAAATTCAAACCAAAAAGTTGGAAACCTGAAATAAAACCAGACAATGCTGGAAACACTCAGAGGGTTGTAGTGTTGCCAACTGTCCCGTATTAGCCGGGACATCCCATATATTGGGCTAAATTGGTTTGTCCCATACGGGACGGCCCTTGTCCCGTATTTGACAGCTACTACTCCGGTCGAGAGGACTGTCGGGTCGGAGCGCCGCATTCGGCCCCGCCTCACCCATCCCGACGTAGTGCAGCCCATGGAGTGCAGCAGCAGCCCGTGGCCCCGTCGGTCGGCAGCCCGGCCAGTTGTCCGACCCTCGGACCCTTTGCTTACCCCCGACACCACCACCCCTCCTTCTCATGGCCGATCATCGGTTCATGAGTTGGACGGGGCGCCGGCTTGGCGCGTGACATCGCCCGGGCCAAAACTCCTCAGCTGGCCCGCCGGCTGGGCTTTGTGTGCAGTCCAGCACCCGGGCCAACTCATCATCCACCCAGCCACGGCCCAGTCGGTCAACGAATTGCCGTTGGGATTTTGTCCCGTATTTGGAAGTGAGAAAGTTGGCAACCCTAGAGGATCGGGCAGCAATAACCTTAAACGTTAGCGCAGTTCTTCTTTCCACAAACGATGCTTGACATGCTGAGTGTATCCAACATTTTCAAATAGCATCTCACGCATTTTCTTTTATGATTTCTAATTTCTCAGCAGCAGACTTGTTATGCAAACTTGGACTCGGGCAGACCATCCTCTCACTGGCACCTTCGCAACCTTTTCCCACCACCACCACTGTTGAAGGTGACAGATTGACTGAAAGACACATCGGGGAAACAAGCCCTCCAGCCCACCGAGTCCACACTGACCATCAATCATTCATTATCACTAGTTCTATGTTATCCCACCTTTGCATCCACTCCCTATGCATGCACTAATCTTGCAGAGGCCAAATAACCTGCAAGCCTGCCGGTCTTTGGGATGTGGGGGAAAACCGGAGTACCTGGAGGAAACGCACGCGGTCACTGTGTGCAAACTCCACACAGACAGCGCCCAAGGTCAGTATCGAAGCCGGGTCTCTCGGGCTGTATGACGACATCTCTATCAGCTGCACCACTGTGCCACCCTTCCCCAGGTCTCTCGCACTGTGGTGCCGGCCATCTTTTTGCCACTTGAGCAATAATTAATTTTCTTCCTCCTGTCCATTTCTTGGATTAGGGCATCTCATGCAGCAGCAGAAAACACAATGCGTTCAACATTTTCCAGCAAGTTCTGCATTGTTGCAATTCTAATTCCTGGAGTCTGAATTGATGCTTGGAGACTAATGGGAGGAAGAGGATGAGTGATCATTAAAATCAAAAATGCAGACTAATTTATCACAGCAGGAGAGCAACTGCTTAAAGTATTAATAATCTTTTGTACACAACCAACAAAAAGCTTGAAGGATTATTCCATTTCATGCATGTTATGCAAGTTGTATTTATAGGAGAATGAAGCTGTCTGCTGTTTAAAGCACTGGAGAAATTTAGGATTGTTTGATAATTGATGCATTTTGTTATGGTATAAATTTTTGCTTCATTTTCATGAACAGATGAACAAAAAGTTTTGAAAGACATAATTCAAGGAAGGTTGATGTTCATCAAAGGACGCAAAGTGCTGATTACAGAAGACACAAGGAAAAAAGGTGTGGTGACAAAGTCTTTGGTTCGCAGAAGGGATATTAAATGGAATGTCACTTAGTCATTTTCTAGGAAACGTCACCTAGCCATATTCTCCAGAGATGCTGACAAACCTGCAAAGTTAAAGCCCTGTCCCACAGTACGAGTTTATTCCAAGAGCTCTCCCGAGTTTAAAAAAAATCAAACTCGTGGTAAGCACGGAGAATGAATGTAGCGGGTACGACGGAGCTCGGGGACGTCTCTTAGCGGCTCGTAACGCTAACGGCAGGTAAGCACGGGGAGACTCGCTAGCGGCAGGTAAGCACGGGGAGACTCGTGAAGATTTTTCAACGTGTTGTGCCCCGAGTACCGACGAGTGGCCATTACATTAATCTCCGCGTTCCAATCAAGGCAAACTCGGGAGAGCTCTTGGAATGAACTCGTACCGTGGGACAGGGCTTTCTCTGCATCGCTCTGTGTCTTACTCTTGGTGGAGACAGGTGCATATATGTAAATTCAAGGGATTCCCAGATGAAGTTACTGATGTGAGGAAGAGTGGGTTTTTAAGAATGGTTAGGGAGAAAATGTGTTCAAAAGAAGACACAGAGTGCTGGGGTAACTCATTATGGAAAGACTAGCGGAAATGCTTTGTTGTTCAAGTCATACAACACAGGCCTTTCGGCCCACCAAGTCTGTGCTGGGAATCAATCATCCATTTACAGATGAACATGTTATTGTATACAGCCCACTTTATTCCATGGAACAGGTTCTTTTTTACAAATAAATAATTGGGTTTTTACCATTGAAATATTAAAATATAACATAAATGTTAAGGCTAGATGTTTGTGTCGGGTAATAAAGTGATTCGGCAGTATTTAATTGCTGCTTTGCTACAGACCTTACCTTTCTACTTAAATTCCATTTATATTAATATGTTAACGATATTTGCATTACACTTCTTCTTCTTCTTTCATGTTGCGTGCACAGCCTAAAGTTGTTGGACAACTTGTTCTATTTGATCTTCCGTTTGTGCACGTCGAGTTGATTGCATTAGTCGAAACAGGGCGTACCACGTGAAGGTTGCAGTCTCCCACCCCTGCACGACACTTGTTTTACTAACTATTGTGGGCCTTTTATCTTTTAATTTCAAAGTGAAACTTGTTTCTGGTTTTGATCGGCAATGCTGCAGGGTCGTGTAAATGCACCCTCTCATGAATATTCATCACGATTATTGTAATTGGGAAGTCAATTCTTTTGATTTCCATATGCAACCAGAAACCTTTTGTAGTCAAATGCAAATTGGAGCAATAGAGGGAAAATTAATTTTAAAAAATGCATGCCTAAATTAGGCTGCTGCCAAGGTCCACACAAGCAATACTTGTGTGGACTGCAGCCCCACAGCAGCCATTTACATCAGTTCCACTATGCTACTGGGACTGGATGTCGAGTATCCCGACAGGCTTTGGGAGGATGCTATTAGCTGGTGTCAGGCAGAGCAAAATGCTGGAGCCAGGAGAATAAAGGAGTACAGTGAAGGCGCTCACGTCATTGGCATCTGGTGGGAGCAGAGCTGAAGGTAACATCACGGCTAAGGCAGTACGGCCTTGAGAAGATAAGGTGCCTGGAACGGACGTGTTGCAAAATAACTCTATAATGAGAAGGAGATATGAACAGGCAACATAACTAAGAACTCCCTAGCCTGATAAGGGATGAAGATGTGTTTTGTTTATTCAACCCTTGGAGGGGGTGGGAGATTGCAACCTTCACGTGGTCTGCCCTGTTTCGACTAATGCAATCAACTCAACGTGCAGAAATGGAAGATCAAATAGAACAAGTTGTCCAACAACTTTAGGTCGTGCACGCCACACGACAGAAGAAGAAGCCCTTGGAGGACAGCTTGAAATGCTTGACTGCAAAGCCACGAGGGCTGTGATGTATATGCAAATGTGCCTGTACCTCGTGACTGAGGTCAGGTGACCTAGAAGTTTCCGTGGGTTGTTCAGATTCAATCTTACTTACAAGGTGGCGGACATGTATTCATTGTGCTAGTCACAACAGGGCGCAACTATGCGACTATAGAGAAGGGGTTGTGTTCCATATTGTGCGCGTGCAGAAAGTTTCATGACTTCATTGTCTGTCAGCGCACAGTAATCTTTACTGACCACAGACCGTTAGTAGGCTTGCTCGCCAAGCCGCTACACAAACTAAGCCCCAGACTCCAGCGCATGCGAATGCACCTGCCACGGTACGACCTGGAAATACGGTGGAAGCCGGAACGTGGAATGTTTGTCCCCGATTCCCTGAGCCGGCTGCCCAGTGCAAACACGCCTGCGGAGGAGCACATCGCACTGCCGAACGTGGTACATGCTGTAGAAGCCATCCTACACATGTCAGTCGCGCGCCTTGCGCAGTTTAAAGCTGAAACAAAAAAAGATCGGACCCTAACATAGTTGTGCGAGTATACAAGAAAGGGTTGGCCTAGTAACAGGCGTGATCTGCCCTCAGACGTGACTCCGTTTCATACATACCATGATGAGCTGGTTGAAATCGATGGATTAGTCTTGAGGGAAAACCGAATCGTAGTCCCCCAAAGCATGCGGAGGCAGATGCTGAACGCGCTGCGTGAATCGCATCTGTGAGCTGTGAAACTTAAACCACGAGCCCACAATTTATTTACGTGGCCTAGAATGAATGCACAGATTGAGGACACAGTGGGAAATATGCCAGGCGACCAGGAAAGCACAAGCAAGCGAGCCGCTCCAACCACACTTCATCCCCAGCAGACCTTGGTCTAAGGTCGGAGCAGACATCTTCCATCTGGATGGAGTTGACCATTTGCTTGTAGTGGACTATTACTCCAAGTACCCAGAAATAGCGCAACTGACGGACATGACGTCACATGTGGTGATACGTGAGATGATGGGCATGTTTGCCCCGAATGGCATTCCTGACTTGGTGATGACAGACAACGCGAGACAATTTGTCTGTGCTGAGTTTCGTAGGCTCCAGGATGACTGGGGATTTGCCCATGTCACCTCAAGCCCCATATATTCCCAGAGCAACGGGCAGATAGAGCGCTGTATGCAAACTATACAAAGTATCACGAGGAAAGCCAAACGCAGCGGCCGTGACCCGATGTACGCCACCCTCGAATACCGCAACACCCGCCTTGACGGGACAGGCGGCTATGCCCCCTCACAGTTACTGAGAAGCAAGTTGGCATCGCCTCTATCGCTCTTATTGCCACATCGTGTCCCGCCCATGGGACCACAACTGGCCGTCCGGCAAGAAAACCAGGCGGCATACTTCACTGAGAAGGCAAGCGCCGAGCCGTTGCCACTGCCGCGCCTGGAACAACAACAACAGTTGTGGTTTCATGCCAAACCAACCGAGTGGCAACGTGGCCGGATTGCACGAGAAAACCTGTCCCCTTCGGAGCTACTTCATCTCTACACTGAGCGGTACGGAGTTCCGCAGAAACAGGGAGGGCATACGACCTGCGCACGAAGCAGCTGAGCCATGCCCAAGTGCGAACACTCTCCCACAAGGAGGAACCCCTCTCCCAGAATCAGCTAGTCTCCCAGACTCAAGAGAACTATCACCGGCCGCACCACTAGGTTCTGTGGTGGGGTGACCGGCTCGCAGTGTGCCAAGCCACACTCACACACAGCAGAATGGGGTGGAAATACGACTCGCACGAGAAGTGGGCGATGGTCGAAACCTGAAGCTCGACTTGTTATGTAAAATTGATGGACAATTATTACATAGTTCTGTAATAAGAAGTCTTATTTGTGGCAATTTATCCACGGTAAATTGAGTAAAGGTTCCAGTTATTATTTTGAACCCAGTGGTGGAGGGGGAGATGTGATGTCATTAAAGTGAAGGGGGAGATGTGATGTTTATGACTGAGGTCAGGTGACCTTCTAGAAGTTTCCGTGGGTTGTTCAGATTAAATTTTACTTACAGGATGGCGGACATGTATTCATTGTGCTAGTCACAACAGGGCCTTACAGAGAACATCACAAGGGCCTTGGGTTAGAACAAAGGCTCCCTTTCGGTTGGAAGGAAAATTAGTATGAAAGAAGGGCGTTCCGAGACATCGGCAGCGACAACCAGGGAACAACCATCGCAAGAAGGAGGGACCCGAGTTAGAATCTCAGAAAAGACTACCCCCTACCAACAGAGTGAACCTGGCCAATTCATTCATACGGGTAATATCTGACTCCAAGTCATGAGTTTTGTGATTTAGTTTAAGAAGTGATGTTGGGGTGGGAGATTGCAACCTTCACGTGGCCCGCCCTGTATCGACTAATGCAATCAACTCGACGTGCACAAATGGGAGATCAAATAGAATAAGTTGTCCAACAACTTTAGGTTGGGCACGCCACACGACAGAAGAAGAAGGAGTGATGTTGAAATAGTAAAGTAAATAAGAGGTTATTAGAAGTCAATTGTTTGCATACATGTTTAAAATTACTCGAGTGTTAATAAAGATTAAGTTGGACTAAACAAAATCTTAGTTGTGAGTCTTTTGTTCAACACGTTAGTTGTTACCCTATAGAGGTAATAGGGTCAATAAAGGGCCTGTCCCACCAGCATGCAACTCCATGCGATGAGCGCGACCTAATGTGGTCGCTTGAGCCGTCCGGCGTCGCGGTGCCGGTCCCACTTCGATCGCCAGAGCTGCGCGGAATTGAGCAGAGTTCGTCGCGACATCTCGTGGGGCTCCGAAAAAATGACCATGTTCAAAAATTCCGCGCGGCAACGGCTTGTCGGCTCGCAATCGCCTCGACGCATTACACACCGCCTCGACATCGTGCCTCCGTGAACATATCTGTAGGTGCCTCCGTGACCCTCTATGTGTGTGGCTCCGTGGCCCTCTGTGTGTGTGCCTCTGTGCCCCTCTCTGTGTGCCCCTCTCTGTCCTGGCGAACTTACCTTAGACTTCGCTCCAAGTTCGCCTCACTTTGCGTCGCGTTGCGCCACTCACTCGACCTCCGCGCGGCCCCCGCTGCCAGTTTGGTCGCGCTTGCCGCATGCAGGCGCATGCTGGTGGGAACGGCCCTGTGCAGGGGATCACCCGACCTCCGCGCGGCCCCCGCTTCTAGTTTGATCGCGTTCATCGCATAGAGTTGCATGCTGGTGGGACAGGCCCTTAACTATAATTCTTCTGAGTTTTACCACAGCCTCCCTTCCATTGACTCCATCTTCACGCTGCCCCAGTAAGGCCCCAGCATTATCAGAGCGGTCCTTCTACATCATTGGAGACACTCAGACTACCTCTCATTGGACTGTACTGGACTTTACCTTGCACCAAACGTTATTCCCTTTATCCTGTATCTGTACACTGTGGAGGACTTGATTGCAATCCAGTACATTCTCTCCGCTGACTGGATAGCATGCAACAAATAAGCTTTTCACTGTGCCTCTGTACATGTGACACGAAAATAAACAAAATAAAAGAAACTTTGCAGCCCAGTTATGTATTATTATTATGTAACTCTTTCAATGCATAAAATTATCCAGGAAATGGATTGGGCTATTGATACCGCTCATTATTCAAGTGTGGTGTGTAATTAAATCTATCAGAAACTCTGATTTGAACTGCAGACTCCGAATGCCTGACAGTCAAGTTAATGATGGGGTGGGAGATTGCAACCTTCACCTGTTTCGACTAATGCAATCAACTCGACGTGCGCAAACGGAAGATCAAATAGAACAAGTTGTCCGACAACTTTAGGCTGTGCACGCCACACGAAAGAAGAAGTTAATGATATATTATTTTCTATTTCAACTATAAATTTGCGGGATGCACACCTGTTGCGATAATTTCCCCAAGAATTGCAACTTAACACATTTGATAAAACAGATTAGGGCAGCACAGTGCGCAGTGGTAGTGTTGCTGCCACACAGTGCCAGAGACCCGGGTTCAATCCTGACTACGGGTGCTGGTCTGTACCGAGTTTGTACCTTCTCCCCATGACTGCATGGGTTTTCCTAGGAAGTTCCGGTTTCCTCCCGCATTCCAAAAACGTGCGGCTTTGTAGGTTAATTGGCTTCTGCAAATTGTCTCCAGAGTGTAGGATAGAATTAGTGTACGGAGTGGTTGTTGGATGGCGCGGTGTTGGTGGGCCGAATGGCCTGTTTCCAAGATATATCTCTAAACTAAACAAATGCTACGTTAAAAAATATGCATGTAGCGAATAATGCCAGATTTTCTGAAGCTACTCCGGTAAGCTATTCCTTCAATTAATTCAGTTTAGTTCAGAGATACAGTGTGGAAACAGGCCCTCCGGCCCACCGAGTCCGTGCCGACATTTTAGGTCAAGACACTTCTTCTGTCTGAAGAAGAATCTCGACCTGAAATGTCAGCCATTCGTTCGTTCCTGAGATGTTGCCTGTCCCGCTGAGTTACTCCAGCATTTTGTGTCTATCTCCGAGAATGCCTCCTCACTTAATGATAGTTGGGTTCAATAGATAAAGGTGAAACATTTCCAGCCATGTAGAGCCAGGCATGTCGCTTCGATGATTCATCTCTGCCTCCTCCTGAAAGCCCAAATTCTGCAGGAGACATTCTTTAATGCACTCCATGTGATATCAAGCTACATGTGATATCACTGGATACAGTAGAGGTTATAGAGGAAATAAACAACATTCCAACAGTTCTATTGATGTTGCATGCTTCAGAAGCAGTGCCCCTGGCCAACCTACTTCAGCCCAGTGTCATCTATCTAGGAATGTGCAAAATTGTCCCTGATATGCCCTGTATTGCTATTGAGGAAGTGCAGAGTAGGTTCATCAGGCTAATTCACGGGATGGCGAGGTTAACACATGATGAAAGAATATGTCGACTGGGCTTGTATTCAATGGCATTTAGAAGGATAGACAATTGACAATAGACAATAGGTGCAGGAGTAGGCCATTCGGCCCTTCAATGCGATCATGGCTGATCATCCCCAATCAGTACCCCGTTCCTGCCTTCTCACCATATATCCTGACTCCGCTATTTTTAAGAGCCCTATCTAGCTCTCTCTTGAAAGCATCCAGAGAACCTGCCTCCACCGCCCTCTGAGGCAGAGAATTCCACAAACTCGCCACTCTCTGTGAGATGAGAGGGGATCTTATAGAAACATTTCAAATTCTTAAAGGATTGGACAGACTAGATGCAGGAAAAATGTTCCCGATGTTGGGGGAGTCCAGAACCAGGGGTCACAGTTTAAGAATAGGCCATTTAGGACTGAGATGAGGAAAAACCCCAGAGAGTTGTGAATTCGGCCAGAGAGGGGCCATTCAGCCCTTCAAGCCAGCTTTTTTCCACGAGCAGTAGCTTTACTCAGCAACCAAAAGTCTGTAGCCTCCTTTTGCTCTGGTATTTTATTTCATTCTTCACATGATTAAATTATAATGTTTTATTTTTAATTGTCTACTGTATATCGTGTTGTTATTTGCGAGCAAAGCAGCGAGGCAAATTCCTTGTAAATGTATGTATACATACTTGGCTAATAAAATGTATTCAATTCAATTCTATTCAATTCAATCAAAGGTAATATGTGCCAATAGATGGCCAAATATTATTATCATTAATGCAAGCCCAAGAACATTGCTGAGGGTGGTCCATAGGGCCGTGAGCTGAGCCGGACCATATATTCATCTGCTTCCCATTTTCCGAAGTCACAAATGGGAATGACAATAGACAATGCTTGCTAATAGAGTCATAAAGTCATAAAGTGTAGACCAGGCCCTTTGGCCCAACTCGCCCACACCAGCCAACAATGTCCCAGCTACCCTAGTCCCACTTGCCTGTGCTTGGTCCATAACCCTCCAAATCTGTCCTATTCATGTACTTGTCCAGCTGTTTCTTAATGATTGTTAAATTACTATTAAAACGCAAAGTACTTGTGCTATAACGCCAGGATAAGCGCTTAACCAAAAAATCCAAGCCCAAAGCCAAAGTATCTAAACTGCTTATACACACTTAGGCTAAAGACAATAACTAACTCCAATTGCAATAATAAGCTATCCACATGTTAACAAGCACATTGTGTAGATGCAAGTATATTATTGGGGTTATCAAGTGGGCACCTCCTGGTGTTTCTTTGAGTTAGGCTCACGATACCTTGGGAAGGTGCAACAGTTAGTTCTGACTTTCCAGAACCCCACATCAATACCTGCTCTCACCACCTATGCTAAGTCTCATGTGACCTGCGTCGGTTTTCCCCGAGATCTCCGGTTTCCTCCCACACTGCAAAGACGTACATGTATGTAGGTTAATTGGCTTGGTAAATGTAAAAAAAAATTCCTAGTGGGTGTAGGATAGTGTTTATGTGTGGGGATCGCTGGTCGGCGCGGACCCGGTGGGCTGAAAGGCCTGTTTTCGTGCTGTTTCTCTAAACTAAACTACCGCAAAAGGGCGGCTCATTACACAAGAGACCTGTGTAAAATACATGTGACTTGCTGCAAAAACTAACGAAGAAAACAGTAATTAAAAAAAGAATAACCTTTTAGAAAGAATGTGGAGAATGTTTGCTGACACACTTTGCTCTGAGGTCTGAGCAGTTGCTGAATTCTGAGTGCCAAAAATACCAATAACCTGAATACATGAGCTAGATGTTGGAGCAGTGACGGTTCTCCTTTTATTATAATTGACATTACGTTACCTCACACGCAAATGCCACACCTGGATTTTAGCATAAAAATGAGTTGTCACTGGTGGCCTGATATAAATAGTCAGTGCCTTCTTGTTGGTTAGTCCTGCAGTGCTCTGAAGCCTTCACACAAGACTTGAGGTGAGTTTTCATAATTTGGAAATGGGCTCTTGGATTTAAAATAAAAAAACAAAAATAAGGCAGAATTGATTTTGAGATATCATTGTAAGTTTCTCATTGATACCAGATGCACAGCAATATTTTAGCATCATGCTGAATTTCATACAAAATGAAGCAAAGTGGTAGAAGTACTCAGCCGGCCAAGGAGAGAGAACCAATTAATGTTTCAAATCAATTTTTATCCTCAGCAGCCTATTGAAAAGCTATTTCAATATTAACTCTTGTTTCGTTCTGCCACAATGCTGAGCAGTTAGAGGAGTTTGATTTCATTTAACATGTACAACATCTGCAGTATTGTTGCAGTATCTTTGTGAATGTGATGTTATTAATTTAGTTTAGTTTAATTTAGCTTGGTTTACTTTTGTCCTGTGTACCGAGATACAAAGGAAAGCATTTGTATGGGTGATTTATATTTAATTTCAATTGTTAATTTACAGGTTTTTACCGTTTTCTAGTGTTTTTAATAATTTCATTTTTAAAACCATATTCAATAGATTTTTTGGGGATTTACAATTGGAAGGTCCTATTTTGTGCAGAGCTTCACAAAATCCCATCTTCCAACCTACTTGATAGTGGACTTTGTCTTTTTCTCTGGAACTGCAATCCTATAAACTATACTCTGCACACCAGTATTTTTTCTTTGAATTAACTGTGTACTTGTGTATGGTTTGATTGTATAGACTGTGTGATATGCTTTAATTTAATTAGATAGCATGCAAAGCAAGCCTTCACACTGTATCTCCGTAGACATGTTGATAACAAACCAATATCAATAATAAAATCAATAATCAAGTTGGATCCAAGCTTGTTGTGGAGGTTCTTGGTGAGGTATTGGTCACAGTATAGGCACGTTTTGTAGATGCAAGATGTTGGCAAAAGCAACTAAATGGATGGCAAGCATGGATAAAGGGTGGCCAGCATTGACTTTTCTCTGCTGCAGCTACTTATGATCCATTGGCTAAATTGGTCTTCATGTGCCAACTTACTTTTATAAAAATACTGACAGATTAGGAAATTGTGATAGTCACAAAATGATGGAGATACCCAGCGGTACAGGCAGCATTTCTGGATAGAGAGATCTCGACCAGAAACGTCTCCCATTCCTTCTATCCAGAGATGCTGCCTGTCCCGCTGAGTTACTCCAGCGTTTTGTGACTATCTTGGGTTTAAACCAGCGTCTGCAGTTCCATCCTACAAGATTAGGAAATGATGTTTACCGGGACCTGTTTTTTTCTTTTCCGCCAAATCTTTGAAAGTTGACATGCAGGTACAGCAGTCAGGAATGCAAACGATCTGCTGGCTTTTATAACAAGAGAATTTGAGTGCTTGAATAAGTACCGGTATGTCTAACAACAAATATAATAGGTTTTGCCGAGATTGGCTGTTTAAGAATCCCTGTCAATGAAAGAATATAATTGTTTCGGAGGGAGTTCAACCAGACTGGAATTAGATGAATAAGGGATGATTGAGTAGAGTTTAAAAGAATGAAGTGATCTCGTGAAATCTTAGAAAATTCTAAGAAGGCTTATTGGGCGAGACTTGCGGAAGGTCAAGTGTTTGAAATCTAGAATTAGAGACCGTGCTTTAAGAAAAGAGAAGCCTATTTAGAACAGAGATGAAGAGAAACTTATCTCAGAAGGCGGTGACTCTTTGCCATTGACCAAATCTGTGGGCTGTGAGGGTTTTAGTCATTGAGTTTATTGAAATCAGAGATTGATATATTTTGAGATAATAAAAAAAATCAAGAGTTACTGCAAGAAATATAGTGGAAAGTCAGGCTTGATCTTTATGAATGATGAGAGCTACAGAATTGCACCATTATTTTTGATCATTTTTGGAAAACGCATCAATTTGCTCACCAGGACTAATGAAAAATAGACCTTGTTGGTTTGTCAAAGAGGTTGGGAAGTTGTACTACTGAGAACAGGCATGCACTAATTGTTGATTTGTATTTAATTTGTATTTGTGGTCTGAATAAGCTTCATCGGGCTTCAATGTTATATCTTGCACTAACTGTTTTATCATTTATCTGTGCAACTTGGACGACTTGATTGTAATCATGTATAGTCTTCTCGTTGACTGGATAGTCCACAAAGAAAAGCTTTTCATTGTACCTCGGTGCACATAACAAAAATAAACTAAACTAAATTAAATTAATAAGCATCATATTCATGAAATATGTAGCAGATACCCTTGTCAATTTTGTTTAACCTCCATTAATATCACCAGAAGGAATATCTGTTGAGATACACTCTCTGCATCAGGGATTCCCTCCGATATTGTCTCACTAATACTGAAATGCACAGTTAAGACTCCAAAGAGTTCAGACACCTGATTATATAATGAACATGTGCCTGCAAATATTGCCTTAGATTTACAATATATTTAATCAATTATTTACCCCCCTTTGCCAATACCTTCAGTCTCTTTCAGCTGAGAAAAGGTGCTGGTAAAGTAAGGCAAGGTGCTGGGAACGTGGCAACACACAGCTGAAGCTTGTAGTTTCTGAATGGGACACGGAGTGCTGGAGTAACTCAGCGGGTCAGGCAGCATCCCTGGAGAACATGGAGTTGACGTTTTGGGTTGACTCGAAACATCACCCATCCATGTTCACCAGTGATGCTGCCTGACCCACTGAGTTACTCCTGCACTTTCATAATCAGAATAGTAATCTATTAGCCGAGCATGCTTTGCAACATACGAGGAATTTTGTCTCATTTTGTGTATAAACCTGCATCTGCAGTCCCTTGAATACATGAATAGTTTCTCAGGCTGCTTTCTATTGATCTGTTAAGGATATTTCCATTTCACTCGTCCATGTGATAATCACGGATCCTTTGGTCTTCTTGCAGGATTTTGTTTTCTGTTCGTCTCGCCTTGAACAAGCAAAAATGAAGAAAACAATGTTGCCCAATTCCAACGCAATGAAAATTATGTCAACTATCGCCATCGGTATGCCAGACCTTTCAGTTCCTCTTGTTGAATCTCAGAAGATATCAGCAGCCCAATGCGAATTCTGACCGTGAAGAATGTTAAAATAATAAACAATGCATTCTTGTTTCTGTAGTGGAGTCTGCCAGGTACCTTAGGCCAGGGTTCTTGAGCAACAGTATCCAACTCCCAGGTAATCCACTTCAGTGGTCAGCAGTGCACCGGGCCCCTGAGGCATAACAACCGCACTTGACCTCCCACAGCAGGGAGATCCAAGGAACTGCAGATGCTGGAGCCTTGAGTAAAACACAAAGTGCTGGAGGAACTCAGCGGGTTAGGCAACACCTGTGATGGGGAGCGAGTCAGTGACGTTTCTGGCCGGGGCCCTTCTTCAGACTGATTGTAGTCGGGAGGAAAAAGGTGGAAAAGAGGAGGGGGGGGGGGGGGGGGGGAGAACAAAGACTGGCAAGTGACAGGTGGATATAGGTGAGGAGTTATTAATGGCAGTAGTACGGTTTAAGGCTGGAGGTGAAAAGGAGACAAACGGGTGTCAGATAATGAGAGTAGAGGAGTGAAATGTGAAGCCAGAGGGTGAGAGATGGGTGGAAAGTGCAAGGAAACTGGTTCCCTGCATTGAATCTGCAGATCCAATCCTGCTGCTCAATGTTCAAGTGCAAATTAAGTAGAGTCCTGCCCAAATGAATATTCCTTACCGTGAAACATTGGAATGCTGACAACTCAGGGCGGACACAGCTCATAGACCAACGCCCCTGCGATGTCAACTTCAGAGCTCCTGCATGCACACTTAATTACTGAGACATGGGGTGCGCCTGCTTTGTTGATCAGGCGATCAATAGGATTTTAATCTACCCTTTTGATATTTGTTTTACAGGTTTGTTTCTGATTGCATCGAATCTCCAACCGGTAAGAGAAATTTCACAAATTTAAAAATATATATATTTTTTTTAAATGCTGATGCTGGAAATCTGAAATAAAAACAGGTTGTGGCTGAGTGGTGAAAACTGAGGGCAGTTGACGATAAGCATTGGAATGAAAGTAGGCTTGGTGGCCGTCAAGATGCTCCAGTCTGTGTCCATTTTGTCACCCGTCACTAAAACTTTACATAGCCCTTTGCACCTTCATCGAAAGCAACCACAAATCGGTGATGGATATCATCATCATCATCACCAGAAGCCAGGGGATACGTGAAACATAGGTTTAATGCCCTGACTGTCTGGAAACGCAATAAACTGCATGAAAGGCTTTATGTGAGATTTCCTGGCTGTGAAAGGCTTGGTCTTCCACCAGAGGTCATCACAACTCATCTCAGGCTGGACCCGGTCTTGTGGTCAACCTCACAGAAGTCCCTGTACATCGTGGAGTTAACTGTGCCTTGAGAGGCTGCAGTTGGCGAGGCGCATGAACGCAAATGTCTGAAGTATTCAGACTTAGCAGCCGAGGCTGACGTACTCAGGTGCTCCCTGTAGAGGGTTTTGTAGCCATGTCAACAACCAGACCCCTGAAGGGAGTGAGGGTTCGAGGACCGGCCTTCCAGCAAGCCGCCAGGTCGCCGTCAGAGGCTGCCGAGCCAAGCAGCAACTGGCTGTGGCTGAAGAGGAAGGACTCCGACTGGGCTGCAAAATGACCAGCAAGAGGGGTAAAACGGAGGAGAGTGCGCCTGGGATGCCAATTAAGTCTTTACCCCTACCCCCATTCAAGATATTAAGAAGGTGCCAATTATAGCAGGGATTATAATATTAACCATATAACCATATAACAATTACAGCACGGAAACAGGCCTTCTCGGCCCTTCCAGTCCGTGCCGACCATTCATTTCCCCCTAGTCCCATCTACCTGCACTCAGACCATACCCCTCCATTCCCTTCCTGCCATATTCCTATCCACTTTTGAACCTATCCAATATTGAGTCCTATAAGCTCAACTAAAAGCATTTGTGATTTGTGTTAGCTCTATTGAGTTTGCTGTAACACATAACGAAAATTAATGGAATATAATTTTCCTTTGCAGAGTTTCAGCGAGTCACACAGTCGTAGTCTGATCTTGTACAGATTAAAACGCGAAACTTGTAAGTGTACCATGCCATGGTTAGATATTTCCTGATCTGGACTTGGGAGGATGTACAAGTCCAGTTCCTCAATTGAAGGAATGTCATGAAAAACAAAGATCTCTTGACCTGTTAATGCGCCTTCAGTTCTTCATTGGTGGATTGGTGGAGCCCTCTCTCCCGTGTGGAAGTGTCTTGTAGGAACTGGGGTGTCCCCATAACCAAGCAGGCTGTTCCCCGTTGAGGGGCAATGGCTTTTCACTAATGTTGATGAAACAGTCCTTAACCCACCCCACCCATACACTACCTTACATAAGAAGTATTTTCCCAATCATCCAGTCACACAGCACGGAAATAAGCCCAAGTTGTCCACGACGTCCCATCAAAGCTAGTCCTATTTACCTGCGTTTGGCCCATATCCCTGTAAACCTTTCCTTCTTATCTTGGTGATTCCTAAAACAATTCACATATTTACAATGGGCCCTATGACATTTCTGAAGGTAGAACTATTACAATCACTATTTCTATCACTCCTTTATATTGGCGAGACCAAGCACTCTTTCCCTTCTTTCATACTCTCATCTTTCATTCCTGAGCCCCCCCAATTTCCCTTTTATCCTCCTCCTCCTTTTATCCACATCTCTCCCCCTGGCTTTATATTTCACTCCTCCCCTTTTCTGATTCCCTTTGACCTTCATCTCATCTCTAGCCTTTGTCCACCCATCTGCCAGTCCAAGCCCCCTCACCTGCACCTACCTGCCGAGGTTTGTCCCACCCCCAACCTCTCTATTCCAGCTTTCTTCCCTCCCCCCTACTCCAATCAGTCTGAGGAAGGGTCCTTACCCAAAATGTAGTCTGCCCATTTCCCACCACAGATGCTGCCTGTGCGACTCGCTGAGTTTTTCCAGCCTCTGTTTATGTCCATTCAAATCAAATCACAAACAAAACAGAATAATAGCACCTGACTATATTAAATTACTTTTTGATGTTTGGAGCTGTCCAATCTCATTCGTATCCATTCTTAAAGATAGACACAAAATGCTGGAGTAATTCAGCGGGACAGGCAGCATCTCTGTGGAGGGAGGGAATGGACGGCGTTTCGGGTCGAGACATCTTCTTCCTCTCCCATTCCTTCTCCACAGAGATGCTGCCCGTCCCGCTGAGTTACTCCAGAATTTTGTGTCTATCTTCGGTGTAAACCACCATCTGCAGTTCTTTCCAACACTTGCTACAATTAATCTTTGCATTACTGTGTGCACTTCCAGTGAAATGTTAAAATTAATCAAGATAGTCTGGTTTTCGTCCTTATAGGTTTTGTCCTTCACTTTCCGCTTTGGCGCTTATTTCACACAAGGAATGTGTTTACTTCCACAGCTTGCACTGAAGGAAACATAACAGAAAGTTTGACCACCGAGTTGACCCTGCCGGCGCTATATTCAGCTGAACAACTTGATGCCTGCTTGAGCAACGAGCTGCTGGAAAGAAACCTTATTGAATTTGGACTTATAGCTTTTGGCAGAGATCAACTGCAAGTTTTAATGACGAAACTCAGACAGGTAAGTCTGTTTGATAAACAAATTAGCACATCCTGTTGAATATTCTCAGTACCAGTCTCAGTTTATTGTCACGTGAGCCGAGGTACAGTGAAAAGCCTTTGTTGCCTGGTATCCAGGCAGTGGAAAGACAATACATGATTACAATCGAGCCGTCCACAGTGTATTGATACATGGTAAAGGGATAACGTTTAGTGCAAGGTAACACAGGCATCATAGGCAACTCATTTCGTAAAATTAATAATTAATGGGTTGGAAATCAAATCAAATCGCAATGCACCATCAATGAACTCAAATGACACCTTAAAGAGTAGTTCCATTCAGTTTGTCAGCTCAATTGCTCTTTTGGCTTGCCTGGATCTTTAGGTAAGTAGTTGGTGGATTGAGCGATTTAACTTGAGATTCCATAAAATATCCCAAGGGGCATGGAATGCAAAGGAATTGTCACTAAATGCCTCAAATGTCATTTGTTGTCGTGGACAGTTGCACCATTATACTCGAGACAAGTTAAAGACGTCGCATGCTCCCCATCTATGCTTGCTTTTTTGTTGGCTACGTCAAATGGACCTTGTTTCAAATGTGCACAGGGACCATTCCCCAACTCTTTCTCTGCTACATCAACAACTGCATTGGTGCACTCTCCAGCCCCTGTGCAGAGCTCATTGATTTCATCAACTTCGCCACTAACTTCCACCCAGGACTCAAATTCACTTGAATTATCTCTCGCATCTCTTTCCCCTTTTTTGATCTCTCCGTCCCCGTCACGGGGGGCAGGCTATCGACTGACGGCTACAACAAACCCACCGACCCCCACCGTTACCTCGAGTGCACCTCCTCTTGCAAGGATGCCAGCCCCAATTCTCTATTTCTGTCTCTGCTCCCAATATGAGGCTTTTTGGTGTCCATCCGGTCAGGGAAAGCACAGCCCCGTCACATATTTAGCAGCAAAGGAATTGCAAAAAACAGGAAAAATATATATATTGGAATTTATTAACCGTAAACTGTACCTTTATTGGTACATGTGACAATAAACAGACCTTTGAACCTTTAAACTGACTGCAATTTGAAATTTTGAAACAGATTTTCCCCAATGGACTACCGGAACAGGCGATACGTAGGCTGGGATTCATTATCACTGTATATGGACCAGAGGAAGTTATCACTTGGAACATAACTATGCCAAGTACCCTTATACTTGTGCTGAGAAACAGCCCAAATATGAACACGGTACGGTTGATAATAATCTTTACTCCGGCTATCCAAGTAATCATTCTCTTTAAATACCGGGTGAGGGGCTGTAAATCTAGCATTAGAATAGAATTTATTTTCGGGTACAATTCTTGGTTAAACCTTCCTAGATTTTAGATTTGGAGATACAGCAAGGAAACCTTGGGCCCACCGAGTCTGTGTCGAGCAGCGATCCCCGTATGATCCTACTACACCCTAGGATCAACTTACAATTTTTTTTTTAACCTAAGCCAATTATCCTACAAACCTGTACGTCTTTGGAATATGGGAGAAAACCGGAGCACCTGGAGCAAACTCAAGCGGTCACAGGGAGAACAGGCTGTACTCTGTTTAGGCAGCACCCGTGGTCAGGTAGAACCCGGCTCGCTGGCGCTGTAAGGCAGCAACTCTACCGCTGCACCACTGTGCCGCACTCGTCTTCTTCAGGTGCATTAAATCATCTCCTTTGATGGAAGAGGGATCTATTCTCGTTCCCTAATATTGACATAATCCCATATTATTATGTCGTTTATGGTCGTGAGTCGTCACCTAAAGCGTCGTACCTTTTTCTGGTCGCCGCTGGATTTTCAACATGTTTAAAATTTTCGGCGACCGGCTGCGACTATGACGGGTGCCGGCAAGTCGCCGAAGAAATCGCGTAAGTGGGACAGGCCCTTAACGCCAACATAATTCACACTGATAGTTTCAGCCACAGAGTTGCTAGATTTTCAGAAGGAGTCACTTTATTTCTGAATAAGTAAACGTGCAGATTATGAAACGCACTTTCAGGTACAGCCACAGATTTGCAGTATCTCCCAGTGCAGCTGTGACACCCTGACATATTTTATAATGCAATTAAAAAATGTGAAAAACTTAGAAAACAAAGTAAGTAGAACATTAGAAGAGTGGCACAGCTGGTTGAGCTGCTGCCTTACGGCACCAGAGCACCAGGTTCTATCTCCACCTCGGGTGCTCTCCGTGTGGTGTTCGCAAGTTCCCCCTGTGACCGCGTGTTTTTTCCTCCAGGTGCTCCAGCTGCGTCCCACTTCCCAAAGACGTGCGGGTTTGGAAGCTAATTGGCCCTCTGTAAATTACCCCTAGCGTGGAGGAAGTGGGTGAGAAAGTGGGATAACAGGACTCTGCGCAAACAAAAACCTACCCCGCACATCTCCTTTAAACTTCGCCCCTCTCACCTCAAAGCTATGCCCTCTAGCATTTGACATTTTCCTCCTGGGAAATGGGTTCTGAGTGCCTCCCCTATCTACGCCTCTCGTATTTTATATACTTCTATCAGGTCTCCCCGCAACCTCCGGCATTTCAGAGGAATGTGGTGACCAGAAGGTGGCAGGGACTCGGTGGGCCGAAGGGCCTGTATCTATGCTGTATCTCCAAAACGGAAACTAAGTCTTCACTATGTGTAATCACTACAACTAATAATCTGATGTTACCATTTTTTTCCCTTTCAGACAGGAACGGTTCTTCAGAATTACCTGGGGCGATCTGGACCTCTGACTGCAGATGTGTTGACTGAGATTAATGGTCCCATTTTGTGTAGTCTGAGTGAAGCAAATCTGCAAACCATTGCTCCTGCCGAACTGAGGTGAGTGTTGAATTTAGACTGTCGGCTTTAGTGCAGAAACAGGCCCTTCGGCCCAGCGACTCCATGCCGACCAATGATTTTGCCCTGTACACCAACACAATGGGGTTAGTGAATGGGGTTGAGAAGGAAAGATAGATCAGCCGTGATTGAATGATGGAGCAGACTTGATGGGCCGAATGGCCTAATTCTGCTCCTACAGCTTATGAACTATCCTACACACCAATTTACTATTTTTCCGAAGCCCAATTACCTGCAAATCTGTACGTCTTTGGAATGTGGGAGGAAACCAGAGCACCTGGAGAAAACCCACTCGCTCACAGGGAGAATGTAGAAACTCCTTGCAGGCAGCACCCATAGGCAGGTTGAAACCCGCATCTCTGGCGCAGTAAGGCAGTAGCTGTACTGCTGTGTCACTGTGCCACTCTTACGCCACTGTGGCGAGTTATTTAGACTACCCTGCCAATCTGTTCTTTCAGCTAAATATACTGTATAGAAAGTTTTATGGTCAGCAGAAGGCAGTGCAATAAATGGGTCTAACTGATAGGGCCAATAATCAGCCGAGCTGAATGACCAGAGGTGTCACATTTGACGTCTGGTAAAAGGACACAACCTGCCATCATGGACAGATGTGGAAGGTGAAGAGCGTTCAACCTCCTGGTTGAATTTCCAAAAATGTGATCTTGCAAACCCATGAAAGTCAGAATAAGAATTTCCTGTTCAAATTCCTCTGGAATGTCAGAGTTTGCAGGGACACCTGATCTTAGTTTATAAAATTACGAGAGGCATAAGTAGGGTAGACACTCGGAAACCTTTTTCCCCAGGATGGAAATATCAAATACTAGAGGACGTAGCTTTGAGTTGAGATGGGGAAAGTATAAAGGAGATGTGTGGTCTGAGTTTTATTTTGCAAGTTATGGGTACCTGGACTACACTTCTGGGGAAATAGCAGCAGCAGATACGATTGTGGCATTTCAGTGAATTTTTGGATAGGCACATGGATTTGTTGGGAATGGAGGGAGATGGATAATATGCAAGCAGAAAAGGCTTGGTCTCAGCGTCTTGTCTGGCACGGACATTGTGGGCCGAAGGGCCTGTTCCCCGTGCTCTACAATTCCGTGTTCTACGGTCTATAAATTCAGCAGCAGGCGAATTGAATTAGTCATCGAATTCTGGGCACTGTAGATGTGGAACAGTCTGTGTGAATCACAATACTCATCAGCACCATTCTTTTTCAGGAGAGCCAGCCCATTAAATATCTCCACATGCACTCAGCCAAAGAAGAACATCATCTATGGTATTGCAGAAACTGCATTCCAAAATGAAACTGCTGTTCCCAGTGTCTACTTTCCCCTCATCGAGCCTTATCTACGTAGGTAACACTGTGATACGGTGTGACGATTATTTGATGAACTATTCATAAAAGCTTATTTTTTTATGACTATTGCAAAAAACTAATTGACTGTTCTTTCTGTTCTCTTAAAGCCGGTGCACCGCTCTCCACTTTACAGACTTTATCCACTCAAAATATCAACATGAATTATGCAACCTTTAGGAATCTCAATCCAGAAGTAGTGGAAGTAGGTATCAGAGGAAATCTGTAGCATTAGCTCGTGTCTTATTGCATTCTCTGTGAACCTGACCTCGGCAAATAGTACTCCATATCTCCAAAAACCACCTGTTTTTGGTTGGGATTAGGTCATAAGGTCATGTGATAGGAGCCGAATTAGGCCGTTCGGTCCATCAAGTCTACTCCGCCATTCAATCATGGCTGATCTGGGGTGGGAGATTGCAACCTTCATGTGGCCCGCCCTGTTTCGACGAATGCAATCAACCTGGTGTGCACAATCAAATAAGATCAAGTAGAACGAGTTGTCCTACAACTTTAGGCCACACGAAAGAAAAAGAAAATGGCTGATCTATCACTCCCTCCTAACCCCATTCTGCTGCCTTCTTCCCATAACATCTGACACCCAAGGCAAGGCATTCTGCCCAAGATTTGGAAATGCTGTAGAAAATTTAGTTCTTAAGCTGCAAAAAAAGACCGACGGGAGGAGTTAATGATATTTCAAATAAAATGAAAATGTGACTAGGTAAGCAAAAAGCCTGCTCTCCAGTAAATAACTGAAGGATGTCAGAAGGGAAATTGAGTTTTTGGTCATTTCCTGCTCAATTATAGAGATGGGCAGTGTGCCAAATGAGCAGCCAACTCACTGTCATTTACCTTCGTTGAACATTTACGTATGTCCGCCAACGTCTGCTCGATCTCCCGGTTGCTAACCATTTTAACTCTCCACTCTGTGCCTTACATCACTATTTTTAACATTCCTTTCCACTGGCGAGACCAAGCATAGACTAGGCCGAGACTCTCCTTCCCATTGCTAGACTGACCATTCTTTCCCGGGCCTCTCTCTTACCAGAGTGAGGTCATGGACAAACTGGAGGAACAGCACCTCATATTCCACTTGGGTATCTTAAAACCCAACGGTATTAACTTTGAATTCTCCAATTCTACCTCCAAACAACCTATCCTTCTTGCCCTCTCTTCCTTCCCTGTGTCTTACCTGCATTCTCACCTTCTCACCTCTCCTATCCTAATCTCACACCTTTTGTCTTTTCATCTCTGGCCTTTGTCTAAAGGGCCTGTCCCACCAGCATGCAACTCCATGCGATGAGCGCGACCTAACGTGGTCGCTTGAGCCGTCCGGCGTCGCGGGGCCGGTCCCACTTCGATCGCCGGAGCCGTGCGGAATTGTGCGGAGTTCGTCCCGATATCGTGCGGGGCTCCGAAAAACTGACTATGTTCGAAATTTCCGCGCGGCAACGGCTTGTCGGCTCGCAGTCGCCTCGACGCATTACACACCGCCTCGACGTCGTGCCTCTGTGAACCTATCTGTAGGTGCCTCTGTGACCCTCTATGTGTGTGGCTCCGTGGCCCTCTGTGTGTGTGTGCCTCTGTGCCTCTCTCTGTGTGCTCCTCTCTGTCCTGGCGAACTTACCTGAAGACTTTGCTCCAAGTTCGCCTCACTTTGTGCTGCGTTGCGCTACTCACCCGACCTCCGCGTGACCCTCGCTGCCGGTTTGGTCGCGTTTGCTGGTGGGAACGGCCCTGTACAGGGATCACCCGACCTCCGCGCGGCCCCCACTTCTAGTTTGATTGCGCTCATCGCATGGAGTCGGATGCTGGTAGGACAGGCCCTTATCTATCTGCCAGGCACCCCTCACCTGCATCCACCTATCCCTTGTGTAGGACGGAACTGCAATTGCTGATTTAAACCAAAGAGGACACAAAATGCTGGAGTAGCTCAGTGGCTCAGACTGATCGGTCTGAAGAAGGGTCTCAACCTGAAACGTCACCCATTCCTTCTCTCCAGAGATGCTGCCTGTCCCGCTGAGTTACTCCAGCGTTTTGTGTCCACCTTCCACCGATCCCTTGCCAAGCTTTGTCCTGCCCCTCCACTCTTCCAGCTCTCACCCCAACTACCACAATCCGTCTGAAGTAGGATCCACGTTCCACGTTCTCCAAGATGCCGCCCGACCTTCTGAGTTACTCCAGCACTTTGTATCTTTTTAAAAAAATAAACCAGCACGTGCAATTCCTTGGTTCTCTGTTGCATCCAATTTAAATATTTCATAAAACTATTAACACAGTGCATCCCAACTCTTACCATTTTGGAGAGTTGCACAACGAATAAAGTAGTATCCAACAAAATACTACCTTTAATTAAAATGGCTTAGAAAGAGCGAGCAGTGTGAGATTAGATGGGTGAATTTAGGAAATGGAGCTACAGAGAATGGGTTTGCCATTTGTTTTAAAACTAGTGACTGTCAAGTCATCAATTTGGAGTGAATAGCATATTTCCTTACCCTGTTTGTATATTTTTTGTGCTTGTTACTGGCTTGGTGATGCTTTCATTATCAAGAATGGTTTCTTCCCCTCTATCAGGCTTCAGAACAGTCCTTCCATAAGCTAGGATACTGCCTGATTCACTACCCCATTGCAGACATTGGACTTTGTCCATGCAACTGAGAACTTCATTCTGCACTCTGTACCTCCGCCTTTACTCTATCTATTGTCCTTCAGTGTAAATTGATTGTATTTATATATAGTATTATTTAATTTAATTTACATCTTTAATCGATAATGTTTGATTATTAATATTTAGTGTTTTATGTGTCATTCCTAACTGTGACTGTATGTCATGTTGTCACTTGCGGGTGGAGCACCAAGGCAAATTCCTTGTATGTGAATACTTGGCCACTAAACGTATTAATTCATTAATTATCTGATCTGATTGGATAGCATGTAAAACAAAGCTTTTCACTGTACCTCAGAACATGTGACAATAATAACCCTAAATCTAATGACCTATGATTGTGAACAAAGAGAAGCCATGATATTGATGTTACTTTACTTATCTTTATCAGAAACTGACTGCTGCGGATATTCGTGGTCTACTTGGAGTAAATCTAGGCTCTCTTAAGGTCAATGAAAGGGATGAAATCGTGCGGCGCTGGGTTAGGTCACACACTCCGACTGAAGTGGACAGTCTGGGGATTAATCTGGTGGGAGGAGCAGAGCCTTTTGGACTTGGAAACCTTTTTGTCGGCAACCGTAAGTCTCCTTTTGCAATTTCCTGCAGCATGCACAAAATGGGGTAGAATCTAGACCAGAGGCCAGAGCTTTAAAGTGAGAGGGGCAAAGTTTAACGGAGATGTGCCGGGCCAGTTTATCTTTAAACAGAGAGTGACGGGTGCCTGGAACATGCTGCCAGCGGCAGTGGTGGACGCAGATAGGATGGTGGCGTTTCAGATGCATTTAGGCAGGTACATGGATAAAGGGAATGCAGGGACATGGACCACGTGCAGGCCGATGAGATTGTTTAACTTGGTATCATGTTAGGCATAGACTCAGACCTGTTCCAGTGCTGCGCTTTTCTATGTAACTTAAGTGCGGCTTACACATTTATGGGACGTTAATGAAAAAAAAAAGTTTTATGTTTAAAAACAGTGTCATCATTTTGGTACTATTTGAACACAAACAAACATAGAATCACAATCATGTACACTCACACATACACAGACAACTGTGAGGGGCACAGCGGTGGAGTTGCTGCCTCACAGCGCCAGAGACCCGGGTCTGATCCTGGTCTGTGCGGAGTTTGCACGTCCTCCCTATGATTGCGTGGGTTTCCTACCACATTCCAAAGACGTGCACATTTGTAGATTAATTGGCTTCTGTACATTGCCCCAAGTGTGTAGCATGTTAAAGTGGGCATAACATGGACCTAGTGTGCACCAGTGATCGTTGGTTAGAGTGGTGGGGCGAAGGGCCCATTTCCATGCTGTATTATCTAAATGGTGGCCGATTAGGAAAAGGGGAGATGCAGCGCGACCTGGGTGTCATGGTACACCAGTCATTGAAAGTAGGCATGCAGGTGCAGCAGGCAGTGAAGAAAGCGAATGGTATGTTAGCTTTCATAGCAAAAGGATTTGAGTATAGGAGCAGGGAGGTTCTACTTCAGTTGTATAGGGTCTTGGTGAGACCACACCTGGAGTATTGCATACAGTTCTGGTCTCCAAATCTGAGGAAAGGCATTATTGCCATAGAGGGAGTGCAGAGAAGGTTCACCAGACTGATTCCTGGGATGTCAGGACTGTCTTATGAAGAAAGAATGGATAGACTCGGTTTATACTCTCCAGAATTTAGGAGATTGAGAGGGGATCTTATAGAAACTTACAAAATTCTTAAGGGGTTGGACAGGCTAGATGCAGGAAGATTGTTCCCGATGTTGGGGAGGTCCAGGACAAGGGGTCACAGCTTAAGGATAAGGGGGAAATCCTTTAGGACCGAGATGAGAAAGACTTTTTTCACACAGAGAGTGGTGGGTCTCTGGAACTCTCTGCCACAGAGGGTAGTTGAGGCCAGTTCATTGGCTATATTTAAGAGGGAGTTAGATGTGGCCCTTGTGGCTAAGGGGATCAGAGGGTATGGAGAGAAGGCAGGTACAGGATACCGAGTTGGATGATCAGCCATGATCATATTGAATGGCTTTGCAGGCTCGAAGGGCCGAATGGCCTACTCCTGCACCTAATTTCTATGTTTCTATGTATCTCTAAACCAAACTAGGCCAGCTGACAAAGTTTGCTGTTGAAAGATTTGAACAAATAAACCGTGAAAGAAAATGATGATTTAACATCTTGGGTGTGACGTGATATCGTGAAAGATATAATTTATTTTAAAAAACCGTCAATGAAATTTGAAGAAAACAGTGGCAGATAATTACTAACAAAATGTTTTTCATTTTCCAGTGCCTTCGTCTGCTTCAATGAACTGTCATGGCATCCTACTCTCCGCATTAATTACCGTGATGGGCGTCACGTTGCCGTCCATTTTATAAACTGGCATTCGGTGCTGAAAACTGGAAAGAATCCAGGCTCCCTCCCAGATTTTAATGAAGGTTTAACAATCGCAAAATGTATAGTGAGGTATATACCTGTAGCAATCCATTGTGGATCAGCCCGACTACAGCTTTTGAGTCAATGCTTTGCATGTGAAGCAGATGATAACGAATCAGGATTGACATTAAACATAATTTTTTCATGAGTTAAATAATAGTAATGTGGAATTCATGGATTTCAGCACCGTGAAAGCATGTTCGGAAAGGTATGGGATAGGTATGTGCTAGCAAGAGCTGGGAGTGAACGGAGTGGATCTTTCTCAGCGAACTACCTCATACTAAATGGGCTGAATGGCTTCTGGTGTGCTTTCTGTAAAAATCCACCATTCTTTAAGAGGAAGGGGGTTTAGAGGCTGTGCAGCAGTAGAGTTTCTGCCTTCCAGTGCCAGACACCCAGGTTTGATCCTGACTAAGGGTGCTGTCTGTGCGGAGTTTGTATGTTCTCCTTGTGACCGCGTGGGTTTCCTTCAGGAGCTCCAGTTTCCCCTCACACTCCAAAGACATACAAGGTTGTAGGTTAATTGGCTTCGGGAAAATTGTAAATCATCCCTGGTGTGTAGGATAGTGCCCATGCACGTGGTGATTGCTGGTCGGTCTGGACTCAGTGGGCCGAAGGACCTGTTTTTGCGCTGTTTCTCTAAAAGGTCTAAAAGGAGGGGCAACAATGGATTGCAAGCAATTAGACAATTAAATAAAACCAGTAAAACAGTTTGCTTTCAGATTACCCAAATGTGCAGTATAATCTTCATTCATTCATTCCCTGTTCTCACGGTCCCTATAAAATTGCTATCTGCTGCATTTGTCTTTGCTCACTGTGCCTGGAGGTTCTGTCTGGGCACGTGTAGAGTACTTGCACTTTGATTTCACCGCATCACCACCAGCTATTTACAAACCTTGCATGTCAAGCAAGGGGTTCAAAGGATGCCAGTGATCATAAAAACAAAATCCGTTAGGACTGTTATTATTAAGGCTCAAGATAGAAATATATAGTTTAAGCATAATATCTTAAATATTTATTTCCGCACTTATCTCCCATCCCCGATCGCCTATTTCCCTTTTACCCCCCCCCCCCATTCCATTCCCCTCTGTCCACTTCCGCCCTCTGGATTTACATTTAATTCCTCCATTTCTCTCGTTCCCTGATACCCTTCAGTCTCCTTTCATCTCTGGCCTTTGTCACTTACTCCATCCATCTGACAAGCAACCCCCGAACCCCCCCCCCCCCACCCCCCGACCCCCTCCCCCAAACTCCAGTCAGAGAAAGGGTTCCGAAGCATAACATTGTCTATCCATTCCTTCCACGGATGCTGCCTGATCCTCTGAGTTCCTGCAACACTTTGTGCTTTGATCTTACATATAATATTGTCGATGCCATTAGCATTACAGACCCAAGTTTCTTGGTTAAATTAGCTCAACTCATTGTATATGGGATTACAATAAAACAGGTTGACACAGTGACTTAGTATTGAAAGCGCATTAAGGGTTTTCACTCCTAACCACCATCCTGTCATTTACTTGGGAAGACTACATTAGGGGCCAACTTTGAACTGCACCATAAGGTGTTGTGCCTTTGCCTGTCTCTAACACACTTTTTCAACATATTTGTCAAATCTAACCACAATCAGGATTCATAATAGAAAGTGAGGATGCACAGAGTCTTTTTACCCAGAGTAGAGGAATCGAGGACCATAGGTTCAAGGTGAAGGGGAAAAGATTTAATAGGAATCCGAGGGGTAACTTTTTCACACAGAGGGTGGTGGGTGTATGGAACAAGCTGCCAGAGGAGGTAGTTGAAGCTGGGATTATCCCATCGTTTAAGAAACAGTTAGAGAGATACATGGATAGGACAGGTTTGGAGGACTATGGACCAAGCGCAGGCAAGTGCGAGTAGGGTAGCTGGGACGCTGTTGGCCGGTGTGGGCGAGTTGGGCCCAAGGGCCTGTTTCCACACTGTATTTCTCTATGACTCTATGACTCTATGAGGAGAGACTGTTTCTGTTCACTTTGTTACCTTACCTTTCAGCTATTTATTTTTTGAATGATACACTGTTGATTAATTCTACATTATGCTGTGCAAAGAATGTATATATTAACTATCAACCCTATTGTAATAAATGGTAAAATAATTTAAAAAATGGATTGACATTAATACAATTAGCAAAGCAAGGCATTGGGCTTTGAATCCATGTTTTGCGAGGGTATTATTCTTTCACACTTTGCCACATTTACTGGCTTGCCAAAAAAACACAAAGTGCTGGAGTAACTCAGCAGGTCAGGCAGCATCTCTGGAGGACATATTGGGTCGAGGCCCTTCTTCGGACTGGTAGAAGTTAATATAAAGAAATGAGGAAAAATGTTCCCGATGTTGGCAAAGTCCAGAACCAGTTTAAGAATAAGGGGTAGGCCATTTAGGACTGAGATGAGGAACAACTTTTTCACCCACAGAGTTGTAAATCTGTGGAATTCTCTGCCACAGAAGGCAGTGGCCAATTCACTGATGAGATTAAAGAGAGAGTTAGATTTAGCTTTTAAGGCTAACGGAATCAAGAGATATGGGGAAAAAGCAGGAATGGGAACTGATTTTGGATGATCAGCCATGATCATATTGAATTGCGGAGATGGCTCGAAGGGCTGAATGGTCTACTCCTGCACATATGTTTCTATGTTTCTAGAAAAAAACTCCAGCAGGTGCTTATAAAGGCCAAAAGGAGCCACTAAATAGCTTTGGCGAGATGGATTAAAACAGAAATCGCAAGGCTTTCATTGAGTTACAACTTGTTCACACTGGACTGGATTACAACACTCAAAGACAGGACGATGTGCAATGCAATGGGGCTAGTTGCAACTGGCGGTGGTAGACAATAGACAATAGGTGCAGGAGTAGGCCATTCAGCCCTTCGAGCCAGCACCGCCATTCAATGTGATCATGGCTGATCATCCACAATTAGTACCACGTTCCTGCCTTCTCCCCATATCCCCTGACTCCGCTATCTTTAAGAGCCTACCAAGCTCGCTCTTGAAAGTATCCAGAGAATCGGCCTCCAGCATCCTCTGAGGCAGAGAATTTCACAGACTCACAACTCTCTGCGTGAAAAAGTGTTTCCTCCACTCCGTTCCAAATGCCTTACCCCTTATTCTTAAACTGTGGCCCCTGGATCCGGACTCCCCCAACATCGGGAACAAACCCTTAATAATCTTATATGTTTCAATAAGATCCCCTCTCATCCTTCTAAATTCCAGAGTGTACAAGCCGAGCCGCTTAATTCTCTCAGCATATGACAGTCCCGCCATTCTGGGGATTAACCTTGTGAACCTACGCTGCACTCCCTCAACAGCAAGAATGTCCTTCCTCAAATTAGGGGACCAAAACTGCAAGCAATAACTGTGCACCTACTCCTGTTGTCCTTCTGGGTGACAGGTCTGAGTTTAAGCAGGTGCTGTTGGGCTAGCCTTGAGTTATACAGCGTGGAAACAGGGCCTTCGGCCCAACTTCCCTCGGCAAGTAACTGCGCTGTGTTTTGGATGAAAGAAGTCCGTCGAACAACCTGTGTACTTCCAGTTTGATGAAAGGTCATCCATTTGAGTTGTTAACTCCCTATCTTCCACCACAAGGCTGCAAACCGACTGGTCCTTTTAATATATTTTACATTGTTACAGAAAAAATATGGGTAAAGACATGGGAAGGTCACATGTGGAACATGAAGATGCAACAGAAATAGTGAGATTAAATGAGAACTTACCTGTTCGAAGTTTGATCTTTATTTTATGGGGAGTTACGATGAGGGATTACGTGAAGAAGCCCCGCCAGGCGCATGCTCGGCATACTTCATAGCAGTGGCGTGAAAAACACAGAACCAATAGTCGAAGTAAGATAGTAAGGCTCACACAAGACTAGAACTACCAGATCATCTTTTAGATTATGAGGGTCGGGAGCAGATGGCACGTAATCCCTCATCGTAACTCCTCATAAAATAAAGATCAAACTTCGAACAGGTAAGTTCTCGTTTAATCTCACTATTTTACTTCGGAGTCACGTGAGTTAATACGTGAAGATTTTGAAGCTCTGTGATTTTCATGCCGTAGATTCATTCCATACGACACACTGCTTCAGTTGACATAGTAGTGAGTAAATAATATTATTAAACACTGCTTGAATAATGCAATAAGTATTTTAATAATAATAATAAAAGAAAGAAAAGTAATACCCTTCTATCATAAGGGAAATTACAACAAAAGATATGAATCATTACATAAAAGAAAGCAAATAATCAAACAGAACCCAACACTACATGTCCAAACTCTGGCACCGTGATAATAGGTTTATTATAAAACTTGGAAAAGGTTTCTTCTTTACACCATCCTGCGGCCTCTAAAATTTGGTCGAGCGGCACGTCCTTCGCCATTGCCGCGGACGTGGACGCTGCCCCGGTGGAGTGAGATTTAAACACATCAGTGTCTTCTCCAGCTAAATCCAAAACCTGTTTTAACCATCTAGAAATAGTTTGTACTGACACTTTTTTGTGTGGTTTCTTATGGGCAATAAGCATTGTTGTCTCACAACCTCGGAGACTCTTGGTTACTTCAATATATTGAGTCAGATGCTTAACCACACACAATGTTTGGTCGACAGGATATGCTCTAAAGATTACCTTGGTTCCAGACTTCCCCAGTCTGCTTTGTTTGATTAGATCATAAATATAAAAAGTAATGTTATCTGCAGACAAGTGCATACAATCTAAACGTAACATTTGCAATGTTTGTACTCTTTGTGCTGACAATAACGCCATAAGCATTACTACTTTAAATGTTAATTTCTGAAAAGACAGTGACGTAATTGGAGCCCATTGCCGGAGCAATGTGAGAACTATACTAATATCCCAAATTTCTGTATATCTGGGTTTGGGAGGATTTTTATTAAAATCCCTCTCATAAATCGAGATATTAATGGATGAGATCCGATAGATAGATGTTCTGAAAATTGTCGTAACTAGGAAGACAAAGCACTATGAGCACTATTAATGGCACTATAACTAAGATGCTGATCAAAATGCAACATAGCAAGGAACTCCAATACATCCGATATGTTTGCAGTATGATAAGATATATCTGACTGAATACAAAAATCTTCCCAGTCCTTTATGTGAGACATATATTGTTTCTTAGTGCTACCTCTCCAAGCTGACGTTATGACATCCATGGTCCTATCCGACAATCTAAGCCCTTGTAATGGTCTGGTCAGAACCTGCAGATTAACAAATATGACCATGCAATGGATGAACTTGTTCTGTCACTGGTTGTACCAACAAATCCCTGGAGCTGGGAATCGTCATAAATGGTTCAATTACCATTCTAAGCATCAATGGGAACCATGGCTGTGTAGGCTAGTTTGAAACCACCAAAACACCTGTGGCAGAGTCTTGCTCTAGTTTACTGTGACATTGCCTAATCAGGCAAAATGGGGGAAAAGCATAGAAAAACATATTTCCCCAATGTAGCGAGAATGCATCCAACGCTACGGCTCCTGGATCAGGCTCCCATGACACGTATTTAGGCAATTGGTGATTTAATCTAGACGCAAATGATCAATGTCTGGCACACCATACCGATTGACAATTTTTTGGAAAATTTGTGGATTTAACATCCATTCTGTATTGTCTTTAAACTCCCGTGATCTGTTGTCTGCCACAACATTGTCTTTCCCTGGGAGATAAATAGCTGAAAGTCAGATATTCCTAGATACACACCAATTCCACATCAGGTTGACCAGATGATCACATGATACTGACCTTACTCCACCCATGTGATTGATATATGCTACAGCTGTGGTATTGTCTACTTGTAATTGAACATGCAAGTTCTCCATTGTAGAACAATATGCTTTTAATCCAAAAAATGCCCCCAATAACTCCATATAATTAATACCATAAGTTTGGAGAATTAAATCCTCTTGGACAGTCCATCTACCGCCACAGCTGGTGTTATTGTCTGTAGCCCACCATCTGAGAGCACTAACATCAGTTTGCAATACCTCTGTAAGTTGCTGAATAACAATGTTTTTAGCAGCATGTGCAACATTCCCAATCCACCACTGCAATTTAGTCAACGCTTCCGTTGGCAACTGCATGGGTCTGTCAAAATGACCTGCGCATTCTTTTAGTGCTTGTGCTTTTGCCCTTTGAAGATTTTGATAATGCAAAGGACCAAACTCAACAGCGGGAATGCTGCTACCTTCTTACCAATAACCTTAGCTACTTCTCGGATGGAGGGATAAGGTTTGTCAGCAAGACAACTACACACATTTGTAATATCCACAACTTTATCTGTTGGTAAAGTTACTGACATAGCAACTGAATCAATGGCAAATCCCAAATACTCAATTGTCTGCAACGGCTGTAGCTTAGATTTCATTGGATGGATCAGAAACCCTAGCCTTTTCAACGGGCTTATAGTTGCTGAAACTGAATCCTCAGCTGATTCCTGAGTGGCATTAACAATTAAAACATCATCAAGATAAGCCATGACAATGTGATTTTGAGCCCTTAACAATGCAAGTGCTGGTTTCAATAATTTTGTAAACAGCCTGGGAGCTGAACTTAACCCATTAGGTAATGCTTTAATGCTTTATATTGCCACAGCTGACCCATCCAATTAAATTTCAAGTACCTACGATAATAGTGATGAATTGGCACTGAATAATACGCATCTTTTAAGTCTATAGTAGCCATGTAACACCCTATGGACAACAACTCTTTTGCAGTGTTGAAGGTGTCCATTTTGAAATGTCAATTTTGTGAGATCCAGAATGACTCTACAACCCCCATCTTTCTTTGCCCTGGGGAAAATATTTGACACAAATTGTTGCGGATGATTCTCCGTACTTTCAATTACCCCTTTTTTAAATAAATGTTTTACTTCTTCTTTTACCTGATAGTTTTCAGGTGCAGAAAACACCAAAACCCGATTAGGTTTATCCTGTACAGGTGGATCCACTCCTTCCCTAAATTCTATAATAGCACCTGACACAGTATCTAATATAAACCGATCAGATGTTACACAGTACCATTCATCATAAAACAATTGCAATCTTCCACCAACCGGAGGTTCTACAACAGTTTCCTCTGTGATAGAATCAAGTTTTTGTACCTCAGCAAATGACCGTGACGGTCTCCTTCTCCCAATATATGGATTAACATTGGACTGTGATGAGTGATAATACCTTCTCACCATACCCCTGCCTCTGCTTGTTCCTGCTCCTGAATCAACCCCATTCTCATCCAGCCAGATTGTCTCCTTTGAAGAAGGGTCTCGACCCGAAACGTCGCCTATCTCCTTCGCTCCTTAGATGCTGCTGCACCCGCTGAGTTTCTCCAGCCTTTTGTGTACCCCAGCCAGATTGTCTCCTTTGTCCGAATATAAAAGGTTTTATGAGGTTGATAGTCTTTGCCTCTTCATCGATATCTTTAATTTGTTTAGGCAGGTTTTCTCCGAATAAATAATCTGGAGCTTGAACATTGCTTGATTTACACAAACCAGCAAAGCTTGGGTGCAGGATGGGCCGAATGGCAATTTTTGTCATACAATTAATCTCAAAATTAAGAGTTACAAAACAATGCCAACATATCTTTTTGGATTGTGGACATAGCATGCCCTTCCAACTGCCTCCCAAAGCTACAATGAGCTTGAAGACCCTCCTGTCCTCGCATTGTTAAAGTCACGGGTGTCCAAATAGCTGGATTCACCGTCGGCACCCTCAGTGATGCACAATTAACAGGTGTTTAATAGAGGTCTGTTGTCTCAATCATGACAGTCTCCTGAAGCTGGTGAGAAACCAAATAATTAATGTTGGCCGCCAGGTTTTCTTCCATGACCTCACCGCTTCCCCCTGGTATAGCAAAGGATTGTGCTACATCTGGTACACCTGTAGAATTACTTTTGTGCTGTGGCGGGTGTTCAAGAACAGAAACACCACCTTCAGGGTCAGTCTCCTGCCGTCCTGGTACTCCTGAGACTTGCTCAAAGGAGACTTCTTCCAGACCTAAACAAGGCTCTGGAGGTTCACATTCCCATGTTGTAATGGCACCATATTCATGATATGGAACCCCCTCAGGGGCTGCCTGGGAATATTCTGGGTCTTTAAACCCTTGATTAATAATTGCTTGAAGCATTTTCTCCATTTGGTCCATCCTGAGCCACAGGGCTCGTTTGCCTGTCGCTGCCTCTTCTTCATCAGATTCATCTGATATTACAGGCTTAGCAGACGTCCTTTTATTTTTCCTTTCCACTGGAGAACCCTCCGTGGCCTGTGGCTGTGGAGTGTCTAAAGGCTGAACTACGGCAGGGTCAACGGCTACCGGTATCGGAACCAGCTCCGTACTAATCTGTGGTCCCGATCTTCATTGTGTTTCCACCCGGAACGCGCGCTTTCCCCGCGCCGATTTTATTCACCGTGTCCATTTTAAAACTTCCCGAACTCCTCCTGGCTATTCCAGCCAGCGTCACGGAGTTTCTACCCAGGAAGTAATTTCAACACACTTACCTGCGGGCCTGTTATTCACCACTGGTGGAGCTGCGACCTGCAGCCCTTCCTTACCGACATGGGGCTTCTTCACGTAGTCACTCACGTGACTCCGAAGTAAAATAGGTTTAGGTTAGATTTAGGTTTGTCACGTACTGAGGGGAAAATATATGTTTTGCATATTATCCAAATAAATCAGATACACCATACATAAATACAATCAAGTCAAACTCAAATACATAAGATAGATCAATGAGGAAGGTACAGAGTGCAGAATATAGTTCTCAGCATTGTGGTGCATCAGTTCTGTATACACGGTCCAATGTCCACAATGGGGTTGAGGTGAATTGGACAGTACCTTAGCTTATGGAAGAATAGACAATAGGTGCAGGAGTAGGCCATTCGGTCCCTCGAGCTAGCACCGCCATTCAATGTGATCATGGCTGATCATCTACAATCAGTACCCCGTTCCTGCCTTCTCCCCATTCAAGAACCGTTCATAAGTCTGATGACAGAGGGGAAGAAGCTGTTCTTGAGTCTGGTGGTGCGCACTTTCAAGGTTCTGTGCCTTCTGCCAGATATTAATAAGTATGAAGGGAATTAAGAAGCTGTTCTCTTGTATTCAATTTATTGTCATTATCTCATTTTAGAGACAACAAAATGGATTTTCCTCACAGTCAATAACATAAAAGTAAATAATAAATAAACATTTTTTTTTTAAAAGCACAAACACAGAAGTCCACACACAACATAATCCCACAGTGGCACCAGAGTTAAGGAAGGTACCATAGTCCAGCCAGCCTCGCTGCCGATCTTCCCAGATGTTCACCCGTGGTCAGGGCCTCCCGAGCACCCGCTGGCCCTCTCGCTGGGAACGATGGAACCCCGACGGAGAGCATCCTCAGTGGCCCGGACCTCCAAATCAGCCTCCCACCGGACCTCCAGATCAGACCTCCCACCGGAGTCCACGGCTCCCGAAGTCCACAGGCCGAGCCGGGCGTAGTCGCAGGACTCCGCGATGTTGGTCAGCGCCGCCCGCGGTGGGAGCTCCTCGAACCACAGCTCCGCGATGTCGGTGCAGCAGGCCCAGCGCTCCGGGGCTCCAAACGGCGATCCCCGGTGAGGCATCGCCCGCCCCGCGATGTTTCCAACGCTGCGCCGCTGCTGCTGGAGCTCTGGTTGGTCCCGGCAGGAAAGGCTGCGCCAATCCAGTAGGTAGGCCGCGTGGGGGGGGGAGGGGGGCGAGGACGCGACTCGAATAATAGTCGCATCCTCTCCAGGAGCCGAATGGAGGACGGTATCCCCCTGACCGTACCCTCTTCCCCTCACATAAAGACATTAAAAAACCCACAAAAAACGTCTTCAAACATCACAAAAAAACAAAAAGATACCGGACTGAAGGCGGAGGCAGCTAGCAACAGCGCCACCGGATGTTGTGAGAGTCTGGTGGTGCGCAGGCTGGCAGCATCATCAAAGACCCACACCATCCTGGCCACACACTCATCTCCCTGCTACCTTCGGGTAGAAGGTACTGGAGCCTGAAGACTGCAACAACCCGGTTTAGGAATAGCTACTTCCCCACAGCCATCAGGCGATTAAACCTGGCTCGGAACTCTGAACATTAATATCCCTCCATCTGTTATTTGCACTTTATTAATTTATTAATTCACGTGTGTATTTACGTATATAATTGTAGTCAATGCCTATTATGTTCTGTTGTGCTATGGAAAGAAAGATTTTCATTGTCCTGTCAGGGAGACATGACAATAAACTCTTTTGACTTTTGACTTGACTTTGACTTTGACTTTCAAGGTTCTGTGCCTTTGCCAGATATTAATATGAAGTATGAAGGGAATGAAGCAAAATCTAAGGTTCACAGTGTAGAAATCAGCCCAAATAAATTGTGGAACATAAATATTTCCCCAACTATTCCCAAATTAACCATCAAATATAAATACGTAACACAAGAAAGGGGAATGGGGATATTTACAGTCACAAGGAACTGTAGATGCTGGAATCGTGAGCAAAACACAAGTGCTGGAGGAACTCAGTAGGTCAGTGTGGAAGAATTAGACAGGTGAGGTTTCAGGTCAGGACCCTTCTTCAGACTCAATATCCAAAGTAAAAAACAGATTTTAGATAGAATAGTGAGATTAAACGAGAACTTACCTGTTCGAAGTTTGATCTTTATTTTATGAGGAGTTACGATGAGGGATTACGTGAAGAAGACCCCGCCTGGCGCTGGAACGGCATACTTCAAAGCAGCGGCATGAAAAACACAGAACCAATAGCCGGAGTAAAATAGTAAGGCTCAAAATAGACTAGAACTACCAGATGATCATTTATATTATGAGGGTTGGGAGTGGAGGGCACGTAATCCCTCATTGTAACTCCTCATAAAATAAAGATCAAACTTCGAACAGGTAAGTTCTCGTTTAATCTCACTATTTTACTTCGGAGTCACGTGAGTGACTACGTGAAGATTTTAAAGCCCTGTGTTTTCCATGTCGTAAACTCATTTCATACGACTCTCTGTTTGGTCAAAATAGTAGTGAGTAAAAAGTATTTTAACACATTGTTATAATTTATGTAATAAGTCCTTTAATTATAAAAAGAACAACTTTTTTAATAATAACCCCTCTATTGCAGGGGAAAATTACAAAATAATTGATAAATGATGTCAATGGTAACATAAATCGATAAAATAAATCGATAATATAAACAAAGCAAGCATTTAAAGAGAACCCAGTACTGCGTGTCCAAATCCTGGCACCGTGACAACAGGTTTATTGTAGAACTTTGAAAAAGTTTCTTCTCTAGACCACCCTGCGGCCTCTAAAATTTGATCGAGTGGTACGTCCTGTACCTTCGCCGCGGACGTAGCTGCCACCCTAGTGGAGTGAGATTTAAACACATCAGTGTCTATTCCTGCTAGACCCAAAACCTGTTTTAACCATCTAGAAATGGTTTGAACTGAAACTTTTGTATGTGTTTTTTTGTGTGTTATCAATAACGCTTTCTCAGAACCCCTGAGATTTTTGGTTACCTCCATGTATTGAGTTAAATGCTTAACTACACACAATGTTTCATCAATAGGATATGCTTTAAACATTACCTTCATTCCAGTTCTCCCTGGTCTGCTTTGTTTGATCAAGTCATAAACATAAAACACAATGTTATCTGAAGTCACATGCATGCAATCCAACCTTAACAATTGCAAAGTCTGTACTCTTTGAGCTGATACCAATGCCATTAACATAACCACCTTGAATGTTAAGTTCTGCAAAGACATTGAATTAATTGGAGTCCATTGTTTAAGTAAAGTGAGAACAATGCTAACATCCCAAATTCCTGTATATCTGGGCTTGGGAGGATTTTTATTAAAAATACCTTTCATGAATCGGGATACTAATGGGTGAGACCCAACTGAATCCCGATCCGAAATTTGTCCTAAATAGGATGACAATGCACTCCGAGCACAATTAATGGCACTATAACTCAAATGCTCATCAAAGTGCAACCCAGCAAGGAACTCCAATACATTTGAAATGTTTGCAGAATGATAAGATATCTTTGACTGTGTACAAAAGGCTTCCCATTTTCTTATATGCGACATATATTGTTTTTTAGTGCTAGTCCTCCAAGCTGCATCTATAACATCCATGGTCCTGTCCGACAGTTCAAACTCTTGCAATGGTCTGGTCAGAACCTGCAGATTAACAAATTCATATGATCATGCAATGGATGAATTTCTTTTGTTACTGGTTGTGTCAACAGATTGTCGCAACTGGGAATTACCATACATGGTTCAATAATCATTTTAAGCATCAATGGGAACCATGACTGTGTGGGCCAATTTGGCACCACCAAAATGCCTTTGGCAGCGTCTTGCGCTATTTTCTTGAGGCATTGCCCAATGAGACAGAATGGGGAAAAGCATAAAAGAACATATTCCCCCAGTGTAGCGAGAAAGCATCCACCGCTACTGCCCCTGGATCGTGTTCCCAAGACACGTATTTCGGCAATTGGTGATTCAATCTAGATGCAAACAGATCAATGTCCGGTACTCCATACCGACTGACAATATTTTTGAAAATTTGTGGATTTAACATCCATTCTGTATTGTCTTTAAATATTCGTGATCTTTTGTCTGCCACAACATTGTCTCTCCCCGGGAGATAAATAGCTGAAAGCCAAATATTTTTTGCAATACACCACTGCCATATCTGGTTTACCAGATGATCACATGAAATTGATCTGACACCACCCATGTGATTGATATATGCCACAGCTGTGGTATTATCTATTTGTACTTGGACATGCAAATCCTTTAATGAAGACCAATAAGCTTTTAATCCATAAAATGCTCCCAGTAGCTCCAAATAATTAATACCATATGTTTGGAGCAATAAATCCTCTTGGACAGCCCATCTGCCTCCACAGCTGGTATCATTATCCGTAGCACCCCATCCGAGAGAACTTGCGTCAGTTTGTAAAAACACGACTGGCTGATGAACCAAAATGTTCTTAGCAGCTTGTGG
The DNA here is from genome assembly GCA_963514005.1 of Raja brachyura. Next base: position 5,775,206 of record OY740801.1, read on the forward strand.
AACATTCTCAATCCACAAATGTAATTCCGATAAAGCTTCCTTAGGCAATTGCATTGGCCTATCAAAATGGCCTGCTCGCTGAACTAGCGCTTTAGTTTTTTCCCTTTGAAGATTTTGGTAATGTAAACGACCAAATTCTACTGCTGGAAATGCTGCTACCAATTTACCAATACCCTTGGCAACCTCTCGGATGGAGGGATAAGGTTTGTTAATCAGGTTTTGACACACATTTGTCAAATCTAACTCCTTATCCATTGGTAAAGTTACCAACATGGTGACTAAGTTAATCATAAACCCCAGATATTCAATGGTTTGGGATGGCTGTAACTTAGACTTTGTTGGATGGATCAGAAACCCCAACTTCTCAAACATGCTAATAGTTGCTGAGACTGATTTCCCAGCTGATTCCTGATTAGCATTGACAATTAAAATGTCATCTAGATAAGCCATAACAATGTGTTTTTGTGCCCTTAGCAGTGCAAGTGCTGGCTTTAACAATTTAGTGAACAATCTAGGTGCTGACCTTAATCCATTAGGCAAAGCTTTGTATTGCCACAGCTGTCCCATCCATTTAAGCTTTAAATACCTGCGAAAATCATGATGAATTGGGACCGAATAATATGCATCCTTCAAGTCTATTGTAGCCATATAACAACCTGTTGATACCAACTGCATTGCAGTGTAGAAAGTGTCCATTTTTAAATGTTTATACTGGACAAATGTATTCAAAAATGTGAGATCTAAAATGATCCTACAACCCCCATCTTTCTTTGGTCTGGGGAAAATGTTTGATATAATTTGTTGTGGATCCTCTCCTGTTTTCTCGATAACTCCTTTTTTACTCAAATTCTTAATCTCTTTGTCCATTTGATTAATCTCAAACTCTGAGAACCTCAAAGGATGACTAGGCTCATTCTGTCCCAATGGAACCATACCTTCCACAAAATCAATGGTAGATCCTAGTACAGTGTCTAATACCACACGATCAACTGTAATATTGTCCCATTCCTTATAAAACATTTGGAGTCTACCACCAATCTGTGGCTCATCCCAGCATTCCTCTTTAACAGGATAATGTTTATGTACCTCTCCCACTGGACGAAATGATCTCCTTTTCCCAATGAATGGGTGTACATTCGGCTGAGTTGGCTGGAAATTTTTCCTTATCATACTCCTGCCTCGGCTTGTACCAGCTCCAAAATCAAATCTCTTCCTCGAATAGCCAGTCCATCTCTGGCCAAAGTTGAAGGGTTTCATACGACCAAAAGTTTTTGCTTCTTCATCTATTTCTTTAATTTGTTTAGACAAATCCTCTCCGAACAAAAACCCAGGAGTTTGAACATTGCTTGGTTTACACAATCCTGCAAATCTTGGATGTAACAGAGGTCGAATGGCAATCTTCCTCATGCAATTAATCTCAAAAAATGAGTTGCAAAATAAGGCCAACATATGTTTCTGCACTTTGGTCATTCCACAACCTTCCACTTGTCTGCCAAGTGCAGTAATGCCAGCTGAAATCAGCTTGAGGACTCTTTGAAATCGAATTTCCTGCGCCCGCATAATTGATGACATTGGCGCCCAAACAACTGGATTCACCGTAGGTACCTTCAATGAGGCACAATTGATAGGTGTTTTATACATTTCTGCTGTCTCAACCATAACAGCATCTTGAAGCGGGTGAGAGACCATATAATTAATATTGGCCGCCAGGTTTTCTTCCATGGCCTCACCGCCTCCTCCAGGTATAGCAAAATCTTGTGCCACATCAGGCACACCTGGATCCATATATTTGTATTGTGGTGTGTACTCCGGACCACAATCACCACTTTCAGGGTCTGTCTCATACAGCCCTGGTACTCCTGAAATTTGTTCAAAGGAGACTTCCTCCAGTCCATACCCAGGCACTGGGGTTTCAAATTCCCAATTCGAATTGGCACCATATTCACGATATGGAACCCCCTCAGGGGCTGCCTGGGAATATTCTGGGTTCTTAGACCCTTGGTTGATAATAGTCTGGAGCATTTTCTCCATTTGGTCCATTCTGAGCCATAAGGCTTTCCTTTCTGGACCTTCAGAATCAGAGTCCTCAGAAACCCCAGGCCTTTCAGCTTTTCTTTTACATTTTTTAGGCACTGGGATTTCCTCTACAGTTTCTGTTTGTGGAGCAATCAAAGCCTCACTAACAGGTATTTCAACGGCACCGGTATCGGAACCTGCTCCGCAATAATCTGCTGTCCCGACTCTTCTGCACCCCGGGACGCACGTTTTACCCGCTGTTTTTTGGCCTTCTCCATTTTGTTTTTTACTAACTCCTCCTGGTTTTCCCACCAGGCTACGGAGTTCTGAAACCTCGCCCTAAATTTTGTAAAACTTTCTTACCTGCGGGCCGGTTCCATACCGCTGTGTGGAGCTGCGCTCTGCAGCTCTTTCGCTGCCGACAGCGACGACATAATGCCGTTCCAGCGCCAGGCGGGGTCTTCTTCACGTAGTCACTCACGTGACTCCGAAGTAAAATGGAAAATAACCATTCAGATAACTAAACTTAGAGCAGGATATAAACATGCCTGATGATCTGGCAGGTTCCATTTAATCCGATTGTCTGGTTCATCAAGAGTTGAGTTTAGTTTAGAGATACAGCATGGAAACAGGATCTTCAGCCCACTGAGTCTACGCCAACCATTGCTCACCCGTTCACACTAATTCTATGTTCACCCACAGTCACGGTATCCAGAGAGTATAGTACGGGGCTGAGAGTGTATAGAGAGTATAGTGAGAAGTTCAGTACAGCAAGGGGATGAGCCAAATCTTGGGAGAGGAGTCAGCTCACGATAATGGACAAAATCTGGTGGTACTGGGCGTGCTTATGCATCTTCTACCTGATGGGACAGGGACTAAGATGGAATGACTGGAATGAAAATTATCCTTGATTATTTTGGCTGCTTTCCTAAGGCAGCATGGGGTAGATGGTCGATGGGAGGCAGGCTGGCTTATGTAATGGACTGGGCGACATCCACATCACTGCAATGTCTACATTATCCCATATTAATCTCTTCGTTTTCTCATCAACACCCTCCCCCCCCCCCCCCCCCCGGATGTTAACACTAGGAGCCAATTACACTGGCCAATTCACCTGGTGACAGATTGCACGTAAGAACCATGTGCCTACGTTTCATGGCCTGGGGTCTTCGCTCGTCCACATAATACTGGGCACACCCCAATGATTGCTGAGGACATTAAATTTGACATTCGCCAGCAATTTGCAAGCTGCATTGTTAACCATCCCTTTCCATTGAATTACAGTCAGCAAGCCAAACTTGGCTCGGGGTTCCAACATGATGCACCACCTACAACAACAAACTGGGTGCGTGCTTTATCAGGGTGGCGACATCGCGTGTGGCACCCTTGCCAGCAGCTTCTCGTCCTTTATTTTTAGTATGTCAAAAAGTATGTTCGAAAGGTTTCTTAGTCTTTTTTATGTGGGGGCGGTGGGGGGGGGGGGGGGGGAATAGGGGGGAAACCGTTTCCCAGTCACAACCCCTGGGCGAAGATGCGTCTTTTCTCCGAGTCGTATCTTCGCGCTCCCCCCCTCGCGGCCTACCAACTGGATTGGCGCGGCCTTTCCTGCCGGAGACCGGACAGCGCTTCAGCAGCAGGCGCAGCGCTGAATTCCATCACAGAGCGGGACGATACCCTGCCGGGGATTGCCTGTGTTGGGCCTGCTGACTTTAACACCGTGGGGCTGTGGTCTGCGGAGCTTCCAGCCGCGGGCGAGACGCTGACTTTACGGAGGCCTGCAATCTTTTGCCGGGTGTCGCCGGTGATGGAGCTCCGCCCAGCTGGGCCTGTGGACTTTGGGAGCCGCAGTCTCCGGTAGGAAGCGGCTGATTCGGAAATTCAACGCTGAGTCTGTTCTTCCGTTCCACGCCGGAGCTCCGATCATCCCGGCGAGAGGGCCTAAATATCGGGCCGTCCGTAGCAGCGACTGCGGAGGGTTCAAAGGCCCCGGCCACGGGTGAACAAAGAGGAAGCTGACTGAACTTTATTGCCTTCCCTCACAGTGGGAAACGTTGATTGCGCTGTGTGGGGATGGTCATGTTAAATTCTATTCTGTGTCGTGTTCTTTTTATTCATATGGCTGTACGGTAACTCAAATCTCACTGTACCAATTGGTGCATGTGACAATAAATGTAACCTGAACGAACTCAGAAATTAGGAGTAGCTCATACAAATTAAAGCTTGGTGAACCTGTTTGACGTCAAAAAGAGACACAGAGAGCTGGAGTAACTCAGCAGGGCAGGCAACATCTCTGGAGAACATGGATAGACAATAGACAATAGGTGCAGGAGTAGGCCATTGGGCCCTTTGAGGCAGCACCTCCATTCAAAGTGATCATGGTTGAGCATCCCCAATCAGTACCCCGTTCCTGCCTTCTCCCCATATCCCCTGACTCCACTATCTTTAAGAACCCTATCTAGCTCTCTCTTGAAAGTATCCTGAGAAGCGGCCTCCACCGCCCTCTGAGGCAGAGAATTCCACAGACTCACTACTCTCTGTGAGAAAAAGTGTTTCCTCGTCTCCGTTCTAAATGGCTTACCCCTTATTCTTAAACTGTGGTCCCTGGTTCTGGACTCCCCCAACATCGGGAACATGTTTCATAGAAACATAGAAACATAGGAAATTAGGTGCAGGAGTAGGCCATTCGGTCCCTCGAGCCTGCACGGCCATTCAATATGATCATGGCTGATCATCCAACTCAGTATCCCGTACCTGCCTTCTCTCCATACCCCCTGATCCCTTTAGCCACAAGAGCCACATCCAACTCCCTCTTGAATTTAGCCAATGAACTGGCCTCATCGACCTTCTGTGGCAGAGAATAGTAAGATTGAACGAGAACTTACCAGTTCGAAGGTTGATCTTTATTTTATGAGGAGTCGAAGTGAGGGATTTCATGAAGAGCCCGCCGGCGCGCATGCTCGACATACTTCAAAGTAGCGGCGTGGAATCACAGAAACCAACAAAGAAATGACTTCGCATAGTAAGATTGAAGTGACTAAGATTACCAGATGAAGGTGATTGAGGGTTGGGCGAGGAGGGCACGAAATCCCTCACTTCGACTCCTCATAAAATAAAGATCAACCTTCGAACTGGTAAGTTCTCGTTCAATCTTACTATTTCATTTCGGAGTCACGTGAGTGACTTCGTGAAGACTTCAAAGCTTCTGTGATTACACGCCCTGGACCACGTCCATGCTGACACACCACTACCAGGGATGGATGGGAGGAACAAACTTGCTCAATAGTTCATACTGCAAAACAAGAGCAGAGTTATTAATAACAAATCAAAACCCCTCATGCGGGGACATCTCCACGTTCTTGACCTGCATTCAGCATGGCTTCTGCGAACTGTAGAGGAGCAGCAACAGGCTTGTTATAAAAATGCTGGAACACAGCTTCATTAGCCCATCCTGCTGTGGCGAGAATTTGGTCCATGGGCACCTCCATGACCCTCGCCGCTGACGTCGATGCAGCCCTGGTGGAAAGAGACTTGAACACATTAGTGTCGATACCTGACTTACCCAAGACGACTGGAAGCCACATGGATATCGTCTGGACTGTCACTCGATGATGAGGTCTCTTATGAGTGACAAGCAGGTATCTCTCCATTCCTCTGATGCGTGCCGTCACCTTGACATAGTGGCGGATATGTGAGGCTAAACATAGCCTAGCATCTGCGGGGTATGCCGGGAACTTCAGCTGCAGCCCTGTGCACCCAGGTCTATGCTGCTTTAGTAGCTCGTCAATGAAAAAGACTACTTCTGTAGGGGTAGAAGTCATTCTGTCGACACGAAGTTTGTGTAGTGTCTGTACCCTCTGAGCTGAAGTCAGCGCTAGTAACATCACCAGCTTCATGGTGAGTTGGTCCAGTTGGAGCCCTTCCATGGGCGACCACGTCCTGAGCAGGGTTAATACGTCCCTGACATCCCAGGTGATATTATAGCGTGGTGTAGGCGGATTCATATTGAATATACCCCGCATGAGTCTGGACACTAGTCTGTTGGCTCCTACCCCAATATTGAGGTAGAATGATAGCGCACTTCTGGCGCTGTTGATGGCACTGTAACTTAAGTGTTCATCATGGTGCAACCCCGCGAGGAATTCCAGGACGTCGGTTATTGTCACGTCATCGTACGTGATGCGAGAGCGGCTGCAGTAGGCTTCCCACTTCTTAATATGCGAGTGGTATCTTCGCCTTGTGGACTCTCGACACGACGCCCCGATGGTATCCATGGTCCGAGCCGAGAGGCCGTATTGGACTAACGGCCTGTTCAAAACCTGCAAGCCAACAACTTTAAATAGCCATGGCAGGGATGTGGCTCCCCTGAGACAGGGTGAGTAACCAATTGTGGGCAACCCTTCAAAAGGACCCAAGGTTCGTTGAGCATGTCAAAGACCACCGGATACCAAGGCTGTGTGGGCCAGTCGGGTATAATAAGGATGCCCTTGGCAGCATCTGCCTGAATCTTTCGCAATACCCGACTGATGAGGCAAAACGGGGGGAAGGCATAGAAAAACCAATTCCCCCAGTCCAGCGAGAATGCATCTAGCGCTATTGCCCCAGGATCTGGTTCCCATGAAACGTAGGTTGGTACCTGATGGTTCAACCGTGACGCAAAAAGGTCAATGTCCGGTTTACCAAATTTGGCTGTGATTTAAAAAAAATCTCAGGATGCAACATCCATTCAATATTGTCATTAAATTTGCGTGACCTGGTGTCCGCCACAGTATTAAGCTCACCTGGCAAATAGGTAGCTGAAATCCAAATGTCTCTTTGAACACACCAGAGCCAAATTGAGTTAGCCAATTTGTCACACGAAACTGACCTGTTACCACCCATATGGTTTAAATATGCTACTGCTGTGGTGTTGTCTATTTGGAGACGGACATGTGCTCCAACAAGCTTGGAACAATACGCACGAAGTCCGTGGAATGCTGCCAGCAACTCCAAATAGTTAATCCCTTGAGTTAACAACATCGTTGATTCAAGGGTGTCCCATCTGCCACCACAACTAGAGCAATTATCCGTGGCTCCCCAGCCATTGGAGCTTGCATCAGTTTGCAAATATACCACTGGGTTAGCCTCCCTAATAGGCTTGAATGAGCTGCTAATGTGACACACCCACCATTGCAACGCATTTATCGCTTCGGGCGGCAGCTGCATGGACCGATCATAATGACCAGCGTTCTGTTTTAACGCAGCAATTTTAGCTCTTTGCAAATTCTGATAATGCAAAGGTCCATATCGCACTGCCGGAAACAAAGCTACAAGCTTCCCAATTATTGTAGCTAAGTGCCGAATCGATGGTACATTGGTGCGGATTAAATCTTGACACACCTGGGTAACCTCCTCAATCTTGTTAATTGGAATGGTAACCCTCATGCTCATAGAGTTCACCGTGAACCCTAGGTAATTAATCACCTGGGCAGGGTAGAACTTTGATTTCTCTGGATGGACAATAAACCCTAATTGTTGAAATATATTGACAGCAGCTGCAACACCCTGTTCAGCCAATTGCAGGGTGTGGCCCACAATTAAGATATCATCTAAATAGGCCATAACTATATGGTGTCGTTGTCTCAAATAAGCCATAATTGGTTTCACTAATTTAGTGAACAATCTAGGGGCTGTGGTGAGCCCATTAGGCAAAGCCTTGTACTGCCAGAGTTGCCCCATCCAGATGAATTTCAAAAACCTTCTGTCATATTTCTGGATGGATACGGAATAATATGCGTCTTTTAAATCGATGCATGCCATAAAGCAACCATGAGAAATCAATGATTTAGCTGTTTCAAACGTATCCATGTTACAATGAGTATATGTTACAAAAGTATTCAAACGGGTTAGATCAATAATGACACGACCACCTCCATCCTTCTTAGGTCTGGTGAATATATTCGAAACAAATTCAACTGGCTCATGCACCACTCTCTCAATCACTCCTTTGCTCAAGACTTAACAATTCCTTATAGCCGGCTGCCTGTTCTGCAGCAGATAATTTTAAATGTTCGAGCGGGCATGTGCTGGGATGGAGGAATGTCGCCATTAATAAACTCAATTTTATGCCCCTGAATATTCTGCAACACATACTCGTCACCAGTAAAATTACCCCATGCACCCAAAAACCACCGAAGGCGACCACCAACATGTGAAGTTAAACGGATAGAAAAGAGAGAACCAGACCCCCTCACCTCCGTGGTTACCGGCGGTCCTTGACACGCGTGTGTGGACGTGGAGGTGCTGGGTTGGCTTGAGGGCGCGGCGTCTTCGTTTTCCACCAGGGTCTCTGCCGACCCTGTCCTAAAAAAGACCCCTGGTGCTGGGTCTGATGTTGCTGTCGTTGTGGAGCTTGAGGGTGGGTCCTCGTCGAGGTACTAGCAGACCCTCATGATCGAATGTATGGAGACTTTGAGCCTGACGGTGCGGGGGCACTCTGAGAGCGCATGATCCCCACCGTTTTGGCTTGTTCGTCAAGCTCTTTGACTCTCTTCGAGAGGTCCTCCCCAAAGAGCTGACGGGGTGGGGGCGGCGGCGGTGGTTTGCACAATCCTCAAACTTTGGATTGAGCTCTGGGCGGATGCTGGTTTTGCGAAACCCGTTGATTTCGTGCTGGGTCGCGCACAGGAGGGCCAGAGCATCTTCCTGGTCCAAATTCAGTTCGTCCCCGTCCACCGACCGCGCAAAGGCGGTAATACCGGCCGTGAGGAGCTTCAGGATCCGCTGCAATTTTACCTCTTGTTGACGGATAGCCGCACTGATGTTCCCCATATCGGCGTATTGACCACAGGCACGTTGAGGGAGTTGCAATTGGATGGAGCCTTGTGACGGCTCATTGCCTGAATGAGGACTTCTTCCTGTAGTTGCTGGTTGTTAAGAAAGTCCACAGTGGCTGCCAGCTTTGCATTTAAAGGAAGTCCAGATGAATGTGGGGCCGCAAATTTGGTCGCCACATCCAGAAGATCCTCCGCTGGCACCTCCAACGGAGATGGTATGGAATCCACCAAAACCTCCTCCTCCTGCTGCTCCAGGCTGATGGTAGAGGCTGGTGACGACGCCCTGTGCCTGTAGCTGCCCTGCTGTTGTTGACTTTAAAGCAGGAGCTCCAGCAGCCGCTCCATACGGTCAATACGCCCTTCACCCTGAACACTCAGGTGGTCGGAGTCCTCCGGCTCTGAAAGAAAACCGGGCTCCTATCATCGGCCCGCACCTCATCGAGGCCCTGCCGGTGCCGGTAGTTGTCGCTAACAGCCGCCGAGGCGAAACTGCGCGATTCCCGCGCGGGCGTGTTCAACCGCCTCCGTTTAGCGGGAGCTGACGCCGCTGCCACTAAGGGCACTTGCGGCGTGGTGTCGGCACCAGCCGAAGCATGGCTACCTGAAGCCCGCGCAGGCTTGCCGGCTGCCCACATTGTGGACTTTGCCGACGCATGGTCTCGCCCACCCATCCATGGGGGGCTCGGCGACCGTGACGAGACCCGACTCAACCGACCCGTCCCGGTGTCGAGAGTCGGGGTGTGCCGGCTGGACCTCACAGCCGCCCCGGGTCTCGCCCTGGAACCTGACCGCTCCTCCGTGTCAGGCAATGCCTTAGCCCTGGTAGGGTTAGGCTTCTGGGCTCCTGCCCTTCCCCTACTCGGAGGGCTGAGTGGAACGGGCCGTGCAGCCGCACGCCCCCTGCTCGAGGTCGCCAGCGAGCCTGCTGACGACCTGACTGCCATGGCAGGGTCCTCCTGCTCTGGCGGCACACCACACTCCTCCTCGTCGAACTCCTCCGAGCTGTGGTGTGCTGGCGGATCTGGACCTGTAACCACAGGGCTTACCCACATCTCCGCCTAAGTCCCGGCCTGCGTTGCAGGTACTGCCGATGGTAAAGGCCCCGGAACTGTTGACCGGCGAACTCGTCCTGACGTCCTCCGGCCCTTGGAACTCCCATCCATGTCCTTGCTGCAAGACAAAACCAACAACAAGGACCACCAACTAAAGGTAGAATACTCACCTCCGTGGCCCCTTCTGAAGGGCTGGCGAGGAGCGCGCTCCACCGCCAGCCGTCGCAGCAACGCGGTACGACGATATGGCGAGCATGCGCGCCGGCGGGCTCTTCACGAAGTCACTAACGTGACTCCGAAATGAAATTCCAGAGACTCACCACTCTCTGTGTAAAGAATGTTTTCCTCATCTCGGTCCTAAAGGAATTCCCCCTTATCCTTAGACTGTGACCCCTTGTTCTGGACTCCCCCAACATCGGGAACAATCTTCCAGCATCTAGCTTGTCCAACCCCTTAAGAATTTTGGAAGTTTCTATAAGATCCCCCCTCAACCTTCTAAATTCCAGTGAGTACAAGCTATCCAGTCTTTCTTCATATGAAAGTCCCGAGATTGAGACATATATCCCTGACTTCCACATCCAAACACTTTTGGGAGAAAAAGTGCTTCCTGGACATATCAGGAGTATAATCGATCCAATAACGATATTTACTTTAGAAACCTGGTTCACTCCAAACATCCAAATACAGAAAAATTGATATCATATATTTATAATATTTTATTAGAAAATGATGTACCAATGACAGAAACATATAGGCATTCATGGGAAAACGAATTAGGTCAAACAATTAGACCAGAAATAGGGAATTAAAGTTTACAACATATACACCACTGTTCGTTAAATGCTAGACACACTTTGATACAATTTAAAGTACTACATAGATTACATTATTCAAAATCAAAATTACATAGAATTTTTTCAAATATACCAGCCATATGCGATAAATGTCAAGACTTAGAAGCTAATCTAACGCACTCATTCACAAACTGTATAAAAATTACTAACTTTTGGGCAGAAATGTTTAAGATAATTTCGAATGTTGTTAATACAAACTTGCTTCCTGACTCAAAATTAATAACATTAGGAACATTAGAAACAGATCAATTAATAACAATAAATCAAAGAATTTTTATCGATTATAGTTTAATAATTGGGAAAAAACTAATATTGAAATTTTGGAACGGTCCTACATCCCCCACAATTAAAATGTGGATCACAGGAATGTCGGAGACACTTCATCTTGAAAGATTAAGACTTGTCCTTCTGGGCAAGTTGGATCAATTCAGAGGGATATGGTCTCCATTTATTGAATATTTAAAGGGTCAAAATGGTTTGGTACGAGAACCTGACTGAAGCCTGAACGAAGAAATAGACGAAGATTTACATATAATAACCCATGGATATATCTCCAATGATGTATAACCTGCTTAATACTTCATTCATCTTTCTGAATCTCTATTTTTATTTTATTTTTCTCTTTTACTTCCTATCTATATTAAAAATGAAAAACTCAAAGAAGTACAAATTAGAAATAATTGTTAATATTAATAATATTAAGAATGTATATGACATGTATAATCTTATCTTGATATGTACTTACTTCTAATAAAAATATTTAACAAAAAAAACCTGGTTCACTCTTACCAGACAGCTTAAACTGAATAAATGACAAAAAGTTTGAAGATGGATAGCTTTGGATGATGAATTTAAACCAGGGATGTATGACTCAACATTTAAAGAGTGGATGAAGAAAGGAATGACTGCATTTTGTACTGTTATTGTAAATGGAGACCTAAGAAGTTTTCAAGATTTGAAGGATAGATTTGCACTTCGGAACCAAGACTTGTTTAGATACCTCCAACTGAGAGATTATTACAATAAAAAGGTAAAAAGGGAGGCACTAGAAGAAAAGAATCCAGTGATAGTTAGTGCGTATCATCAAAAGACATTAAGGATAATTTCTAAACTTTATCATAGTTTAATGGAATGTCAAGCTAAAACTACATTTTATGTAAAATTTAAGTGGGAAAAGGAATTGAACATCACAATCTCAGAAGAAGAATGGCATCATATGTGTGTAACACTACAGACATCCACTAATTCACAAAATTGGAGAGAATTTAATTGGAAAATTTTGATTTGTTTCTTTATTACGCCTAACATAAAAAGCAAGCAAATTCTAAGGCAGCAAACATGCTGGAGGCAATGTGGTCAAACAGATGCAAATCATGCACATATCTTTTGGAGTTGCCCTAAAATAGAACCATTTTGGGACAGAGTGAATTCAGAATTAACGGAGGTATTAGGATATACAGTCTGCAAGAAGTGTTCCATTTTATACCTGGGTAATATAAATACAGTGGAGCTGAAGGAAGACCATTACTTGGTTAAAATCCTACTCGCAGCTGGCAGAAAGGCCATTACAAGAAACTGGCTTGGAGCGGACACACCCAGACTTAGACAATGGTTAGACATAGTAAACAAAATATTTGTCATGGAGAAAATGACATATTCTCTAAGAGTGAAACAAGACGAGTTTAACAGAAAATGGGAAAAATGGATTAGGTATAGAAATAAAGACATCAACACTGTATAATTTTATAGGCAATACTGTAAGTTATTGGAAAATGTTTTAATATGAAAATAGTTCTGTATACTGCATCATTAATTGTAAACTGAACCCCCCGCTGCACTGTTGTATGTTTCGTTGTTATATTTGTGTTTTATTTGTTTATACATAAAAGCAATAAAAACTAAAGTGGAAAGTCCTGACATCCCAGGAATCATTCTGGTGAACCTTCTCTGAACCCCCTCTATGGCAAGAATGTCTTTCCTCAGATTTGGAGACCAAAACTGTACGCAATAATCCAGGTGAGGCCCCACCAAAACCCTATACAACTGCAGTAGAACCTCCCTGCTCCTGTACTCAAATCCTTTCGCTATGAATGCCAACATACCATTTGCTTTCTTCACTGCCTGCTGCACCTGCATGCCTACTTTCAATGACTGGTGTACCATGACACCCAGGTCTCGTTGTATCTCCCCTTTTCCTAATTTCCTAATTCAGATAATAATCCTCATGTTTTTGCCACCAAAGTGGATAACCGCACATTTATCCACATTATACTGCGTCTGTCATGCATCTGCCCATTCACTCAGCCTATCCAAATCACCCTGTAGCCTCCTAGCATCCTCCTCACACCTAACTATACCCCCCAGCTTGGTGTCATCTGCAAATTTGGAGATGTTGCATTCAATTCCCTCGTCCAAATCATTAATGTATATTGTAAATAGCTGGGGTCCCAGCACTGAGCCTTGCGGTACCCCACTACTCACTGCCTGCCATTCTGAAAAGGATCCGTTTACTCCTACCCTTTGCTTCCTGTCTGCCAGCCACTTCTCTATCCACATCAATATTGAACCACCAATACCGTGTGCTTTAAGTTTATATACTAATCTCTTATGTGGGACTTTGTCGAAAGCCTTCTGAAAGTCTAGATATAACACATCCACTGGTTCTCCCTTATCCACTCTACTAGTTACATCCTCGAAAAATTCTATAAGATTTGTCAGACATGATTTACCTTTTGTAAATCCATGCTGACTTTGTCCAATGATTTCACCACTTTCCAAATGCGCTGCTATCCCATCTTTAATAACTGACTCTAGCAGTTTCCCCACTACCGATGTTAGATTAACTGGTCTGTAATTCCCCGCTTTCTCTCTCCCTCCCTTTTTAAAAAGTGGGGTTACATTAGCTATCCTCCAATCCTCAGGAACTACTCCAGAATCTAAGGAGTTTTGAAAAATTATCACTAATGCATCCACTATTTCGGTGGCTACCTCCTTGAGCACTCTGGGATGCAGCCTATCTGGCCCTGGGGATTTATGAGCCTTTAATTCGTTCAATTTACCCAACACCACTTCCCAGCTAACCTGGATTTCACTCAGTTCCGCCATCTTATTTGACCTCCGGTCCACTGCTATTTCCGGCAGATTATTTATGTCTTCCTTAGTGAGGACAGAACCAAAGTAGTTATTCAATTGGTCTACCATGTCCTTGTTTCCGTGATCAATTCACCAGCTTCTGACTGCAAGGGACCAACATTTGTTCTAACTATGTGTTAAAGAAGGAACTGCAGATGCTGGAGAATCGAGGGTTACACAAAAAGCTGGAGAAACTCAGCGGGTGCAGCAGCATCTAAGGAGTGAAGGAGATAGGCGACGTTTCGGGTCGAGACCCTTCTTCAGACCTGAAGAAGGGTCTCGACCCGAAACGTCGCCTATCTCCTTCACTCCTTAGATGCTGCTGCACCCGCTGAGTTTCTCCAGCTTTTTGTGTAACCCTTTGTTCTAACTAGTCTCTTTCTCTTCACATATCTATAAAAACTTTTGCAGTCAGTTTTTATGTTTATGCCAGTTTCCTTTCGTAATCTATTTTCCCTTTCCTAATTAAGCCCTTTGTCCTCCTCTGACCAACTCCAATACTACTGTTAGTTGGCCTGTACACAACTCCCACCAGCGTTTTCTGCCCCTTAAGAGTTTTGCAGCTCTACCCATATCGATTCCACATCCTCCATGCTAATATCCTTCCTTTCTATTGCATTAATCTCCTCTCTCACCAGCAACGCTACCCCACCTCCTTTTCCTTTCCGTCTATCCCTCCTGAATATTGAATATCCCTGGATGTTCAGCTCCCAGCCTTGGTCACCCTGGAGCCATGTCTCTGTGATCCCAACTATAGCATAGTCATTAATAGCTATCTGCAACTTCAACTCATCCACCTTATTACGAATGCTCCTTGCATTGAGACACAAAGCCTTCAGGCTTGTTTTCACAACACTTTTACCCTTTATACAACTATGTTGGCAAGTGGCCCCTTTTGATTTTTTTCCTGGATTTGTCTGCCAGCCACTATTAATTTTCACCTTGCTACCACTTGCTTCTATTGTAATTTTATACCCCTCTGTCTCTCTGCTCACACCTTTAAGACACCCACCACCTCTTATTCTCTGTTTATTATTTTTTTCTTCTTCCCCCCCCAGTACATGTTGGGTCTGAGTGCTTCCCTTCTCTGCCTCCTGCCTCAGACACTGTCTCCTAGCTATCTCTATTTGAGTCCCTCCCCCCAACCTATCTAGTTTAAAGTCTCCCCAGTAGCTTTTGCAAATTTCCCCGCCAAGATACTGGTCGCCCTTGCGTTCAAGTGCAACCCGTCCTTTTTATACAGGTCACTCCTTCCCTGAAAGAGGTTCCAATGATCCAGAAACTTTAATCCCTGCCCTCCACACCAGTCCTTCAGCCACGCATTTATCCTCCACCTTGCTCCATTCCTACTCTCAATGTCACGTGGCACAGGAAGTAGTCCTGAGATTGTTATCTTTGTGGTCCTTTTCCATAGCTCTCTTCCTAACTCCCTAAATTCTCGTTTTAGGACCTCTTCTCTTTTTTTACCTATGTCATTGGTACCAATATGTACCACGACCTCAGGCTCCTCTCCTTTTCAGGATATCTTGGACACGTTCAGACACATCCCGGACCCTGGCACCAGGGAGGAAAACTACCATCCGGGTCTCCGGACTGCGTCCACAGAATCGCCAATCTGACCCCCTAACTATGGAGTCCCCTATTACTAATGCCCTCCTCTTCTTTTCCTTATGCTTCTGAGCATCAGGGCCGGTCTCTGTACCGGAGGCCCAGTCGCTGTTGCTACCCCCCTACCCCCATGGAGGATGTTCACCACAACAGCACTCAAACTGGAGTACCTATTTTCAAGGTGTACAGTCACAGGGGGTACAGTCACAGTTTCCTGCCTCTAGCGTGTCCAAACACTTAACAATCTTATATGTTTCAATAAGATCCCCTCTCATCCTTCTAAACTCCAGAGTGTACAAGCCCAGCTGCTCCATTCTCTCAGCATATGACAGTCCCGCCATCCCGGGAATTAACATTGTAAACCTACGCTGCACTCCCTCAATGGCAAGAATGTCCGTCCACAAATTAGGGGATCAAAACGTTTGGTCTCCAAATCTGAGGAAAGACATTCTTGCCATAGAGGGGGTACAGGGAAGATTCACCAGACTGATTCCTGGGATGTCAGGACTTTCATATGAGGAAAGACTGGATAGACTCGGCTTGTACTCGCTAGAATTTAGAAGATTGAGGGGGAATCTTATAGAAACTTACAAAATTCTTAAGGGGTTGGACAGGCTGGATGCAGGAAGATTGTTCCCGATGTTGGGGAAGTCCAGAACAAGGGATCACAGTTTAAGGATAAGGGGGAAATCTTTTAGGACCTAGATGAGAAAAACATTTTTCACACAGAGAGTAGTAAATCTCTGGAATTCTCGGCCACAGAAGGTAGTTGAGGCCAGTTCATTGGCTATATTTAAGAGGGAGTTAGATGTGACCCTTGTGGCTAAGGGGATCAGGGGGTATGGAGAGAAGGCAGGTACGGTATACTGAGTTGGATGATCAACCATGATCATATTGAATGGCGGTGCAGGCTTGAAGGGCCGAATGGCCTACTCCTGCACCTATTTTCTATGTTTCTATGTTTCTACAATACTTCAGGTGTGGTCTCACTAGGGCCCTATACAACTGCAGAAGGACCTCTTTGCTCCTATACTCGACTCCTCTTGTTATAAAGGCCAACATGCATTCGCTTTCTTCACTGCCTGCTGTACCTGCATCCTTACTTTCATAGACTGATGAACAAGGATCCCCAGATCCCGTTGTACTTCCCCTTTTCCCAACTTGAAGCCATTTAGATAGTAATCTGCCTTCCTGTTTTTGATACCAAAGTGGACAACCTCACATTTATCCACATTAATCTCCATCTGCCATACATCTGCCCACTCCCCCAATCTGTCCAAGTCACCCTGCATTCTCATAGCATCCTCCTCACAGTTCACACTGCCACCCAGCCTCAGTTCACACTGCCACCCAGATAGGTGATGTTTCAGGTCGGGACCCTACTTCTTCAGGCTGATTGACGTCAGCTTGCATCTCAATTAGGAGGAGACACAAGGAACTGCTGATGCCGGAGTCTGGAGCAAAGCACAAAGTGCTGGAGGAACTCAGCGGGTCAGGGAGCATCCGTGGAGGGAATGAACAGACGTTTTGGGTTGGGATCCTTTTTGCGCAATTATCAGGCATGTTTTGACCAGGGGAGCTGCTGTGACCAGGCATTCTACAAATCAAAGGTAGACAGAAAATGCTGGAGAAACTCAGCGGACGAGGCAGCATCTATGGAGAGAAGGAATTGGCGACGTTTCGGTCTCAACCCGAAACGTCGCCAATTCCTTCTCTCCATAGATGCTGCCTCACCCGCTGAGTTGCTCCAGCATTTTCTGTCTACCTTCGATTTTTCCAACATCTGCAGTTCTTTCCGAAACATTGTACAAATGAAGCTCACTTGGGGAGCATTGCAGAGAAGCACAATATGACAGAAAGTGGCAGGACGTTTTACAGAAGATAGACACAAAAAGCTGGAGTAACTCAGCGGGACAGGCAGCATCGCTCAAGAGAAGGAATGGGTCGAGTTTCAGGTCGTGACTCTTCTTTGGACTCAGCTTACAGACACAGCTTTTGTCCAGGGAGTAGGAAGTGCCCACATAAGACAGAGCAGACTTCAGTGCTCTGGAGAATTCAATGATCTCATCCAAGGACTCAGATTCGGAAAACCTTTTTCACCCAGGAGAGTTGTGAACCTGTGGAATTCTCTGCCATCGAAGACAGTGAAGGCCAATTCACCTGATGTTTTCAGGAGAGAGTTAGATGTAGCTCTTAGGGCTAACAGAATCAAGGGATATAGGTAAAAAGTAGGAACAGGGTACTGATCTTGGATGTTCAGCCATGATCATATTGAATGGCGGTGCTGGCACGAAGGGCAGAATGGCCTACTCCTGCACCTAATTTCGATGTTTCTACGTTTCTAAATGTCTAAGGTCAATGACTAGACCTTCTGAAGCTTTATCCAGTTAAATAGACCAACATCCCCAGACATTTTGTCTATTATTCACCTTCAGCAATCTCGAAAGATTTTCACAAATTGATGGAGAAACTCAACAGGCCAGGCATCATTTCTGGAGAAAATAAAAAGGTTACGCTTTGGTTTGGGAACCCTCCCTCAAACTGATTGTAGTAGAGAGGGAGCTGGGGCACAAAACTGGAAGCAAAAAGAGGCAGGACT
The DNA here is from genome assembly GCA_963514005.1 of Raja brachyura. Next base: position 5,793,279 of record OY740801.1, read on the forward strand.
AATCATGGCCGGCAACACGGCAGCTCATTCCCTGATGGGCAGATAGTTGTGTGAAGGAGGACGAGGAGGATGAAGGGTTAATGCGTAGGTGACCAGGAGCTAAGTGTTGGAACATGGCACAACAAAATTGCGGAACTATAGAAACGTGCAAAGCTTACCTCAAGCTGCTCGCGATGGGCAACGGAAAACCACGCGAGATAACATCTGGACAAATGACAGGGAACTGGTTGGAGAATAGGGAAGTGTTACAAGAATGGAGAAGTACAGAATATAGAGAGGTCCACATGTGTGCGTGTTGGAGTTTTGTTTGGAGAAGTTACCTGAAATTGGTGAATTCAATGTTGATACCATTGGGTCGTAAGCTACTCACACAGAATATGAGCCACTTTGTTTTTGTGGTTTCCAAGCCCTTGGTTTCCAGCAACCTCCATTTGGTGGGCTCAGGACTCAGGATGTTGCCAGGACTAAAGGGTCTGAGCTACAGGGAGAGGTTGAGTAGGCGGGGGCTCGATTCCTTGGAGGATGAGGGGTGATCTTATAGAGGTGTCTAAAATCATGAGAGGGATCGATCGGGTAGATGCACAGAGTCTCTTGCCCAGGCTAGGTGAATCAAAAACCAGAGGAAATAGGTTTAAGGTGAAGGGGGAAAATATTTAATAGGAATCTGTGGGGTAACGGGTGATGGGTGTATGGAACGAGTTGCCAGAGGAGGTAGTTGAGGCAACGTTTTAGAAACAGTTAGACAGCTACATGGATAGGACAGGTTTGGAGGGATATGGACCAAACACAGGTATGCGGGACTAGTGTAGCTGGGACATGTTGGTACAATGAAAACCTTTCCTACGGCAGCATCACACGCACACAGAAAGACAGTACCAGTTGTACAAGACAGTGGAATGAAAAGACTGTCAATGGGGCAGAAACTATTTCCGACAGAATAGAACCCAAAGTGGTGGAGTAACACAGCAGGTCGGGCAGCATCGCTGGAGAACATGGATCAGTGATGTTTCGGGTCCCTCCATTAATGAACTGTACGCTGCAAGGGCCAGGAAGCGGGCGGGCAAGATCATCTCTGACCCCTCTCACCCTGGCCACAAACTCTTTGAATCACTTCCCTCTGGAAGGCGACTCCATATTGTCAAAGCTGCCACAGCCAGGCATAAAAACAGTTTTTATCCACGAGTAGTTGCTCTTCTCAACAGCCAAAAATCTGTAGCCTCCCTTTGATCTGGTATTTTGTTGGTTCACATGCTTGGTCAATGGTGTTTTATCATTAAAGTCTTATTATTAATGTTTAGCGATTTCTGAGTCATTCGTAACTGTCACTGTACGTCATGTTGTTACTTGTGGGCGGAGCACCAAGGCAAATTCCTTGTATGTGAATACTTGGCCAATCAACTTACTTACTTCCTTAAGTCCCTTCTTCAGACCATGGTGGTGCAAGAAAGAAGACCATGGTACTGCAACAGGTGGTCCACAGTGTTCAGTTGCTGCGGTAGGAGTAGGGATGTGCAGGTCGGTTCAAGAACGCAGTAGTTGTGGGCAAGTTGCTGTTCCTGAACCTGATAATGAGGGTCTAATGGCATCTTTACCTCCTGCCCAAAGGTGGCAATGAGAAGAGGGCATGACCCAGATGAAGGGGATCCTCGATGGTAGATGCCACCTTCTTGAGGCAGCATCTCATGTAGATGGTTTTGATGCTGGGAGGAGCTGGGCCCGTGATGGACTGGGCTATGTCCACCACTCTCTACAACCTCCTGCCACTCCGTGCATTGCAATTGCCGCACCAGGTCTCGATACAACGCAACAGGAGATGACGGTGAAGAAAGACACAAAGTGTTGGAGTAACTCAGTGGGTCTGGTAGTTTTATAAACCAGCACCTGCAGTTATAAGGTCATAAGGGATAGGAGTAGAATTCAGACATTCGACCCATCAAGTCTACTCCGCCATTCAATCATAGCTGATCATTCCCTCCCTCCTAACCCCAGTCTCCTGCCTTCTCCCCATAACCTCTGACACCCGTACTAATCAAGAATCTGTCTACCTCTGCCATAAAAATATCCACACACGGCCTCCACAGCTGTCTGTGGCAAAGAATTCCACAGATTCACCACCCTCTGACTAAAGAAATTCCTCCTCATCTTCTTCCAAAAGAACGTCCTTTAATTCTGAGGCTGTGACCTCTAGTCCTAGACACTCCCAGCCCCAGCACCGACCCTTGCAGAACTCCAGTTCTTTGTGTCCACTTCCTATTGTAGCCCTGCGGAGATTTATTTGAGTATCGGTGTATTCAGTGACACGCTGACATGCTTCCTTGCGATTACATCTATGCAGTTTGCACAAAACGCCTGTGGACTAAGACAACAAAGTACATCAAACACAAGGTCGACACAAATTGCTGGAATAACTCAGCGGGACAGGCAGCATTTCTGGAGAGCAGGAAGGGCTGACGTTTCGAGTCGAAACACATCTTCAGACATCAAACACAATGCATGATACACATTGGCATGTTGCCCTGAGCAAAGGCAGTGGGACGCCATCCAGATGTGAAGTTACGATGGCTCTAGATGCCATTGGGAGGTCAAGAGGCAGGGTTGAAACCATCAAAGACAACAGTTCCCTCATATCAACTGCATATCTCTGCAGATCTGTCCTGGGCCCAGCACACTGATGCAATCATAACCAAAGCCCCTCAACGCCTTGTAGACTTTTGATTAGAGATACAGTGCAGAAACAATGCCCTTTCTCATCCACTCCTTACGCAGAGATTTGGAGATTTATAGAGGGCTAATTAACCCAGAAACCCGCCATCATTAGAATGTGGGATGAAACCGGAGCGCCCGGAGGAACCTCAAGTGGTCACAGGGAGAACATGCAAACTCCGCACAGACAGCATCCAAGGTCAGGATCGAACCTAGGTCTCTGGCGCTGTAAGGGAGCTGTTCTACCAGCTGCATTAATGTGCCATCCTTTAGTGCAAAGCACCCACCCCCAACAACCCTGCACCATTACCTAACCATTAAGATCATTTCATTTCAAACACAAAAAAAGTTCCACGTAGCCGGGCGGTGGAGGAGGAGGAAGAAAATGCAATACTGCAGTCACCAACGCAGACCCTGATACTGCATGCACTCTGGAGGCGAGCACGTGATGGGATTAGGGTGTGAACCATGCACATGTGCCTGACAGCCAGGGCTGATTGAAAGGACAGAACAAGTCCCAGCTAGCTGGAGGGCAAGACCAGCATGTGTTCTGCTGCAGAGCACAGGCCAGGACTTTGATGGGACAACTGCCGGGAGGCAACTGGATGGTGTGAACACAAAGACGTGATTGAGAAATCTCTCAGGTAGTCTATTTTCAAAGTTACGGAGTGTCGTGGGGTTCAGACCTAACTCGGTGCAGCTGGGAAAACCACTATTACTGCTCACATGCTCAAGGACAACACCAGGAGCCAGCATGCAATACCTGGTGCCACAAGTTGTATTTCAGTACAAGGTGCCGCACATGCCCAATGCCTAAGCAAATTTCTCCTCATCCCTTTCCCAAAGAACATCCTTTAATTCTGAGGCAATGACCTCCAGTCCTAGACTCTCCCACCAGTGGAAACATCCTCTCCACATCCACTCTGTCTAAGCCTTTCACTATTCTGTACGTTTCAATGAGGTCCCCCCCTCATTCTTCTAAACTCCAGCGAGTACAGGCCCAGTGCTGACAAACGCTTATCATAGGTTAATCCACAAATTCCCGGGATTATTCTTGCAAACCTCCTCTGGACCCTCTCCAGAGCCAGCACATCCTTCCTCAGATATGGGGCCCAAAACTGCTCACAATATTCCAACTGTGGCCTTACCAGCACCTTATAGAGCCTCAGCATTACATCCCTGTGTTTGTATGCAAGCCTTCTTTAAATAAATCCTTGCATTGAGTTAGCTTTCTTTTCTACTGACTCGGCTTGCAGACTAACTTCTTGGAAATCCTGCACCAGCTCCCAAGTCCCTTTCCACCTCCTATTTCTGGATTCTTGCCCCATTTAGAAAATAGCCTACGCTTTTATTCCTACTACCAAAATGTACGACTCCGCACTTTGCTGCACTAGATTCCATCTGTCACTTCTCTGCCCACTCTCCCAACCTGTCCAAGTCTTTCTGCAGGGTCACTGCTTTCTCTACACGACCAGCTCCTTCAACCTATATTCATATCATTCTGCAAACATTTCCACAATGCCTTCAATCCCCTTGTCTAAATCATTAAGATACAACGTGAAGAGTACCGGCCCCAGCACCGACCCTTGCAGAACTCCAGTTCTTTGTGTCCGCTTCCTATTGTAGCCCTGCGGAGGTTTATTTGAGTATTGGTGTATTCAGTAACATGCTGACATGCTTCCTTGCGATTACATCTATGCAGTTTGCACAAACCACCAGTGGACTAAGACAGCCACGTACATCTAACACAAGGTTGACACAAATTGCTGGGGTAACTCAGCGGGACAGGCAGCATTTGCAGCAGTTGGCCAAAGCAGCAGTGTGTTGTGTTTCCAGGACTGACCCATATTATCACAATGGACCTTCATCAGAAAGAGATCCAAGGTTTCTTCAACATTCCTGTCGACAACCTTCGGGCCTCACCATTTCTACTGCAATACATTCAGGATGAGGTGAGTTTGTGGGTTATGTTCCATCTTGATCGGTTGGCCAGGTGGGCTCAGGAATGGTTCTACTGCATTTGTACAGGGCTTTGGTGAGACCACACCTGGAGTATTGTGTACAGTTTTGGTCTCCTAATCTGAGGAAAGACGTTCTTGCCATAGAGGGAGTACAGAAGGTTCACCAGACTGATTCCTGGGATGTCAGGACTTTCATATGAAGAAAGACTGGATAGACTTGGCTTGTACTCGAATTTTGAAGATTGAGGGGGGATCTTATAGAAACTTACAAAATTCTTAAGGGTTTGGACAGGCTAGATGCAGGAAGATTGTTCCCGATGTTGGGGAAATCCAGAACAAGGGGTCACAGTTTAAGGATAAGGGGGAAGTCTTTTAGGACCGAGATGAGAATTTTTTTTTTTCACTCGGAGAGTGGTGAATCTGGAATTTTCTGCCACAGAAAGTAGTTGAGGCCAGTTCATTGGCTATATTTAAGAGGGAGTTAGATGTGGCCCTTGGGGCTAAAGGGATCAGGGGGTATGGAGAGAAGGCAGGTACAGGATATAAACTGAGTTGGATGATCAGCCATGATCACATTGAATGGCGGTGCAGGCTCAAAGGGCCGAATGGCCTACTCCTGCACCTATTTTCTATGTTTCTATGTTTCTATGTTTCCATTTCTGGAGATAAGGAAGGACTGACGTTTCGGGTCGAGACACATCTTCAGACATAAACACATTGCTTGATACACATTGGCACATTTCCCTGATCCAAAGCCAGAGGCAGTGGGACGCCATCCAGATGTGAAGCTGGGCACCAGCATGTCCTAATACCCGCAGTTACGATGGCTCTTGACGCCACTGGGAAGTCAAGAGGCAGGGTTGAAACCATCAAAGACAACAGTTCCCTCACATCAACTGCATATCTCTTCAGATCTGTCCTGGGCCAAGCACACTGATGCAATCATAACCAAAGCCCCTCTACTTCCATATACTTTAGACCAGAGATACAGTACAGAAACAATGCCCTTCAGTGCACCAAGTCCACACCGACCAGCGATCACCCTGTACACTAGCACTATGCTACATACACTAGGGACAATTTACTATATTTATTAAAGCCAATTAACCTACAAACCTGTCCGTCCTTTGGAGTGTTGGTGGAAACCAGAGCACCCAGAGCAAACCCACATGGTCACAGAGAGAACGTACAAACTCCGTACAGACAACACCCGAGATCAGGATCAAACCCGGGTTTCTGGCGCTATCTTGCGAATTTGAAACATGATCATTGAGGAGATTTGGTGCGTCGACGAACATTCTCTTGAACTTCTACAGGAGCTCCACAGAAGCAGCACGACCTGGTTCGGCAACTTGAAGACCCAGGAATGAAGGAGATTACAATGAGTGGTGGACACTGCATGCCATCCCCACCATCAATGGGATCTGTAGCAAATGCTGCCACATAACGGCAGGCAGTACCATCAAATATCTACACCACCTTGGCCACACACTTATTTCACTCCTATCATTGGGACGAAGGAGTCGGAAAACCAACATTCAGGTTCAGGAACAGATTCTTCACAACACCCACTGGCTCTTGGGCACCTCACAACACTAATCTCACCTATGAACCTTAAGGGCCTGTCCAACAAGCATGCAACTCTATGCGATGAACGCGATCAAACTAGAAGCGAGGGCCGCGCGGAGGTCGGGTGATCCCTGTACAGGGCCGTTCCCAACAGCATGCGCCTGCATGCGGCAAGCGCGACCAAACCGGCAGCAGGGGCCGCGCGGAGGTCGGGTGAGTGGCGCAACGCGGCGCAAAGTGAGGCGAACTTGGAGCGAAGTCTAAGGTAAGTTCGCCAGGACAGAGAGGGACACACACAGAGGGCCACGGAGCCACACACATAGAGGGTCACGGAGGCACCTACAGATAGGTTCACGGAGGCACGATGTCAGGGCGGTGTGTAAGGCGTTGAGGCGACTGCGAGCCGACAAGCCGTTGCCGCGCGGAATTTTTGGACATAGTCAGTTTTTCGGAGCCCCGCGCGGTGTCGGGACGAACTCTGCACAATTCCGCACGGCTCCGGCGATCGAAGTGGGACCGTCCCCACGACGCCGGACGGCTCAAGCGACCACGTTAGGTCGCGCTCATCGCATAGAGTTGCATGCTGGTGGGACAGGCCCTTTAGACTATCTTTGGTTGCACAAAGACAATAGACAACAGACAATAGGTGCAGGAGTAGGCCATTCGGCTCTTCGAGCCAGTGCCGCCATTCACTGTGATCATGGCTGATCGTCCACAATCAGTATCCTGTTCCTGCCTTCTCCCCATATCCCCTGACTCTGCTATCTTTAACTCTATCTAACTCGCTCTTGAAAGCATCCAGAGAATTGGCCTCCACTGCCTTCTGAGGCAGAGAATTTCACAGATTCACAACTCTCCAGGTGAAAAACTTTTTCCTCATCTCCATTCTAAACGGCCTACCCCTTATTCTAAGGACCTTGGGTTTTGTTTATGCACTAGTATGGATGCTATTAATTTATTGTTTATTTGATTATCATATATTATATACGTGTCCTGCATTTACAGGCCTGTTATGCTGCTGCAAGTAAGAGTTGGGTTGTTCTGTGGTCGGTTCGTATGATTATTAAACACCCTTGGCTTGACTCAGGACTCTAGTCCTCTTTCTCAATGATCCACATTCTCTTCCACCTCAGCAACAGAGTACTCGGACAACCTCTTGCAGAACATGAGCTTGTTTCTAAAATTGGTTTTGCAACTAATGATAGTTTTTTTTCTTTTTACTGTCTTGTATGATTTAGTTTAGTTTAGAGATACAGCACGGAAACAGGCCCTTCGGCCCATCCCGCCCGTTCACACTAGTTCCATGTTATCCCACTTTCTCATCCACTCCCTACACATGAGGGGAGATTTAGAGAGGGCTAATTAACCTACAAACCCGCACATCATTGGAATGCGCCATTACCTAGCCCTTCCGCTCATTTCAACCCTGCGCCTTTACCTAACCCTTCCGCTCATTTCATTTAATTTCAAACACAAAAAAAGTGCCACGTAGCCGGTCAGTGGAGGAGTAGGAAGAAGATGCAATACTGCAGTCACCAACGCAGACCCTGATACTGCATGTACTCTGGAGGCGAGCACGTGATGAGATTAGGGTGTGAACCATGCACATGTGCCTGACAGCCAGGGCTGATTGAAAGGACTGAACAAGTCCCAGCTAGCCCGATGGCAAGACAATGTGTTCTGCTGCAGAGCACAGGCCAGGACTTTGATGGGACAACAGCCGGGAGGCAACTGGCTGGTGTGAACACAAAGACGTGGTTGAGAAATCTCTCCGGTAGTCTACATTCAAAGTTACGGAGTGTCGTGGGGTTCAGACCTAACTCGGTGCAGCTGGGAAAACCACTATTACTGCTCACATGCTCAAGGACAACACCAGGAGCCAGCATGCGATACCTGGTGCCGCAAGTTGTATTTCAGTACAAGGTGCCGCACATGCCCAATGTCTAAGCATTGCATTGAATGCTCAAGCTGCATTACTGCATGCATTGGAGATTGCGGAAGGCTGGTGCAACGCTGGCAAACTACCTTCTACTAGATTAGGCGTGCAGTGGAAGTGACTCCACAGGGAGCAAACATGACGCCCTCACCACTCTCTTAAGGTGAGAGGAATAAGATGTAAGACGAACCTGAAGGCCAACTTGTTAAACTCAGAGGGTAGTGGGTGTATGGAACGAGCTGCCAGAGGACGTCGTTGAGGCAGGTACTATAACAACATCTAAAAGGACATTTGGACAAGTACATGGAGAAGAAAGGTTTAGAAGGATATGGGCCAAATGTGGGCAGGTGGGACTAGTGTAGATGGGAGGCACGGTGGTGCAGCGGTAGAGTTGCTGCCTTACAGCGCCAGTGACGTGGGTTTGAATCCGACTACGGGTGCTGTCCGTGCGGAGTTTAAACGTTCTTCCCGTGACTGCGTGGGTTTTCTCCGAGATCTTTAGTTTTTCCTTCCACACTACAAAGATGTACAGGTTTGTAGGTGAATTAGTTTGGTATAAGTGTACATTGTCCCCAGTGTGTATCGATGTTCGCTGGTCAGTGTGGACACGGTGGGCTGAAGTGCCTGTTTTTGTGCTGCATCTCTAAACTAAAACTAAATGAAGATTCAAGATTCAAGGGAGTTTATTGTCGCGTGTCCCTGATAGGACAATGAAATTCTTGCTTTGCTTCAGCACAACAGAACATAGTAGGCATGAAACTGAAGAGCCCAGCTACTCAAACAGCTTCTGTGGAAGGAGAAACTAATTAAACATGTGGAGGGACCCTTCCTCAGAATGGGCTAAGGGTGAGGGGATTACAATTTCCAAAATCTAGTTGATTGTAAAAATCAATCCAAGTGGAGTGATGAGGTGGCCAGCATAGACAAGTCGGGCTGAAGGGTCTGCTTTCATGCCCCTTGACGCTATGAATAGAGAGAGACAGCAATTATCTTGCCACCTCATCACTCAACTTGGATTGACTTTTCCAATCAAACTAGACTTTTGGAGATTGCAATCCTCTCACCCCTTAAATGCATTCTGCGGTAGGGTCCCTCCAAACTTTGAACTAGTTTCTCCTTCCACAGATGCTGTTTGAGTAGCTGGGCTCTTCAGCGGTTCATTGCTTGCACTTGTAATTCATTTACTTTTGTTGGCAATAAAATGCTGAATGGACAACAAATTCACTATTCTAAGGACATATCAATCCAAAATAAATATGTAATCAGCACGTATCTAAGCGAATCACTATCATTTTTGTGCAAGATGCACAGCGAGCAGGTAGAGCCGCTGCTTCATGGCGCCAGAGACCCAGGTTCGATCCTGACCTCAGGTGCTGTCTGTGTGTGGACTTTGCACCTTCTCTCTGTGGCCTGGGCTTTCTCCGGGTGCTGCGGTTTCCTCCCACATCTCAAAGACAAGCTGGGTTTCCAGGTTAAATGGCCCCTGTAAATGCCCCTGGATGATACGAGAGAAGGATCTCCACAGTGAGCAGGTGATCGACGGTCAGCATGGACTCAGTGGGCTGAAGGGCCTGTTTCCATGCAGTACATTTCATTCAATCAATGCACTCAAGCCCCAGCCGTGCCCAGCGGCCATAGAAAGCAGGTATCGTAACCATGGACACCGCCTGCTCCCTCTCCTTGGACCAGGCATGAAGTCAGCCAGGGAGAGGGGCAGACAATTGTCCTGGGTAGAGTCCTCGACTGCCCGCTGCCATGACCCAACAATGGCCAAATCTGGCCCACCCCCAACTCATATCCATCTTTCTCCCCCCACTAACATCAGCCGAACAAGGGTCCCGACCCAAAACTGCACTTCTCCATGTCCTCCAGAGATTCTGGCATGACCCACTGAGTTACTCCATGAACTTTGTGGGTTTTATTTAATGTTTCTTCTGCCCAGACCATCAAAATGGAAAGAGAAGTTTGCCATCAAAACCCTCTGGGAAAGTTTTTTTTTAATCTTCTGAGAGCAAATATAGTTTTGTGTAACAAACGTGTTCTCAGCTTACTGTAATGATAAATCACAAGACTCCCGACTAAAAATTATTCAATAGAGTCCTAATAGAGTCATACAGCACGGAAACAGGCCCTTTGGCCCATCTTCCCCATGTTGACCAAGATGCCTCATCTACACTAGTCCCACCTGCCCGTGTTTGGGCCATATCATAAGGTCATGTGAAAAGAGTAGCGAATTAGGCCATTCGGCCCATCAAGTCTACTCCGCCTTTCAATCGTGGCTGATCTACCTCTCCCTCCAAAATCTATTCACCTGCCTTCTTCCCGCAAACCTTTGACATATCCCTCTAAACCTTTCCTATCCTTGTCCCTGTCCAATGTCTTTTAGTGCCCTTACACCTCTGTTTATTCACATTGATTTGAGTGGCTTGTTGTTTGTATTATATTGAAATCAATTTGATTTATAGTGGGATGAAAGCCATCTTGTAGTCATCAGGGCAACAAGCGGGTCACCGCATCAGGTGAATTTGTTTTTATAATAGACTGTTTTTGTTATCTTTCTGAAACCGGTTGAGTGATTCAGTGTGAAGACCTGTTCCAATGAACACACTGTAAACAGAACTAATTTCATTTGCAATTAAGTGATCATTGAGGACTTGTTACACCCCAATTATGCCCAACCCACATAAAGAGAAAAACTCTCCTCTGAACACCTCCCTCTTGCCTCCAGTTACAAACCCAGGCACGCAAGAACTCACCTGCACACAAAGTGTCATGCAGATTGATGGAACGGTTCATTCAGGTTCTGGATGAGTCAGTTAGGCAGGGCGGTGGAGATGGTGTTTGGAACACTTGCCTTCCTGGGGAAGGGCATTGAGTACAAACGTTGGGACACCATGATGCAGATGTACAAGTCATTGGTGAGACCACACTGGGAGTACTGTGTGCAGATCTGGTTGCCCAGCTATAGGAAGGACGTCATTCATTGTTCTTTATCTCTCTACATCATTGTCTATATCTCTTGTTTCCTTTATCCCTAACCAGTCTGAAGAAGGGTCTCGACACGAAACGCCGCCCATTCCTTCTCTCCAGAGATGCTGCCTGTCCCGCTGAGTTACTCCAGCTTTTTGTGTCTATCCATAGGAAGGATGTCATTTTGGAAAGGGTGCAGTACAGATTCACCAGGATGTTAGTTACCCTGGGCTTGCGGGATTGAGTAACAGGGAGAGGTTGGATAAGCTGGGACTTTTTCCTTCAGCGTAGAAGGCTGACGGGCGATCTTATTGAAGGTCGTGAGGGGCATGGATAAAGTGAACACTCACACAGTCGTTTTCCCAAGGTAGAGGATTCTAAAACTAGAGAGCAAAGACTTAGTGAGAGAGAGGAGAGATTTAAGGCAGTCCTCAGGAGCAACTCAAATGTTAGTCCGTATCTGGAACAAACGGCCAGAGGAAGCTTTTAAAAGACATTTGAACAAATATATCGACTGTTTTCGCATCAACATTTTCAATAAAATCTTTTGTTTAAAGTAACCGGTGATTAAAGTGGCTTAATGGGTTAAAATCAATAGAATTCAACAGAAACCCAGAGTTAGAAGGCTGCAAATTTTGAAGGGCGGGGCTCTGTAACAGAAGCCACAGACATGTCAGGTCTACAATTAGGGGCTAGGAAGCTGCCAGAAATAGAAGAGGTGCAGCGTATCTCAACGCGAGGGAGCGGTGAAGGGAGGTGGCACCTGCAGAGTGATCCAGGGTGAAAGGACAGTCATTTACAGCAGGTTCAGGCAAGAAGCAAGAACAATACAGGAAAACAAGAGCGTGAGAGAGAGAGAGAGAGGGAGAGAGAGAGAGATGGGGGGTGGGGAGGGAGAGAGAGACAGAGAGAGACAGACACAGAGACAGAGAGAGAGAGAGAGAGAGTGTGACAGAGAGAGGGGGTGTGGAGGGAGAGAAGAAGAGAAAGAGAGAGAGAGAGAGGGGGGTGGGGAGGGAGAGAAAGAGAGAGAGAGAGAGAGAGAGAGAGACAGAGAGAAAGAGAGAGAGAAAGAGAGAGAGGGAGAGAGCGAGGGAGGGGGGGATGGGGAGGGGGAGAAGAGAGAAAGAGAGAGAGGGAGAGGGAGAGAGAGAATGAGGGACAGAGGGAGAAAGAGAGAGGCAGGGGGGAGGGCATAAAAGAGAAACAATATGAGGGAACGACAGCATGAGAGTGAGAGTGAGAGAGATAGAGAGAGAGTGGACAAAATAAAGTAAAAGTATTCGTGAGAGAAAAAGAGAGCGCGAGCGATGGAAAGCAGAATAATTGTAAATGTTAGCTTGAATCTGAACCAGAAACACCACCCAATACATGAAATCAATGCTATCCTTGAATTTAGGCAATGCTGACCTTCCAAATACTCCAAAGTACAATAGGAAATAATAACACCTCCCAAAGTGTATCTATATATATCCCAGAACAGAGGTGAGAGCCAGAGTGGACAAAGGGGAATGGACAGTGTGCCATGCATAGTGTGGTGACCTCCCCGAGATCTCCTCTGCCACATTGGACCAACAAGGCACCTCAGGGCGATGCCCCAATTGGCATTAACCTCAGGATGACAAAGATTGACTTTGGCTTCAGTTGAATGCATCAATTTCATTCAGGGCCCGCAATCATTCCGTGTTTCCAATGTGGTTTCAGGCAGGTACATGTGCCTGTCTAAATGTTTCTTATACGCCGTGATAGCACCTGCCCCACCGATCTCCTCCGGAGGTTCGTCCCATACAACCCACCACCCTTTGTGTAAAATGTTGACCCCTCAGGGAGGAGATAGTGTGAGGAATAGAACGTGTAACGGCAGTAGGGGAATTCGAGAACCAGAGGGCGTAGATTTAGGGTGAGGGGGATTCCCCCTACTGCGGTTACACGTTCTATTCCTCGCACGGTTTTGTACACCTCTGTGAGTTCACAGCCCAATCCTCCTGCGCTCGGAGGAATGGACACCTCGCCTGACTTACCTCTCCCTGCAGCTCAGGCCCTCGAGGCCTTGCAACATTCTCATAAATCCTTGTATTCAGAAACAGGATAAGCCTGCTTCTTGTTTAAAACGTAAATTCTATCCTTAAACAATAGACAATAGACAATAGGTGCAGGAGTAGTCCATTCGGCCCTTCGAGCCAGCACCGCCATTCAATGTGATCATGGCTGATCATCCCCAATCAGTACCCCGTTCCTGCCTTCTCCCCATATCCCCCTGACTCCGCTATCTTTAATAGCCCTATCTAGCTCTCTCTTGAAAGCATCCAGAAAACCGGCCTCCACCGCCCTCTGAGGCGGAGAATTCCACAGACTCACAACTTTCGGTGCGAAATAGTGTTTCCTCGTCTCTGTTCTAAATGGCTTACCCCTTATTCTTAAGCTGGTTCTGGACTCCCCCAACATCGGGAACATGTTTCCTGCCTCTAGCGTGTTCAAACCCTTAAGGGCCTGTCCCACTGTACGAGGTAATTCAAGAGTTCTCCCGAGTTTTCCCCTGATTCGAACTCGGAGAATGTCCGTAGCGGGTCCGTAGGAATTCGTGGATGTCTCGTGGCGGCTCGTACGAGTAAAAAATAACAAATTTTTTCATCACGAGTATTTTTTTACTCGTGGACATTTTTCACAGTGTTGAAAAAACGTCACGAGTTTACCGGAATTCCCGAGTACCTACCGTTACTCGTACGAGCCGCTACGTGACACCCACGAACTCCTACAGACCCGCTATGGACATTCTCCGAGTTCGAATCAGGGGAAAACTCAGAAGTGGAAACCTCGTACAGTGGGACAGGCCCTTTAATAATCTTATATGTTTCAATAAGATCCCCTCTCATCCTTCTAAACAGTTGTTATTAGTTTAGTTTAGTTTAGAGATACAGCATGGAAACAGGCCCTTTGGCCCACCGAGTCCGCGCCGACCAGCGATCCCCGCATACTTGTACATCTTTGGAGTGTGAGAGGAAACCGAAGATCTCAGTGAAAACCCACGCAGGTCACGGGGAGAACATACAAACTCTGCACAGACAGTGCTCCTGGTCAGGATCGAATATGGAACTGCGGTGCTGCAAGCGCTGTAAGGCAGTAACTGTACCGCTGCGCCAACATGGCCGCCAGTACTTGGGATGCAGGGCCTGAAAAGATGATGGAAGAACTCTGTTACCTGTGTTTTGCTCCAAGTTGTGAAGCTTCGTAGGTTATGGAGATTCCATTGCATCCGATGAGTCTCCAGTTATGGAGAATGCTACAATATGGATTTGTTTGTGTCAGCTACATACAACTAATAAAGGGTTTGATAGCTCGGACACACAAGAAACCGCAGATGCTGGAATCGTGAGCAAAACACAAAGTGCTGGAGAAACTCAGCGAGCCACACAGCAACCATGGAGGGAATGGGCTGACAGTGTTTTGGCTCGGGACCTTTCTTCAGACTGATGGAGTGGTGGCGAGAAGGCAGGAAGAAAGTGCGGGCAGGGCAAAGCGTGCCAAGTAATAGGTGGATGCAGGTGAGGGAAAAGGGGGTGGGTTGATTGGTAGATGGTTGCAGATCGTGGCAAAGGCTGGAGGTGAAAAGGAGACAAAATGGTATCAGATAAAGTGAGAGGAGGAATGAAAGAGAGGAGAGAAGGGAACATGGGACTTGGGGATGGGAGTGGAATGTACAGAGGCAAAATCAGCTGGGTGACTGGCATTGTGTGAGATGGTGGAATTTTAATAACCTGGTTCCCTTTCAATATCACATCCAAATAAATTATTTTACAAGCGAGTGCATCTGAGGAAGGATCCGTCTCTAAATGTTGCCTGTCCATTCGCTCCACAAATGTTACCTGACCTGCTGAGTTCCTCCAGCACTTTGTGTTTTACTCAAGGTTCCATCATCTGCGGTTTAGATTAGTTTAAAAATACAGCACGGCAGCAGGCCTTTCTGCATCGGCCAGTGATCCCTGTACACTAACACAATCCTACACACACTAGAGACAATTTTCCCGAAGCCAATTAACCTACTTGGAGTGTGGGTGGGAACAGGACAAAACCCACACAGGTCAGAGTGAGAACGTTCAAACTCCGTACAGACAGCACCCGTAGTCAGGATCGAACCCGGGTCTCTGGCGCTGTGAGGCAGCAGCTCCATCGCTGTGCCACCGTGCACAACCGACTAAATTTTGTCGTCAGGTGGAAACATTGGATCACAATAGTCCAAAGCAATGTATCAGACCCACAGACACAAGGAACAGGAGATGGTAGCTTAATACAAACATAGAATTCTCCAATTTTCAGAAATGGGCCTGTCCCACTTGGCCGTCATTTATGCAACAGGCCGGTAGTGACTGACGCTTGACGGTCGCGCGCGTCATCATGCGTCCGCACGGCCGTCTGGAGCGCGTGACGTCATTTGAAGATAGACACAAAATGCAGGAGTGACTCAGCGGGACTGGCAGCATCTCCGGAGAGAAGGCATGGATGATGTTTCAGGTCGAGACACTTCTTCATTGAATTGAATCCAACATCTCCAAGTTTGCGGATGACACTAAGCTGAGGGGTAGTGTTAGGTGTGAGGAGGATGCTAGGAGGCTGCAAGGTGACTTGGATAGGCTGGGTGAGTGGGCAAATGCATGGCAGATGCAGCATAATGTGGATAAATGTGAGGTTATCCACTTTGGTGGCAAAAACAGGAGGGTAGACTATTATCTGAATGGTGGCAGATTAGGAAAAGGGAGATGCAACGAGACCTGGGTGTCATGGTACACCAGTCATTGAAAGTAGGCATGCAGGTGCAGCAGGCAGTGAAGAAAGCAAATGATATGTTGGCATTCAGAGCTAAAGGATTTGAGTATAGGAGCAGGGAGGTTCTACTGCAGTTGTACAGGTTTTGGTGAGACCACACCTGGATTATTGTGTACAGTTTTGGTCTCCAAATCTGAGGAAAGACATTCTTGCCATAGAGGGGGTATAGAGAATGTTCACCAGACTGATTCCTGGGATGTCAGGACTTTCATATGAGGAAAGACTGGATAGACTCGGCTTGTACTCACTAGAATTTAGAAGATCTTATAGACTTACAAAATTCTTAAGGGGTTGGACAGGCTAGATGCAGGAAGATTGTTCCCGATGTTGGGTAGGTCCAGAACAAGGGGTCACAGTCTACGGATAAGGGGTAATTCCTTTAGGACCGAGATAGGGAAAACATTTTTCACACAGAGAGTGGTGATTCTCTGGAATTCTCTGCAACAGAAGGTAGTTGAGGCCAGTTCATTGACTATATTTAAGAGGGAGTTAGATGTGGCCCTTGTGGCTAAAAGGATCAGGGGGTATGGAGAGAAGGCAGGTACAGGATACTGAGTTGGATGATCAGCCATGATCATATTGAATGGCGGTGCAGGCTCGAAGGGCTGAATGGCCTACTCCTACACCTATTTTCTATGTTTCTATGTTTCAGTCGGAAGAAGGGTCTCGACCCAAAACGTCACCCATTCCTTCGCTCCAGAGATGCTGCCGGTCCCGCTGAGTTACTCCAGCATTTTGTGTCTATCTCGAATCGTCTTGGCCCCGCTCTTTTTTTTTTTTTTTTTTTTTTTTTTTACAAAATGTTTTAATCAAACAAACAAATACAATTACAAACACAATCAAAGAATGCCTAAACTGGCATCTTACAAAGAAATTTCAAATTAAAACATTAACATTTTCATCAATAAAACATTCCACCCCCTGCGGTGACCAGCGCTCACAGAAGGCCCCCACAGTCCCTGTGGACACCGCGTGTTCCCTCTCCAGGGACACGCGGGCGCGGACATAACCCCGGAAAAGGGGCAGGCAGTCGACTGCTGTGCGTCCGTCGACTGCCCGCTGCCTGGACCCGCGAATGGCCATCTTCGCCAGGCCCAGGAGCAGACCGACAGGGAGACCCCCTCCTCCCTCCCGACCCTTCCCCCCTCTGTATCGGGTGCCCAAAAATAAACAGTGTTGGGCTAAAATGGAGCCAAAACTTGAGGAGCAGCCCCTTAAGATACTCAAACAGGGGCTGCAACCTCTCACACTGCATGTACATATGGAACACGGACTCCTCCTCGCCGCAGAAGTGACAGGCGGCGGACGAGTCCGTGAACCGGCTCAAATACTTGTTACAGGCCACAGCTTTGTGCAACACTCTCCACCCCAGGTCCCCAATGTAAAGGGGAAGGACTCCCTTGTAGAGAGACCTCCACTGGGGACCGCTCCCCTCGTCATGTAACACGGACCGCCAGGGTGTGTCAGGACGGAAGACGAGGGCGAGGAAGTGGAGAGTGTGCAAGAGCAGCCTGTACAACACACGCCTCTCCGCCTCACGGCACGGCACGCTGGGCATCTCGGAAAGGCGGCTCATGTTGCATGGGGCCGGCTCTCGGGGAGGGACCCGGGCCATGGGTCCTATGAACAATTCCGATTGAGCGGGGGTAAGCCCATCCGGAATCGCTCCACGCACACGCCTCTCCTGGACACCCACCGTCACAGCCACAACACCCCCCTCCCCCTGAGGAGCAGCGCCCTGGCTGAAGGTGACCAAATTCCTGGCCTTCAGGAGGTCACGGTAAAAGCCAGGCAACTCCCGCCTAGCGCGTCGACTCATACCCGCTACTGGGAGCCGTGAGCCCTCTTGAAGGCAGCGCCCCTGGCGGAAAAAGTACGTTGCCAGCATGTGCCATTTAGGAGGGTAGTCTGTGTAGACGTACCTCCGCAGGGTCCTGAGTCGGAGAGCCGCCACCTGGGTATGAATACAGACCAGCGCCTGACCGCCCTCCGCCAACGGGAGACTCAGAACCCCAGCAGAGACCCAGTGGTTCCTCTCACCCCAGAAGAAGTTAACCAATCTCCTCTGTAACCTGATTATAAATAAAGAGGTTGGGACCAAAGTGGCTAGCCGGTACCACAGCATAGAGGCCACCAGCTGGTTTATAACCACAGCCCTGCCCCGGTAAGAGAGCACACCAAGGAGGCCTGACCAACGTCCCAGCCGGGCGATGACCTTCGCCTCCAGCTCCTGCCAGTTCGCCGGCCATGCCCCCTCAGTGGGACTCAGGTAGACCCCCAGATAGAGGAGGTGCGTGGTGCTCCATGCAAAACCTGCCATCTCCTCCGGCAGGGAGTCCACCTCCCACTGACCCACCAACAGACCAGAACACTTCCCCCAGTTGATCTTGGCAGAGGATGCAGCCGAGAAAACCTGCTGGCACTCACGCATCCTCCGCAGGTCAACAGGGTCAGTGAACATCAAAAGGACATCATCGGCGTAGGCCGAGAGAACCACCTCCATCCCCGGCCCCGGCAAAGCCAGGCCTGTCAACCGCCTCCGGAGTAGGCACAGGAATGGCTCTACACAGATGGAATACAGCTGGCCGGACATGGGACATCCCTGACGAACCCCCCTCCCAAAGGGAATGGGGGCCAATAAAGAGCCGTTGACCTTAACAAGGCACTCTGCAGCAGTGTATAAAAGTCGGATCCAGGCCACGAAATGCGGTCCAAATCCGAACGCCTGCAGAGTCCCAAGAAGGTAGTTGTGCTCCACCCTGTCAAACGCCTTCTCCTGGTCAAGGGAGAGATAGGCGACTGACTGTCCAGCCCCCTGGGACAGGTGGATCAGGTCCCGGAGCAGATGGATATTGTCCTGGATGGACCGGCCTGGGACTGTGTAGGACTGGTCAGGGTGGATCACCTGGGACAGCACGGGACCCAGGCGATTCACCAATGCCCGTGCAAAAACTTTATAGTCCGTGCTGAGGAGAGAGACCGGGCGCCAGTTCTTCAAAAGGCGGAGATCGCCCTTTTTGGGCAGCAGGACAACTACCGCCCTGCGCCACGAGAAGGGCATCTTCCGAGTCGCCAGGCTCTCCCCCAGGACCTTCATATAGTCACCACCCAGGACATCCCAGAAGGCTCTAAGGTACTCCACAGTCAGTCCATCCAGCCCTGGAGACTTGCCCCCCCTGAGCTGGTGCAAGGCACCAGTCAACTCCTCCAGAGTTAGGGGATCATCCAGCTGTTCAGCCACATCATTGCACACAGCGGGTAAGCCCTCCCACAGGACCTCTTGCGCCTCCCTACTCGATGTGCCTGCCGAGAACAGAGTCCTGTAGAAAGACCGAACCGAGGCACCAATGCTCTCTGGATCCGTGACAGAGGAGCCATCATCCGCAAGCAACTCTACAAGCTGCCTGCGGGCTCCACGCCCCTTCTCCAGAGAAAAGAAAAAGGGGGAGGCTCGGTCCAGATCGTGCAACATCTGGACTTGCGACCTCACATACGCGCCCCGGGACTTCCTAAGCTGTAAGTCCCTCAACGCCCCCTTCTTCTCCTGGTACTCCTCCCACTCACACGAAGCCCCACCAGTCTGATCCAGACGAGCCTCCGAGTCGAGCAACTCTCTCTCAAGCCGTCCGATCTCAGAGTCCCGCCCCTTGGTCGATCCCCTCGCGTAATCCTGGCAAAACAGACGGACGTAGGCCTTCCCCACGTCCCACCACTGCCTTAGGGACAGGAAACGCCCCTGCCTCTCTCTCCACCTCGCCCAGAACTGCCTGAAGGAATCCCGGAATCGGCGATCCTCCAGCAGCTGGCTATTAAAATGCCAGTACGCGGACCCGGCCCGTGTGCGCGTCGGGATAAAAACCACTCGCACCAGGCAGTGGTCCGAGCATGGCGCCGGCCGCATGGAGGCCGCCGAAACACAGGAGACATAGGCCTTGGACACGTATAAACGATCAATACGGGAACCACCACCCTCAAACCTGTACGAGAAGGCGTTAGAGTCCGGATGGAAATTCCGCCAAACATCTACCAGCTCAAAGGAGTCCACCATCTCCCTTAAATACTTTACTGCAGCCGGGTCACGCTGAACGCCAGTACGATCTCTCACCTCGAGTGTACAATTGAAATCTCCCCCCAGGAAAACACACTCCCCACGGTCGATAGTGTTCAACAGCGTGGTCACTTCCCTTGTTAAACGCGTCTGCATTGCGCCGATCTTGGGGGCGTACACATTAATGAAGTGTAATGGCATGCCATCCAAACGCACGGCCAGATACAGCAAACGGCCTGGTACAATGTCCTGCACTTTGAGGATCTCCGGCTGGAAAGACGGGGCCAACAGGAAGGCCACTCCACTTGAATGGGAGCTGACATGGCTCATGTAGACCCCCCCTTCCCACTCCAGGAGCCAGGTGGGTTCATCACTAGCCACAGTGTGTGTTTCCTGCAGGAAGCTCACCGCGTACCCCCCGTCCCTGAGCACTGAGAGATGGTGAAACCTACGGAGAGACCCCCTGCCCCCATTGATATTAAGGCTGGCTATAGTGAGCTTCATTTTGAGTGTACACTAGATCTTTACTAGACTAGAGTGTACACTAGAGTATTGCGTACAGTTCTGGTCTCCAAATCTGAGGAAGGACATTATTGCCATAGAGGGAGTGCAGCGAAGGTTCACCAGACTGATTCCTGGGATGTCAGGACTGTCTTATGAACAAAGACTGCATAGACTCGGTTTATACTCTCTAGAATTTAGGAGATTGAGAGGGGATCTTATAGAAACTTACAAGATTCTTAAGGGGTTGGACAGGCTAGATGCAGGAAGATTGTTCCCGATGTTGGGGAGGTCCAGGACAAGGGGTCACAGCTTAAGGATAAGGGGGAAATCCTTTAGGACCGAGATGAGAAGGAATTTTTTCACACAGAGAGTGGTGGGTCTCTGGAATTCTCTGCCACAGAGGGTAGTTGAGGCCAGTTCATTGGATATATTTAAGAGGGAGTTAGATGTGGCCCTTGTGGCTAAGGGGATCAGAGGGTATGGAGAGAAGGCAGGTACGGGATACTGAGTTGGATGATCAGCCATGATCATATTGAATGGCGGTGCAGGCTCGAAGGGCCGAATGGCCTATTCCTGCACCTAATTTCTATGTTTCTATGTTTCTATGTTTACCAGCCCCCAGTGAAGGAGTGGAGCCGCCCATAGCGTTCTGCCCTCTCTTTAGGGACTTAAACAGCTCTTAGAACTGGCGCCTCTCATTTCTTAATAGCCCCGCCTGCTTTCCCTTCTTCTGAAGGATGGCATAAATAGACCGCATGGGCACCCTCAGGTCCGACCAGCGGTCCACAGCCAAAACCACCTTGTTCCTACTCCCTCTCGTGTCCCTTAAGAACTTCCGAAGTTCCCAGACTTCGACAAGTCGAGACACGGGGCCGCGGGCGGGGCATTCCGTCAACTCACTGTCGACGGACTCCGCATACCCCTCCTCCTCACACTCAATGTCCGAGCCCGAGTCCGGAAGGTTGCAACTTTCAGCTGCCTCGCTCACCCCTCCCTGTGAGATGGGCGTTCCAGCCACATCACACGGTCCCTCCTCTGTCACCATCCCACCCCCAGGATCAGTGACAGGGGCAGGTACCGGTGCCTCTGACTGCAGCAAGCTATCTGCTAATTGGCCAGTCTCCTGTGCGCTTCCACCGCCCTCTGTATCCGGATTGGGACCCGTGAAGTCGGAGCAAGTCTCCGGGTCTTGCTGCAAACGGGCCTGTCTAGAGTCCGACCGAAGGACACAATCCGAACCGACCTTGCCCTCCTCCACACCCAGGCTTCCCGCCCCAGCACCGTCACCCAGAGAGTCCCCGTCCTCCACCACCAGGTGAATCACCTCGCTGTGGCCCTCAGGAGCCGATGTTACTGGAGTCTCCCTTGCTCCCTCAACCAGTGGGGCATCACACCCCTCAACTGGGCTTGTAGCCTCAACGAGGAGCTCAGGCTGGGGACCCACCCCTACACCCAAGTCCCCCCCTTCAGGCTGCCCCTGGTCATCCACTAAGCTAGCAGACGTGCTCTCTGGGGAAACAGCCCCCAAGGGTAATGTATCGCCATTCTCAGGTGGTCCCTGCACTACAGAGGCATCCTCCCCCTCAGAGGAAGCGTGCCCTGGATCCCCCACCTCAACAGGAGGGGAAGGCCCCCATTCAGGTTGCTCCTGAACTTCAGGGCCCTTCTCTGTATCAGAGGACCCATGTCTCCTCCTCTTCCAACCACTGGCGTGCGGTGGTACGGCGAGCTCCATTGCGGAAGCCTCGACCTCCACACTACCATCTACCTGTTTAACCTTTCCAGCCCCCCGTTGGACCCTAGGGCCCTTATTCATCCCTGGGCCCAAGGGATCGCCTTTCTTCTTTTTCTTGACTTTCCTCCCCCCCTGACTCTCCCAACCCTCCCCGTCCACCCCACGCACTTCACCTGCGTCCACCTCCACAGGTACGGGACATGGGGGTGGTGGGGGAATGGGGGGTGGGGGTAGGGGAATAAAGCCTTCACGGGCTACCGTGGTAGAACCAGCAGCCCCAGATGGGCCGGCAATGCTCCCCCAGGCCACCGTGATAGAACCAGCAGCCCCAGATGGGCCAGCAGTGGACTCCCGAGCCACCGTGGTGGAACTGGCATCCCGGGTCCTGGGACAATTCCGGCGAAAATGCCCCACCTTTTTGCAAGCATGACAACGCACTTGGCCCGCATTCCAGAACACACGATAGGAGAAATCATCCACCTCCACATCAAAACTCCCCTCCGTGTCCATCCCCTGTGCCATCTGTATATACACGCGACGCTTGAACGTATATATATGCCGCATCTCAGGATCGTCAAACCTATACAACAGTTTGGTGAGCCCCGACCGCACCTCCCCCAGCTTCCTTACATGTGGGAGCAGGAGCGCATCCGGAACAAAAGTGGGAACATTGGACAGAATGACCGGCAACACGGGACCCCCCCATGGGTCCACCGCCACGAAATTCCCGCCTGCTGTTACCCCCCTTTCCAGAGCCAGAGCCACTGCCTGTTCAGTCTTCAGTAGAACAACAACCTTCCCACTGACCACCGCGCCCGAGACTATGGCTTTCTTGCCAACAGTCTCACCCAGCGCATCTAGAAAAGCCTTAAAGGGCAGGTTGCTCTGCACGTACATTTTTACCCCATGTGTGCGCCCCATCAACTCATGGCCCTCAGTCTCAGAGACTGCCGACCGTGCGACAGCTGCATAACTCTGAGGGGTCGCCATCTTTAGGGCGTGGCACAACACACAAAGTATCAGTACTTTTAAATCAAAGCAGTCTTTCTGCTGTTGCTGCACCTCCACTCTTTTGCAGCAGTTCAGTATCTTGTGAAGGCTTTCTTGGCAAAGCAACAGAAGCAGTCTCCTCCTGATAAGAAAGGAATGTCTGTGTCAATCCTCCCGCCGTCAAAAATGGAGCTTCTGGAGGCTTCTTCCCCAGGTCTCCGTCGCCTCCCCGACTTCAACGAAATCCAAGGCACTGTTGCCGTTCTTACCCAGCACACCTGGACCGGGCAAGTCGGTGTGGGAGGGAGCTTTCCAATGTTACTGACCACAAACACCGCTCCAGACTCAGCTCCCACCAGTTCAAGTGAATCTTGGCCTTCCGCCAGCCACTGCCGCTCCTACGACCTTCCAGAAACACACAGACAATCCTCACTAATTAGAGGAATCCTTGAACAAAGAAAGTCTCTGCAGTCCGACAAAGCTCTGAACGCAAAGTCGGAATGCTTTCAATCCTCCCCAACGTCCAAAAAGTTCATTAAATCCTCCCCGCCAGCAGAGCAGCTCCTCTCCTGGCCCCGCTCTGGGAGTAGGAGTGGTGGCGGATCCAGAGTCTCAGGCCGAGCTCGGCGATCGTTTGCCTGCTGTTGGAGGTGAGACGTTGCGCCGTGCCAGGGTCTTGGGCCTGTCCCACTTTGGCCGTCAGTTACGCGACAGGCCGGTGGCGCGCGATGATTTCGTGCCAACACTCCTCCACACCACTCCATGTGCCCGTCCCACGCTACCCACACGCTACCCACACGCTAGCAGGTCATGTAAATAGCACGCGAATGACGGCCAAGTGGGACAGGCCCTTAACTAACCTACAAAAAAAACCCTCACCCCCACCCCCCCCCAATGCATTCGGAAGACTTTACAGTTGTCCACATGGTTGTGTTCTGCAATAAATCTTCTTACTTAGTTCTGCA
This sequence comes from Raja brachyura, assembly GCA_963514005.1. The sequence goes on from OY740801.1 coordinate 5,817,481, forward strand.
ATACTCGGTACACAAAACATTGGTTAATCTTTGAGATTTATTATTTGAACTCCTGCAATTGCAACACAGGTAACAACGCCCTGACGTGAAGCCCAGAACCAGCTGAGCAGGTTCAGGGAGAGGGAGCTAGAAGTTGTTTGTAAATGGTGCTTCGCCCAAATTTAACATTCCTACACTGACTGAGACTGCTCAAATAGCATTCCCAGAGGAATGGAAACATCATGTTTTCAGGACATTAAGCAGTTTACGGAGAGAGCAAACCGCTGTAGCATATCAGATGTGAAGTCAGAGAAAAATGCTGGAGTAACAGATGACACTCTGAGTCAGGTCCCTTCCACAGACTGGTTGTGGTAGTGGGGGAGAGAGCTGGAAAATAGAGAGTTTGGGCAGAACAAAGCCTGGCAAGCGATAGGTGGAAGAGAGGCACAAAAAGCTGGAGTAACTCAGCGGGACAGACAGCATCTCTGGAGGAAAGGAATAGGTGACATTCCGGTTCAGACTGAAGAAGGGTTTCGATCCAAATCATCACCTATTCCTTTTCTCCAGTGATGCTGTCTCTCCCGCTGAGTTACTCCAGCTTTTTGTGCCTATCCTCGGTTTATCCAGCATCTGCAGTTCCTTCCTACACAAGTGATAGGTGGGGGGTTTGATTCATTTATCACCTTTGTATCACAGTCGTTCGTGCCTTTTAGCTGGCAATATGTGTGACGCATTGAACAGCAGTAAACCACATAGGATGAGACGGAGATTCTTCTCACAGGCCGTCAGGACTGTAAATTCTTATCTCACCAGGGATTCATTTGCTGTTGTGTTGTGTCTTATAAAAAAAAAATTTCTAACATGTAAATACAGATTCTGTTCTATCCTGTTCTGTAGTTTTTGCACAATCCACAGGCGTTGCCACTGGCATTTCACTGCACAGTATGTGAAAAATAAAGTTGAGGACTTGACTTGACTTGACTTAGAGATCCATGGATAATTCATCACATATCAAGAAACGTCACCAATCCATTCCCTCCACAGATGCTGCCGGACCCGTTGAGTTCCTCCACACTGAGGATAAATGTGGATAAATATGATGTACAGCAGGCAGTGAAGAAAGCAAATGGCATGTTGGCCTTCATAACAAGAGGAGTTGAGTACAGGAGCAAAGAGGTCCTTCTGCAGTTGTACAGGGCCCTGGTGATACCACACCTGGAGTATTGTGTGCAGTTTTGGTCCCCTAATCAGAGGAAGGACATTCTTGCGATTGAGGGAGTGCAGCGTAGGTTCATCAGGATAATACTTGGGATGGTGGGACTGTCATATGTTGATAAAGTGTAGCAGCTGGGCTTGTGTACTCTGGAATTTAGAAGGATGAGAGAGGGTCTTACTGAAACATATAAGATTATTACGGGTTTGGACACGCTAGAGGCAGGAAACATGTTCCCGGTGTTGGGGGAGTCCAGAACCAGGGGGCACAGTTTAAGAATAGAAACATAGAAACATAGAAATTAGGTGCAGGAGTAGGCCATTCGGCCCTTCGACCCTGCACCGCCATTCAATATGATCATGGCTGATCATCCAACTCAGTATCCCGTACCTGCCTTCTCTCCATACCCTCTGATCCCCTTAGCCACAAGTGCCACATCTAACTCCCTCTTAAATATAGCCAATGAACTGGCCTCAACTACCCTCTGTGGCAGAGAGTTCCAGAGACCCACCACTCTCTGTGTGAAAAAAGTCCTTTTCATCTCGGTCCTAAAGGATTTCCCCCTTATCCTTAAGCTGTGACCCCTTGTCCTGGACCTCCCCAACATCGGGAACAATCTTCCTGCATCTAGCCTGTCCAACCCCTTAAGAATTTTGTAAGTTTCTATAAGATTCCCTCTCAATATCCTAAATTCTAGAGAGTATAAACCGAGTCTATGCAGTCTTTGTTCATAAGACAGTCCTGACATCCCAGGAATCAGTCTGGTGAACCTTCTCTGCACTCCCTCTATGGCAATAATGTCCTTCCTCAGATTTGGAGACCAGAACTGTACGCTTATAGAGGTGTATAAAGTCATGAGGGGAATAAACCGGGTACATGCACAGAATCTCTCGCCCAAAGTAGGGGAATCGAGGGCCAGAGGACATAGGTTCATAGAAACATAGAAACATGGAAAATAGGTGCAAGAGGAGGCTATTCGGCCCTTCTAACTCTTAGATAGAAGAGCTCTATCTAACTCTCTAACTCTCTTTTAAATTCATCCAGTGAATTGGCCTCCACTGCCTTCTGTGGCAGAGAAATCCACAAATTCACAACTCTGGATAAATTCACAACTCTCTGGGTGAAGGGGGAAAGATTTAATAGGAATCTGAGGGGTAACATTTTCACACAGAGGGTGGTGGGTGTATGGAACAAGCTGCCAGAGAGGAGGTAGTTGAGGCTGGGTCTATCCCAACGTTTAAGAAACAGTTAGACAGGTGCTTGGATAGGACAAGTTTGGAGGGATATGGGGCAAACGCGGGCAGGTGGGACTAGTGCAGCTGGGACATGTTGGCCAGCGTGGGCAAGTCGGGCCGCTGGGCCTGTTTCCGCGCTGTATCACTCGATGACCCTTCTTCAGTCGAAAACATTTTGCCCAGTCTTTACCACATTGTTGGAGTTGATGACACTGCGATTCCTGCCACATTTCCTACGTTACACAAGTTAGTGCTCTGCAGAAGTTTTTTTTATTCACTTCAGGTTGGTTTGCTACTGTGATGGGTCTTATGTAAATCCCTCTAAACACGTTTTCAAGTTATATTTCATAATTCCTAAGCATGCAAGGAAGAGTTCATCATTTAAGCTCCACAGCACCATCTGGTGGAGCGAGTCCAGACTGTTGCACAGTCCTCCATATTGCAACTTCCGATGCCTCACTCTCTAACCAAGTCAGTTAATTAATTGACAAGAAGACTAAAACGTATCTCCACAACAATCAAGTTTGGAGGGGTATGAACCAAATGCAGTTTAGTTTAGTGATACAGCATGGCAACAGCCCCTCAGCCCACTGAGTATGTACCGACCGTTAATCACCGATTCATTCTAGTTCTCTGTTATCCCACTTTCATATCCACTCCCTACACATTAGGGACGATTTTACAGAGCGGCCAATTAACCTACAACCCTGCCCTTGTTGGTGACGTGGGAAGAAACCGGAGCACCCGTGCGGTCACGGGGAGAACGAGCAAACACCCGTAGTCAGGAGCAGACCTGGATCTCCGGCTCTGCCACAGTGCCGCCCATTTTGACCATTTCATCCCTCCATCGTGCTTCCTAGTTTAGTTTAGAGATACAGCGCGGAAACAGGCCCTTTGGCCCACCGAATCCGCACGGGCCAGCGATCCCCGCACATTAACACTATCCTACACACGCTAGGGACAAGTTACAATTTTACCGAAGCCAATTCACCGACAAACACGCACGTCTTTGGAGTGCGGGAGGAAACCAAAGATCTCGGAAAAAGCCCACGCAGGTCGCGGGGAGAACGTGCAAACTCCGTACAGACAGCACCTGTCGTCGGGATTGAACCTGGGTCTACTGGTGCTGAAAGTACTGCAAGGCAGCAGCTCTACCGCTGCGCCACCATGCCGCCGTTCTGAAGAAGTCTTTGAACTGAAACATTAGCTCTATTTCCCTTCCTACAGATGCTGCCTGACCTGATGAACGTTTTGAATGAATGAATACCTTATTGTCACATGTGACAAGTCACAGTGAAATTCTTTGCTTGCATACCCTCTCCACTATCGCCACCCTCCGGACACCTCAGTTGCGCCAACCCGGGTCCCAACCGCAGGCTCCATCAACTCATGGCACGCGGGTGCCGGCCTCACCGACTTCACCGGCCACAGACTCTGGCCTGAGCGACACCGCAGCTCGCCAGGATGCGCCTGCCACTGCGGCGAGCAGAAAAATTCTGTTCTTATTTCCAATTGCAGCAGTTGTAGATTTGTTTTATTTCCACATGGTTAATGCATGTTTTTGAGACCTAGTATCCGTCATCCATCTATTGAGAACAATGGTAGACATGATTACCCGGCAATAAAGAGAAGCAACAGGGCACTTTGGTGAGGAGTGGTCAATGTGGATAAGTATCCTTATCAATGATTGTTCCAAGACAGTTAAATGGTAATCGTGTGAATACTGTCCCAGAGTTATAACATCCTCAGCTTACATTCCCGAAAGGTTTGGGATTTTGCCTGAATAGCATCATGGTTATATTCTTGTGCTCAATTCATTTAGTTTTAGTTTATAGATATAGCATGGAAACAGGCGGATCAGCCCACCGAGTCTGCGCCGACCAGCGATCCTTGTACGACAACACGATCCTCTCTTTCTTTCTTTTTAAATCTTTTTATTGGATTTTCTTTCCAAAAAACAAAAAAAAACATAGAAAACAGAGCAAAAAGAATAATGATAAACATAACAATGATATTTATACATAGGGATCAGGATTACATTAATAATATATAACCATATAACAATTACAGCACGGAAACAGGCCTTCTCGGCCCTTCCAGTCCGTGCCGCCCATTTATTTTCCCCTAGTCCCATCTACCTGCACTCAGACCATACCCCTCCATTCCCTTCCCGTCCATATACCTATCCACTTTACTTTTAAATGTTAAAATCAATCCTGCCTCCACCACTTCTGCTGGAAGATCATTCCACACAGCCACCACTCTCTGAGTAAAGAAGTTCCCCCTCATGTTACCCCTAAACTTCTGTCCCTTAATTCTCATGTCATGCCCTCTTGTTTGAATCTTCCCTACCCTCAATGGGAAAAGCTTATCCATGTCAACTCTGTCTATCCCTTTCATCATTTTAAAGACCTCAATCAAGTCCCCCCTTAACCTTCTGCGCTCCAAAGAATAAAGACCTAACTTGTTCAACCTTTCTCTGTAACTTAGTTGCTGGAACCCAGGCAACATTCTAGTAAATCTCCTCTGTACTCTCTCTATTTTGTTGACAGGTATAACCTTATACGAGACCAGTGAAAATACACATTGAATATAGACCACCCGGTCTCTATGTAAATATAGTTAAGTCTTTAAAAGAAAACTTATAAATGTAGAACAAAACACCAAGATAAAAAGACAAAAAGAAAAGAAAAAAGGAAAAAACAAAACCCCCCTAAACTAAAGAAACAAAGAAAGGGGGAAAATAAAATCAAAAATAACTATAAAAATAAAAACAAAATAAACAAAAACAAAGCCAAGCAAAACAGAATCCAAAGTGAGAATGTCAACAATTTAAGTCTGTTTGACGTCAAGTCCGTTCCACCCTTTCAAGGTAAAATAGTTTTTATAACAGTTAGAGAGGGAGCAATTTATGTTGTATGAAAGTGTTGAATACATTTTCCCCAAGTCATCAAATTTAACCAAGGGTTCAACAATGTCACTCCTGATTTTGTTCTAAATTTAAACATGATATCGTTTCAGAATACCACTGGAGTGTGGTCGGAGGGCTGGAGTCTTTCCATTTAAATAAAATAGATCTTCTGGCGATTAATGTGGTAAAAGCAATCAGCCGATGGGCGGAGCGGAACAAATGAATAAAATCTAGCATTGGTAGCCCAAAGATTGCAATAATAGGATGAGGTTGTAAATCACTACCTAAAACTACAGAAATAGTATCAAAAATTCATTTCCAATATTTTTCCAAAAGTGGGCAGGACCAAAACATACGGGTCAGTGAGGTCACTGCAGAGTTAAATCTATCACAGGTAGGATTTATACGACCATAAAAACAAACCAACCTATCTTTTGACATATGAGCTCTGTGAACGACCTTGAACTGTATCAGAGCGTGTCTTGCACACATTGAAGTGGTATTGACTAATTGAAGAATCCTCTCCCATTTCTCTATAGATAAAGAAATTTGGAGTTCCCTTTCCTAGTCATTCTTAATTTTATCAAATATATCTATTTGTAATTTCAAAATCAACTCATAAATAGTCGTTATTAATCCTTTCTGATAAGGGTACAAATGTAATATTTTTTCCAAAAATTCGGTTTGATGTGGTAGCGGAAAAAGGGGTAGGAGTAGCCTTCAAAAAATGTCTAATTTGTAAAGATCTAAAAAAAGTGTGAATTAGGTAAATTATATTTTTTAGAGAGTTGTTTGAAAGACATAAAACAACCCTCCAAAAACAAATCATGAAAAGCTACTAGTCCCTTCCTCTTCCATATGATCTTGATCAGTACTAGAAGGTTAAAGACTTGATCAGTACTAGAAGGTTAAAGACTTGATCAGTACTAGAAGGTTACAAGAGAAAATTGGATAAGATAGGACTTGATAAGATAAAATCATTTAGTCCAAAAAACGTACAAAATTGAAACCATATTCAGAATGTATGTCTTATTATTGGGTTAGTCGTATATTTATTCAATCTCGTAATTGTAAAAGGTAACGAGGCCCCTAGAATAGAAGCCAACGATAGGCCAACTATCCTATACACAATTGGGACAATTTACAATTTTACCAAGCCAATTGACCTGCATGTCTTTGGAGTTTGAAGGGAAACCGGAGCACCTTGAGAAAACCAACGCAAGTCACGGGGAGAACGTGCATACTCCATACAGACAGCACCCGATGTCAGGATCGAACCTGGCTCTCTGGGGCTGTAAGGAGGAAACTCTACCGCTGTGCCACCGTGCTGCCCTTCTTGCTTGAGGAGCTTCGTTCGATAGGAAGGGAGAAATTGGTTCCACTGAGAAGAGGATGCGTAATCAGGCATGGATTTAACATAACAGGTCAAAGTAACAAGGAGAAATGTGGAGAGTTTGTTATACTAAGTTTTTCTGAACTGGAATGTCATGCACGAAAGTGCGGTGGCAGCAAAAATTAATGATAACTTTCAAAAGGGAGTAGTATAAATACGTAAAAGGGAAACGTTTGCAAAGTCAAGGGAAAGTCAAATTTTGTTGGATAACATCTAAACAGCTGGCATTGGAATAAAAGATGAAACACATGCCTTCCTTACTGCAAAACTCACCGAATGGCGACACAGAATAGTCGATCTTACAGTAGATGATCTCTTGAAATAAGTTTATTTTGAAAGCTAGCAGACCAACCAGCCATGACCTTTTCTCCCCTATCTCTCCCCTTCCACCTACATTCCTTCCGCTGGCTTCACAATTCACAATATTTTTGTCTTACACCTTCTGATTTTTCATCTTTGGCCTTTGTCCAATTTTCTGCCTATCAACCCCCACCAAATACCTGCCATGCTTTGTCAAGCCTCTCCTCTCTTCCAACTTTCTTCCCTCCCCCTCCCACCCCTTCAACTGTTTGAAGAAGTTCCTGTAGAATGTGGATAGGTGACCCTTAGGGGTCCCAACCCAAAACATCACCTATCCATTTTCTCCAGAGATGCTGCCTGACCCGCTGACTTACTCCAGCACTTTGTGTCTTTTTGTAAACCAGCATCTACCGTTCCTTGTCTAAACTCAATTCTATGGTTTGGAGACGTTATACTCATAGAGATCTACAGCACATAAACATGCCCTTTGGTCCACCTTGCCCATGCTAGCCACGTTGACATACTGGGCAAGCCCCATTTGGCCCATAACCCTCTAAACCCTTCCTATCCAAATATCTGTCCAAATGTCATTTAAACATTGTAATGGTATCTGCTTCTGTTTGTTGAAAGATACTACATGATAGGTCTTGGGCTTAGGTATTGGTGCCATTTGTTTTCTGGATGTTAGCAGACGTTTAAAGCTATTTTCCACATTATTTCTAAGTAACCATCCATTACAGGGAATACAGATTAAAATCAACATCATGCTACTCTTCGGTCTGTTGCACCATTAACATCGAGGCTGATCCGGCACCATTGTGAGATCTGCTTCAGTCCTGGAAAATGATAATCACCACTGGTTCACGGGGAAGAGCTGGGGGAACGTGGGGCGTGAGAAAGAGTAGGGTCATGGAATACTGATGCTCGTTACGCTCTGTCCTTGGCCTCTCCCGTTGCCAGAGTGAGACCACACGCAAACTGGAGGAACACCACCTCATATTCAGCTCGGGTAAATTGCAATCCAATGGTGTGAACTTTGATTTTCAAGTAATACCCGTGCCTTCCCCCCTCCCCCTCCCCCTCCCTCACTTTCCCATGACCCTCTCCTTTCCCCCCCCAATGCACATAGATTTCAATCATCATCCCCACTCACCCTATTCCTTCCCACTCTGTTGTGAACTCATCCTCCCCATCCTCTGTCACAGTGCCTGCTGACCACTGAGGGTGGCACAGACTGTGTTGCCTTTAGTTCCATTATGTTAAAGTATTTTTACATGTGTGTCACTTTCATTTGCGTTACCTATTGAGTTCCCCATTTAAGTGGTGATGTTTGTCTCTGCCTTTGCCGAGTCTTGGCTTATTTCCTGCTGAGTCTTGTACTCTTGTTGTTCAGGATGTTAGTAGAAATATTTTGAAGTTTAACTTATTCCTGGCCCCTGTGTCTTCTCTGTGCTTAGGGTCTATTCATTTCTTGATATTGTTACATCCACAAGTCCCACGTTTCTATTTTATCCCCATTCTTGCCCTGTCCAGGGTGAGACTCATCCTTAATTTTACTGATGGCTTTGCCGAAGCAGCGTGAAGTGTAAATGGAGGCAATGGAAGGGAGGTTGGATTGTGAGATGGTCTGGGCTGCATGCCAAGGATTGTGTTACATACCTGCCATCCTGCCCGGTCAGAGTGAGCAGATTAATGAACCACCTGGCTCAACTTGAGTCCACATGAGAGTTGGCAGATCCTTCAACTAGTTGAAAGATATGAAGTTAACCATTTAGTGGAGAAGCGATGACAGGAATTTGCTGCATTAAAATTGGGAATTTGAATGATGTAGAAACAAGGAACTGGAGACGATGGCTTACAAAAGAAGTCAACAAAGTAACTCAGCAAGTCAGACAGCATCTCTGATTGATTGAATTGTTTGAAAGATGCAACATGGAAACAGGCCCTTCGGCCCACACATGCACGTCTGACCATCAAACACCCTAGTAGACAACTGTACGGACACAGTCTGGTGTTCAAAGTCAGCTTTAATCATCAGTCTAGGTGGTGCAGTACAATACGTTGTTAGTTCATCTCTACCACCGTTGTAACTACATAATCTGGGAAGTGAGTGTTAATATAAAGTGTACAATAAGGTGGAGTTAGTGTCAGTACATCACTCTGATTGGTTCACATGCAATAACCAATCTATATCCTTCCCCGCAGAGAAAAGAGTTGTTAAACAGTTGTTAAAACACACGGGATTTAAACGTACTCGCCGTACCTGTCAGGCGGTCTGCTAACCCGACCCGAACGTGTACGGACAAACACTTCCCCCTCCGTTCCGCAAAAGCTAGTAGGGCTGGTTGGCGGAGAACCCGAGAAGGAGAACGCAGCTCGGGACCCTGGAGAGAAACGGCGGGGCGAGCATGCAGGACTAGGGGCACTGGGGGATGAGGGAACCAAACGACGCGGGGAATACATGCTGGGGTCAGGGGGGTCTGGGACGGGCAACAGCAGCAGGTGTCTTGAAAACTAACGGCGATGCGTAAGGACCGGGAGGAGATGGTCGCGGCTCGTTCACGGGCAGAAGCCGCGTTGGTACAGAACGACGTTGACAAGGAAGGAATGAGGTTCCATGGCTGGCCCCTCAACGAAACCCAGTCAGGTATGTCCAGCTGCAGTCTGCAGGCGAACCACTTGACCTTGCAGTAACGGTTTGAGTGGTTTGCTCGACCTGTCATAGGAGCGCTTCTGGACATCATGTTTCTCCTGAATGCGCCTCTGGACCGCAGCTGGTTTGATCACCTGTGGCTTCAGCTGTTGCTGGGCGACGGGGAGCTGGGGCCGTGCGGTGCCAGACATCAGCCGCTGGGCGGGAGAGCCTAGCACACCATCCCTGGAAATGTTTCTCACGTTTAACAGATCCAGGCAGACGTCGGAATTGGCAAGATGCGAACGTTCCATTAACTGTTTCGCGCTCCTGACAGCACGCTCAGCGAGGACGTTGGATTGAGGGTTTTCGGGGCTGCTGGTGACATGCTGAAAGTTCCAATGTCTGGCAAAGTTTCTAAATGCCTGGCTGGTGAACCGTCTCCCGTTGTCAGTTTGCAGTCGAACTGGTACGCCTTGTGCAGATAAATGTCTCTGAAGCTTCTGTATAACCGTCTCAGACGTGATGGTAGGCAACGGGTCAAGTTCAAACCAATTGGAGTAGGAATCGACCAGAACTAGATAGTATTTACCAAGCCATTCAAAAATATCGGCAGCGAGGGATGACCAAAGTAGTTCTGGGGCGGGCTGTTGCAGGAGAGGCTGTTTCTGTTGGTGGGGTGCCAAGCTGTTGCAAGTGGAGCAGGATGCCGTTTTTTCACGTATTTGCTCATTCCTGGCCAATAAAACATGCTTTGGGCACGGGCAAGCGTACCTCAGTGCCTGGGTGGCCGCTGTGGACATCCTTATAGTATTCATCTTGCAGGGATGAGGGAATCACAACTTTGTGACCCTTGACAATGATCCCGTCTTGTATCACCAGTTCATCGCGAACTAAGAAGAATGGCTGTAGATCTCGTGGTGGGTTGGATTGTTTTGTGGGCCAATCACTCTTGGTAATGGAGGAGAGTAGCTGTAGCGTTGTGTCAGCAACTGTGTGCTCCGCAAGGTGAAGCAGACGTTCCGTGGGAACAAAGTCAACTTTAAGCACAGCAAGCTCGTCGCACTCGAAGGGATGTTGTTCACAGGACGCCAGTGGCGCTCGAGAGAGAGTGTCGGCGATGAGCAGATCTTTGCCCTTTTTGTAAACAATCTGGAAATCAAAACGTTGGAGCTGCATCGTCATGCACTGCAAATGTGCAGGCGCTGCGTGAATAGGCTTGTTCAGGATGGTGACCGGGGGTTGGTGGTCAGTTTCTATTGTGATGGGTTTCCCAAAGATAAAATCTCTAAACTTGGAACATGCAAAAACGACGGCTAGCAGCTCCTTTTCAATTTGGGCATAGTGCTGCTCAGTCTCTGTCATGGTGCGAAAGGCGTACGATACAGGTAGCACGGTGCCATCAGCTGATGTTTGCAGGCAGTCTGCGCCTAAACCGTATTGCGAGGCATCACCGTTGATAGTGACTGGCAGCTTGAGGTCGAAATACGTCAAGGTGGGGGCGCTGGCAAGCTGATGTTTTAAAGAGTCGAACACTTGCTGGTGTTGCTGGTACCAGGTCCAGGCAGTGTCCTTGTGAGTGAGCTGTCTCAGTGGCGAGATAAGTTCGCTGAGTTTGAGTATGAACTTGTCCAGAAAGTTAACCATACCCAGGAAGCGCTGAAGGCTGTGGGTGTCTATGGGAACAGGTAGTTCATTGATTGCTGCAGTCTTCTTAGGGTCCGGCTTTAACCCTTCCCTTGTGAACACATGTCCGACGTAGGTAACCTCTGAGACACGAAACCTGCACTTCATGGGGTTGAACTTCAGGTTGATCGCACGTGCCCTGTCCAGAATCATTTTAAAATTAGAATCGTGATCCGCTAAGTCATGGCGTACACCAGAATGTGATCAACGATGACAGCACATGGGTAGCCTGCGAACAGCTGTTCCATAGCTCTCTGAAAGACCTCGCTGGCTGAGTTAATTCCAAATGGCATTCTGAGGAACTTGAATCGGCCAAATGGTGTGGCAAATGTAGTGAGGTCTGAGGACGCGTCATCTAGAGGTATCTGCCAAAACGAGCTTTTGGCATCTAGTACTGAGAACATTGTTGCACGACCGATTTGAGCTGCAAAGTCTTCGATGGTTCTCATCGGGTAGTGTGGGCGTTTAATAGCTGTGTTCAGGTCTCTTGGGTTAATGCACACACGGAGCTCATCTTTGTCTTTCTTTTTTGTAACAACCATGGTGGAGACCCAGTCTGTGGGTTCACTTATTTCAGCCAGTGCCCCTATTCTCCACCATGAGGCACCATGTGTCTCAGTTGAGCTTGAATTCTGTCATGCAGAGCATGGGGTACGCGGTGAGGTGCATGGACTGCTGGGACAACAGTGGGGTCAATAGTGATCTTGTAAGTCATTGGCAACTTGCCCAGTTTGTCATCAATTGATAGGGGGACAGGAGTTGTTGTGTCGGTTCGTCAGATAGGCATAGCTTGTGGACAGCCCGTCCGAAGGACACTAAACCCAGGTCGTGGCATGCATGGATTCCCAACAAAATCTCAGAGTTCGGTTTCACAATGTAGAAATGCAGGTTTTTAGTGACATTGTCCACTACACACTTGAAATCAGCTTTTCCGAGAGAACCTCCCCCCTGTAGGCTTGCAAGGTAGAGGCATCCTTAGTCAAGGTCTCATTATTTCTTATCTTCTTATAGACCTTCAGGGACATTACGTTCATGGGCGCTCCTGTATCCACTTTAGCAATAACAGACTTGTTATTGATGTGCACGGTAACAGCAGGGTCCAAGAGCTTACCAGATGTGCAGAGGAGGGTGTGAACAGCAGAACTATTGTATGAGATAATTGGTTCATTCTCGTGGGCAGCTTCGAACTGTTCATGGGAGTCAGAGACTGTTGGGTCTTGCTGCAGCAGGTGTAGATTAAACTTTGAATTCGCACTAGGCTTCCCACGAGAACGACAGCATGCGGCAAAATGATTCATTTTCTTACAGTAATTGCATGATTTGCCATTTGCTGGGCAATTATGGAATTAGTTGCAGTTAGCGCATGAGGTGGCTCATTCTCAAATCTTTTAGTGGCAGCTGATGCTGTGCGGTTACTGAAACCGGTCAGATTAACATCATGTTTCTGAGTGCCAAGCTGATCACCCAGTGGGGCTACAACCTCCGACATACGGCAGGCATGCACAGCCTGTTCAAGAGTCAGGTCAGCATTTCGGAGTTGCTCTGTTTTGAGCTTCCGATCACACATGCCACTAACGATTTTGTCGTGTATTAACTCATTAGTTATCTCACCAAAGCGACATCTCAGGGCCATGCACTTCAAATCACAAATGAAATGTTCCCCAGGTTCGTCAGGATGAGAACTTTGCTCTCTCCAGAATGCGGTTCGATGGCAGGTCACATAGCTCACGGAATTTACGTAGCAGCACGTTAGGGTTGCGCATCGTCTCAGCTGGGACCACCACCTGGCCGTTCCCGTCGAGCACAGCTTGCGCAAAGTCGAAGGTTTGCGCGTGAATAATAGCCTCGGGTCCAGCCAGGTTGAGCAGGAACAATGCCTTGACTTCATCTGGATCATTGCGATGGACGATATTGATGTAGTGCTCATAGTCCATTTCAAAGAGCCTCCATCGCTCGCCTATGTCTGCATCATAGATGAGTTGTGTTGGCTTGCGGCACGAGTGAGCCATTGGAGTAAAAGATCAAGACTAATAAAATGGAAATAAAACCGATAGACAGACGCAATGGGTAACTTCCAGCTATTCTGACACCATGTAGACAACTGTACAGACACAGTCTGGTGTTCAAAGTCAGCTTTAATCATCAGTCTTGGTGGTGCAGTACAAAACGTTGTTAGTTCATCTCTACCACCGTTGTAACTACGTAATATGGGAAGTGGGTGTTTATATAAATTGTACAGTAAGGTGGAGTTAGTGTCAGTACATTACTCTGATTGATTCACATGCAATAACCATTCTACATATGTCATCCCACACACTAGGGGTAATTTACAGAGGGCCAATCAACCTACAAACCTAAACGTCTTGGGGATGTGGGTGGAAACCAGAGCACCCGGAGGAAACCCACCCGGTCACAGGGTTAACGTGCAAACTCCACACAGATAGCTCCTGAGGTCAGGGTTGAACCTGGGTGTCCGGCGCAGTGACACGGCAGCTCTGCCAACTCCCTCTTGTAGTTATCCACTAGCCACATGAAATGCTTGTGTTATACTGCTCAGCCCTTCACCCTGGCATCACTCACATTCTGAACACTCTGCATGAAGGAGTGCCTCCTCAATTCTTTTATAGCTTTATCACTGATGACCTTTATGCTCAGTCCCACTAAACTTTGAAATAAACAGTAAGTGAAAACTTAAAAATGTAACCAAAGGTCACATCTGTGAATTTAATACCATCATTCCCTCCAAGCTGGTTACCAAGCTCTCAGATCTGGGTCTCTGCGCATCCCTCTGCAATTGGATCCTCAACTTCCCCATCCACAGACACAGTCTGTTCGTATTGGTGGAAATGTGTCATCCTCGTTAACAATCAGCACAGGAGCACCTCAAGGCTGCGTGCTCAGCCCCCTGCTGTACTCACTCTCTACTCATGACTGCGTAGCCGGTCATAGTGCGAACTCCATCATCAAGTTCGCCGACGACACCACTGTTGTGGGAAGATTTATTGATGGTGATGTCGGAGTATAGAAGTGAGATCGACCAATTGACCAAATGGTGCCAGCACAACAACCTGGCTCTCAACACCAGCAAAACGAAAGGAACTAATTGTGGACTTTGGTAGGAGTAGGATAGGGACCCACAATCCCATTTATATCAACAGGACGATGGTGGAAAGGGTCAAGGACTTCAAATTCCTGGGCGTGCATATTTCCGAAGATCTTTCCTGGTCCCAGCACACTGATGCAGTCATAAAGAAGACACATCAGCGCCTCTACTTCCTGAGAAGATTACGGAGAGTTGGTCTGTCAAGGAGGACTCTCTCGAACTTCTACAGGTGCACAGTAGAGAACATACTGACTGGTTGCATCGTGGCTTGGTTTGGTAACTTGAACGTCCAGGAGCGGAAAAGATTGCAGAAAGCTGCCATTTGCACTTGATCTGTTAATTTATTGTGTATATATATGGTCTATAGTATATAGACACACTGAACTTTTATCTCCTGTTCTGTATTATGTTTACATATTCTGTTGTGCTGCAGCAAGCACGAATTTCATTGTCCTATCTGGGGCACATGACAATAAAACTCTCTTGACTCTTGAATTATTGAGTTCCATTCAACGGTCTGTGAGGTTGTTTCCTTGCAGAGGAAGAAGGGTTCTGACCAGAAACGTCACCTATCCATGTTCTCCAGAGATGCTGCCTGATCTGCTGTGTTAAAACAGTATTTTGAGCAAACCAGCACCTGCAATTTCTAGCTTCCACCTTTGTGCAGTTTAGAGTTTTAGTCTGAGGAAGAGTTTTAATTTGGGCGTCATTTCATTAAATGAGAGTTTGGAGAACTGCAGTTGTTGGAATCTTAAGCAAATAATAAACTGTTCAAGCAACTCAATGGGTCAGGCAGCATCTGTACAGGCAAACGAATGGATAACATTTCTGGTTGGGTCCCTTCTTCAGAATATGTTGAAGTTCTCCATTTTCCTCCACAGATGCTCAGTTCCTTCGGAACGTTGTTATTTTTTTGCTCAGGATTCCAGCATCTGCAGTCTAATGGAGTCTCTAATCTTCCTATTCGACACAACATGATGGTGACCTTATCTTCCATGGACGTTCCTACAAGCACTGTCACAACACTGTGGCTTTGCCATTTTTACAAGAATATCGCGATCAGTTGCTGATCTCCCAAGCCTGTTTACTTAGTCACAGAGATCAGATCCAACTTGCTTCATGGGGCTGGGGAATTTGTTCTTTCACAACATATTTCACACGAATAGCAACGTGCCAGATGTCATAAAGAATACCTCTGTAAGAAGTAATGCTGGATACAGGTCAGAGCAATGTACTGCAAGGTTTATGAATTGCTTAGGAAACAACAGCTAAGCAATTATTACCAGAACAAATCAACATCAAATCTAATGCTTATCCTGTTTCAATGCTTATGAAAGAAAACTAACACAATGAAAATAAAGCACATTGTTAAATTGTTGTGGTAACCAGTACAAAATGTCCAAATAGGAGAAGGTCGGCGCATGTAAGAAGAATTATGTGGTAGGTGGAGGTAGAGCTGCCAAAAGTGGAACTAAGTAAAATTCTGTTCTGTTTAGAAAAGGAAGCATCAGTTGCAACCTGTGATGATCTCCACTTCACAACCCGTCGCTGTTTGCAGGAGGTTAGTTTAGTTCAGTTTAGTTTATTGTCACGTGTACCGATGTACAGTGAAAAGCGTTTGTTGTGTGCTCTCCAGTCAGCGGAAAAACAATACATGATTCAACCATCCACAGTGTGCAGATACATGACAAAGGGAATAACATTTAGTGCAAGATAAAGTCCAATTAAAGATAGTCTGAGGGTCTCCAATGAAATCCAAGGATCTCCAATGGGATGGAAGTCACTAAAGCCATGTTCTGGACACTGTGGGCTGAAGGACCTGTTCCCGTGCTGTGCCAAAGAACCACTAAAGCCGTGAATGGAATTGCAGAGATACAACTCATGTGTTCTTTATAGCGACTCCTCGACCTCAAAGTGTCTGCAATAGTCTTGGAGAGACACAAAATGCTGGAGTAACTCATCAGGGTTGAGTCTTGACCTGCAACATCACCTGTCCATGTTCTCCGGAGATGCTGTCTGGCCCACTGAGTTACTCCTGCACATTGTGTCCTTTTGTGTATTAACCAGCATCTACACGTGTACGATTGGATAATGGGGAATGCAATAATTAATCCAAAAAACTCGTTCCCTTTGAGTATCAAGGAGAATTGAACTTCTCGCCTTTGGGTGCTTGGCTGGCAGAGGTTATAAGAAGGTGCTGGCTGGATCTAAAGTGCTGATTAGCAAAGTACCCTGATTGATGCCACAATTGCCTGATGTACAGGGTTTTGGATGGGTTCTACCAACCTCCTCCGTTTACCCAATATGTCATCG
This sequence comes from Raja brachyura, assembly GCA_963514005.1. The sequence goes on from OY740801.1 coordinate 5,834,246, forward strand.
AGTTCACACATGATGAACAGGCGGTACAGTGGAGCCGCTGCCTCACAATGCCAAAGACCCGCGTTCGATCCTGACCCTGGGCGCTGTCTGTATGGAGTTTGCACGTTCTCCCTGCGCTCTGGTTTCCTACCATGTTCCAAAGATGTGCGGCGTCTTGGTTAATTAGCTTCTGCCAACTGCCCTCAGTGCGTAGGATGCCACAGTGGGATAAGATAGGCACAAAATACTGGAGTAACTCAGCCAGCCAGGCACATCTCTGGAGAGAAGGAATGGTGATGTTTTGGGTCGAGACCCTTCTTCAGACTGAGGTCAGGGGGGAGGAAGATCCAACATGCCAAAATCACACAAGGTACAGGAAGAAAGGTAAAACATTAAATAAAATGCTCTAACGTTTCCAGCATCTACAGCCTCTTGAAACACAACGGTAATTAACATCTGAAGTGGCACACCTCACAGGAAGCCATCGTTATCAGCGTTAATGTTCCATTAATTGGCCAGAGGTCATACATTTAACAACTTTATTTCGGGTTGCTTTTGTTTGTGGATTTATTTTGCCAATCTCAGGTGTTAGATGTTGTTGCAAGTGCTGGAGTAACTCAGCGCATATCTGGAGAAAATGAATAAGAGACGTTTCGGGTCGAGACCCTTCTTCAGTCTGAAGAAGGATCTAAAGACCCGTCTGAACAAGGATCTCGACCCCAAATGTCACATATTCCTTTTCGCTAGACTTGCCGCCTGACCCGCTGAGTTACTCCAGCATTTTGTGTCTATCTTCAGTGTAAACCAGCATCTGCAGTCCCTTCCTACACGTTGTTGCGAGTTTATTGTGAAACCCATCTGTCCAAGAAAATGCGCTGTTTCTGAGTTTCCTCCCTGAACTACCGCGGCCCCGCATTGTGTTGATGCTCCCACGATAATCTACGTTTACAGATGTTAAGATGCCTCCAGTTTACTGTCGAGTGTATAGTTGATATGGGGAGGAGGCAGGAGCATGGGTTTGAGAAGGAACGATAAATCAGTGATGAACGAATGGCAGAGCAGACTCGGTGGGCTTAATGGCCCTAATTCTGCTCCCATGAGTTATGAAGTTATGAAGAATTCTGATCGAAATGTCGCCTATCCATTCCCTCCACAGATGCTGCCTCAGCCGCTGAGTTTCTCTAGCGCTTTATGTTGTGCACAAGAATCCACCATCTGCAGTTCCTTGTGTGTCCGTATCTTATCTTCATTGATTCCATATCATTGAATAGTATTTAACAGTAAATATGTCAGTTTTATAATTTCTAATTGATCCCAGAAGGAGCGGGGAGAGAGGGCGCTTGAGATTGTTATTCCCTTTGTACAGACTTGACAGTAGCCCCGAATAGCTCTGCTCTGGTGAAGTGTCACCCTAAAGACCGCCATCACTTCTTAATCTTCAGGGTGAGGAGAGAACAAGCCAAGCTCATACAACTTATGTCTAGGAAAGAACTGCAGATGCTGGTTTAAATCGAAGACTGTTGGAGTAACTCGGCGGGACAGGCAGCATCTCTGGAGGGAAGGAATGGGGGATGTTAGGGGTTGAGACTGTTCCTTGTCTGCAATCAATTGGAAATTACAAAATGAACATTTTTACTGGCCAATACTATTCAAAGATATGGAATCAATGAAGCTCAGATAGGAGAGACACAAGGAATTGCATGTGCTGGAATATTGTGCACAACATGAAGAGCTAGAGGAACAGCGACTCAGGCAGCATCTGTGGAGGGAATGGATAGGAGACGTTTCAGCCCAAATGTCACCCATTCCTTCTCTCCAGAGATGCTGCCTGTCCTGCTGAGTTACTCCAGCATTTTGCGTCTATTTCATACAGCATCGCTTCAGAACTCATTGTTTTTGTCCGAAGATAGCAAGTGTTCGCCTGTATATGACGGGTCATGTACTAACGACTGAACACGCCAGATCCCACTGTTGGTGTGAAGGAAACATATTTTGTGACTGTCTCCTGTTAGCAATTCAACAACACTGTGGTGTAGAGGTCCCATATGTTATGTCTGGAGATGCATGTTACTCCAGCATTTTATGTTGATATGCTGCTGGACCAGCTGAGTTATTCCAGTGTCTTTTGTCTATATTTGGTTTAGACCAGATCTGCAGGGAGTTCTTTGTTTCTACATAGAACAATGCAGCACATGAACAGGCCATTTGGCCCACAATGTTTGTGCCGGACATGATGCCAATTTAAACTGATCTCACCTGCCTGTTCTTGATCCACGTATTTCCATGTTATGCTGCCTGACCTACTGAGATACTCCAGCTCTTCGGTGTAAACCAGCAAGCGTAGTTCCTTCTTACACATATGCCTGGAGATAGACAAAAGTGCTGGAGAAACTCAGCGGGTGCAGCAGCATCTATGGAGCGAAGGAAGTAGGCAACGTTCCAGGCCGAAACCCTTCTTCAGACTGAAGAAGGGCTGGAGAATTTGCAAGTTTGTTGGTTGGTGTTGTCGGGAATTTTGAGAATTGTAAAGAAGATGAGTAGGTTATAGTTTGGTTAACCATGGAGCTCACATACTGGGGAGCATGGTGGGAGAATGGCCAAGATAGAATGGAGTTAAAATAGCTAAAAGCTGAAACTTTATTCCCTAAGGTAGAAGCAGGCTTCCTTATCAGTAGAAGGGAGGATGGTCCTTTGTAGGTCTGCCTGGGTTACTTATCTGCTGCAATCTTGCATTACAGCTGCTCTTGGTAAGTGTGTTTAGCGGGCAAGTCACCCAAAGGTTTTACTGGGGACTCCATTTGGGAGGAGAATCTTGACATTTATAGTATCCACTTTAGATATATGGGACTCAGGAAGAGTTTTGTAACAACAGGGATTTAAGACTAAAGCTAACTTTAGGGATAGACAAATATGAAAGGTTACAGGAGACATTGATTAATGATGGCTTATTTCAACTCGACAACTCGTAACCATTATGTCATGAGGGTATAAAAATCCTAGTTGCTGTAGGATTTTGAAGCCGCTTCGGCTTGCTCACACTGCTTCCCCATGTACATCGGTAATAAGCCCACTTGTTTCACAGAATCACCACTGATCTATGAGCTGTTTTATTTTCTGCCTGTGCTTCTCTGAGTTAAGTCAGATATAGGATGCGGTTAACTTACAAAGTTCGCTTCGACAGTTGCTACGTGCAAATCGACGGCGATAAAACGTGGCGACACTTGTACCGCGGAGGTGAGGCCTACTTAATGATTCTACCGGCTTGAATGCAAAGTAAAGCATTTCACTGCACGCAGGTACATGTGACAAGAGCGTATCTTTGATTAATTGAAACATTGACCACAGAGCCATCTGAGAATAAAATGCAGATTGGTATCCGTAGTTATTGGAATGCAAAATCTGGTGCACTGCAAAAGCAGCAGCCAACAAATCGTCTGTCACCGCACACCACTCCTGAATTCTTCAATTTAGTCCAATTTCCTCTTCCTACCTGAACATATTTTAATAAGTAAAGCTTTAAGCAATTTACACGCCAGATAAAGGGCAAGCGCCGACAGAGCAATGATGATGGCGATGACATCCAGCAGGTAGTACTGATAGACGGGCAGCTGAGTGCCCGCGGCTCCCAAGTGAGCGGCGCCTCGGTGCCTGATGGTGTATTCGATCCAGAAGACCGCCAGCGCTTTGGGTTCCAGCGGGACATCCCGGTGCAAGGCGGATATTCGCTTCATGTTCTCCCCGTAGGAAGGGGTCTCGATCACAGTCTTCACCGCCTGGAAGATCACGTCGCTTGTCAAATGAGCCAAGTCCAACATGACCGCCGCCCCTCGCGTTTTCAGGCGCAGAAGGTTCTCATATTGATCACCAAAAACTGGGATGCCGACCAGAGGGACGCCGTGATAAATGGCCTCATACAGCCCGTTTTCCCCACCGTGGGTGATGAAGGCTCTGGTCTTCGGGTGACTCAGCAGGTCGTTTTGAGGAAGCCAACTCATCACCTTGGTGTTATTCCCTAAGGTGGACGGCGCGTCTCCAACCAAGCGCCAGACCACTCTCTGGGGCAGGCGGGCCAGTCCCGCCGCCAGCTCAGTCGCCAGTTCTGGTGGGTAGATGCTCACCACACTTCCCAAGGAGAAGATCACGACCCCTTGGTCGCCAGAATCGTCCATGAACAACTGCAGTTGAGCAGAGAGTGGGCGGCCGGCGCTACGCTGAACACCCCCGATGTAGACCAGGTTTGGCATGGTGGGCCGCGGATACTCAAAGACAAAGTCAACCTTCATCAGGACCATGTCCGCCTTGGCATAAAGCTCTTCCACCGTCATGTCGCTGTCCAGGTAACGCCGACACAGCTCGTTATAGGCGGGGTAAATGTACAAGTGACTTGTGAATCTGGACATCCCATAGATCAACACGTTCTTCACCCTCTCCCACACCAACATCCTGTCGGACAAGCGGGAATTTACCGCGGGCACGAAGGAAAGTGGCGACGGAGCCAAGTGAAAGTGGAGGTCCCCGGCGATCGTCCACCTGCCAAAGAACACCAGCGGCGTGCCCAGTGCCTGTGCCAACATGGCCCCGGCCGCATGGTAAGGGTCGGCTAAAGTCAGGTCAAACCCTGCTCCCTCCAGTCGCTGCAACAGGGCGCGGTCCTCAAACAACGCGCGAATGGCCGGGATGGTCACCTCGTTGTTGAGTAGGAATAAGCCCAACATGCTGCGGGCGGCGGCGAGGCTGGAGAGGAAGCCGTCTTCCACGTAGAGCGAGTTGAAGACAATGTGACGGATTTCGCTGTCGCTCAGCGCTTTGCGCGACTCGGCTGCCGGCACCAGGATAGTTTCCAGCGTGAAATCCTCGGATGTTGTTTCCAACCCCCGCGAGTCGTTGCTCCTCAGCACCGTCACCTGGTGCCCGCTCGCCACCAGTTCCAGGAGCAGGGTCTTCATGATGATCCAGTGGCTCCAGTCGGCGGGCACGGCCAGGATCTTGGCCGCTTCGGAGCCGCGATTCCCCGCAGAGGAGAAGAGCGCGGCGCCCAGCAGGAGCGCCAGCAGCGCCGCCCTGTTTCTCCCTGACATTCTTCCACCAAGAATCCCAACCAGGAAACGAATGTTTGTATCCCAACCTATTCCCTTGGGATCGAATTACACTTCCTGGTTAGTTATCAACTGGCCACCACTGAACATCTCCCGCTGAACCGCCGATTAAATCATTTATCTTTTCTACACAAGCAGAAGAAGTGAAATTAATTCCAATTGAATTGCTTTACAAATTAAAGCTGGTTTCAAACGGTGAGGAGAAGGAATATTCTATGGCGCTATAAATTCTTGTTCCCTTCTTGCAAGGAACTGCAGATGCTGGTTTATACCAAAGATGGACACAAACTGCTGCAGTAACTCCGTGGGTCAGACAGCATCTCTGAAGAACATGGATAAGTGATAAATGGATTCCTGGTGCGATCCTACTTCAGATTTCTAGTTTACACTTGCTCCGAATTGTGCAACATTAAAACACTTGCCAAGGACCGGCAACTGTGTTCACATCAAAGTGCAGCTTAAACAGAACACGTTTGTACTTTAACGTTTGACTTCAGTTAAAATCAATCACGGATGAATTCTACAGAGTAGAAACAAGGAACCCCAGGTGCAAAATAAAAAACAATCCAAAGTGCTGGAGTAACTTAACGGGTCAGGCAGCAGGCATGGGCCGTGAGTAATTACTCAGGGTAGGCACTCAGTCCGCTTTAAAGAAAAAAATTAAACCGCGCATGCGCAGATTGTTCTCTCCGTTAAATAAAAAAATAAATACAAGCAGCGACATTTCAATTTGCCCAAGGCTTCCTAGTCCTAGACCAATTGGGGGAACAGTTCCTTTCACAGCGTGTGTAGAGTCTGTGCCAGGGGTAAAGTTGTGGGGAGGACACGAGTATTACGAAGGAGGGTGTCGGGGATACTGCCAGTAACTCACTCACTCACCGCTACCGCAGCTCTCCGGGCGCGAAGCCATGCACTGTAGCTGTGCATAGAAGCAGCTCGGGAAGCTACGAGCGACCACCGGGACCCGACAGCAGAACTGGCCGCCACTTCAGCGGCTTCTGCCGGCCCGCTCACCTTTGGCAGTGATCTCCATTGGAACACCTGTCACCTGCCGTTCACCGACTTCGCTCATGTCAGCGGCTTCCTGCAAATCCTTAAATTCCCACAGCCGAGTAACCTCAATCGCGCTGTCGGAATTTAAGGACATGAGTGAGGCCAGCGAGCGGCAGGAGAGAGGTTTTTAGACGGAGAGCTGCCAGAGGTGAGCGGGGACCGGCAGAAGGAGATAAGCTGGCGGCTGGTTCCGCTTTCCGGCCCGGCGGCCACTCAGCAACCCGAACTACTTCTCTCTCTTCCCCCCCCCCCCTCAGAGCGGTGGCATTCCACGCCTCCGTTCAAGGAGCGTCGCAAGTGGATGCTCCAGAGCCCTCATTCATAACATTCGTGCCCTCCCCGCAACTTTACCCCGGGCCAGACTCCCCAAACGCTGTGAAAGGAGCGCTCCCCCCGCCCCCACAACCCGGGAAATACGGTATTTAAACACATAAACACAAAATGTACTTGGTACATGACAAACCATAGTTAAAAACCCCGCCAAGAAACTTGCGCTGCGCATGCGCAGTAGACCGATGCACATGCGCAGTACAGGAAAGGCAGAATTTCTGCTGCCTTCAGCCCCGCTTGAAAGTGACGGCTTCAGGCAGCGATGACGGCACGTGGGCTGCACAGAGCTTCCCGTGTTACAAGCGCTGCGGATGAAAGGCACGGAGAATTATGCCTACCTAAGAGATCGATCTGTTACATAGGCATAATTCTCCCATGCCTTTATTATTTATATTTAGTTATTACTATGTTATAATTTTAGTCAGGGTAGGCAGTGCCTACCTTGCCTACCCTGACGGCACGTGCCTGTCAGGCAGTATATCTGGAGAACACGGATAGGTGTTAAAGAAGGAACTGCAGATGATGGAGAATCGAGGGTTACACAAAAAGCTGGAGAAACTCAGCGGGTGCAGCAGCATCTAAGGAGCGAAGGGGATAGGCGACGTTTCGGGTCGAGACCCTAGGTGACGGTTTGGGAACTTAGAACATCTGCAGACGACCCGTTTAATGGTCCCCACCCGAAACATCACCTCTCCATGTTCTCCACAGATGCTGCCTGACCCGCTGAGTTACTCCAGCACTCTGTGAAACGTCACCTCTCCATGTTCTCCACAGATGCTGCCTGACCCGCTGAGTTACTCCAGTACTCTGTGAAACGTCACCTATCCATGTTCTCCACAGATGCTGCCTGACCCGCTGAGTTACTCCAGCACTCTGTGAAACGTCACCTCTCCATGTTCTCCACAGATGCTGCCTGACCCACTGAGTTACTCCAGCTCTTTGTGTCCATCTTCTGGAATGCATCTTGAGTGTCGGCTGGGAATGTGCTTTCTTTTAATATGCCATGAAATATCCATTAACAGTATTAGCAAGAATATGAGTAAGAAGGAACGACGAGAATATGAGTAAGAAGACACAGAAAGCTGGAGTAACTCAGCGGGTGAGCAGTATCTCTGGAGAGAAGGAATGGGTGACGTTTCGGGTTGAGAAGTCTGAAGAAGGGTCTTGACCCGAAACGTCACCTATTCCTTCTTTCCGGAGATACTGCCTGGGTGCGAATTCATTCCAAGAGCTCTCCCGAGTTAAAAAAACATCAAACTCGTGGTAAGCACGGGGAATGAATGTAGCGGGTGCGTCGGAGCTCGGGGACGCCTCTTAGCGCTAACGGCGGGTACTCGGGAAGACTCGTGATGATTTTTCCACATGTTGAAAAATGTCCACGAGAGCCCCGAGTACCGACGAGTGGCCGCTGCCGTAAATCTCCGAGTTCGAATTAGGGCAAACTAGGGAGAACTCGTGGAATGAACTCGTACCGTGGGACAGGGTTTTTTTACTCCAGTTTTTTTTGTGACAATCTTTAGCAACATTACGGTTCGGGTTTGCACGGGTCTACTTTACAATCGATCTCACAATGTCTTGCCACCTGTCAAGAAAGCCAAGAGGGAAGAGTGTTTTATTGTCACATGTCCTAGATAGGACAATGATATTCTGACTTGCTGCAGCACAACAGAATATGTGAACATAGCGGGAGAAGAACAAAAGTTGAGTGTGTGTATATACACTGAACTTAGTGACACTGTCGGGTGTTCAGGGGAGCAAGGTGAGCCCAGCCGAGTGACACAAGGCCCATTGCGTTCCCCAGTGGCCCTCTGTGGAGCACAGACGCGACCCTGTGTCACTGGGCTGGGTTCACGGTGCGCTCCTGCACACGCGACCTCCTCCTTGCAAAATAGCCCGAACGTCTGCAAATGTCAGTGTGTGTAGAAAGGAACTGCAGGTGCCGGTTTAAACCGGAGATAGACACAAAGTGGTGGAGTAACTCAGCGGGCCAGGCAGCATCACTGGAGAAACAGCATGGGTGACGTTTCGACACGGGTGCCGTCTTCAGACTGAAAGTAGAGGGGAGGGGACTGGAGGTAGGAAAAGGCCAGAACAAAGTAGGGCCGTGCGGCGACAGATGACCAAGGAAGGGTGGATCCCACAATGGTCGATTGTTGGCTGGGGACGAGATGACCAAGGAAGGGTGGAGCCCACAATGGTCGATTGTTGGCTGGGGACGAGATGACCAAGGAAGGGTGGAGCCCACAATGGCCGATTGTTGGCTGGGGACGAGATGGCCAAGGAAGGGTGGAGCCCACAATGGCCGATTGTTGGCTGGGGACGAGATGGCCAAGGAAGGGTGGATCCCACAATGGTCGATTGTTGGCTGGGGACGAGATGGCCAAGGAAGGGTGGAGCCCACAATGGCCGATTGTTTGCTGGGGAAGAGATGGCCAAGGAAGGGTGGAGCCCTCTGCGTGAAGGACCAACAAGGGACCATTGTGGTCACACGTTATTTGTAGTTTCGATATCAGAATCCTTCAATCTTTCCTTGAAAGATCCATTGCTTTGTCCCGGCCATTACTAATTATAAACACGATCCCGAATTACACTTGTGCATGTTTTCTCTTTACAGTGTGGGGGCGAGGGAACAATGGGCCGGAAATCCGGCGTTTCCACATCTGATTGCCAGCATTTCCCCGTGCAGCTGTGGGAAAGGTCGGGGTTCCCTCACACGGAATTCCCACCGAGCTGACAGACCTTGGCCGCTGTCATTGCAACGTTAGGTTCCACCCGGCGAGGAGCCAGCCTCTTCCTGCAGTTTTGCAGCAGTTCTGATGCAACATCTGCCGACTGGGCTTGTGAGGGGGAAATATTTAAGGTGCTTTTAGGTGACGATGGAAAGATTTAATAGAATCTGTGAGGTAACATTTTCACACAAATGCTGGTGGGTGTATGGAACAAGCTGCCAGAGGACGTAGTTGAGGCTGGGACTATTGTAACGTTTTGAAACATAGAACATAGAAATTAGGTGCAGGAGTAGGCCATTCGGCCCTTCGAGCCTGCACCGCCATTCAATATGATCATGGCTGATCATCCAACTCAGTATCCCGTACCTGCCTTCTCTCCATACCCTCTGATCCCCTTAGCCACAAGTGCCACATCTAACTCCCTCTTAAATATAGCCAATGAACTGGCCTAAACTGCCCTCTGTGGCAGAGAGTTCCAGAGACCCACCACTCTCTGTGTGAAAAAAGTCTGTCTCATCTCAGTCTTAAAGGATTTCCCCCTTATCCTTAAGCTGTGACCCCTTGTCCTGGACTTCCCCAACATCGGGAACAATCTTCCTGCATCTAGCCTGTCCAACCCCTTAAGAATTTTGTAAGTTTCTATAAGATCCCCTCTCAATCTCCTAAATTCTAGAGAGTATAAACCGAGTCTATCCAGTCTTTCTTCGGAAGACAGTCCTGACATCCCAGGAATCAGTCTGGTGAACCTTTGCTGCACTCCCTCTATGGCAATAATGTCCTTCCTCAGATTTGGAGACCAAAATTGTGTGCAATACTCCAGGTGTTGTCTCTCCAAGACCCTATACAACTGAAGTAGAACCTCCCGGCTCCTATACTCGAATCCTTTTGCTATGAAAGCTAACATACCATTCGCTTTCTTCACTGCCTGCTGCACCTGCATGCCTACTTTCAATCATTGTTCTTTATCTCTCCACATCACCGTCTATATCTCTCGTTTCCCTGATCCCTGACCAGTCTGAAGAAGGGTCTCGACCTGAAACGTCGCCTATCTCCTTCGCCCCTTAGATGCTGCTGCACCCGCTGAGTTTCTCCAGCTTTTTGTGTAACCCTGCCTACTTTCAATGACTGGTGTACCATGACACCCAGGTCTCGCTGCATCTCCCCTTTTCCTAATCGGCCACTAATCGGTTTAAGCTACAATTAGACGGGAAAGGAAAGAATTTGAGGGATATGGGCCAAACGCAAGCAAGTGAGGCAAGTGTAGATGGGACATGTTAGCTGTATGACTATGCCTCCATCACTATCACTCTAAGATTCTGAGTGACTAACTCTATGATTCTATCACTCGGTGACTCTATCACTATGACTCGGATCCTGTGACTCCATCACACACTCACTCACTCACTCAACCACTCTGTCACTCTATGACCATCACTGACTGGACCACTCAATCATCTGTCAATCTAAGACTGCATCTGATAACAACAGGCACGGGTCCAGCAAGTCTCTTAGTAGCGCAGAGAGGTGCAGGTGTAAGGGAGAAAGGTCAAAAATCAAGAGTTACTTCAAATCTTTTAAATGTATTGGAATTTTTATTATTTGTTTTTATAGCATTTCTGCATTCATTTTATAATTTATTTTTAGTAAATCTTCATGATGCATTTGACCATTAATTCAGCATTCATATAATAAAGCCGGATCCGGAAAGACTCCAGAAAGTGTCATCAATTAATATTCTTGGTCATTGGGTTGGAAATGGTATAATCCAGCCGGATCCAGAAAGACTCCGGCTACTTGAATGTCCTTCATTATTCACATTATTAAAGACACTTTCCCTTATCTTGATAATAATACTATTGCAGGAAAAGACCAAGCTGAACATGATGAAAATGTACAGCGGTTTTTGGACGTTGTACATTCTAAAAATCTAACATTAAATGAGGCGAAGTCAATAACATCAGTGTCATCAGTTAATATTCTTGGATATTGGCTGATCTGGCTACACCGGCAAACGAAGAACACTGGATGGAGCAAAACAGAAAGTGCTGGAATGACTCAGCGGCCCAGGCGGCGTCTGTGGAGGGAGGGGACGGCCGGCTCTTCCCGATGCTGCAGGAGCGAGTCTGGGTCAGAACACGGTGAGAGAACAGCAGAACGACGGGGATCATAGAGCGGGGGGGGGGGGGGGGGGGGTATGGGGGTGAGGGTTGGTGAGTGAGAGAGGGTCTCACACAGAACGCTCACCGGAATCAGGAAGAAAACCTCTTCAACGTGGGAAGGACGCAAGGTGCTGGAGTAACTCCGCGGGTCAGTCAGCATCCTTGGTGAACATGGAGAGGTGACATTTCGGGTCGGGGCCCTTCTTCAGACTGAAGGCACAAGGAACCGCAGGTGCAGGTTTACAAATAAAAAGACACAAAGTGCTGGAGTAACTCAGCGGGACAGGCAGCATCCGTGTAGACTATGGGTCGGTGACGTTGCGGATCGAGACCTTCCTTCCACTCCTTCTTCAAAGTAGACATACCTTGAGGAGATTCGGCAATGGGGCACAAAACGCAGACACAAACAACTGCAGTTGCTGAAATCTTGTAAACTGACGTTACTCAGCGGGTCAAGCAGCATCTATGATGAACGAGGATAGGTGAAGTTTCGTGTCCGGGGCCCTTCTTCAGACTGTAGACACAAAGAACTGCAGATGTAAAGACACAGCGTGCTGGAGCAACTCAGTGGAACTGGCATTTAGAACATGAGTGGGTAACGTTACGGGTCTGGACCTTTCGTCAGTTTGTATCTTCTAAACGGAGGGTGATGGTCAAGAGATAGGTGTGAGGAGGTGCGGGAGTGTCCGAATGATCAATGGACCGACTGTCACTGACTATCAATCTTCTTTCTTCAATTTAGTCCTTGTCCCTCTTCCAACTGACTGCATTTTGGCAAGTAAAAATGTCAGCAATTTACACGCCAGATAAAGGGCAAGCGCCGACAGAGCAATGATGATGGCGATGACATCCAGCAGGTAGTACTGATAGACGGGCAGCTGAGTGCCCGCGGCTCCCAAGTGAGCGGCGCCTCGGTGCCTGATGGTGTATTCGATCCAGAAGACCGCCAGCGCTTTGGGTTCCAGCGGGACATCCCGGTGCAAGGCGGATATTCGCTTCATGTTCTCCCCGTAGGAAGGGGTCTCGATCACAGTCTTCACCGCCTGGAAGATCACATCGCTTGTCAAATGAGCCAAGTCCAACATGACCGCCGCCCCTCGCGTTTTCAGGCGCAGAAGGTTGTCGTACTGATCAAATAAAACTGGGATCCCGACCACAGGGACGCCGTGATAAATGGCCTCATACAGCCCGTTTTCCCCACCGTGGGTGATGAAGGCTCTGGTCTTCGGGTGACTCAGCAGGTCGTTTTGAGGAAGCCAACTCATCACCTTGGTGTTATTCCCTAAGGTGGACGGCGCGTCTCCAACCAAGCGCCAGACCACTCTCTGGGGCAGGCGGGCCAGTCCCGCCGCCAGCTCAGTCGCCAGTTCTGGTGGGTAGATGCTCACCACACTTCCCAAGGAGAAGATCACGACCCCTTGGTCGCCAGAATCGTCCATGAACAGCTGCAGTTGAGCAGAGAGCGGGCGGCCCGCGCTACACTGAACACCCCCGATGTAGACCAGGTTTGGCATGGTGGGCCGCGGATACTCAAAGACAAAGTCAACCTTCATCAGGACCATGTCAGCCTTGGCATAAAGCTCTGCCACCGTCATGTCGCTGTCCAGGTAACGCCGACACAGCTCGTTATAGGCGGGGTAAATGTAGAAGTGACTTGTGAATCTGGACATCCCATAGATCAACACGTTCTTCACCCTCTCCCACACCAACATCCTGTCCGACAAGCGGGAATTTACCGCGGGCACGAAGGAAAGTGGCGACGGGGCCAAGTGAAAGTGGAGGTCCCCGGCGATCATCCACCTGCCAAAGAACACCAGCGGCGTGCCCAGTGCCTGTGCCAACATGGCCCCGGCCGCATGGTAAGGGTCGGCTAAAGTCAGGTCAAACCCTGCTCCCTCCAGTCGCTGCAACAGGGCGCGGTCCTCAAACAACGCGCGAATGGCCGGGATGGTCACCTCGTTGTTGAGTAGGAATAAGCCCAACATGCTGCGGGCGGCGGCGAGGCTGGAGAGGAAGCCGTCTTCCACGTAGAGCGAGTTGAAGACAATGTCACGGATTTCGCTGGCGTTCCGAGCTCTGTACGCCTGAGCTGCCGGCACCAGGATAGTTTCCAGCGTGAAATCCTCGGATGTTGTTTCCAACCCCCGCGAGTCGTTGCTCCTCAGCACCGTCACCTGGTGCCCGCTCGCCACCAGTTCCAGGAGCAGGGTCTTCATGATGATCCAGTGGCTCCAGTCGGCGGGCACGGCCAGGATCTTGGCCGCTTCGGAGCCGCGATTCCCCGCAGAGGAGAAGATCGCGGCGCCCAGCAGGAGCGCCAGCAACGCCGCCCTGCTTCTCCTTGACATTGCCACCCTGTGGGACTGTCCACCGAGGCGCCGTGAGAGCTCGCTTTGATGCTGACAGTTGTCTTGCACAATCCCCCCTTCAGATGGACACAAAGTGCTGGAGTAACTCAGCGAGTCAGGCAGCATCTCTGGAGAACAAGGGTGGGTGACGTTTCGGGTCCAGACCCTTCTTCAGACTGGTTGTAGCATGGAAGTGGACAAGGGTTGAGACACAACAAAGCGTGGGTGTAATGTCCACATCGGTGATTGGCGGCTTTGACAGGCAGATGATTGGAACCAAGCCCAGAGATAAGAACTGGAGATGTGGTTGGGCTGGAGTGTAAACCTAAAGGGAGGGGTAGTGGGGAGAAATATGTGGCAGTTCAGTTGGAGCACGGGGGAAGAAAGGGAAGGGGAGGGAGCGTTTTGTGTGTGTGTGTGTGAGTGTGGTGATGGGGGTGGGGGTGGGGGTATTCTGTTGAGGTTATGAAGTGGGCGCATGTGCGGGGCTCTTCCTGAAGCCACCAGTATTGTGTGGTTTTTTTTCTGCTGCATCTGTTGAATGTCCTTCATTATTCACAATTTTATCCTCTAATTGCAAGCCAAAATTGCTACAAATTCAAGACATTTTAGTAAAGATGATAGGAACTTTAGCAACACAAAAGTAACTAATATTTTATGAGAAGGTATCATAGAACCCAGCTCTTCCCCTTGGAGGGCACAAGTTGTGGTTAAGGACCCCTTGGAGAGACATAGAAAGAGACTCTGCATTGATTACTCTCAAACTATAAAGCAGTTCACGGAGCTTGATGCATATCAATTACTTCGTATGGAGGAGATTATCAATACATTTGCTAACTATAAGATATTCTCTACTTTTGACTTAAAAAGTGCTTCCTACCAAATTCCTTTGAAAGAATCAGAGAAGAAATATACTGCGTTTGAAGCAAATGGGAAATTATATCACTACTGCAGAGTTCCTTTTGGTGTAACTGATGGCGTGGCTGTTTTTCACACAGAGATGGACAAGCTTGTTGAACAGGAAAACCTTAAAGATACTTTTCCTTATCTTGATAATATAACTATTGCAGGAAAAGACCAAGCTGACCACGATGAAAATGTACAACGGTTTTTAGATGTTGTACATTCTAAAAATTTAACATTAAATGAGGCTAAGTCAATAACATCAATTGATATTCTTGGTTATTGGGTTGGAAATTATATAATCAAGCCGGATCCAGAAAGACTCGGCCCACTCCAAGAGATACCTGTTCCAGCCACATTAAACTCTCTACGAAGGGTTCTTGGGATGTTTGCATATTGTGCTAAATGGGTACCAAATTTTTTTGACAAAATTCAGCCTTTGATTAGAGCAAAATCTTCCCCCCTTGACTCTACAGCAATTGGTGCCTTTACTTCTTTAAAGAAACAATTAGAGTCTGCCACATTACACGCCATCGGTGAGGATCTCCCCTTTGTTGTTGAATGTGATGCCTCTGATTTTACAGTATCAGCAACATTAAATCAAGGAGTACGACCAGTGGCTTTCATGTCTCGTACTCTCCAAGGTAGTGAATTGCACTACCCACCCGTCGAAAAGGAAGCTACGGCAATTATTGAAGCAGTGAGGGAATTGTGTCATTTCCTTGCTCACCAGCACTTCACTTTGATAACAGATCAGCGTTCAGTAGCTTTTATGCTGGATAATCTGAAACGAACGAAGATTAAAAACAGTAAAATTCATGAATGGAGGATTGAATTATCTGCATATAGTTATCCAATTGAGTACCGCCCTGGTAAGGATAATGTTGCTCCGGATTTTGTGCCTCTGTTCATTCCTCTGCACTCACTGATCTTCACAATGGGCTGTGTCATCCTGGAGTCACTTGTTTATTAAACGGTCGTTCCAAAAACGTACCTTTCTCTACAGAAGATGTGCAGATGACGTGTGCTTCATGTAGAATCTGTGCTGAATTAAAACCAAGGTTCTTCTGTCCAGAAGAAGGAAGATTGATCAAAGCTACCCAACCTATGGAATGTTTTGAGTATTGACTTCAAAGGGCCTTTACCATCCTCCTCTCAAAATGTTTATATACTTACCTTAGTTGATGAATATTCGAGGTTTCCATTTGCTTTTCCTTGTCCAAATATGTCAGCTGCTACGGTTATCAAATGTTTAGATCAACTAACTGTTTGCATTCTGTGGATTTCCAAGTTACATACATTCTGATAGGGGCACCGCATTCATGTCAAAAGATTGAAAAGACTACCTTTCTAAGAGAGGAATTGTAACAAGTAAAACAACACCATATCATCCTATTGGAAATGGTCAGGTTGAGAGGTATAACGGAATCATTCGGAAAGCAGTGAAGCTGGCTTTAAAGTCAAATGACAAACCATATCAGCATTGGGAATGTATTCTACCAGATGCATTACACTCCATCAGATCTCTACTGCCAACTGCTACCAATACTACTCCACACGAGCGGTTCTCTAACTTCAAACGGCGTTCTTCTAGTGGTACTTCTCTGCCATCATGGTTGACTAGCCCTGGGACCGTGTTGCTTCGTCAGTATGTCTGATCAAAGAAGATTGAGCCCTTTGTTGATCAAGTGTCTGGATGGACGTCAGTCAACTGTCTCACTTTGTGACCTTGCACCATGTCCGTCTTCTCCATCAGCTTCGTCACTCCTTGATAGCATTAATCGAGAACTTCCTCCAAACTCCCATCACCCCCTATGGAAAGTTCTATAAGAAATTCTAAAATTGTAAATCTAAATAACAATATGAGTGAAGTTGATGACCAAGCAATGTATCTACCACCAGCTAATGAAACACCATCATCTCCTGAAGCTCCAGTGCTGCGGTGGTCATCAAGATGTACTAAACCTCCTGACCGTCTCAACGTATAAATAGGAGGGGAGAATGATGTGGGCACATGTGTGGGGCTTTTCCAGAGTGTGCGCATGAGCGGGGTTTTTTCGGGCGGGAAAGGCCTGCAGAATCAGCCCTGTTTGCCAGACGTTTCTGAGTTTATGCCTTACAGAAATGAGTTGCTTAAAGCTTAAATAAAGTGAAGTAAATTACGAGTAGTGTAAAGTTTCATTTGCCTCACAACAGCTTACGTAAAATTGGAATATTCAATGTTCATACCATTGGGTTGTTGCTAGATGTTGAGTTCTTCCAGCACTTTGTAACCTTTTATATAAAGCAGTATCAGCAGTTCCTCGTTTCTCTCCACGATCCTGACTAAGGGTGCTGTCTGTACGGAGTTTATACGTTCTCCCCGTGACCTGCGTGGACTTTCTCCGGATGCTCCCATTTCCTTCCACAGTCCAAAGACGTGCAGGTGTGCAGGTAAATTGGGTCGTTGTAAATTGTTTTTTTTTCTCTTACCCAAGCATGTAGATAGTATATGGATAGCGAGCTTTATTGGTGTCAAGGATTACAAAGTGTCGAGGGTTATTATATAAAGAGTAGACATTGTTTACTCTTCGATGCAGATGTGCGGGGCAAGGATCTTACACTAGCATAGTGGGGGCTTGGAATGCCTTGCCATTGGTGGTGATGGAGGCAGATACAATAGTGATGTTTAAGAGGCTTTTGGATAGGCACATGGAAATGCGGGGAATAGATCCTGTACAGGCAGATGAGTTCAGTTTAGCTTGGCATCATGTTCGGCACAAACATTGTGGGCCGAAGGGCCCGTTCCTGTGCTGCGCTGTTCTGTATAGAAACAAAGAACAGCAGATGCTGGTTTATACCAAAGATAGACACAAATGCTAGAGTATCTTGGCAGGCCAGGCCAGGCGGCATCTATGGAAAAAAAGGGCAGGTGAGGCAGTCTGAAGAAGGGTCTGGACCCAAGACGTCACCCATCCTTATTCTCCAGAGAATACCTGACCCTCTGAGTTACTCCAGCACTTTGTGTCTATCCACTGTATTGTTCTATGTTCCTATGCACTGTAGATGCCAAAATTGCCAGGAGATGACTTGGGTGCCACAGGGTACCATCCCCTAACCTGTACTTTGGCACCATTCCGTGTGGCTGTTTGAGTTCCTGGTCCAGGGCGACCACTTGCCAATGCTACAAGCCACTTACCTAACGACCTCAGATATAGCCACAAATGTCTTCACTCTCTGAGAAGCTCCAAATATGCTGAGCACTGTAATTAGAGCATGTCCAGGCTTCTACCTTAAAATGGAATGAAGATTACTGATCCAACAGTTGGAATAAACAGGTCTAGAACTCTGAACACTGTGAGGAACATGGAGGGGGGCAATGTTCACAGTGCTCAGATGACTGGCCTTCCACCATAATCATCTTCTTTTTCTCCAAGTTTACTTTAATCACTTTTTTATTTTCCCGCCTGTTTCCCGGTGATTGTTACCTTTCTAGTACTCCTTTGGTCACACCTGGCCAAATGTGGTCTTGGTGCCAACAGTTGTCACATTTACCTCTCTCCTGGAATTTGACTGTATTGTTCTATGTTCTATGTATCTTGGCTCAAATGAGGTCAAATTGCCTTAGTGGCCCCCGTCTAAGTATTGGCGAGAAGGTTTGTTTCAAATGAGCAAATGGTCCTGGATAGCATGGTAAACAGCACCTTGTGTCCATCAGCTGATGACTGAAGTATACCGCTGAGCTTTTCCCTTCCATGTTGTGACAGTAACTGTGTTTGTAAGTAGATAAATCACATTGTTAGGACCACAGCCAGATATGTTCAGGGTGCATAGTCTTTGCTGTAACCAATACACTCAGCCATTTCTTGATATCATGTGAATAGAATGGGCTGATTTACCTGCCAGTTACCTGCTGTTGACGATTATGCACCTCAATTGACCAAGCCCTGGAAATCACTCCCTGAAACAACTCACCCCTCTCACCCTGGCCACAAACTCTTTGAATCACTTCCCTCTGGAAGGCGACTCCGGACTACCAAAGCTTCCACAGCCAGACATAAAAACAGTTTTTATCCACGAGTAGTTACTCTACTCAACAGCCCAAAATCTGTAGCCTCCTTTGATCTGGTATTTTATTTAATTCACATGTTTAATCAACAATGTTTTATTATTAATGTTTAATGTGTCATTGCTAACTGTAACTGTATGTCGTTGTCACTTGCGGATGGAGCACCAAGGCAAATTCCTTGTATGTGAATGTTTGGCCAATAAACGTATTCATTCATTCATTCACCTCCCTCTTCTTTAAACAATCCAAAATTCTCCCATTTTAAGGAACACCTCCCTCCCCTCTCACTTCCACGTGTCCTCCTCGGTACCCCCCACCCCAGTTGTGAAACTCATTGCCACAGTAGTCTGTGGAGGCCAAGTCAGTGATATTTCTAAAGTGCAGATTGATAGATTCTTGATTAGGAACGTTGTAAGGCGTTATGGAGAGAAGGCATGAGAATGGGGTTTGGGGGGAAAGGTAGACCAGCCATTATTGAATGGCGGAGTAGACTTGTTGGGGTAATGGCCGAATTCTGCTCCTACAACTTATGAACTTATGAGCAAGAATATCTCCAGCATAGAGTGATCTAGAAAGCTTTAAGGTAAGGGCGTGTAAAGGAGACGTGTGGAGCAAGTTTATTTTGAGAAGGAGAGTGGGGGTGCCTAGAACGCGCTGCTAGGGGGTTAGATTAGTTTAGTTTTGTTTAGTTTGGTTTTGGTTTATTGCAGTGTGCTGGAAGCATACAATAGTGGCATTTAAGAGGCACATGGATATGAAGGGTATGGAGGGACATGGATCACAAGCAGGCAGAAGAGATTAGTTGAGCTTGACATCATGTTCGGCACAGACATTGTGTTCCTCTGCTATATGTTCTACGTTCTAACCAATACTCGTCACCACTTACATAGTTTCTCTTTCTTCATCCACGGGGAAACACTTTCCACTTTATTGTCAATGTTAATTACGACAAAATACAGTTTTCCGTTTAAAGAAACAATGATCTTTTCCCTCCAGTTCTCCAAGCCACAGCCCTGTCCAAAGTGCGGGTGCTGATGCAATATCCAGCACAGATCCATTGTACTGCACATAAACGTGTTCAGCATCCAAACCCTGGATCTCTGCATCAATCAGTCTCTTCTCCAGTTGTCCAAGTTTCCTATCCTGCAGACCCATTTTCTACATGGTTGTCCCCTTGAAATTCACACCAGGGGACTTTCCTTGTACAACTGCTTCTTGCCCACAACGTGCTTTTACAAGATCAGACTTTTGAGAGACTTGGAAGTTGCAAGTAAGCACCCACATGTGATGACTCTCTGACTGCTGTTCCAGAGGAGTAACCTATTGTACTCACAGATAGACACAAAATGCTGGAGTAAACTCAGAGGCAGCATTTCTGGTGAGAAGGCATGGGTGACGCTTCGGGTCGAGACCCTTCTTCAGACGTCTCGACCCGAAACGTCACCCATCCTTTTCTCCATCGATGCTGCCGGCCCCGCTGTTACTCCAGCTTTTTGTGTCTGGATTTGACCGGACGGCATGCAGAGCCAGCTTTTCACTATACCTCGATATACATGACAATAAACAAACTAAACTAAATAGTGCAGTTGCTGAATTAGGAAACTAAACCACTTAAGAGATACTTTGCAGGTTGACAAGCAGAAAAAAAAGCAGTCTTGTGAGAACAGTTTCCATGTACCTCCCTGCAGTTATCAGACAACATTGTTTGTCAGTTTCCCCGCTGGCCTCCATTGACATTGACCTGTGATCGCCTCTATTGACCCTTGTGCATTGATACTCTATTAGTGAATGTAACACGCAGCCTTTTGTATTTTCAACTTTCACTAACAAAAAAAAACATAACTGCTAAAATGACCTTTATTTTTTATAAACTCATGCAGGAAAAATAATGTTGCTTCTGCTGCAAGTCTGAATCTCTCTAGCACCCAACCGACTTTTGCTCCTGGACACTTGTGTAGACACATGATGTCTACAACGCAAGGTTTCTTGGAATGAAACCATCGAGTTATATCAAAACTACTGTACTTAACTGCCGGTGTAGCAATGCGCGAGGGCAGAGGGTCCAAGTTGCAAAGAAGAGGTCAGCGTGCATCACACATATAATGTCTCCAAGCAGAGGAAGAATTCCTATTGCAACATCACTGCATCGTTAGCCATTCTTCTGCGTTTTGCGCAGGAACTCCGAATTTGTGAACTTTTTTAAGTTCATAACTGATAGGAGCAGAATTTAATTAGGCCTTTCGACCCATCAAGTTTACTCCGCCATTCAATCGTGGCTGATCTATCTTTCACTTCTAACCCCAACCACACACCCGTATTAATCAAGAATCCATCTATCTCTGCCTTAAAAGTATCCATTGACCTTTGGCCTCCACAGCCGTCTGCAGCAAATATTTCCACAGATTCACCACCTGACTTTATTGACTTGTTGTTGCATGTTCTTCTCAAAACCAAAATGTGTTGGTGCCGGGCTTATTATTTTAATATCTATTTATTGCGTGTCACTAAAGAATGTAAGTCATATGTTTAATGGAGTATTGTTGTGCATATAACAATAGAAGCGATCGTTTGTCAATTTGTCACTGGCAAGGCAAACTTCACCTTCCTACTTTATCTTAATTTATAACAACATAGGAGGTGGCCATTCAAAATTCATCTTGTCAATTGACTTTTCCACCAAAATCAAAAAAAATATATATATTTTAAATAACACACACACAATATTCACCAGCAGGAAGGCCTGGTGATTTTGATTAAAGCACTTTGGTGGGTATCTGAGAAGATTCGGCACTTCCATGTAAAACCATACCGCCAACTCCAGTGTGGAGGAAGGAACTGCGGATGCCGGTTAACACCGAAGATAGACACAACATGCTGGAGTAACTCAGCGGGCCCGGCGGCATCTCTGGAGAAAAGGTGACGTTTCGGATAGAGACCCTTCATCAGATCCAGTGGGGTTTTTTTCAGTAACAGCACCAGTAAAGTGCCGTTAAGGGCATGTCCAACAAGCATGCAACTCTATACAATTAGCGCGACCTAACGTGATCGCTTGAGCCGTCTGGCGTACCGGGGCCGGTGGGTTCTTTAGTAACTTGTCAGTTTCTTTGTTGAACTAAATTAAGGCGCATGTTGCAATCTTCGATCGCCGGAGCCGTGCGGAATTGTGCGGAGTTCGTCCAGACATCGCGCGGGGCTCCGAAAAACTGACTATGTTCAAAAATTCCACGCGGCAACGGCTTGTCGGCTCGCAGTCGCCTCGACGCATTACACACCGGGTCGACATGGTGCCTCCGTGAACCTATCTGTAGGTGCCTCCGTGACCCTCTATGTGTGTGGCTCCGTGGCCCTCTGTGTGTGTGCGCCTCTGTGCCCCTCTCTGTGTGCCCCTCTCTGTCCTGGCGAACTTACCTTAGACTTCCCTCCAAGTTCGCCTCACTTTGCGCCGCGTTGCGCCACTCACCCGACCTCCGCGCGGCCGTCGCTGCCGGTTTGGTCGCGCTTGCCGCATGCAGGCGCATGCTGGTGGGAACGGCCCTGTACAGGGATCACCCGACCTCCGCGCGGTCCCCGCTTCTAGTTTGATCGCGTTCATCGCATGGAGTCGGATGCTGGTAGGACCTCGCATATGTTTAACATCCTGCTTCCCTCACGGATCAAGTAAGTAAACAAATTGGGGCTTTTATTTGCTTACACTTAGAGTTCAATTATTGTATCACAAGCAAAAATGTTACCAATTGCCCCGAGCTCCACGTCTCAGCACCCCCTCACCAGACCCGCACGTTGCTCTGGCTGCTACCTCCACGCCCAGAGCACCGGGGGGGGGGGGGGGGCGCGGGTGTGCACCGATGACCCACGATGCTAAACTTCAGATGAAGGGTCTGCCGTCTATGTACCTTTCACGAGGTGTTCAGGGTGTGAGCACCGGGCGGTGGGAGTTGCTCTGTCACTGTGCAACACTGGACTGACTGCCAGCGCCAACACCGTGCGCGGAGGCGGGGGCCACATAAATCTCCCAGACACTTTCCCACGGCTGCTGTCTCCAGCGTCATCGAATCTGAAACACGTGTCCCGTCTATTACTGTTATTGGGTAACATCTGGGCAAAGGCACTGAGCCAAACTACCCAACTGCACCCTGCGGAAAGATCATTATCATTTTTCCTTTTTTTAAAAAAAGGGTCGGCCCGGTGGTGCAGTTGTAGAGTTGCTGCCTCACAGCGCCAGAGAGCCGGGTTCGATCCTCACTCTGGGTGCTGTCAGCACGGAGATTGTGCACGTTCTCCCCGTGACCTACGTGGGTTTTCTCCGGGTGCTCCGGTTTCCTCCCACACTCCAAAGACGTGCAGGTTTGTCGGTTAATTTGGCTTCCATAAAATTGTAAATTGTCCCTAGTGTGTATGATAATGTGAGTGCGCCGTTAGTGTGTGATCGGTGGTCGGAGCGGACTCGGTGGGTCAAATGGCCTGTTTCCAGGACAATGTCTAAGAACAGGGATCTGATTCTCCAGGCTTCTCATCTAGTTTCGGGTTGACATCTAATTTGCATCTAAACTCGCCGTCCTTTCCGCACTCCAAGACCACTGAGGAATTGACACCAAGTTGCAGGCGTCAGTCGCTCTTGAAAAGATACATCGCTGCAGCGGACAGTTCACTTCAAGACTTTTAAAGTCATTCAACGTCCGCACTTTTTCTAATTCGAAAGGGGAGCCATTTCAGTGTTATAACTCATTCGTGGACGGAAGAAACCACCGTCGAAGTATCTTCAACAGTCCAAATCATTTGTTGGAACAAGTATATTTATTCGTTCGAATCCACCTCTTCTTTGGTTGGGGGAAAGAAATCTCAAGAGAGATCCCAACTCTAAACGTTGTCTGTCCATTCCCTCCACAGATACTGCCTGGCCCGCTGAGTTACTCCGGCGCTTAGCGCTTTGCTCAAGAGTACAGCATCTGCGGCTTTTGGTGTCTCCTCTTTATTTAATTAACGACGCGTAGAGCAGGAGACATAATGTGGACAATATGTTAATATGGAGCAAACTGCAAGTAAGAATTTCATTGTTCTGTCTGGGACCAATGACAATAAAAACACTCTTGACTTTCTCTTGATTAATAGGATGTATCATATGGGCAGTATTATTGATCTGATTATCCTAGGTACAAATAATCTTTGTTAACAATATTGTGGGTGAATTGAAGCAAAGGTGTTTGGTCTAGAAGGAACTGCATTTGGATATGGAGGTGACAGGTGTTGGCACTCAGACTAACTTGTCCACCATTGGAAACTCTTCCTCTTCAGCCCCTGGGCCGGTGAATGAGAAACTGATGACAATATTGCTGGGGACCATTCTGAGCGCCATGTGTTTGATGGGTGTTATAGGCAATGTCTACGTTCTGGTGGTGATGAATTTGTCCATGAAGTTCACCGGCTCCATGTACGCCTACATAGTAAACTTGGCTTTGGCCGACCTACTCTACCTCACCACCATCCCATTTGTCGTGTGCACCTACTTTGTGAAGGACTGGTACTTTGGAGAACTTGGGTGTAGATTCCTCCTCAGCTTGGACTTCCTGACTATGCACGCCAGCATCTTCATATTGACTGTCATGAGCATAGAGAGATACCTAGCAGTGGTGAAACCCCTGACGACGTATAGGAAAAACAACGGCTACAGGAGGGTCATCATTAGTGTGGTATGGCTGGTTTCCATCCTCCTTGCCCTTCCTACGATGATAATGACCGATCTCAGAGAATTTGCCAAGAACGGGACAATAAAACGCATGTGCCGCTCCACATGGCCAGACCACACCTACAGGATCTATCTGACTGTGCTTTTTAATACTTGTATACTGACTCCAGGGATATCAATTGGATTCTTATACATAAAGTTAGCTCGTACTTACTGGACATCCCAAAGCAGGAAGGAAGTGACGAAGGCACCTAAGCATAAAATCCTCTATATGATTTTTGGGATTGTCCTAATATATGGTATCTGTTACTTGCCTTTTTGGGTATGGCAATTGTTTCGTCTCTACTTCATTGAATCTGCAACTATTTCTCCCACCACAGTCGCCATCGTTAATTTGTTTGTGACTTGTCTGGCATACTGCAACAGCTGCATCAATCCTTTCCTCTACACCTTACTGACGAAAAATTACAAAGAGTACCTGAGGAACCGAAAGGCAAGGTTCTCCAAAAGGAAATGCCACAGGATTTTGTCCCAAAGATCAACATCTTCTGGGCATCATCCGTGCACGGAGAGTCTGTCGCACACTTAAAACCAGCCACAGAGGAGGCCGATGCGTTAAGTACGTGAGTATAACAGATATGGAAATTATCTATAAAATTATTTTCCTTTGTCCATGGACCACATGTTTCTTAGACCACAGTCATCAATAATTCTGTTACTCCTATTTGTTAAACACAAAATGCATGGGAGGGAATCGATTGACGATGTTTCAGGTCGGGACACATCTTCAGATTGAAGATTCCAGCATCTGTAGTTCCATTTGCAACCCTTTCAGAGACGACATCTTGTGACATGATTTGACCTATTTAGATCAGTTAAAAAGATCGTTTTGATCATCTTCCTTTTCTCTAAAAATGCCGCCCGGGCCGCTGCATTTTTGTCCAGCATTTTGTGCCCATCTTCGATCATCTTGGCGTGTTGCCCAGTCATTCATATTAGTTTTTCAGCTTCTTTCCCTTAATGTAAAATGATTAAAATAATTTGTTTCCTAATAAGGCTCAAATTAAGAACAGGAATCTAGGAAGAGAGTCATTCATTTAAAAATGCAAAAAAACACATTTTACAAAAGGTTGGATTGGTTTAAAAACCCGCTTTATCTTAAAAGCTCTAAAGTACCTTTCATCTATTGAAAACAAACAAATTTTTTGAAATGTGTTCAAAAATATTGCTTATTTTGATGAGACATCTCATTGCTTAATAGTTTTTTTTAAAAATAGTAACAAAACCACCTCTGCATTATTTATACAAATTGAAATGAAAGCACCAGAAACCAAAACGTTTTTTTTTTAATTGAAAAACGATAAGCAAGAGAATGGTGTTTAATATAGAGCATAAACATAATGAGTGACTCACCAGGAGACACCTTTCATCCGATCAGGACGAGAGCAGAAGGATTATGAGGTGAGGATGGTTTAGAGGAAGAAAATGGCATTAAGGAAATTCTCTTGAAAATTGGAGTTGAGAGAGAAAGATAGCCGTACAGATGCGATGGGCCAAATGGCTTAATTCTACTCCTATGACTCATGAGCTTCTTTGTGAGATCATTTGGTCTTTCGAAAGTAGAGAAAACCATGCATGAACAGGTGACAGAATTACAAGCAATCTTCAATTTCACGTGAGCTGTGTGTTTGGGCTCTGCAAAGGGTAGAGAGTAAAGAACAGGCATTGTATCTCCTACACTCACACAGGCAGGTATCACTGGAAGAACAGTGTTGTTGGGAATGATTGGATCACAGGTTTGCGGATGGAAGTAGGTCTGGAGAGGAGGGAAATGTGTTGTCATGATGATGGTGGCAAAGTGGCAGGCTTGAGATATTGAATAAGGCTTGTGAAATGGAAATTGGATGAGAGATGCTCATAAGGGTGCTGAATGGGAGGATGAGAGGTGTTCATGTGCCAGTAATGCATCATCTGATGATTATTTTTTTAGTTGAATGCGTTCCTTTGTGCATTAGTTGCATTGATTGAATGTCTAGCATTATAAGTTTTGAGATGATGTGCGGGACAAGATTCTTTTAAACAAAGTGGTGGGTGTCCAGAACGCTCTCCCATGGGTGATGTTGGAGGCAGGATAGTGGTATTTAAGGATACGATAGTGGCATTTAAGAGGCTATTAGATACAGTAGATGTGTGGATATGCAGCGAATGGAGGGATATGGATCATATGCTGGCAGAGGAGATTATTTAACATGGCATCATGTTCGGCTCAGACATGGTGTTCCTGAGCTGCACTGTTCTGCGTTCGATGTACAGAGTGAATATGGAAACACAACTCCATTGGCAGATGAGTTGGCAAACAGCTTTTGAGATACTAAAAGCAAAATAAAATCTTCAAGGAAATATGGGGCTTTGGTATGATGCATATTGTTGTAATCTGGCAAATGCGGTTTAAAAAGGAAGCAGATTAAGTAATAATTTTTAACAGGAAACTGGATGTTTACTTGATAGAAGATATTTGGCAGGGTTATGGGAAAAGAGCAAGAGAATCATGGCTAATTGCACAGCGCTTTGTGGGCGTGGGCACAAACGTGATGGATCAGTGACCTCCTAATGATGTTGGAATCTATAGTTACCCTTTTCTCAAATACAAAATCTGTGGGCCCGGTGACAATTTGGTTCTCATAGAAATATTGGCATGAGTTTCCCATGATTTGCCATCCTTGATATTAAACGGGCCATAACATCAGTTTCTTTCTGCAGTTGTACAGAGTCCTAGTGAGACCACACCTGGAGTATTGTGTGCAGTTTTGGTCCCCTAATTTGAGGAAGGACATTCTTGCTATTGAGGGAGTGCAGCGTAGGTTTACAAGGTTAATTCCCGGGATGGCGGGACTGTCATATGCTGAGAGAATGAAGCAGCTGGGCTTGTACACTCTGGAGTTTAGGATGAGCGGGGATCTTATTGAAACTTATAAGATTGTTAAAGGTTTGGACACACTGGAGGCAGGAAACACATCCCCAATGTTGGGGGAGTCCAGAACCAGGGGCCACAGTTTAAGAATAAGGGATAAGCCATTTAGAATGGAGATGAGGAAACACGATTTCTCACACACAATTGTGAGTCTGTGGAATTCTCTGCCTCAGAGGCCGGTAGAGGCAGGTTCTCTGGATGCTTTCAAGAGAGAGCTGGATAGGACTCTTAAAGATAGCGGAGTCAGGGGATATGGGGGGAAAGGCAGGAACGGGGTACTTATTTGGGATGATCAGCCACGATCACATTGAATGGCGGTGCTGGCTCGAAGGGCCGAATGGCCTACTCCTGCACCTATTGTCTATTGTCTATTAATGGCTATTGATTTCACTGTCAATGGAAATGTGGGATTAATTATAAACACGTCTTGAATAAACATGTCAAGATTTTTCCACTCAAAGTCCAGGCCCATTGCTGTCAGGTGCCCAGGGAATATAGTAGGGATGCTGCTGGTGCCTGCCTTCTCTGTCCGAATTATCCCAATTCTAGAATTATTACGGTGGAAATTGCACAGAAAATTTACAAAGACATTGGCAGGACTTGAGGGTCTGAGCTACAGGGAGAGGTTGGGCAGGTTAGGACTTTATTTCTTGAGAGCGCAGGAGGCTGAGGGGTGATCTTAGAGAGGTGTGTAAGAGGGAAATAGATTGTGTAGGGTTACACAAAAAGCTGGAGAAACTCAGCGGGTGCAGCAGCATCTAAGGAGCGAAGGAGATAGGCGACGTTTCGGGTCGAGACCCTTCTTCAGACTTCTTCAATAGATTGTGTAGATGCATAATGTATTTCACCCAGGTAGAGGAATCAAGAACTAGGGCCTCAGGTTTAAGCTGAGAGGGGATTTAATAGGAACTTGTGAGGTGATTTGTTCCACAGTGAGAATGATGGTTATATGGTATGAGCTGCCAGAGGAGGTGGTCATGGCAGGTACAATAACAACATTTCAAAGACATTTGGACATGGGACATAGATAGGAAGGGTTTTGTGGGATATGGGCCTCATGCAGGCAGGCAAGATTAGTGTAGAAGGGGCATTTTGGTTGGCATGAGTGAGTTGAGCCGAAGGTACCGTTTCTGTTTTGAATTACTAATTTGGTATGAAACTGATATCACTCAAAATAATAATGAGCTCCTGGTCTTATCCTAGTTACATCAAATACATTAAACTAAATGCAATACTCCATTGTTACAAAGGAAGAGAGGTTTCTCAGGATGTGATTCAGTGGAAAAATAATGTTAGTTTTGGTGACGTCCAAGACTAATTCATAACATGATTGAGGTTTTCATTTAATTATTTGAGACCTTGGGGACAGGACACAAAATCCCCCAGTATTAATGGATACCAAGGGAGAATGAGACCTTACTGTGCACCACAATTGGGAAAAATCACCAGGCATTGGGAAATGAAGTAAACAACATTAATATTCCTGGCACTAGATCATCTAGTTTTAAATTTATTCTGGATAACCCCTTGAGATGGGCAATCATCTCGTTTTCGAGGGGGTCCAACAAAGAACATACAGCACAAGACATAACATACATAGCATACATAGAGGCTCTCATTGACCCACCTACCCACACACCAATCCCAAAACCCCTCCATCCCCATATTATTTCATAGTATTGTGACATAATACAATATAAGACCTTGTTACACTATGCAATACAATAATACATAATGTCCTGGCCATGCATATACAATAGCTATGACAAATGATCACACACAAAGCAAGCTAGATAAAGAAGCTCGAAGATTCTAATACTAGAAACAGGTACATGGTTTTATAAGTAAGGGTAAAAGTGTATTTTTAAATAGACGAAATGAGCTAATAGTTCTTATGGTACTAGGCAGAGTGTTCCAGTCAGAAGGAGCTTTGAATTTAAATGCACGTCTCCCAATTTCTTTGTTAGTTCTTGGAATGAGAAAGGGTTGCTGAATATGTCTTAGTGAATATGAGGGTGTGTATGGTAATAGGTCTTGTTTTAAATAAGAAGGGTAATTGAGATGAATGCATTTAAAGATGCACCACAATTGGGAAAAATCACCAGGCACTGGGAAATGAAGTAAACAACATTAGTATTCCTGGCACTAGATCATCTCAAATTTAATACATGAGATTTCTGGTCCCGAGAAATCCAACGAGAAAAAGGTCAGGGACAAAGGATCTCAACCCGAAACGTCACCCGTTGCTTCTTCCCAGAGATGCTGCCTGACCTGCTGAGTTACTCCAGCATTTTGTGTCTAAGGTCAGGGAAGCTTCAGTGTTAGACTCCCGAAAACCCAATTTTATTTCTGCAAACCCTAATCAAAGTTGACCTTCTACTGTACTTGTTTGGGCCGATATATAGTTGGGAGTATGGGCGTTTACATTTTATTTATAAGACTTTAACAATGAAAACTTGAAATAGTACTAATATTACATGATCTCAGGTTGATACGTGCTCAGTATATTTTCTAACTAAAGAAAAAAAACCCATTAGTTTAACAAGGGACAGTTCTGGCAGTCAAAGAGGTAATGAGACAAACTTGCCTTGGACCAATTAACAAAAGTGAAGGATCACTCACTGGGTAATTATGTTCGGATTAATCTCACCAGCCACTGTGATATTTGCTTTTGCATGGTCAGAGTTTGCGGGCTCTGGAGTCTACAATAACATGACATATGAACTTGTGGACTCAATTCCCTGACTGATGAAGATCAGCATGCCAAACACCTCCTTCACCATCCCATCAAGTCAATTTTGATTCCATGGATGAGGGGCTTTAGTTGCCTGGATAGACTGGAGAAGTTGGAATCATTCTCTTTCAAACTGAAAAGGTCAATAGGGGATCTGAAAAAAACCCTTAAAATTACAAAGAGCAGCTGAACGGATGGAGTAGGCTCCTATTGAACAAAGAGTGAGGAGTGAAAGTGATTGGCAAAACAACTCATTGTGATATGAGATGACATTTCTACTTTGTTGTGCCCCTGGGGTATGGCCAGGATCTGCTAATGATTGCTGAGGGTTGTAGTAGAGGCAGATTCAGTTGTTTCATTCAAGAAGGAACTGACTAAGTAGTAGAAACGATAAATAAAACACTATGCAAAGAGGGATACTGGAATTTGCATGAAGCTGGCAACAGTCACTGATTGTACATGTTTTAGTTTGAACCAGTGTAATCTGATTTGCTCACGAATTGAGCTAATCAAGAGTCAAATGTACTGACAATGGAACAATTGAATTCTTACTTGCAGCAGCATAACAGGCCTGTAAACACGATAGCCAGACGTATAATAAACACAAATTCAATAAATCAGACATATTGGTGTAGATACATTGGACCGAATAGCCTCTTTCCACACTATAACCTTCCTGTCAGGTTGATAATGGTGATATTTCTTATTGCAATTGCACCATTTAACACTGTGGACCCTCTTAAAGTCCCAGGAACCATCAGCCGTTCGTGCCCAGCCAATGAAACGCCACAGCGACTTACATCCCGTGTTCACATATAGCATACATTCCCATGATTTCCAGATATCTTATTTCCTGGAAATAAGATAGTTTTGAATTAAAAACACATGTAACGTTACTCACTGTGAGAATTACATCTTGCACGTCAATATGCCATTGGAATTATAAACTATTCTAAAAGGAAAAAAAGATGAGAAAATAAATCATCTGCCTAATTCAGTTAACTTTTCCTATCATTAAAAAATAAAGTAACCTATTGGTGATACTCTGAACATTGAGTATTAATACCTTGATCACTTTTATCTTATTAATGGATATTCAAAATTCAAATATTCCTTTATTAATAATGTTATCAATTTAGGTAATTATACACCTAACTTCTATCTTGAAGTATTTTGGAGAGATCTTTTATTGCTGTTGGAAAAAGAATTAAAGGGCTCCATAAGTGTGGAACCAATCTCTCTGATGGGCTTATTTCAACTACAGATGTCTTGTCTTCCAGTATTCTTGAATTCTTGGGACCTTGGTGGACTGACACATTCACTGGATTATTCAACGTGACTGTTATTAATAACCCAATCCACTTTTTTAAAATAAATGTTACATCGTAGTATAATACAATCTCCAGTGAACCCTGCAAGTTTGATGAAAGCATGGATCCACTGAGTTTAGAAAAAGTGGGACAACGGCAAACTGGTCAGTTTATAGGGAGTTAAGGAAACATCCCAGTTTGCAAAATGCTGAAACAGTATCAAATGATCGGTAATGAAGCAGCCCATGCAATGAATGGTCAGCAATTCTGTGAGTTGTGGCATCGAGTCAGAAGTGGGAAAGAAGAGAGTGAAACCCAATGATTCTCCATGGATCAAATACAGGTTATTTTAGATTCAGGGGTTAAGGTGATAAAGAGATTCTAATGATTTCAGGATTAATACTCAAACAATATCAAACAATGCCTATAGACACAAAAAGCTGGAGTAACTCAGCAGGACAGGCAGCACCTCTAGAGAGAAGGAATGGGTAACGTTTCGGGTCGAGACCCTTCTTCAGTGTCGCTGGGACCGTTACAGTTGCAGATTCCTGACATTTTTCAGCCCTCTTGCTTCCCCATGGAAAGCATAAAAATAAATTTATTTAAGAAAAAGGTAGGTATGTTTTAAGACACAAAAAGAAAAAGTGCCAAAACTAACACTGCAATTATTGGTGGGAATGCATCCAATGATGCATGTTAAGGTACTTTACTGAAATGTGAAGTTGTTAATCATGCTATTCTTCGTTTTACTGCACTCATCAGGGTTAACAGACAAAAACAAATCAAGTGCTGGAATGTACCATTCTGTTAAACACAGTTTCCTTACACCAAAGTTGTAATGTGAAAAGTTCTAAATATTTGCACATAAATGCTTTTTTTAAAAAAACTTTTCATCTTTAAATGATTTTCACTCTCCCATTATGACCTGGAGAACCAAGCAGGAAACCTTCCTTGACAAAAAAAATCATTTTAGGATGTCCTAATGCAGTTTAGTCAAAAACCGCACTTTAAAAATGTCATTGCAATAACATTAATAAACAAGTCAATTTACACCCCATCTTTTTACAAAGTATAATCTTATATCATATAATGTAGTCTGATATGGATGAATGAGAATTCTATATTCAACAGTATATTAGATATGATCCTAGGTAGCACAGAGAAAGAGGGCTCTTGAAGTACATGTCCATGTTTTGCATGAGGTTTGTTGTAGTAAATAATATATTTAAACTTAAAACTTGATTTTGTATTTTTTTTTTTACTTCATTCTAAGACGTGCTTTATTGTGTTCTGTTGATGTTCAAAAGTATTAAGATCAAGCCAATAAATTCAAAGAAATTCATAGATATTTAAAGTTCAAATTTTATTGCATGTAACAAAAATGAATGTGGCCTTGAGTCCAACATCTACTCAACTACCAGTCATCAAATTCAGTCCATACCTCATTCAATACCATCAATAATAAAAAATTCCTCGATTCACAGTTAAAACAAAGATTTTATACACTGTTCACGACAAAACTGGTGCTAAAAGACTTTAGCAGCAACAATGAAAAAGTTAATACAGCAATAAATCTTCCTCAGATTAGTTACTAGTTAATAAATATGTGTCAAAACAATTTAATTTGCAAAAGTAAGTTTATTACAGAAAATAAAAAGGACAGATATCTTACATAAAAGACTGGGTGTGTTTCAAGAAAGGAGCAAAGCAGCTTTGAACCTTTTGACTATTACAGAGCTTTCACCTTCAGGAGTGCTATCTTTAAAAATATTATTCCACAAAAGCCCACAAAAGTCAGTGTAGAACCTCTAACTCTCATGGGTAACTTCTGTTTATCAGACGATCTTGGTGTAGATATTGTTAACAATCGGCAAAAAAGCTACACAACTGCAAGTTATATTGGAAATGGCACTTTTTTGTTCAATATTACAAGGGGAAAGTGAAATAAGGGTTGGCTAAAATTGCATCGTCCAATATTTATTAAGCTATGATTATTGCAGTTATATTTCTGTCATTATATAAATTTAGGAGACACGTTAGAAAACTCTAGGGTTATTATATATTATACAGTAGTTTTCCTTAATCTGGAATTATATAGGCAAAAATCACTAGATTAATACAGTGAGATGCTGTTATTTGCAATGCTACTGCATTGCATTGGCCAATCAAAGGATTAAAAATAGCTTCAAAATAGATGTTAGCATCAATGGACTTTCACCATTGCTTACTTGCATCACACCACTACCTGTCAGGTCCAGTGGCAAACAATGAATCTACCAATATATGTGTGAGTGATTTACTTGGTAATTCATTGACTGAGCCCACGGACATAGGGTTCTTGCAGAACATAAATCACTCAAAGAAAGGAATTGAAAAGATATTAGGAATCCACAGTGTAAATGAATGTCCCATCTCCTCAGTTTAGTGATCTTTTACTTGAAATCTGAATTTGGTCCTCTCCCCTCATTTAGCTCCACGTATACCATAATTTCACAGAAATAATCATCTAAATAGTCAGGCCGCTACTATTTCGAGAGGTCAAAAAGTAAGCGGTTATTTCAAATGGTGTTACACGCATTCAAGTCTTAACCCATTCTTCCCTGCCTATCATTTGCATGTCCTCATAATTTACATTAATCAATGCACTGCAGGAATTTTACGTCATTAAAGAAAAAACAAGCCCAAATTTAATCAACGGCAGCACTATTAAATGCCAATTTGGTGGGGTCAGTAGATCTTTCCCAAAATTATTTCTTCACAGAAATGCAAGAATGGCAGAGAGGGGAGTATATCCCAAGTGTTTCTACAGCACTTCAATAATTTTAAGGGCAGACACACCATCAGCTGAGGTAAATGAATTATGTTTTACTTCCAGTACTCCACCAATAAAGCCGACCCTTTAAACTATCACTGGGACAAAAGTGTGGACATGCAATAAGTGCCCCAAAATACTGCAATACGCATGAAGCTGGCAACATTCACTGATCGTACATATTTTAGCTTCAACCAGTGCAGTCCGATTTAATTCTCAATTAAGATTTGCATGGCAATCATATCTGTCTTCCTTAATGAAGCAACAAATGTGGAGCATCAGAGAAAGAAGAGCTATGGCTATTCATCTATAGACAGACTCTACCACATCTTGCTGAGTTTTTACTCCCTTCAGTTCAAGTGGGTACATATCACAGATAGGAGCAGAAGAAAACAAAACATACTTGATTCTCCCATTCCTCTCCCACCCTAACCTGGAGATTGATTTCACCGTTTGAAAACACAATAACCTCTGTAATGTGTTATACAAAGACTAAACATTAGATATGATTCTGCAATGATTGAGAAAATATGCTCTGGAATAATTTTCCAAACAAGCCCTAAATTTTGAAAATTAGCGACTAATAATCTCAATTTTTATATTCATTTTTCAGCACTGATACTGGCAACAGCAGCATCACAGTCACACCAGAATTGAAGAACTTCATCCAAAAACAGCAAAAAATCTGAGTTTAACGAGCAAGATATTTCTATTGCAACAGAGGAATAGTTAGCATCTATAAACCTCCTCTCCTTGTTCTATTTACCATCAATGTCCCAATTCATCCAATGTGTTCATTTGTGCAAACTTTGGGCCTGGTAAAAAGTATGTAAATGTCTTCTAACCATTGAAGCATTTTTTTCCATCGTTAAGTGACTGGCAAAATGAGAACTGCATCAGCATAAATTCAGTGTATAAGATTTAAGTTCATTCCTCTGAGCTAAAATAGAAATATTCCACACCAAATCTTTCCTATCAAAGAATAGCATCAGGTCTTCCAATATATTCATTTCACACACATACATTTACTGCTTAGAAAAACTGACGGTATGTATATTCTGATGCAGTTCTGATAATCTCAGACTTCTCCTTAGATGCTGCCTGATCTGCTGTGTGCTTCCATTTTTGCTATTATACTGGTGGGACAAACTAGCTGTTGTACTTCCTACAATTGTGGCGAGACCTCAAATATACTGAATTGGCTGCATTTGGGGCACACGCGATTGTGAAATGTGCTATCGAAATGGAAGTTTGACCTGAACACTTTGTGAATTTACATCCAAGGTTTATAAATTTCAATTTAGATAGCTTGGTGTTCTTTTGCCATAGGATTTGATTATCCTCCCATTTTCCAACAGAGATGGTTCTGAAAGGTGCATAGATTTCATAATCTACCCAAATTACTATGTTCTACAATGCATTTGATCCATTAAAAAAAATTAAGTGGAAACACATTGTATCTTATATGTAAAATCAATATATTAAAATGTTTTCTGCCTTTATGATCTTGTTGCATTTATATATGTCATTCAGTTAGTTACAAGTCAATGATTAAAAACAACCCCCCCCCTCTCAATGTCCTACTTTACCACCAAATGTTTCTATGTAGCCAATTTAGTTGAAGAATTCCAAACTAATTCCCCCTTCTCTGCCACTTACGTACATAATAGTAACTGCAAATATATCTTACTTTTGGAAGATTGGACAATTAGTGTTTAACGTTAAAGTGCTATAAGATTAAATGTTCAACTCTTTTCTCATCACTGTGGCTTCTGAAAGTAACTTGCCTGACCAGCTAAGATTGACCAAACAAAGTATTACAATCCTGGATTCATCTTATGCTGCAGAATTATAATTTTACTTTACAATGTAACGGCTGTTTTGAATATTTGGATTATGTTTCACTTAAAATAATTCAGAATTATAATCCTTGAATTCTGTTCTCTTTTGAAATAGCTGATTTTTCTTCTAAAACTTGCAACAAATAATTTCCTGCAGTCACTTTGTTTTTTATGTTGTCCTTCTTGGCTTAGTCCTTTATGGGATTGGGAAAGAAAAGTCATTGTGGCGTCTGTGACACAAATTTAGAACATCAGAGAAAGAAAGAGCTGAAAGTTTTTTTCAGAACTTTTTTTCTATTTTACTACATAACGTCCAGAACGCCTGTGCGTGTAAGTTACAATATCCTAAAACTGAAAGGAGATACATGGTCTTGCATTTTTACACAACAAAATTGACATTACAATTGGAACTGCGCAGAAATCTCAGCTGCTGGACTGCAGTGACGTAAAAGTAGCATTTAGTCTGTTTAATCCCATAGAATTAACACGTTTTCCAAAGTTAGTGGTAAAAGCAACAATATTCTTTGCAGCATAACTTTGAAAACAGAACATGCCAATTTCACATTATCCAAATATTTCATAAGTAATCAAGTGACCAAGTTAAATAAAAACCTTAACATTCAGTATCAATTTCAGAATTTAATTGAAAACCAAGATTCGTGCTCCGATTTGAAACGACACTTCCTTTATAGTCAAATGCACATCTTTTGCTTTGGGGTTTGTACAGAAGGGAATCTTACTGGCAACTTGCAACTTAACACGCCCAATTTGGAATATTAATTTTAGTGATCAGTGATCATCTGTACATCAAACAATCAGGTACCTACTGAGTTAAAGGGTTATATAAAGAAAATTAATCAATTTGCAAAGAACACAGTAACCACTCATATGACATTATTTCCTGGTGCTGCTAATTCAAGCAAAAAGGCAGAGAATTGTTCTAGATCTCTCTCTAGGACTAGAGTTAGCAGTAAAAGAATCCTACCATGTACTTTATAAATTTAGTGTCAGGTTATGTTAATGTAATAGTTACAAAAAATAATAATCAAGGAATAATATGTTTGGAAAGAACTTTAAATTATATCATGGACCCATAAATTAGGGAAAACTTTAGATATAAAAACTGCTTAAATACAGTGCATTAATAAATGTAGAAGTAAATCTCTGACGTCCAATAGCACGAGACAACATATTGTTGACAAGCAATCAACTTTTACATGCAATCAGCACTGAAATATTATGAAATTGTAATTATTTTATCATATCAGTGAAATTGAAATCCCCATTGTAGGCCACAACATATCCCCAAATCTTCTCAACAGAGTTTGCCAAACTGTAGTATCCGAGACTGACATTTCAGTTCTTCTTCAATAATATTGAAAATAAAATCCAATGTTTTAGACAAAGAAATTGATTTCTATGCTACATTGATTAAGGATTTGAATTGGTTGGTCACTGTGTAAAATCAATGAGTGCAATATGCTTTTTAATTTTTCTTGAATTTATGCAACATTTATTAGGTTCAGTGAGACTGCAATGAGTTGAAAGCTGTGATTTTTTTTAGAACACAGGGATTTTGTTTACTCCCAGATTATAAAATAAAAATTGTTTCTTCAAAATGAATCTTTAGAGAAGGTGACTAAACTTTTCAGTAGTGATCAACAGAGACATAGAAAAAGCACTAATAAGTAGACTTGATTTTGCTCAAACCCTTAACATGGACTTAAAACAGACATGACATTGGTCACAATTCCTTTAGTTACCCGACATGTAAAAATGAATTCATTTCTACGAGTGTTAACACCATTGTTGTTATCAAACGAATTTGATTTATAGCCACACAATATTAGCTTGAAATCTACACACTTTAAGATCATCAAATACAAGAAAAGGAATAACTGTCTCATTTGAAAAGGGGCAGAAGAACATGGAATTCACAAAAACAATGTATGGTTTAAACTCATACACGGCTCCCGTTTAAAGTTCCAGAGTCTTTCTTAATGTTGACGGCACTAACACAGTTTAAATCATTTCCTTTTTTGCTTATTCATGTCTTCAGAAGCGTTCATAATCTTAATTAAAAATAACCTCAATTCAACATCCCGAAACAAAAAGGCAAAACTCTTCAGCAAATTGTTAAAACATGGATGTAAATATCGTGATAATTAAATTTCATAACTTATTACGCTTAGTCTCTTGGAATGGTCTTGCCTGTAAATTGTCATGTAAACCAGTTTCACACTTGGCACATTTCTCTAGTTTTCTTGAGATTGGGTGCTTCACGGATGTCTGCTATTATAGGTTCCCAGCTAAGGGAAAGGTGGCAAGGGAACAAAAGAATTACAAGGAGATTCAGAGACAAACCCGATTTACAGCAAAGTAAAACTGAGGAGGAAAAAAATCACCTCAGCAGCAATGTCTGTCAATTGTCCTCCATTAACTCTTTCAACGCTGGACTCCGAATGGATCAGTCTTTGAGTACTGAAAGACACTTTCATGTTTCTATACATTCAGCTCATATTTTTAAATTAATTCTGTAAAAATTGATGTTTGTTTTATGTGCATTATGAAGTGGAATTCAAGGAATAAATAGAGGATACCTTACCTCAAGCTGTTCGTAAAACGAACATTTGAGCATGACTACAATTTTAATTTTGGAGCCAAAACATGACTGCAGTATTAAAGGATTCATCACAATAGAACAAGTTTTTTTGTAAATATTCCTAAAAACAGTTACCTATCATATTGTCGAGGAATACAATTCTTTTAACAAAATATAGATAAAAATAATCTGATTTGATCAAAACGCACCAAGTATAGTTACTGTCTGCGCTGAAAGAGTTGATAAAAAAGGAATTCTCAAGCTAGAAAATTACCTATTTCTAGTTTAGCATCCAGTATTTTTAAACGTCAGTTTCAGCTTTTGGAAGAATGAAACGTTTCCGTTGGACCATTTTTATGAGGGTGAATGGTTAAAAGAATATAAAGAAGTGAAATGTGCAAGGATCTGTCATCGTTCACTGTGCAAAGTTTTTGAAATAAAGTTTCAAGCACACAACTTAAAAATGTATGACACAACTGAAACAGGTCCATTTTTCTGTCTGTCAGTATCTTCTTTACTTGAGCTCCCCGGTTTCCTCTTTTCGAAATCCTGCTGCCTTTCAGTTTCTGAGCGATCAGCGTCTTTACATCATTCGTAAGTTATAGCAACCGTGTGAGTGAATTGTTAGTTCTCTCAGTTACACAGTGCGCCACTCATTCTGATGCTTGCAGAAATTCCTTTCCGTAGTGTTCCTAACAGCTTCAAAAGGACTGGCGTACTTCACTCCACTGCAAAGCCACATGTCTCTTCCACTGCTGTCAACAATTTCTCATAAAGCTTTTCGTAAGACTCATAAGGAGGGATGTCTATACGATTAAAACTGAGCAGAGAGAGAACAAGTAAACACAGACGTTAATGAAAAAGGAACTGCAGATGTTGGTTTATACCAAAATGGTAGAGTAACTCATCGGGTCAGTCAGCATCTCTGGAGGAAATGGACAGGTAATGTTTAGGGCTGGGACCTTTCTTCATTCTGACCTGAAACATCATTCTCTCCAGAGATGCTGCATGACCCACTGAGATAGACACACAATGCTGAACTATGTTAAACACAGAAGTTATTGGTCACAGTTGATTTAATTTATCTTCAATTCATTATATATTTCTGGAAAGCTATTGGGCTGAAAACAGGCACTGAAAACAAAATCCACTGAATTATCATTCTGTAGTGATTTGACTGAAATAATGTTACAAAATAATTTGATAAAACAAGGTTTATGGGCAGCATGCCAAGTCAAAAACGTGCAAGTCAAGCAATTCATTATGGCCTCCCAATGAACATTTTCCACTTCATACAACCCTAAAGGAATCTTCGAAGAGATTGCAAAATAGATTTCCAAAGCATTCTATTAATAACATATTGAGCATGTTGGAAAAGCAGGCAATGCACTTTATATAATTAATTAACTGGCAGAAGGCCAGAATTTGTAAACTACAGCCTAGAGGGTTTCCATATTAGACCATGGAGTGAATGCTCTCCGTTTTCCGAAAAGTAAAACTCACCATGTATGTGCTTTGGGAAGGTTTTCTGTGTTGGCATCAATCAAATGGATGGTGAAAAGCCTTGGACCTGCAGCACCTGTAGAACCTTACAAGTACAAAATCTAGTTAAACCATACAGCAAGTATAAAACACTTTGAACTTTTAGCTTCTAAGAGACTATCAATGGGAACATGCAAAGCAATTGAATCAATTCAAAAGTTATCCACTGCATCTACTGAAATGAAAAATACTGGTGAATATATAATGTGGAAGTAGTTTACAATGAAAACAATAATCATATTATTTCTTCACAAATACCATAAAAAGTAATAAACAAAGATTATGGTATTGATGACCAATGCAAACACAAATATTGCAGGATACTATAGGGTAGACAGTCAGAATCTCTTTTTCAAATGGAAATATTAAATTGTAGAGAACATAGCTTTAAGGTGAGAATGGCAAAGTTTAAAGGAGATGTGTCGATCAAGTTTTCTTTTACACAGAGGGCGGTGAGTGCATGGAACACATTGTTTGGGGCAGTGGGGAGGTAGATATGATAGTGGCATTTAAGAGTTGGTCTTGGCATCTTATTCAGTACAGACAGTGTGGGCCGAAGGGACTGTTCCTGTGCTGTACTGTTCTATGTTCGATCTATTTTTGACAGGTAGCCCAATATCAATAGTACAAAATGCCCAGTGCCCAGCCTATGGGAACATTGTGGGGGAAAAAATATATGATATTCCAAATCAGTGATGAGTGTTGCTAAGCTGCTCCACACTGCTAAAGCAAATCAGTTTTCATTGTAATCAATTTATCTTTGTTTTCCCGAATCAATATCTCATTAGTAACATTGGGATTGCAGAAAATACAAATAGATGGACCAAAATAACGAAACAATTTCCACAAACCGACATCATTATAGTTCAGAGCTTATAATGGAAATGCCTTCCACCTACACAGCAATATATAATCAGCCCATTTTAGTAAAGTATGATCCATCTGATAGCCACCTTGTAGTGCCTTGAATCCCTGCAGAGGTACTCTGGAAGAACCAGTTACAAACTGAAGTAGTCGTGCTCTTCGCTCCTCATCAAACATCTCCACCGTTTGCCAGAACCACTTCACGATGTTGCTGTCAGACGTGCAATGCTTTAAACGTGTGTTAGCTTTCCAGTCCTTTATGTCAATCTTCCCCAACCCACCAATAATAAGCTACAGGAAAGAAAAACAATCAGATGCAGACATTCTACGAACATAGATGGTTATCCATGTTTAAAAAATGATTACCAATGCTACTACACACAAACATATATGCACAAATTGTTAACAAATCTTAGTTGACAAAACTACTTCAAATCTATCAGCACTGAGATATTTTTTATAATTATGTAAAGAAAATTTAAAAAACTACAAATATTGTAATCATGGGCAGTCTTTCCATCGAGTGGATAGTACGCGACAAAAAAAGCTTTTCACTGTACCTCAGTACACATGACAATAAACTAAGGAGAAACAGACAATGTAGGAAACACTCAGAACTAGCCAGGACAAGAAACAAAAGAAATACAAGTTCGTTTTCAGTCGGAAAAGAGGAAAGAAATTTGAAAAGTGATATGTATTTCTCTTTTTTCCAGTTCCAGTCCGGGTCCAAAACATGAACTGCTTTCTTGTCCACAAATATTACTTGACCTGTTGAGGATTTCCAACATATCAGTTCCTAATTATGTTAACCTGCCACAGTAGTTTAAAACTGTCAGTGCTTTGGTTGAATCTAGGCAGTTTTGAAGTGCATGGTGTTTGGAATTATATATTTAAACGGCAAAGAACTTTTAAAAGCTGTGCCAAGAAACAATGAACCACGAGGAAGGAGCATCTTGAATATTAAATTTGCCAAGCAAGTTCACAATATTCAGTGTGCAAATAATTAGCTATACAATTTAATTTGTGAGATGAAATTGAGCGAGTATTAGAAGTTGAGGGAAGCATACGGATGCTATGGGAATATGTGCAGATTTTTCTAGTTAATTGCTAACATTGTGTTTATCCATTCTTTAATGGCATCCAGGCCTTGTATCTTCTCAACATCTACCTGAATACCCCAATCTTACAGAACTTTCCTGTGTTCTCCAGCTTTTACAATGGAAATGGAAAACTAATCATAATTTGTTTTGGTTTCTGCACTATTAATTACAAATAAGTAGCAGGCTGATCAAAAAGAAGAGGGATGGGGGTTGGGAACAATTAAATTGGTTTGATCACCAATTAAATGTAGTTCCATCTTCATTCATTTGAAAAAGTTTGTTACCTCAATTTCTTTCTGATCAAAAGGTTTAAGGAGATGCTGTGGAATAAGCTCATTAAATCCCTTCTGCAGCGCCAGAAACTGTGCCTCAATTCCTCTCATAAATCTCCAGTTCACATAAAGCCTGAAACAATGCAAGATGGGTTAAAGATATAATATACAATGTCTTCAAAAATGAACATTCAAAGTTTAAACTTACAAACATTTTGGATTAACTTGATCATTCTGATCATCCAAATTTTCATGTTAAGAGCTCAACACACGAAACAGTTAAATACTGGGTAAATGATAAAGGAAATAAATTACAATAAAGCAGAAAGAAAGTCACAAATAACTGTGCATCATTTTCAAAGAGCTGTGTTTAGGGAAAATAAAGGCGAAAAATGTGATAGGACTGTATGTGTCAACTATATACAGGACGTTGTTTCGCATAAATAACTAACTGCGTACGAGGTGTCAGTAGGCTTAGAAAAATGACTTCATTGTGAAAACCCCATTAACAAGCACATGTGGAAAATAGCGGTAGACAGTCAGAACCTTTATACCCATTGGAACGTTAAACACGAGAGGGCTTTAAGGTAGAAGGGTTAAAATATTAAATGAGATGTGTGGGGTATGTTTCTTTTGACTCAGACAGTGGTGGGTATCTGAAATGCACGGCAAGGAATAGTGGTGGAGGCAGATACAATAATGGCATTAAGGAGGCTTTTGGATTGGCACATGAACGTGCAAGGAATGGTGAGGTAAGGAACTGAAGGAAAACTTGGCAGCATGTTCAACACGGATACTGTGGGCTGAAGGGCCTGTTCCTGCACTGTACTCTGATGCATGCACTCTATGTATGTACTTATTACAAATCATTTTTACTTCTGCAGTAAATCATAATTTGCATTTACTGTATTTACAGAACTAAATAAATGCTGAGCTGTGTCGGCATGGTCACCATTTAAAGCAAAATTATTGCTTATTGGGAAATTGATGGCTTGAGATGCAAAAAATTCCTTGATAATGCATTCTGGAAATGATAGTCAACTAGGCTTATGTGCAATCTAAGATGGATGCAAAATGCTGGTGTAACTCAGCGGGTCGGGCAGCATCTTTGGAGAAAAGGAATAGGTGAAATTTCTGGTCGGAATCCTTCTTCAGACTGATGTACAATCTAGATAGAGAGATAGACAAATGAAGTTGATCTACTAGCATCAGTATTTGTATGATAATGGGAAACAGTTTTTTCCTGGTAAAATGTTCCTCAATCTATTAAAATACGTTACTTTCAAAAAACTAGGGATGAAAAAGGTCATAATGAACTCGCTTGAGCTGGGAATGTACAGTATATTTTTAAAAATCTGCATTAATGATCAATGCTACAAAACTTTCAATCACAGCCAGCACCGTGAAAATAAATGCTTTACCTAACATATTCTCGCTTATTCTCTTCTGTTACAGGAACATTTCTGCCATTTGGTTTCAGCTCTTGTTGAATAATCCGACCAAAACAGTTATGTTCTACACAAAATGTGTGATCAAGCACTGGCGTAATATCATTTTCACTGTAATAAAAAAAGGGTTGTTAAATTAGTTGGATGGATGTTGCTCATTGCATTCCGAAATAGAAAGTGCACCTTTGTACATATACCATGTTCAAAACAATAAATTGATTTATTTTCCATGTTCAAAGGTGTCACGATTTACTAGTACATAGGTATTTAACACATGTATCTTCTGTCTCATGGTAATTAAAATTGAATATAAATAATTAGAACATTTTGCACAATATATTCTTTAAAAAAAACAGAAAATCTGTAATCTGAATTATAATTTGTATTTCAAGAAACATGAATAACGGTTTCAACTGTATCCTCTTTTAGCCAGGACGTTAATTGAGAGGAAAAAGTCAGAAGTTAATTCTGTTGTATTATAATTCCGTTAATTCAACTCACAGGATCCAAACCAAACTCTTGTGCAATTCTGGGTCCACAGTTTCCAAGTCTGATAACTGAATAGGTTTTCCTAGCAGCTGCTTATAAAACGGTAATGTGAAACCACCATTAATGTAGTGTCCATGGAATACAGCCAGTCCCATTATCCGGCCCACAAAATGGAAATATGACAAGTGCTCCTGCAGAAACAAAAACAGTCACTGGCTCAAGTAAAGAGTATAAAACTGCCATCCGGTAGGTGACAAACAGCACCAGAAACCTTCATACAATCTTCCCAATATCATGCTCATTATTTATGTAACATTAACACAAGTGAATATTAAATCAAAACCAGAGTATATTAACCTGATACAACCAAACAAAGTGCTTTCTGTCATAGTCATACAGCATGGAAACAAACCCTTTTAGTTCAACGCCCACGCCTACCAAGATCCCTCTCAACGCTAGTCCCATTTGTCCGCATTGGCATATAGACCTCTAATCCTTTTCTATGCATGTAGCTCTCCAAGGGTCTTTTAAATGCTGTTATAGTACTTGCCTCAACTACCTCCTCTGGCAGCCCATTCCATGGACCTAAAACCAGAGTAAAAGAGT
The DNA here is from genome assembly GCA_963514005.1 of Raja brachyura. Next base: position 5,879,165 of record OY740801.1, read on the forward strand.
TCCTATTAAATCTTGCCTCCTCTCACCATAAATCCTATGTCCTCTGGTTTTTGATGCCCCTACCCTCGGTAAACTACTCTCTGCATTAACCCAATCTATTCCACTCATGAATTGATACACCTGTATATATCATCCCTCAGCCTCCTAAGTTCCAAAGTCCTAGGCTGCCCAACCTCTCCCTGGAGCTCAGGCCCTCGGGTCTTGACAATATCCTTGTAGAATGCGCTCTCCAAAGTCCAAAATATATTCAGTATGCGATCATCACTAGGTAAGACCATGTTTTAAAGTGCAACAATGTAAAGTGAATGAATGATGTGGTATTGTTGCCTTTACAGACAAGACAATTGACTTGAAGCAAGATGCAACATTTGCAGCAGGACCACTATTACCAGCAGCCAAACAGTTACTGTTTTTTTTTAAAGGAGACAGAGTCTTGACCAGCCAGAGTTACAAATGCAAAGCACTAATAACACGTTTTGTTTAATATATTTAGCCACTTTACATGACAAGTCAACCCAAAATAAAATTAACGGTATCAATTTCAAATATATTTGTGTATAGTCAGTAATGAAATTGATGTTTTCAGAAAGTGGCTTTGCGGTAAGAACCCATTTACGGTAATGCTGTCCTTATTGCTAACAGATGAGAGAAATGAATCCATTTCGTCAGCAAATATATTTCCATGTTAAAAATGGCTAAATGAATTTGCTCAAAACTCAACCTAAAATGAAAAAGACTGCCGAGATTATCATATCCAAAGCGGCATTATCCCAAAGAGAAAGTTGCATACAAATAGTTTAAAGATTTTGAAACCTTACAGCTAGCTGCATTGGAAAGGTTGCATGATGCACTTTCTAAATCATTAAAGTCAAACTCTGAAAGGCAATGTGAACCAAATGTACAAATTTATGGTCACATTATATCAAACATATATAATGTTAATGCTTTATAAATGCTCTGCCAGAAATGTGAAGCCGATTCTTCAACTTGGCATTAAAAAACAATGGTATAAATTAAACAGAAACAAAATCCAACACAAACAGGGGTATAATATTAAGGAAGCAAATAAAAGAACAGCAAAACCTGCCGAAGATGCATAATTTCCTGTTTGGAATTATCCACTTAGTAAAATAAAAAGCTTAGAGAATGAAGGATGAACATTAAATACATTTAATTGAGCAGTGAATTCATAAATATTTACACGATCTCACTATGAAATATTGCAGTAGCTATAATGGGAAAACCCAATGTCCAGAAACCAAATAATTTTAAAACAACCTTCGAAAAACCTCTCCTAACACACAATATTTTATTTGAGGCGGAGAAAGGTGGTCATACTTCAACGAGCAAATAATCTTAAGGAATATTAATAAATATATCCCATAATTATATTTGCACGTTTTTTTCCAGTTTAACGTTTAAGCTCCGGCTCTTTTTATCAGGTGGTGGGAGGGGAGAAGACAACGTCATGCGTAAAGAGAATGCTCCATGTGACAAGTCCTTGCTCATCACGTAGAACATTGTCAAAACAAATTCTTATTAATTTACAATAATTCCAACTCTCACTGTGGCCGCAAATACTCACAGGGTTGACTGCGGAATCTGGATTGATCTGTAGTGTATAGATATTATCAGTTGAATATTGAAATAGGCCATAGTAAGGATTCAACATCTCATGACATAGCAAATACAACCACTCCCTAGAAAGCAATCAAACACAATTGGTCAACATTTATTAACAATTAGAACTTTAAAATTAACAAATAGGGTATTTATGCTATTATGCTATATAATAGCCTATTATTTTGATCCCAATTTCTGGCTTGTTATGGACATTAGTTTCATACTCATATTTATTAAATAAGTACTTACTTTCTTTTTAAATACCACCATTGACTTTGCACTTAGGTCAGTTTACCCACGTTTACAGCCTTGTAAAGCATATTTTTCCTGTGTCTACGTAAACCACATGTGATTTTTTCTATTACAAATCTCAAATTGTGGAGTACAGAGGCAAATAAATAAATGATGGGTCTTTGTCCCAAACATTATGGAGGGTACTGTAGATGTATTCAAGAGAGAGTTAGATATAACTCTTGCAGCTAACAGAATCAAGGGATATGGGGAGAAAGCAGGAACGATACCGCTTCTGGATGATCAGTCATGACCATATTGAATGGCAGTGCTTGCTTGAAGGGCCGAATGGTGTATTTCTGCACTTATTTTCTATGTTTGTATATTTCTCCTGTGTTATTTAATCTGATTCCATGGCAATATTCTTCAATTTTTTCCCCTATAAATGTAATTAATAATCCCTTCACTCTTTCAGCTTGGACTGTTTGTGATCCGTTTGTTTGAGGATGATTAATACAATGTTCACTGATGGATCCTGATGTGACTGTCATAATTCTCAAGTTTCTGTTCATCTATATTTATTTCAACTTTTAAAATGTAACAGCACATGGCCTGGTTTTATAGAAATATTTCTCTGCCACTGCTCGAATTGCAAACCATTGTCTTCACTCAGTTCACCCAGGCTACATGTTCTTTGTGTGTGCCGAGAAACCCTAAGATCTTGGTAAAATATGGTACAGGGTCTACATGCTTAGCGGGATTGTTTCTTTAACTGGATATTCTGGCATTGTTGCGATTAATTCTGACGAATGTATGAATTTTAGCGACATCAACTGATTCCAGAAGTGCATCTTTCATTTTAGACGAACAGAATGTATACTTGCAAACGATGCGATGTTGCAAGCATATTAAATACTTCCTCAGTAATATGACTTGCTGTAAAATCTTACCTGGCTACTCCTCCGTAATCCAAACCCTCTTCACTTCTAAATTTAACCATTAAACGCTTCTTCAAGTCCTTTGGTCTCATTTTCATTACTTGACGGTATGATTCCTATTACATACAAACTGAAGATGAGTCTCCATACATAAACAATATACATTTTACTAAAATGGTGTTTATAAATGCACTCTAAGGCTCTCCGGAAATTTGTACTAACGAAGAGCGTTTGGAATGCTCACAAATATGAAGTTACCTCAAAGATCTCATCCCGGGAGACTTCAATACGACAATGCCCTGCTTGTGGTTGTTGCAAAGCAAGCTCATGCCTCAGGACTTTCAACTTCTGCACCAGATCTCGTTCACATCGTGGGACAGACCACTCTCCCTCTCCTTCTTCCACTGGTACCTCAGGTGGTGCAGGCAACGTCTGATTTGATTCCTTCAACTGACTCGGATTACTGCAAGAAAAAAATCAAAAGATCACCAAATTGATATATGTTAGAACAATATAATGGCCTGATATGCATGTTTAACAATGGAGTGATGGCTGGTGGCAATTAACGCATTGATGGTGAGTAAAACTGTTGAGGTAAAGACATTAACCTGGGACTAAAAAAATATAAAAATGGTTTTAAAAAAACTAGGATCACTGGCAGTCCAATGAGATAGCCACAAATGCAGGTCACTAAAAAGTAATCAGTACAAAAACAGTAGAGCTAATAAAAGCTTTTATTTTAGAATGAGAATGCTAAAATAAAAATATGGAAATGTGTTCCATTTCAGCTACACTGAGCCAAAGTTACATCGGATTTGAAGCACTGTACACAATTATGGACATGGCATTTCAGAAATAATTTAATTCCAAAAGGAATGTAGTATTTCAACTAAAGTTTACATTTAGGTTACATTACAAGAAGAGTTGGCATAAATTAGATTTATATTACTGGGAAAAAGCACATTAAACCTGGGTCTTCTTGAAGTGAGGAAGCAGCTCTACCAGTCGTGACACTGTGATGCCCTTCCCAACTATTTAACTTTCCAATCCTGATAATTTACATTACATTTATCTCACACAAGATGGCATCAGAGAGTGGTGACATTTTACTTTCAACATTTTATGCAAAGTTACTCTTGGGTTATTTATAATTACTTTATGTATTCTGTTTAATCTGTGAGCATCACGGGAACAAAGAATTCCACTGCATCCTAAACTTAAATTTCATTAAGACACATTCAGCAGTGTGAAGAAGTGGCCCCGACCCGAAACATCCACTATCCATGTTCTCCAGAGATGCTGGCTACAGTGGTACTCCAGCACTTTGTGTCTTTATTTGCTTTCCTTGTTTCGACATACAGTGATATATTGGGACATGTAACTGGGCGTGTCATTTGCCACCTCAGTTGCACAATCATTCTTAAATCTGCTATTCCGACTCTTGAATTCATTAACTAATAAAAATGTGGAATAATGCAGCATGACGCATTGGATAATTCCAAATTCCCTTGCAAATTATGCTGGTCGGGTTTCAGGAAACTGACAATCACTGTTCTTGCTTGGGTACCATTTCCATCACTTCCCAAGGGAAATCGCACCATTGTTGGTGAGTGCACAGTTTCTCTGGGTGCTTGGGTGAATCACGAGAGATTCACAAAGCAGCAGGGATCTCCATATCAACTTCAGAGTCTTTGTGAAGATTACAGGCTTATTCTCAGATGACGCGAGACTATATATCCATCACTTTATGCCAATGACCATTATTCAGGGAGCAGTGTGCTATAGTTGCATTAATTGATGTGGAACAACAGCAGCATGTTGGTGGATGCTGACCGAGTGAAACCTCAAACAACTAAAGTCGACAGCGCTCGTTTGTTGTTTCCCAGTTCTTTCATTTGCAAGAAGAATGAAAACAAATATTTAAGGGGCTGTCCCACTGCGGTGACCTAATTGGCGAGTTTAGAAGAGTTTAGGAGAGTTTGAAAAGGTGTCATGTTGATGACCTCCTTCGACTATGTTGAAGACTAGCTTTGATTAGCATCGGGAAAATTGGACACCGACTAGTGGAGAGTGAAGACGACCTCCTTCAATCTCCTTCGACCTCCCTTCGACTATGTTGAAGACTATCTACGACTACCTTCGATTACCTTCGACTACTCTCGATTACCTACGGATAACATGCTGACCTACTACAGCCTACTTCAACTAAACCCACGAGTAAAAAAAATATCAATTTTTTCCATTGCGACCTTTTTTTACTCACGGGCATTTTTCAGCACGTTGAAAAATACGGCACAACCTAGCTGAGGCCTCGGGGACTACTCTCGAGCATGAAGGAGAGTTACAAAGACCTCCTAGGACCTCATGTCGACCATGCTGCGAATATGAATCGAGGGCAAACTCTTCTAATCTCACCAATTAGGTCGCCGCAGTGGGACAGCCCCTTACAACATAGAAAGGCAGAGCACAAGAACAGATCCTTCAGCCCACGTGCCAAGATCATTTAATCTCATCTGCCTACACATGAGCCATAACGTTCAATTCCCCGCATGTGCCTTTCCAAAAGCATCATGAGAGCCATTCGTTCTCTTGCAATGGCTCACAGGCCCTGGAAGAAATACTTGTAGAATTAAACGGCAGATTCATCTTTACCCTGCTCCTGAAACAAACCATATTTTACATCACTCATAGATAGGTGCGACTACATTGACTTGTACAACTATATTTATATTCTAGAACTCCAGGCAACAATATCCTGATAGGATGGGAGCCACCAACCCCAAAAGTGATCATCCTCAAATGGAAAACCTGGTGATGTAATATTCACTTCTTCAAATCAAAAGAAGCTTATGTATTTATGATATAATTGCAATCTTATTAACTTAACTGAAAATCAATGCCTCTAATTCTCAGACAGTGCTGGCTCGAAGGGCCGAATGGCCTCCTCCTGCACCTATTTTCTAATCAGGAACCTGCTGTCCACAAGTGTGCTGATCCCAGAAGGGTCTAAAACTTTGTAGAAACATGAACATGTACAACATAGTTTGATAATGCAGTGGAGACAACTGCAAAGGCTCATTTCAAGTGTGCTGTCCAACGTCTCGGGGACCAAAACAATTCAGTGGCACTGCATTTGACTGCAAACGACGTTGTATTTAGGAAGGCCAAATAGTCATCTACAACAGATACATATAAATCCATGAACATCCCCACAAAGCTAAACAAAAAATGTGGATGGATGGAACTTTCTTTATTACAGCTTGTTTGGGATAATATCCACGTGCCACGGTAATTGTCTTTCTCAGTGATTGTTTTTTTTTGTTTTAACAGGTAAAAAGAAAATGGAATTGAAACTTCCAACTCAGAAAAAACATTTATTTTACCTTCATTGGTAAACGTCATGCCAATAATAAATGGCAACCAAGCAGATTTTAAGTTTTGTTTTCTGAAGGTTAGATGCCAGTTTTAAAACCCACACTGACCCGATTTGGCCATGGGATGTTGTGGTCACTGATGGTGATGAGGAAACCAGGAAAGAGCGGAAATGGATCAAAAAACACAGCGCGCGTGATCATGTTGAAGAAAATTATAATTCTATCAAAGTTGTTCAATCAGAGGGTCAGGCAGCATCCCTGGAGAACATGGATAGTTAACGATTCTGGTCAGGGTCCTTCTTCAGTGTTTGAAGGGTCTAAGTAAAGCTGGAAATAAATACCTAACCCAAATGAAACAAAATCTGAAACCCGCAAGGCGTAGTCATTCTGAAGGAGGGTGAATTGCGATTTGAACTATTTACCTCATTATATGGTGCAGTCTGGGATCTGTGAACTGTGTTGTCCGGTTGTTATGATCTACAAAATATATTCTTCCTGACACTGTACTTCTGACTTCCCACCCGGAAGGCAAAGGACCAAGCTCATCATAGTTAAAATTTGTAAGATCTCTGCAAAAATAAATCATCAAATTAGAATTAGGCAAATTATCTATACAGCAAGAACTTTTTTCACTGAATTCTATTAGATTTTGTCAATTAACCTTGGTATTCGAGGATCATGCCAAGTACTGACTCCAGTCTGTGTGTGCAGGAAGTAAATCTGTCCCTGTACCGTTGTTCGCTGCTCTGAAAACAAATAGACAACGATTTAAGTTTCTTAAAAATATCCTGTCATGTCACCTGCTTTTCAATGAATACATCCTGCTCAAATATGCAGTCAAATCCACACAAGATCAACATGTTTTGCCAACCCCATCATTTTAACATTTGTAGTAAAAGTTAGTTAACAACTTTGCTGGTAGAGCAAGGCTTCGAGTAGAGATGACACCAGACTAATTTATTAAAATTCAGTGTGAAGTTACAGCCTGTTTATCTTTCTTAGTTAAAGATCTACCTAGATGATAGAAGTTTCTCTTCTGGGACCAGCAGGCAGAGTTGCCACACTCCAGCACATGCTCAACAGCATCACACCATGATCCCATCCAAACTCATCTCCAAACTCCTGGACCAAGGAGTCAATATCTCCCTCTGCCAATGGATCCTTGACTTTCTGTCCCATAAACAACAATCAGCAAGGTCCCTCCCACGCAAAAATTCTCCACACTGGTGCCCTACAAGTATGAATTGTCAGGCCCTCACTATAATCCCTATACACTCACGGCTGTGTGGCCAAGTTCTGTTCAAACTCCATCAACGTTTGCAGATGTCAGTATTGTGAACAATACTTTGTTCAGATTTTGAACAATTATGAGATGGAATACAAGGAAGAGATAGAGAAGTTAGTAATATGATGTCAAGACAACAACCTCCCCCTCAGAGGGGTTCCAACCCGAAACCTCGTCTATCCATTCCCCCCACAGATGCTGGCTGATCTGCAGAGATACACCAGCACTGTGTTTTCCCTCAAAATGTCAGCATCTGCAGCTCCTTGCATGTCCAATCTCACCCTCAATGTCAGCAAGATGAAGGAGCTCATTAATGGCTTCAGAAAGTGTGATGGAGTACATGCCCCAATCAGCATCAATAGTGCCGATGTGGAAATGGTCGAGAGCTTCAAGTTCTTAGGTGTAAATATCGCCAACAAGAATGTTGTAAACATAATTACTCTGTGCCCAACTTTCCTTGCACTTTTAGGCTGGTTTTACTGCATAGATAAATGCAACATCTCTAACAATTACATTGACACAGCTGCATGCATATTACATGCAACAATTTATGCACAGCAATCATTTTATGAAGTTCTATTATCAGTTTCAAAAATGTATTCTCATTGAAACCGACAATATGTTTTGTATTTCTTTGAAGGTTTTTTAAAGAATCAGTGTGTCACAAAAAGTGAAAGGATTTTCATATTAGCATATTCATTAATATGTTGTACTTAATGAGCTTGAATGAAAAGTAAGATGAAAGTTTCATACTTCAAGGAAGTTATGTGGATTTAGCATTGGTAGCACTGATTTCTGCTTTTCTAGACCCATTTTTTACTTTTCAGTATATATTCAGAGATCAGCAGGAAATTGGGTGTAGATTTTGGCAAGATGGGAAAAATTCCAGGTGAAGTTTCCAAATTGAGATCCCATAGGAAATTCCAACTTTTTTCCTCCTAAGTATTAAAAAAAAGTTCAGACCTCAAAAGCAGTGAAAATGTGAGAGTACACAAATGTGCACAGAGTACATAAATGTTACCAAAAGGGCATCATTTAAAACAGTTAAAACTGTTTGCCACAAATTAAATTGTTTTAATACAACTTTGGGTGACATATAGATGAGAAAAAGGGAGGACAAAAATTGATACTTGGATAACAATCAAGGTGACCATTTGGAAAATAAGCCATTGGTGTGTTCTCTGGTTTTGACTGAATATGGGTAAATAAGAATGAATCCAAACTATTTTGGTACTAAGGCAGAGGTGGAGACCCTACTGAAGAAATTCAAGTAAAAAGTTCTAGACATAAAAATAAAATGGAAAAGTTCTGGTTCAATTGTATGGTCGCATCTGATCCTGAATTTACTGTCAAAAAGGAGCTCACAGTTGGCTTCTGGCAGTGCATCACCATAAAGTGCTAGTGTAACTCAGCGGGTCAGGCAGCATTTGTGAATTTATTTTTTATAGAAATCGGCAGGTGCCCAGAATGTGCTGCAAGGGGCGGTGATGGAAGCAGATACACAAGTGGTGTTTAACATGAAGGGATATAGGAATGGAGGGATATAGATCACGTGCAAGTAGAAAGGATGAGATGGCATTATATTTGGCATTTACATCATGTGCCAAAGGGCCTGTCTCTGTGCTGTACTGTTTGACGTTCCAGTCATTAGGCAGGAAGGCTGATGAACTCTGAATCACAGTGGAGGAAGGGGTCAGTGGACAGGTGTATCCAGAATGGTTGTATAAGTCGTGCAATGGGATGGCTGATCCGGAATTCACTTATTCTCGTGGAACCTGACAGTATGAAGGATTATATTATTCTTGCAAATACATTTTGTAGGTTAATTGGCTTCTGGAAATTGTAGGATGTGTAGGATGTGAAACAGGGATAACGTAGAACTATTGTGCAGGTGATTATTGATCGACGCAGGCTTGGTGGGCCGAAGTGCCTGTTTCCATGCTGTTTCTCCAAACTAAACTCACAAGCCGAGATCTTTACCAACACACAACGAAAGTAAATGTCATTTAAGCAAAAAACAAAACTCAGTCCAAACTAAACGTTTTAAGTCCAAAAACAGAAATCTGTGCAGTTTACTTAAGGAGTCCATCTGTGTCACATAATAGTGTATATCTAAGGAGCAATTAAATATTGATAATCAGTGGGTAGCCACTGGATATTGGTATTTTCTCTTTGGAATATATATATTTTTTAAGTACTACTGAATCCAAGTTACCGTATCCCTCTGGTAGCACAGGAGACTGATGTCCATGAGGTCGGCTCTGTGGCGTGTGCATTTGAACTCGAACACCAAAGTTACGGATTCGCTGAGCCTGCAGTCTCTGTTCCTGGTTTGGAGACTCTATCAACTGGCAATTTCCTCCACCAGCAGCACCAGTTATGTCTGGAAATGGTACTGTGTCTTCCATTATACAGCTTAGCGGCCTTCCGGGTCCAGAATCCTCAAAAAGTGGCCTGACAATAAAATAATGTAGCATCACTGAAGTGGCATAGAAGTTATTTAGAAATTGGCATTCTTGTTAAAATATGGATACAGTAACCAAATACAAATGTGCTTAGATGTTTAAAGTAAAACCGGTCAACCATGGCCATCAATTCCACTACATGTGCAGCTCGTTCCTTTTATTATTCAACTAGTGAGGATACCAGACTGATTCCTGGGATGTCAGGACTTTCATATGAGGAAAGATTGGATAGACTCGGCTTGTACTCGCTGGAATTTAGAAGATTGAGGGGGGATCTTATAGAAACTTACAAAATTCTTAAGGGGTTGCAGATGCAGGAAGATTGTTCCCGATGTTGGGGAGGTCCAGAACAAGGGGTCACAGTCTAAGGATAAGGGGGAATTCCTTTTGGACCGAGATGAGGAAAACATTTTTCACACAGAGTGGTGAGTCTCTGGAACTCTCTGCCACAGAGGGTAGTTGAGGCCAGTTCATTGGCTATATTTAAGAGGGAGTTAGATGTGGCCCTTGTGGCTATGGGGATAAGAGGGTATGGAGAGAAGGCAGGTACGGGATACTGAGTTGGATGATCAGCCATGATCACATTGAATGGCAGTGCAGGCTCGAAGGGCCGAATGGCCTACTCCTGCACCTATTTTTCTATGTTTCTATGTTTCTAGATAAACAGAACAGAGATAAATTAATACAGCACAGGAACAGGCCCTTCAGGCTACAATGTCAGTGCCGAACGTGATGTCAGGTTACAAAAATCTCTTCCGCCTAGCATGATCCATGTCCCTCCATTCGCTGCATATCCGTGTGCCTATCTAAAAGCATTCTTAAATGCCACTCTGCTTCCATCACCATCCGTGACAGCACATTCCAGGTGCTTTGAGTGGTCTATTTTTCTCACAAATCTCAGTACAAAAAATATTATGAATAGTCCAGGTAACGTCCCCATATAAAAGTGTTCATGTTGTATTAAATCATTATGCTGCTTACATGCTGCTTAATGGTTCACTGTATATTTGCTGCAACATACTGTGTAAAATACTTTTTTTTAATTACTATTGGACATGATGATTTAGGGGAAAGATAAATGTAACTCCTATTTAAGCTTTTCTTCAGTCTGGTTACTTTTGTTAAGAGAGCAATGCTGAAAGTTGAACTTAATTAGTTGCTTTAATTCTTCCATTGGGTTGGGCCCAAGACATTGTGACTTAATTGCACACAAAATGTTTTCCAGCCAGCAATTCAAAGAGAAAGGGTCACAACTCACCCCTCAGGTAGATCATTATCCAGTATTCCTCTGCAATCGACAACAGGACCACCAGTTCCTATTCGATCTCGAGTTTGTAAACTTACTAGAAAAGAAAACCACAAAATTCAGGCAATGCATTATATTTAAGTTATGCAATCGAAAGTCTCCAAATAGCCTCAGGACTTGGAGCCACATCCTAATGTTGAAGGGCGGGTAACTTTCTTATGGTTTCATGATAAAGTGAGGCATAACCCATACTCTGAGATGGATTCCTGCAGTATTTCTCACCCCTCAGAAGGGGCAAATTGAACCTGATAACTACAACATTTCAGGCATATTCCTTTTAGTAATATTTAGAATGAAGTTCAACACCGGAAATACTTAAAGATAGATATGAGAGACAGAGAAAGTGATAGTCAATTTAATCATAAAGATGTTGCGCCTCTGAAGACTTTCACATTCCCGAACTAGGAAGAAATACAACCTGCACAATCGATACGAAAAGGTTAATAAGATACTCAATATATATCTCACCACCTCTGTATCTACACAGAAGGTATTCTACAAACACTTTTTTCAGTAAACATGCCAATGGAACTTGAATATTTACCAACTATTTGTCCTCGTATTGTATCGCCGTCTGTGGGATTGAGCTTGCATAGATCCAACCGCTGATCTGGCAAAAAAGGATGCAATATTACCCGAACTGAGTAAACACATCAAACCAGTGAAACAAACAAATGGCGGGACTGTCATATGCCGAGAGAATGGAGGAGCTGGACTTGTACAGTCTGGAGTTTAGAAGGATGAGAGGGCATCGCATTGAAACATATAAGATTGTTAAGGGTTTGGACACGCTAGAGACAGGAAACATGTTCCCGATGTTGGGGGAGTCCAGAACCAGGGGCCACAGTTTAAGAATAAGGAGTAAGCCATTTAGAACGGAGATGAGGAAACACTTTTTCTCACAGACAGTGGTGAGTCTGTGGAATTCTCTGCCTCAGAGGGCTGTGGAGGCAGGTTCTCTGGATGCTCTCAAGAGAGAGCTAGATAGGGCTCTTAAAAATAGCAGAGTCAGGGGATATGGGGAGAAGGCAGGAACGGGGTACTGATTGTGGATGATCAGCCATGATCACATTGATTGGCGGTGCTGGCTTGAAGGGCCGAATGGCCTACTCCTGCACCTATTGTCTAAACCCTAAAATCTTATTCCTTTATGCAGTGCAAGCGACTACTTAATATATTTTGCATAATATTTAGCTGTGACAGTATTTCAAAGGTACGAGATCCAAGCCAATGAGCCCTGGAGCCACGTAGCTCATTATGGGCTCTGAGGATGGCTTGTATTCAACCCATCCCTACTTCCTGCAAATCCCACAACCATCCCCTCTCCACCATTTCAATGATCATCAGGAAAGGTGTATTTCTACCTTAACCGATATGAATATTATCCTGAAAGTACCCAACACAAAATATTACACAAGTGATATTTTTTACCATAAGATTATAACTGATGGAGTAGAATTAGGCCATTCGGCCCACTCAATCATGGCTGATCTATCCCTAACCCCATTCTCCTGCCTTCTCCCCATAACCTCTGACACCCGAACTAATCAAGAATCTATCTATCTCTGCCTTAAATATATCCACTGACTTTGCCTCCACAGCCTGCTGTGGCAAAGAATTCCAGATTCACCACCCCTGACTAAATAAATTCCTCCTTATCTCCTTCCTAAAAGAACGTCCTTAAATTTTGAGGCTATGACCTCTAGTCCTAGACCCTCCCACTAGTGGAACATCCTCTCCACATCCACTCTAGCCAAGCCTTTAATTATTCTGTACATTTTAATGAGGTCCCCCTGATTCTTCTAAACTCCAGCGAATATGGGCCCAGTGTCGTCAAACATATATTAACCTACTCATTCCTGGGATAATTCTTGTAAACCTTCGCTGGACCCTCTCCAGAGCCAGCACATCCTTCCTCAGATATGGTGCCCAAAATTGCTCACAATATTTCAAATGTGACCTCAGCTTTACATCCGTTTTTGTATATTAATCCTCTTGAAATAGATGCTTGCATTGAGTTTATTTTCTTTACTACCGATTCGACTTGCAGATTAACTGATTAACAGGGAATCCTGCACCAGCACTCCTAAGTCCCTTTGCACCTCCGATTTCTGGATTCTCTCCCCATTTAGAAAATAATCTACACCTTTATTCCTACCATTAAAGTGCATGATTCCACATTTTGGTACACCAGATTCCATCTGCCACTGCCATTCTCCCAACCTATCCAAGTCCTACAGAGTACCTGCTTTCTCTACACTACCTGTTCCTCCACCTATTTTCGTATCATCCGCAAACTTGGCCACAAAATCTTCAATCCCCACATCCAAATCATTAATATACAATATGAAGAGCAGCGGAGCCAGCACTGAGCCCTGTGAAACACCACTAACAGACTACCAGAAAAAGCCCCCTTTATTGCCACTCTTTTCTTTCTGCCGTCCAGCTAATCTGATATCCTTGCAAGTATCTACCATGGGCTCTCATCTTCCTTAGCAGCCTCCCATGTGGCACCTTATCAAAGGCTTTCTGAAAATCTAGGTATACTACAGACTCACCTTTGTCTGTCCTGCTATTTACTTCTTCAAAGAATTCCAGCACATTTGTCAGGCAAGACAAAGCCATTCCACCTTTGGCCTATTTTATCATGAATATCTGAGTACTCCATAACCTCATCCTTTATAATGGACTATAAAATCTGTAGTTCCCACTTTTTTAAATAAAAATTGCACCATTTTATAAAAAACGTAATTGAAAGTTGCCTTCTCCATAACACTTTGGATAGAAATGGTACCTTGTAAAAAATCAAATATCTTGCAGTGGACCCATCAACAAAAACATATGCAGTTAAATACAAAAAGTGTTCTTTTTCACGTTTTCCTCCAGAATCAGAGATGCAAATATCCCAGAGGCCCGAGAATAAGGGCCACTTTGGCAGGAAGACAAGTCAAGAGTAGAGTCAAGCATGTTTAATTGTCATATGCACTGAAATAGAACAATGGAATTCTTTCTTGCAGCTGCAAAACAGACTATTTCAGACTCTTTTTCATTGCTTGGTTAGTAAGTGAAAACCTAAAAAGGATAGTTATGGTGCATTGTCTCAGCAATTCTTTTCATCAAGGGGCTGACCTGTCATTAGTACAGAGCTCCAAATTGGCAGCTCGAAATTCCTTCCAGAAGTCAGAATAGCATGTCATCAAATATTCTTAAACTTTCACAGTTGCACTGTAGAAAGTAGTCTGAATGGTTGTTTATGGTTTAGTAAAGTAATTCCAATGCACAGGAATGCAAGAGGTTGCAGATAATGGCGGACTAAGCCCAATTCATGACAGGCACTGCCCTCCCCACCATCAAAAGCACCTACATGAGGCACTAACTCGAGAAGGCATCATCTATCGTCAACAATCCCCATCATTGGGCCATGCCGTCTTCTCGCTGCTACCATGAGGCAGGAGGCACAGAAGGCTGTGGTTCCACGTGAGATTTGTCCATATCAGTATCTTATCTTATTGTAACAATTCCCTATTCCTAAATTCCAACCCTCGTGCAATGATGACCGTTATATGATCTGCCTTCCTCACACATACCCCAAAAACAAATTACTTGGAGTGAGAAGGCTGCCAGTTCAAATTGTACTTGAGAATCTTAAATTAAACCAAGGCGACACTTTAGCACAATTGAGCATGCTGTGTGTTGGAGACACCATCTCTTAGTTTTCATGTAGTAGATGGGAAAGGTACTCTTGAATTTTTAGAGGAACAGTGTTTTAATTTCCTTCCATTGTTTAACTCTCAATACCACAAAAAAGTCATTAATCTTGCCGTTGCTCAACTGTCTTAGCTGTTCAGAAATTTGTTGCCATTTTTATTCGCATCACAATAGTGATTGGCATTTTAATAAATTAATGGGGTTCTATTCTTTCTTTCAAAGAAATATCACAACTTGGGTCACATTCACAAAACATTTAAAAGCAGGAGAAAACAAGCATTCTAAGCCAATAAATTTTGAAAACTTGGCTTCTAATGATCACAAAGTTAGAAAACTAACATTACTTTGGAGCAACTGAATTTGTTCTTGCAAATATCAGACTGTTCTGTACTACAAAGTTTGAACAGTGAATAGGAAGCTGCTGGCTGCACATTTTAGCATGAGGAATGCATTGTGTGCTAGCAACGACATATCCTTCAGTAGAATACAAATATGAATCCGACGAAGAGGGTAGACAGTGACAAGCAGAGATTCATCCTCAGTTATAGCCGCCTTCCACCATTACAACTGAATAATCAATCCTTCCATAGACATTAGCTTTTCTGCTTAAAAATAAATCAAGAAACAGACTACATACAGCCAGTATCCTTTAGTCTACTGATGGCATTTGATAGCAGCCGAACACAACCCAGGAAGCCAGCTCCCTGTTTCTTATGTATTTTCTTGTGATTCCATATGCTTATAGTAATTGAGTCTGCTTTTCCAATGTACCTGAAATGGAAGAAATTAATTGCTATTAGAAAATAACACGAGAATATCTCCCAACATCTCCAACTGGGCAACTGATTAACATTTTACAATCTATTTGGTGCTGCGGGAGGAGGTTAAAGCAATTTGCCAATAGAACATGCATAAGGAGAAAACAGTAATGAAATCTGCACAAACAATCAAGAAGCAAGTGGCTTTAATGAATAAACTGTCTTTCAGAAATAAGAGGGATCAGATTAGGAAAAGGATGTTCGATGTAAGGTTCCAGCATCTGCAGTTCCTTGTGTCTTTCCTTTTCCTAATCTGATCCCTCGTCACCTATCCACCCAGAGTCCTCCAGAGATTATACCTGACTTTATTTCAGGTTGATTTAGTTTGTGGATTTATTTTGCCAATCTCAGCTGTTGGATGTTGTTGCGAGTTTAGGCACAAATTGCTGGAGTAACTCAGCGGGTCAGGCATAATCTCTGGAGGACTCTGGGTGGATAGGTGATGTTTTGCGTTGGGACCCTTCTCAGGACTTTGGAACCCTTCTAAGAAAAGAGCAGGTAGACTACATTGGATTGAAGTACAAGTTTTAAAAAAGCAAGATGACCCCTCAAGTTTGCACTGCTCTACACATTTTTTGCCAGATCTCCATTAACCCTCAAATTTTTACCATCCAAGAAATGATCAATTTCAGATTTGAATATAATCAACAGCCAAGTATCCACAGCCTTCTAAACGAGAATTTAAAAGATTAAGAAATATTTAACCTCAATCCTGTTTATGCATGCTAACTTTCTCACAAACCGACACCCCCAAAACTCCTGTGACCTAGTGGTTCATTTTAAGAGGAAGGAGAGGTGCCATAACCGTAATGGCAGAAAGCCAACATAGGTGGCAGAGAAGAGAATACACAACATAAGAGCACAAATTTATGGTCAAGATTATTCAAAATTGCTCACAATATTCCTGACTTTAAAACCAAGGGAGTAATCCAAAGTAGTTGGTTCCCATCTACGCTATCGCTTTGCAATAAATTTCAGGAAGAACATCAAGACATATGACAACTACAAGAGATTCACTAAAATAGTGCCAAAGATGAAGGGCTTTAGTCATGTGGACATTTCGGAGAAAACGGCATTGTTCTCAGGAGAGCGAATACCAAGACCAAATTCCTAATCATGATGGGTTCAGCAAGTAAATAATGAGAAATAGCTTCCAGTGGCAAAGAGGTCAGCAACCAGAGGTTAGAGGATAGTTAAGGTAAATAAACAATTGAGGCAGAGATGAAATGAGCAAGAAAGAATTTGCAGGAATAACGATGCAGAAAATATTGAAAGCACAGCAGAAGCAGATATAATAATAAATTTGAAATAGAACTGGATAAATAACAAAAAGAGAAAAGAGGGTAATTAGTTCTTTCAAATGCATTGATTGAATGGACACATTGTTCAGGACTTCCAAGTTGAATGAACATTTGCAGAAGTTCCAAATGTACAGATACAAATCATAATTTCCTGAAAATTCGAGAATATGAAATAGTTAAACTGCATTAATTTAGATGCCCTTTAAAGTGTAATGAATTTGTCTCAAAAATTCCATTGAACTTCAGAAATAAAATGGTAGCTCAGATTAAATTATACTCACAAATCATAGTGTTGGTTCCATTTTGGATCAAGTGTGTTTTTTACTGTGTCTGTCGAATGACATTGCCCAGAGCCATCAACAATAATTTTAGCAAAAGGGTCAGGTAATCCTATGCAAGGCAAAACAAACCTTCATTGATATCTGAACAAATTCCTTTTCAGATTTAAAAAAATCAAGCAATACTTTAAAATATTTCAAACTTTATTCCTGACTGAAATCCATGAAAGATGAAATAATATGAATTATATTTCAATATCACAAACTCCTAATAAAATATTATAACTGTTATCTCTTAACGCTCAGAGAACTGCAGATGGTGTTTTTTTACAAAAAAAATGACAGTGTTAAAGTTAATCAGCGGGCAAGGCAGCAATTCTGAAGAACATGAAGAGTCTGAAGAAGGATCACAATAAAAAATGTCGCCTATCCGTGTTCTATTTGTTTGTTCAGTTTATTGCCATGTGTACCGAGGTACAGTAGAAAGCTTTTGTTGCATGTTTTCCAGTCAACAGAATGACAATACATGATGACAATTGAGTCATTTACAGATTCTCCACAGAAGCTGCCTGACCTGTTGAGTTACTGCAGCACTGCCTTTTTATATCTCTTAAATACTTAATTGATAAATTAATAGATTTGCTTAAAGTGATGAAAGGTTTTGAGATAAATAAAAAGCGAACATTTCAACATGTGGGGAGGTATATCAGTGTAGGCCATATTATAAGTAAGAAAGTAAGTCAGAAATCAAGTTGGGAACTCAGAAGAAACTTCATTGACATAAACAATAGCCTGACTGGGATTTGCTTCCGCAAAGTGGTTGAAACTAACAGTGCATTTAAATGCTAAAATGTATTTAAGGGAAGATTTGACAAGCATGTGAGAGAAAAGGGAATAGTGAACTATGACTCTGAAATCGGATGAGAATATAAAGGAGGATGCGTAACTGCCAGCATGGCCTGATGAGCCAAATAGCCATGTTCTGCACCATCTAGCCAAATAAATCTGACACCAGTCATAATACAGCTGAATTGGATGCACCTGACCTCATTGAGAGGTGTTCTCTGGATTTATCTCAGTTGCTCAGTGATCTTTGAAAGTCATTAGCATCTACACTAGAACAGATCTCTGGGATTGCATTAAGAGTATTAAATCCAATATCAAGGAACACTGAAGCCACGCTCGTCAGAAGCCTTTCCCATGGCTGCCACATTCATGTGACATATGAAAGGTGCAAAAATGTTCACAGCCAGCATTGGTGCTGTGCCATTAGATACCAGTAACTATGCAACGCATAAATAATTCAAGAAATATTTTAGCCCCATAAATCTGTTCTACTACTAAATATGACTGCAACTGATGTTTTCCCTTAATGGTATTTCCTGCACTAACAATTCCTTCAATAGCCAAAGAATCTCTGTCTTGCGTGTACACAGCAATGGAGCCACTATGTTCATCGCAAATAGTACTGATGTGGACTTAATTTGATTTGAAATATTAATCTTTAAGCATACTTAGATAAGAATTTTGCATAAGACCTAAACAGAATACACCCGATTTGGAACAATGGTTCAATTTGTAAAAAAAAGTAACGATTGACATTTTAATTTACAATACAGAACTGAGTAATAATCGTTCTCCAGCTGTTGATGGGCGCAAAATTATTATGGCCCCACTGTTTCCAGAATGGAGCAATCAAGCTTCTGTTCCTCAGAAATAAAATTATAGACACCAAAGTTTAATACTTACTGAAGAAATCTTTCTTTGCCAAATTTTTCGCGCACAACACTGAAAAACAAAAATATAGGATTTAGTTTCATATACTTCCTCTGAACACTCTCCCCGTTCTTAAAACATATGTCTCACAGACACCAACAACTTCATAATCCCTTTCTGATAAATTTATTTTCTATTAATCTGAACAATACATGACGTGGTTGTTATGAAATATTTAAGTTAGCACCAATTTAATTTAGTCATTCTGGACTTACAGAAAATAATATGGTTCCACAAGAAACTGTACATGTGCTTAAAATTGGAGGTAATCTTGTAATATGTGTTTTAATTATTATGAAAGCTGGAGACAGAGAATGGCAATGAGAAGCCTCATCCCTGGCCGGATGTGACCAGACATTTGTCCAGACTGGGAGCTCAGTTTCTCACCATAATAGCTTTGTAGAGAAATCTAGTTGTGTATTTAAGATTCCAGATGTCGTTTGTGTTTTTGGGGTTGGAGCAGACTTAATTTTAATCAGATTTAATTTTAATAGAGAAAAAGCTATTTCAACAATCTCTACTGGTGCAACACAACCGAATGACTGAAATCTGCTCGCACTGCAGAACTGCATTTTACCTCCTGGTGTCACTAACACTCAAAGCATTTAAAAATAAGAACTAAAAGGCTCAAGGCCTTTAAACTGATATATGCAAATTAAACTGAATATACATTATAAGAATGGGTCATTTCAAAAAATTAAAACAGTAGGGCAATTCATTGTTAAATGCTGTGTAACCAACTAATTCAGAACACTACAAAAAGTAATTGTTTGTTGACGGGAGTGGCATGCACAACATTTACCGATATCAGCTCAAGGCTATATTGCTCTCATTTTAATAATGCTAATCCAAATGTAACATTGTGAATAAATCAGAAAGCCATTTTCCAAGTCCTCAAAACTAGAATCCATAAAATGCAATTACGAAGACTCTAGGAACTGCAGTGCTGGAATCTTGATCAAACATGAAGTGCTGGAGGAACTCAGAGGATCAGGTAGAATCTATGAAGAGCATACATAGTAGACAGACAACATTTTGGATCAGGAACCTCCATTGGTCTTAAGAAATGTCCCAACTCAAAACGTTGTCTGTCCATTCTTTCACAAATCAAATTTAGGACTGTGCTGCAGTTTTTTTATATACCAACATTTCAAGAAAACTTCACATCAAAGTGTTTGGTATACCCTTCAGTCATGAAATGTACTGTGAAATTATACATTATTTTGCACGTTTATAAAAATTAAATTCTCAGATGATTGTACTTTTACTTAAAGGAAAGCCATTAGCAGCCAATAAGTGTAATTTTGCCATTTAAACAGGTCATTTTACAAATACATCTGCATGGAATGTCATGCAGTACGGTAAAACATATATGTAAGCTTTAAATAAATACAACATTTCACTTAGTTGTGATCTTTACCATCTCTCTCATTTATTACAGAAATAACATATTTACACAGTGCCTTTTATGGGATGTTCCAAATTGCTTTAAAATTACTTTTTTAATGTTGTGACTATTATTCTATATGAAAGAAGATGGCCTATTTGGACAGTGCACAAATGTGATTATCCTCAAAATAATCTGTCTTAAAGATTAATAATTGCCCTATAAACTTCTTCGCCTTAAAATAGAGATCCAAAACGGGGCCTCAGTTTAAAAGTTCTCATTTCTGAAAGACATCACCTCCCGTGGTGCCTCACAAGCTCGTCTGCACTGAATAAGCAGTATGCATTGTACTCACTTTTCAGGAGTCATACAAACATAAAGAGTTGTATCTAGGCAACTGAATAGTCACTTCTGCAAGGTCGCTGCTATTCAAAGAAATTTGATGCTGGACATCTGAAATAAAAGTAAAGATGACCCTTCTCTACCTGAAACATTAACTCTGTTTCTCTTCCAGCAGATGCAATCTGACCTGCTATGTATTTCCAGAATTTTATGTTTTTAATCAATGATATTCAGCGTGAAATTGTAATGGATGAATCTGATTAACTGATTAACTGCAGTCTAAAACGTATTTATTGAAAATATAAAGGTTTGCATCCTGGGTACTTCTCTACAGTCAAATCATTTAATTTGGTGTCTCATTTTTCGTGGATTATGGGAAAAATTATGAAATCCATGATTATGCAGTGGTTATTACATAAAATAATTATTTTTACACCTTATATTCTACTTTGAACGCATTTTTGGTTGATAACTTCACACTTGTCAACATTGAAACCCATTCCTTCCCATTCAATTAATAACAAACATTCCTATGTAAATTAATGCATTCAATACACTGCTTTTAAGGACTATCTTTGCATTATTAGCAACTTAGGAAATCTAGCTCTCTATACCAAATACCGAGTCATTAATAAATAGTGAATAGTCGAGACGTCAGAGATGTCACTGGTCACATTTGGGGATTTTGAGCACCTGCAGGATGTCACTGGTTATGTCTTACTATTTTGAACATCTGCCAATATCTCCATTTGCCTCATGCTCCTCAGTAATCACCCAATAGATGCCAAGTGTTAACTGTAAATAGCAGCCTCTTACAGAGGAAATCAATACAACAGTAACTTCTTTGTACTGTACTGCAGTCATCCCGTCAAAAAAAATTACTTGAAATTGGCAGTCACAATAATATTAATTCAGCCACTTCCTAATTACCCAAGAACTCATTTCTGAATTGGCAGTGTATACTGCCAATGCAATAATTAGCCAGAGTGGGAATGAATAAGAAATTCCTATGTAAATCAAGTTTAGTGGCCACGTTGCTCTCAGAGATTAACATAGATTTTATTTAGAAAATTTGTATCAAACAAAACGGTGCATATGCAATTATTTTGTCCTAGAGAAATCACATTGTTTTATTGGGAGAAGGTGCTGCTACTGCACTTCCTTCACCGTGAAACACATTTCTCTCCATGTTTCCCTTTCCACCTTTCTAAAGAATTTCTTGGAAATTGAAAGATCAAAATCAGAGTACAGGCATTTGCATTATTCCTATCTACTTTTTTTTTAAAGTTGCAGAACAAAATCATCTGCTCCACCGTTCCAGTTCAATTATTTGTGTTGTTGCCATTGCTTTTGACACACCCTGGCACCCAAATGAACATTAGATGTTCAGATCAAATGGCAGTACACTATAGCAGAGGAGGAAGTGGTCAAGAGAAAGACTCAATAATTCCACAAAGAAATATATTGCTGCAAGTGCAACGGTTACAACTAAATACAGAATAGCAGATGTAAAAAAGACAACATCATATTCCACCTCTGTTCAACAATTAAATCAGAGGAATAATGGGCCTGTCCCACTTAGGCGATTTTTCAGGCGACTGTCAAGTTGCCGGCAGTCGCCTGAAAAACCAGCAATTGGAACGGCGACTGTCAGAATGGAACGCACACACACACAAGTCGCCAGCAGTCGCCTGAAAACCCAACAAAGATTACCAGCAGGAGTACCAATAGAAATGTTAGCACTTTAGGCAATAGCACGAATCTGAGAGTTCAAAACTGGATCCATGTTTAAGATAAGTAGGGATTTATGAAACCGTACAACATTCATAAACTGTAAACTCCAACTCTAACTTGGACTGGTAGTCTGAATGAATTAAGTGTCAGAGCCTTTTTTTGAAAAAGCAGTTGATTTGAAAATGAAGGTGGGTTTCATGGATAAAATAAACTAATGAAGTCATGAGAAGAGACAAGAGAAACCCGAATGGAGTGGGGAGGTTGCTGGAGAATATTGGACTTCGTGAGCCAGGTACAGTAAGTAGGGAGGCAGGAAACACAGCTGTGAAGATATTTTCAATCTTAATGTCTCAGAGGAATAGAAATAACTGGTTGGCATAAAAAGCCCAGTCATCACCATTCTCTTAAAATAATCCTGGAGATATAAAAACCTATGTTGCAAGTCCTTAAGAATGATGATTTATACATAACTGACAAACAGCTAGTTTGATAGAATCCATATCAGAAGAAATTTTCAAGGTGAGGGCAGCTGATGGTTAATTTAACTTTGTGACGATTGAAGCATGGCCAAACTCAAAAGGGCAAGAATAATTCAAACTAGCATTTAAGGTTAAGCGTAATCACTTTTATTTGTCCACATTAAGTTAAGATATGTTAATAATCAATGGTTATCAATACCGAGACAGATTTTGGCTACATTATCCAATTTTAGTGTTGAGTAGACAGATTGGATAGCAATTAAGTTTGTCATGAAGGGTTACACAAAAAGCTGGAGAAACTCAGCGGGTGCAGCAGCATCTAAGGAGCGAAGGAGATAGGCGACGTTTCGGGTCGAGACCCTTCTTCAGACTCCTTGTCATGAACATAGTCCTAGAATGCTGAAGATTAGCATCTATTCCACAAGACTGAAGAGCATTAAGGTTTCTTCTGAAAGCCTTATTAGACTGTTACTTTATTCTCCACTACAAAAATCAGCATTTCTGCTGCTTATGTACATGAAGTTTCTGACGAAAATAAGTTTAAAATTTCTCACTCTGTAATACACGTTTAATGTAGACAGTCGATTGCACGAATATGCTTCCTATTTGTTAATGGTCAGAAGCAGCTTAGGTCCAGACTACACTTCAGATACCTCAGCATTTTAAAATGTAACCTTTGCCTTAGCCTTTCATCCCAGTATTCCTCTTAGCTGCCATGTTCATTTTCTTTTCTGTATTGCCTTAAATGTGTTAAATTCCCTTTTTATCTTCTAAACAAGCAAGATTGTATGTTACATCCATATCCTTACATAACTACTGGATGCCATTATTTTGAACTTAGTTTATGCTTTCACATCTGCCTTCATTAAAATTCTAATGCACAAATAAGAGCTTGAACAGAATTAAAAATTAAATTGCCAGTTAAGAAATTACCTTTTCTGACCAAATTGGTGTACAATGCTTCTATGCTATGAATCTATGCTTCATCTGAATTATTGGTGTCCAGGCTGAACAATCCTAAACTGAATGCAGTTTATGCATTTGGTGTAGTTAATTTGTTACAAATATTGTCTTTATTTAATAGTTCTTTGCATTCTCTGCTCTGTCATCTCCCTTGAAATAAATTTATCAAGTTCGACAAATATTAAAACAATTTTCTATGGCAATGTCAAGATGTATACGATGTGTTAATTCCACGCCAATCCTTAATACACAGACCTGTTGTTTTGTAGGAGTCAAAATACCCAAAGGGATTTGGTGCCCTTGCTTTTCAATTTATGTGCTCTAGTCATATAAAAAGAAACTGAGGGGTAATTGAAAAGAAGGGATAAGAATGGAAGATGACGCATTTTCTTTAAATAACAATTAATTAGCTTTAAAATTCAATCTAAAGTCAGTTAACTGCATTTTATGATAATGTGGTCAAAACAATAGGACATTAGAATTTGATGTACCTCTAAAACAGGAAGAA
Organism: Raja brachyura; assembly: GCA_963514005.1. The sequence goes on from OY740801.1 coordinate 5,903,681, forward strand.
ATAGTGAGAGCGACTGCTTATTGTTCTGCAGGTTTTTTTCTTGATGCATTTTAAAAGCAAACAACATGCATTTGGGAGAAAATAATAGAAAAGAGAGTCGGAAGGGGCGTTATTCAAGCATGTTGGTGTTCTTAGCCCCTTCACACACACTCATGGATGAACAAGGTGGAAATGGGTGAAGGTCTACAGGCAAGACTGATTACAGGTATTGGCTGAATTTGATTATATGAATTCCATGAACAGCTGGTTAAAAGAATGGCTTGTGGATAAACAGTAGGGCCAGATACTATGATTTGATCCAAGAAATTGGGGTAAGCCGTGTAGCTTAATTGTAGCTGTAGCCATTAGGGGCTTCTTTGTCTACAGCATCATATGATATCAACCACCGTCTCACACAGAAAAAATAGTGAAGCAGACAGAAAGAGAAAAAAGAAAGAGATGCAGTAAAGTGAATTAACGAGGGAGAATCCAGATCAGAGACATGAAAAATGTAACACAAAACATAGAGACAAAAGGATCACCTAATTCTCCAAACTTCTATCAAAATTAAACTGGCGTTCTGAGACAAGAGCAACAAAGAGAGAATTATCCCTGGATACTTAACAATGATGAATAAGAAGACACTGGGCAAGAAGGAAGAAATTAATTTAATGACCAGCATCCAAAGCCAATTTCAAAAATTTGTGTGCAAAATGTGAACTTATGAAAACACAAAGCAAAATTAGTTTGGAAACCTCAGTAAACAGACACAGATCAGTGACCAAAAGCAAAACCAAACCAATGTGACAAAAGATTAACATCTGTACCACATGCCGTGGACATCCAAATGTTTCTCCAACTCCTCTGACAATCTTACTGGAAGCAGTGAAAGTTGAGGGAGCACAAGGACATCTTCTGTGGACATTTAAAAATGAAGACAATGTGAGTGAAAGTAGACACTACACTGGAGATTAACTGGTTTGGAACATGTATATGGGAAAGATTAAAGATGTCAAACATTGAAGTTTGCTTTTATTTGCACTTTCTCCTCAACTACCAGGCTCACAGTGGGAAACTGTTGGAACTGAGCTCGACAAAGCAGCGCAAACTTAGTGTTCTGTGGGTTACATTTTGTTACAGAAACATTACTAAATGATGCTCACAAGAATACAGTCCAAAGCAATTATTTTGCATTTATTTTCAAACTGATGTTAAATATATACATAGAAACATAGAAATTAGGTGCAGGAGTAGGCCATTCGGCCCTTCGAGCCCGCACCGCCATTCAATATGATCATGGCTGATCATCCAACTCAGTATCCCGTACCTGCCTTCTCTCCATACCCTCTTATCCCCTTAGCCACAAGGGCCACATCTAACTCCCTCTTAAATATAGTCAATGAACTGGCCTCAACTACCCTCTGTGGCAGAGAGTTCCAGAGACTCACCATTGTCTGTGAAAAAAGTCTTTCTCATCTCGGTCTTAAAGGATTTCCCCCTTATCCTTAAGCTGTGACCCCTTGTCCTGGACCTCCCCAACATCGGGAACAATCTACCTGCATCTAGCCTGTCCAACCCCTTAAGAATTTTGTAAGTTTCTATAAGATCCCCTCTCAATCTCCTAAATTCTAGAGAGTATAAACCGAGTCTATCCAGTCTTTCTTCATAGGACAGTCCCGTCATCCCAGGAATCAGTCTGGTGAACCTTCTCTGCACTCCCTCTATGGCAATAATGTCCTTCCTCAGATTTGGAGACCAAAACTGTACACAATACTCCAGGTGTGGTCTCACCAAGACCCTGTACAACTGAAGTAGAACCTCCCTGCTCCTATACTCAAATCCTTTTGCTATGAAAGCTAACATACCATTCGCTTTCTTCACTGCCTGCTCCACCTGCATGCCTACTTTCAATGACTGGTGTACCATGACACCCAGGTCGCGCTGCATCTCCCCTTTTCCTAATCGGCCTCCATTTAGATAATAGTCTGTTTTCCTATTTTTGCCACCAAAGTGGATAACCTCACATTTATCCACATTATACTGCATCTGCCAAACATTTTGCCCACTCACCCAGCCTATCCAAGTCACCTTGCAGTCTCCTAGCATCCTCCTCACAGCCCCCCCAGCTTAGTGTCATCCGCAAACTTGGAGATGTTGCCTTCAATTCCCTCATCCAGATCATTAATATATATTGTAAATAGCTGGGGTCCCAGCACTGAGCCTTACGGTAACCCACTAGTCACTGCCTGCCATTGTGAAAAGGACCCGTTTATTCCTACTCTTTGCTTCCTGTTTGCCAGCCAGTTCTCTATCCACATCAATACTGAACCCCCAATGCCGTTTGCTTTAAGTTTGTATACTAATCTCTTATGTGGGACCTTGTCGAAAGCCTTCTGGAAGTTCAGATACACCACATCCACTGGTCCCCCCTTACCCACGCTACTAGTTACATCCTCGGAAAATTCCACAAGATTCGTCAGACATGATTTACCTTTCGTAAATCCATGCTGACTTTGTCCAATGATTTCACCACTTTCCAAATGTGCTGCTTCCCATCTTTAATAACTGACTCTAGCAGTTTCCCCACTACCGATGTTAGACTAACTGGTCTGTAATTCCCCGTTTTCTCTCTCCCTCCCTTCTTAAAAAGAGGGGTTACGTTTGCTACCCGCCAATCCTCAGGAACTACTCCAGAATCTAAAGAGTTTTGAAAGATTATCACTAATGCATCCACTATTTCCGGAGCTACTTCCTTAAGTACTCTGGGATGCAGCCTATCTGGCCCTGGGGATTTATCGGCCTTTAATCCATTCAATTTACCCAACACCACTTCCTGACTAACCTGGATTTCACTCAATTCCTCCTTTGACCCGCGGTCCCCTGCTATTTCCGGCAGATTATTTATGGCTTCCTTAGTGAAGACGGAACCAAAGTAGTTATTCAATTGGTCCGCCATATCCTTGTTTCCCATGATCAACTCACCTGTTTCTGACTGCAAGAGACCTACATTTGTTTTAACTAATCTCTTTCTCTTCACATATCTATAAAAACTTTTGCAGTCAGTTTTTATGTTCCCTGCCAGTTTTCTGGCATAATCTATTTTTCCTTTCCTAATTAAGCCCTTTGTCCTCCTCTGCTGGTCTCTGAATTTCTCCCAGTCCTCTGGTATGCTGTTTTTTCTGGCTACTTTGTACGCATCATCCTTTGCTTTGATACTATCCCTGATTTCCCTTGTTATCCACGGATGCACTACCTTCCCTGATTTATTCTTTTGCCAAACTGGGATGAACAATTTTTGTAGTTCATCCATGCAGTCTTTAAATGTCTTCCATTGCATATCCACCGTCAACCCTTTTAGAATTAATTGCCAGTCAATCTTGGCCAATTCACGTCTCATACCCTCAAAGTTACCTTTCTTTAAGTTCAGAACCATTGTTTCTGAATTAACAATGTCACTCTCCATCCTAATGAAGAACTCAACCATATTATGGCCACTCTTGCCCAAAGGGGCATGTACAACAAGACTGCTAACTACCCCTTCCTCATTACTCAAAACCCAGTCTAAAATAGCCTGCTCTCTCGTTGGTTCCTCTACATGTTGATTTAGGTAACTATCCCGCATACATTCCAAAAAATCCTCTTCCTCAGCACCCCTGCCAATTTGATTCACCCAATCTATCTGTAGATTGAAGTCACCCATTATAACTGTTTTGCCTTTGTCGCACGCATTTCTAATTTCCTGTTTGATACCATCCCCAACTTTACTACTACTGTTAGGTGGCCTGTACACAACACCCACCAGCGTTTTCTGCCCCTTAGTGTTTCGCAGCTGTACCCATACCGATTCCACATCCTCCAAGCTAATGTCCTTCCTTTCCATTGCGTTAATCTCCTCTCTAATCAGCATCGCTACCTCACCTCCTTTTCCTTTCTCTCTATTCCTCCTGAATATTGAATATCCCTGGATGTTCAGCTCCCAGCCTTGGTCACCCTGGAGCCATGTCTCCGTGATCCCAACTATATCATAATCATTAATAGCTATCTGCACGTTCAACTCATCCACCTTATTACGAATACTCCTTGCATTGAGACACAAAGTCTTCAGGCTTGTTTTTACAACGCTCTTACCCCTTATACAATTAAGTTGAAAAGTGGCCCTTTTTGATTTTTGCCCTGGTTTTGTCTGCCTGCCACTTTTACTTTTCACCTTGCTACCTATTGCTTCTACCCTCATTTTACACCCACCTGCCTCTCTGCTCTTGTACCCATCCCCCTGCCACATTAGTTTAAATCCTCCCCGACAGCACTAGCAAACACTCCCCAAAGGACATTGGTTCCATTCCAGCCCAGGTGCAGACCATCCTGTTTGTACTGGTCCCACCTCCCCCAGAACTGGTTCCAGTGCCCTAAAAATTTGAATCCCTCCCCCTTGCACCATTTTTCAAACCACGTATTCATCTGCAATATCCTCCTATTTCTACTCTGACTGGCCCGTGGTACTGGTAGTAATCCAGAGATTATTACCTTTGATGTCCTACTTTTAAGTTTATCTCCTAGCTCCCTAAATTCACTTTGTAGGACCTCATCCCTTTTTTTACTTATATCGTTGGTGCCAATATGCACCACGACAACTGGCTGTTCACCCCCCCCCCCCCCCCAGAATGTTCTGCAGCCGTTCAGTGACATCCCTGACCCTTGCACCAGGGAGGCAACATACCATCCTGGAGTCTCGTTTGCGGCCGCAGAAACACCTATCTATTCCCCTGACAATTGAATCCCCTATTACTATTGCCCTTCCCCTCTTTTTTCCCCCCTCATGTGCCACAGAGCCACCCATGGTGCCATGAACTTGGCTGCTGCTGCATTCCCCTGATGAGCCATCTCCCTCAACAGTATCCAAAATGGTATTTTGGTATAGATTTGGTATAGATAATTAAAAAACTGAAACAATTACATTTTCCAATTAAAGCTGCAAACAGAATATTCAACTATATTTGAGCGTCAAATTCAGACCACCAGGCAAATAATCACAATGACCTTTATTATAAGCTGCAGCCAGACGTTACCATAGAAATAATATTCCAAAGCAATAATACAGGCTCTATTTTGAAATGGAGCGAATGGCATAAGAAAAAAAATAAGAGCAGGAAAATGCTATTCCAGCCCCTAGAACCTACATGAATAGAATCAAGGATGATATGCCACCTGAAACAACTATTTTCTTGCTTTGATTTTTTCTTTGAATGCAATCAGCAGTCCTCTAACGTGCACAATACCAAAGATGTTAAAAACACTATTTCAGCCCTAAATAGCCTAGTCCTTAATTTGCCATTCAGTTTCGCAGATGTACCGCAGTGCATCTAGCCTCATTTCAACACTGGAATCCCAAGTACGAGTTGGAGAAACCTTCTGCATATGTCATTGTCTAGGTAAACAGACTTCCCATGTGGCCTTGGATGTATATTTCAGTGGCTGAACAGCTCTACCTTGCCTCGCTCTGAAAAGATAAGTGGGAGAACAGGACTGATGGGCAGCATAGACCCAATAGCCTCCTCCTGTGTCATAAGAAATTAGAAATCCATAAGATAGAAATTTGGCAGAAACCTTTTACAGGTATTTGTCATCTGCCAACATCCCAATGTAACATCACATATTTAAATCTATGCCAGTATTCAGTTGTTCCCACAATTACCCCCCACCTCACAGAAGCTGTCTTGCTTACCAAGTTCCACACTTTGAGGACTTTTATACTCAAAGAACACTTTCAAATACTGTATTGATATACATTTGACCTTCAAAATTAAAATGATTTAACAAGTGCTAGTCAATTGTTAAGACATAACAAAAGGACATTAGTTCACATAATGGAAAGTAAAGATTTTAGGTTAGATGCAGCTTTTTAATGGACAAGCACAATTAAGTCAAGATATTTTGCCTTTTTCTATGTGCATTTATTTGTATAGTGCATTTATATACGCAATGGTTTTGTAACATAGTTAAGACAATGGTGTAGGCAATGGAACTTTTGAGGTACAGGAGATGAAAAATAATTTTATGCTGAGATTCATAAATATCAATAGTTTTAACTTGCACGTAAACTACTTAATGGTTAGAGGAAAATCTTAAGTAGAATGATTTCCAGAACAGGAGGTGTAGCCAATTGGGACAGCATTAAAAGCTGAACATACAAGAGAACATGTGCAGAGGACAACTAAGTAAAGGCAAGTGTGAACAGTTTCAATTTAGTTTATTGTCACATGTACCAAGATATAGTGAAAAGTTTTTGTTACGTGCTATCCAGTCAGCAGAATGTTTACAGAGTACTATGTTTACATATCTGTTGTGCTGCTGCAAGTAAGAATGTCATTGTTCCATTTCAGAACATATGACAACAAAACACTTTTGACGACTCTCTTGACTCTTGAACTGAACTAAAGCAAAATCAAGGAGCACAGAGACTAAAAAAGGGAAGCAGTTCCTTTCTTAAAATTGCTTGTAGGTGAATATTAAAAGTCACAATCTCAGCTACTTGTGTTGCTGAACACTTAAGCAATTACACCAGAAGTTTTAGACTGGCAAAGGGTTTAAATCATATGCAGCTGGTGGGATAGTACAGTGCGCCCTGCTTCAGTCCATGGTGAACGATACCTACCCACAGTGGCAACTTGATGCTGGAAACCAGATCCTGATCAACCAGACCCTTCTTACTGAAAACCAAAGTATCACTCCAAGAAATGTTTAAGCAGCGTGCTGGGACTCATGTCCAGGCATAGCAGCCATCAAAAGGCATTGAATGTATGTGAATATCTCAACATTCACATTTTGAAAAATATCTCAAAAGTGTTCAATCAAACAATTTACAGAAAAATTCAAATATAAAACGTGATTAGAAACACTAACTCTACCAAGTTAGTACAGGTGTAAGCAAGGCAGGAGAATGGGGTTAGGAGGGAGAGATAAATCAGCCATAATTGAATGGTGGTGCAGACTTGATGGGCCAAATGGCCTAACTATGCTCCTATCACTTGTGACCTTTTGGATGATTATGTGTTTACTTAATTATCTCACTTTGGGCCATTTCTCAGCATTGAAAAAGTATTGCAGTTCAATCTACAACAAGTCTAACTTGATAAAGACTCTGCCCCATAATTGCCCAGCAATTGGGCAGCTTCTCAACATCTCATGCACAAGTGACAAGAATATTTTGGGTAAAATAAAGTACCTCAAATTTTAACCTTCCATTTGATATTCTAGTCAAGTTTAAATCCAGCCAGTGTTATTCAACGGGCAAATGAATAACAATGCTATCCACTACATCAGTTTTCTTCAGAAATGGCCACATTGTTAATTCAAATATTTGCAACTTACACCGAACCTAACAAGTATTTAATTTTAACACCAATCCTATCAGTTTTATGTCAGAAATAAATGTTTTAAAATTCCAATCTAGAACAATCCAAAAATATACATCAAATATTTAAATAAAACACTTCAATAAAATTAACGATCCAACTTTAAAAGGCACAATTCATCACAACTTGATGATTTTTGTCCAACTTTTTCTGATCTAGCTTTTATTAAAAAAAGTTAATTCAAATGCAACATTAATTTTCCAAAAATGTATGCAAGATAACAAAAGGATGTGGATTAAGGCTCCCTCATTTTAACATCCACGTCAACCTGCAATAATCAGAAATTTGATATTCCTTACTAGCCCCATCCTCATTTTTCAAGCTACTTCATTGTCATTCCTCCAAACTGTTCTAACAAACCTTGATTTAACAACTGAAACTTATGGTCACCCTGAGCTCATGAAAGCTGACAGGATCTTTATTTTATAAATATTGCAATTTACCAATTACCTTTCAACAGCTTCCCCAATTTGTCTGTTGATTTATCAGTTGAAACATTTTATCTCATTGAAGTCAAATCCTTCAGTTATAATGTTGGTTCAATCACATACCTTGGAGACTTAATTTTTGTTCCTCAAACACCATAATTATCACAGTTCTCAAGCTGTTCCATTACCATTTGTGATTTATTACTTAAAGCTATGAATCAACTCCTCCTTTGTTCATATTAATGCTCGAGTGCAGGAGGCAGTGACAGTCCACAAAGGTCTGCGACTTAAGACCAAATTCAAATATTTCACTGCTTTGCTCCCCATTTTCCACGTGTGAGAAACAGAGTAATGAGCCAAAGTAAGTGAAGCCATAAAATGAGAAAATGTGATATGAAATATGAATAGCTTTGCACCGTACTACTGACTTTTACCTTTCCCACCACCTGCATAAGCATCAGGTTGTTCATGACAGCTGTGCTTCACCTGACACAGGGGTGGGGAAGCTGCGGCCTTCTTGGCCATTAAGTTCGGCCTTTTGAATTAATCCACATTTTGTAGGACAAATCCTTTTCTTTTTATTTAAATGTTTTTGTTCATCTTTTATTTATTTTTTTAAATCTTAAAATGAACGTATTTAAAATACCAAAGAGTAAAAGAAGATTCAACAAAATACGTGCTTTTCAACTACGTATTGCTGCGAATCTACATTCTCCTACCAAACCCAAATCAAGACGGCCTTAAGGCCACAAATGAATGGATACCCATCAAGAAGATCAGTTGAAACTGCGTACCTCCATGGTGCACCAAATATTCAAATGCTTTCCCACAAAAAAGCAGTCACAACAAAGTCATTAAAAGATTAGTTAACTTTAGAATTAACAACATGTTTTCATTTTCTTGAAGTTGGTACATAGTAGTTAGATTTTTACAAAATAATGTACATTTTGAAGCATATTTAATTGAGGTTTCTTGGATGCGGCCTTATTAGATTACAGCTAACTTAATGCGGCATTCCAACATGAAAAGGTTCCCCACCCCTGACCTGACCGTTACCCGATGGTCAGGGCAGAAACATTTCAAAGCCATTTATTCCAATGGAGGGGCACACCATTACAGGAGAAGGGCAAGGATAATTTGCAATCCTTCGTTAATTCAACATTGACAATCAACAAAGCCTGGAGGCATGACTGTCAAAATTTCACCTGGTTCTCACACAAGATCTTGGCATCATGCATGGCCCCGCCATTAAGTATGGTTTTGCCCACTTTGATCTGGCTGCCCTTTTTTGAGGAAATTGGCATCAGCACATTTAAAAAAGGCAGTCATGTTGGTCCATATGTCAGCAGCAGGAATATGAAGACTGCTCTTGGCATGAGGTTGTGGATCATAGAAGCATAGAAAATAGGTGCAGGAGTAGGCCATTCGGCCCTTCGAGCCTGCACCGCCATTCAATATGATCATGGCTGATCATCCAACTCAGTATCCCGTACCTGCCTTCTCTCCATACCTCCTGATCCTTCTAGCCACAAGGGCCGAATCTAACTCCCTCTTAAATATAGCCAATGAACTGGCCTCAACTACCTTCTGTGGCAGAGAATTCCAGAGACTCACCACTCTCTGTGTGAAATTTTTTTTTCTCATCTCGGTCCTCAAAGATTTCCCCCTTATCCTTAGATCATTAACATGGTAGCTTTGGAAGTCCTTAAAAACGTCTGCACAAACATTTCTAAAATTGAATACCTATCCTGAAGTTGCATTTAAATGTTTTCTCTTGGTCAGTTTCTATGACAAACATTATAGCTTTGCCAAGTTAAAATAGAATTGAACTACTGTTACATTACAAGTTCCTAAATTTGGCACGCAACGGTTTCTAGAAGATGTCTTTCTCAAATGTTTCAGTGATTCAGTTAAAATAACTTTCACAGGTGTGTAGTAGCAAGTCCAGTTCGGTTATTTTGAAAGTTCGCCCACCACATTTTTAATGAGCAGATATGCTTATTAAAGAGTGTCATTTCAGCTAATCATGCTGAGAAAAAAATTGAGAATCACAGTAATGATTTTCTCATTCTTCCTTGCTTCTCCCACTCAAATTAACTAAGTAATTAAGAGCATAAAGCATTTCAAGCAGCATATTAGCAGTATATTAGCAATTTGAAAGGTATCACTGGGATTAGTGACATAATTTTATTTTCAATCAAAGTTTACTAAATAAAGCAGGAAATTATTTGCCTTTTCCCCCTTTTTTTGCATAAAAATATAAATTTGAAAACCAATAAGGCTTAGATAAATCAATACTCTCATTAACTTTCCCTAAGGGATTATATTATTGAAGAGAAGCAGTTCTTGTGATGGTTGTACCAGCCACGATGTACAACCGCCTCCTCTAAATTGTTTAGTTATAATGGCAGCATTAACCTTCATGACAGGCACATTTTTTGTAAAAAAAACAATCCTTTTAGTCAGCATGTGAAGGAAGCAATCTAAATTGACTATGAAGCTGTGTTTATTCTATGCATTCTTCTCTGTTCTATGCAAAAATCAAACAATATTTTTGTTAACCACAATTCAACGTCGCAGTTGTATGAATTTAGCTTGCAAATATAGTGAGAAAATAAATTGTATTTGCAGAGCCATAGTAAGTATGACTTACTTGGTACATTTCAAATTACTCCATTAGAAAGCAAGCTCCATGCTTATAAGAACATCTAATCACATTATTACATACTATTTACTATATAGAAACTGGTCACTCTGCCCAACACGTTTAAGAATGCATATACTGCAAACAAACTCTTTCACTTCACATTACAAAACACTGTCCAGGAGTAGATACATCCCTTCAGCCTACCTAATTTGGACAATATTTGCAGACAATATAATCAATGCTGCCTTAACGGATAGGGGCCAGTCTGCATTTGGGGGCAGGGGCATAGTTTAGGAGATAAAGTTAAACAGACCTAACAAATTCAGGTGGTCATTATTACTCATATCATAAGAAGCTCTTGAAACAATTAACATTGAAGAATAAACTATATACTTAAGGGGATGTAGAAGAAAAATGTATGGGCTCCCTGTCTCAAAACAGTATACTGATACTGAAGTGCTGGTGAAGCATTTATGTTCACATTTTGGTAAAATGGCTGCATATTTGCACACATTCCTACAAACGGACATCTATTGATGCTCCTGAACACATCATCAGTGATGTAACCTGAGGTCACTGGGAGTTTCGGGTCTTTCAACATCAGACACCCTCGCCTAGGCGACCCAGCCGTGGTTGATCAGACCACGACTTGTGTTCAGGTGGCATTCGCTCCTCCCCATGGACCTCCTCTCCTAATCTAGAGCCATCTCGAGGCCTTCTCCGCTGCCTCTGTGGTGTTCTTGATGGCTCTTCACCTCTCCATTCCCTTGATGCCCAGTGCACTAAAGGCTTTGTAGAGCGATTGCCCTGCAAAACCTCTGCAGCCTACCTCGATAGGCATACACCTTGCCTTCCAGCCCTGCTTACAGCAGTCTATGAGCAGCTCTTCGTACTTGGTCATCTTCCTCTCGTGGGCTTACTCCAGACGGTCCTCCCACGGCACTGTCAGTTCCAACAAGACAATGTTTTTGGATGCCTCTGAGACCAGGAGGATGTCTGGCCTCAGGGTGGTCGTGGCAATGTGGTATGGGAACGTCAGCTGTTTCACCAGGTCTACAGAAAGCTGCCAGTCCTGCGCAGTCACCAGGATTCCTGACTGCTGTGTTTCTTGCAGCTGCACCCCGGCCTTCACGAAGGTGATCATCTGGGTGGTGGGCCGTGCTCGTTTGCAGCTGATGATGGCTTCTGCAATGGGTTTAAGAACCTGGTCACCTTAAACTCCTCCTCCAAGGACTTGGAGGCAGCTGGAGCTTGGTGTTGGTTCCGTAAAGGGCAATGCTGCTAAGGCTCCTGGGCAGTCCCAGCCACCTCCTGTGAAAGCTGCTAACTTTCCTCTCCAATCTCTCTACGATGGATATTGGGACTTTGTAGACAAGCAGTGGCCAGAGTATCTTTGGCAGGATGCCATGCTGGTAAATCCATGCCTTGAACTTGCCGGAAAGTCCAGACCGGTCCACTGCTCTCAACCAGCTCTCCAGTTCCTGACAGGTTGCCTGGACAGATGCTGTATCCTTCAGGCTGCTGTTAAACACCTTGCCAAGACTCTCAATGGCCTTTCAGAGACAGTTAGGATTGGTGTCCCTTCGATGCTGAAGCGGAACCAGTCCATGACTTTGCACTTCTTCAGCACCAGAGACTTAGATTTTCCTGGCTTAAACCTCATCCTTGCCCATCCAATCAGTTTCTCCAACCCCTGCAGGATCCACCTGCCTCCTGGCACTGACTCATTCATGACAGTCAGGTCGTCCAGGAAGGCTCTGATTGGTGGTTGGCGCATTCCTGACTTGGTCCAAGGGCCCCGGCACTCTGGCTCAGCAGACTTGACAATCATGTTCATCGCCAAAACAAAAAGGATCACAGAGATGGTACAGCCTGTGATGATCCCAACCTCCAGTCTGTGCTACTCTGATGTTGCTGACCCTGATGAGACTCTCATGCTGAACTGGTTGTAATAGTCCAGGATGAGATCTGCCACTTGGCCCAGCACATGATGCTTGGCCATGACTGTCTGGATCAGCTTGTATGGGATGGAGCTGTAGGCGTTGGCCAAGTCAAGCCAGAGCACTGTCAGGTTTCCCTTGTTCTCCCTGGCTTCTCTGATGAGCTGGGTCACCACTCCCGTATGCTCTAGACACCCCGGCACTCAAGATAAGCCTCCCTTTTGCGCTGAGCTGTCGATGTAGCCATTGCTGGAGAGGAAGTTGGTCAGCAGCCTCGCCACTATGCTGAAGAAGATCTTGCCTTCAACGTTTAACAAGGAGATGATCCTTAACTGATCGATCTTCTTGGAATCTTCATCCTTGGGAATCCGGACTCCTTCAGCGAATCTCCACTGTTGCGCCACTTTCCCCTCTCCTCCAGATGACTTTCAGGATCTTCCACAGCCATTTCAGTAACAAGGGGCAGTTCTCCGTAGGGGACTGCTCGGGCAAGGGGCCGAGCCAGATCTTGCTCTCTTCACAACCCGCTGGACCTCTTTCAGGAGTGGCTCTCTACTATCAAACTCCTTGATGGGTGGAGGTAGTTTTATCAGGATGTTGCATTGACCCAGCTCCTACTGCCTGACAGGGTAGCTGTAGGTCGTCTGGATGTGTCGGTCGATCTCCTTGTTAGAGCAAGCCAAACTCCCACTGCGCTTCTGCCCTAGCAGTTTGGTGAAGCCAAAGTGGTTGGCTATGAAGTATGCTCACTTCCTGGCTCTTTCCTTCCGGCGTCTTCGGTGTCACTCAGCTCTGCAGAAGGTCAGCAGCTTCTTCCTCAGTATGGTTCGCAGTTCAGCCAAGGGGGGACGTTGCTCTTCGCTGGCCTCTTTGTACTGCTCCTTGAGGGACTTCAGCTCCTGCCGGATTTTGTAGATCTTTGTTGCTCGTTGGTTCATGGTGAAAGGTGTTCTGGCCGGCTTCTTCTCCACTGCTCCAAACCTTTCCACAGCTAGGCTGACGATGATTGTCGTCATCGTCTGTAGCCTTCGATCCACGCCTCCCTGCGCAGTTGCTTCTAGCACCTTGTAGACGTCTTCGTCGAACCGATGCCAGACTGCCGTCTTGTAGGCTTGTGGCCATTTGACTCGAACCTTCTCCGTAGGTCTGTTCTGAAGGACTAGTTGTGCCACTTGGAGGCTTCGGGCTCTATGGGATGCTTCCGGGCCCGGCTCCTCCTGCGTCTCACCAGGTAAAATACCTGTGCGATGTGACACTCCCTCTCCCTCCAAACACTTCATCCGGGTCTGGTGAATCTTCAGGCCTCGGCTGTATTTGCAGATGTTTCCACATCTGCATTTGATACTCATAGTCGGTTGTCTATTGCCATTAGTTGTTAGCCTTGATACGTCAAATTGGGGTGCTCATCCTCCCCCCCTCTCGAGCACCCCTGGGGGTATTTTTACAAGTTTCTTTCTGTGGCGTGATTCAGGTCTCCTCCTCTCAGAGGATGCAGTTTCGTCTGCCAACCCACCCCGCCCAGGTTGCCGTCTTTCCGAGCTGTCCACTGTCTCTACAGTCGTCACCACCCTATTCTTGGTTGTCAACCAGTTGCCACTGGTTTCGCCAGCACAGTGATTGATAAAACACCTATTGAAGCATAATGAGCAGATATCATAATGAGCAGATAATCAATCTTCGTGATTATCTTGAGAGATATCAGTCATGATAAGAAATTTCTCTCCTGTTCTTCTTTAAAGATTCATGGGATCTTGGTTTAACCGGTCGTAATTTGCAAAGTTAATGAGTATCACATAAGAGCGTCACACAAGTCTGCAGAAAATAGGAGTGTTGATAAAGCAAGATTAATAACCAGATAGACCTGCCGGACTAAGTGGGCTAGTTCTGTGCGATGTTGTTATGTAAACTTAATCTCCAAGTGTCAACATATTCTTCCATTGCTCTCGGACTCATTCACCTTGCCGTGTAACAGCATAAACACTACTTCTTTTCAGCAATTAAAGTTGATTTTCAAAATGTTGCCTTTCCCAAAACGATCCTATCAATTAGGACAAGCCTTTATTGCTGAATGCTCAGTCACATCGCAAGAATAATTTGAGGTATGTAAAAACATGAGCGGTATAGATAGGGTAGACAGGAGAAAACCTTTCCCCATATCAGATGTGGATAAAACGAAAGCACGTGGAGTTAGGGTAAAGTGCAAAATATTAAGAGGGGAAACATTTTTCATCCAGTTGTTTACATAAGTTGTTATATATAAGGCTACAACAGGACTTTGGCTTTGATGGGTGGGTAAGGTTGGAGACCTGTTGACTTTTGGGACAAAACGCAGACTTCAGATACTTCATTGTCTACAGTTCCTGCCAGTTTCTCCCATACAAATTTAACTTGATTATACATTATGTTTCACCAACACTCCCCACCCTATAAACAGTAATCAAAGATAATATTTCAGATATTTCAACTTCCAAACTTTTATAAATCCCAAACTGTTAGATTTATTAGATTATAGTATTTATTATTTATCGCATCTCCCCATAGTCTTCTCATTTCAGCTATCCAATTAAGGGATACCAACTCTTCCCTTCCCACTTATGACAATGCTCTCTTCCAAAATATCTCATCTCAGCTCGCAATGCCTATATATTAACAAAAAATACCAAGAGGATGCAGAGCAAGAACTTTCATTTTCATTTCTTCCAATTCGACTTTTCACGAAGAAGGGAAGAGTAAATAAACTATAAACCAGCTGTCCTAAAATTGGTAGCACAGAAAATGACACTCATTAACGGCAGTGAGGTGAGGGTGGAAATCAACACTTAAAAGTATAAATATTACTCAAAAAAATTGACAAATGTTTAATTCATTTGTTAGTTAGTGTGTGCTGGATGAAGAATTTCATCGCATAAGGTACCATTATACAAAATCAGGTCTCTTAGATATGGAGGCAATACAGCTTCGAAATTGGTTAATGAAAACACAAAGAAGAATAAATGGGTCATTTTTGTCACATTGTAACTTGTGGGTTTAATGATTGGATTTTGATTGTTTATGATTTACGGTAAATGTTCAAATGACAGGACAAAATGTAACACAAAGTTTCGCATTGATACAAAGCTAGCTTGGTAAATAAGCAGGGAGGAGAATGCCAGAAAGCAAAGATGTGGGGGAGGTGTGGTGATGGTGAAGCAAGGGGTAAGGTGGCAGCGGAATAGAGGCTGTCCATTACATGGCCGCAACAACCTCCCACTGTTATTTCTGATCACTATGCGGCATACAGCTTCGCAATTCACTGCAGGCAGCATTTCCTTATTCCAAAAAATGGCACATAATAGATTACATGAATTTCTCTGCATTTATTGTACCAGCAATTCAATACAGTCTCTAACAATTTAAGTAGATAGCCTTGCAACTTCACTAATCGTTCCCTTTAAGAAGCATCAGTTAGAATGGGGTTATTCAGCTGCAACCCCACAGCCAGTCCATATCAAAGCCATGTTGATGAGATAATACAGCCTTAGTGCTTGGACATAGTGCTTGATGTCCTGTACCAAAAGGCGTGGCTGACAACCTTAGCCATAAATCAGACTCATGAGCCATATGTTAGGTACATCATGCTCATTGAGCAAGTTACAACCTGCCTTTTGGGAAGCTCTGCCCAAGAGTGGATGCTACAAAGTTTCACTGGAATGATTCTTGGAAAGGCATTCTAATCCTATGAATTGAAAGGAAACAGGCAGTTCATATTCCTTAGAATTTCAAAGAATGGGAGGTGATTTCATGAAAACACTCAAAACCAGATTTTGCATCTGCAACAAGAGAGAAACTGACAGGTCATTGCAACATATTGCCAAACTTGGAAATGAGAAGTTACTGTTGGAAATTCCCCATCCTGACATAGGGTATGCCATTTGGCAACCTTTCCCAGCATACCTTACTCAGTATCAGTGATCTGAAGGGAACTGGTGAGCCCTGACAACTGACCTCAGTCAGGTGAACGACAACAAACAGAGACAGCAGCAGCGCCGCAGCTTGGTGCCAACCCGGAGCATGCGCCCCTTTTAGGGCAGGCACCTACTTATGTCGAACAGGATGGAATCACCCTGCTGCAGACTTCTGCTGCCTCGAATGCAAGAAGAAGACTGGCACTGAAATAAAAACTACTTTTTAAGATATTTCGAAATGCAACATGATTAAGAGAGAGTTACTTTTTGGGCACAAGGTGAAATACTGTGTATTCTAATGTTCATTTCACAAACTAAAAACACAGTTACATCTGTTTTATTCATTCCAAGGTTTGTAATCTTGGAGAACGTTCAACACAAGTTGCTATTCTAGCCATTTTGACATTCAAAGTTCACAGATTTCAGAGGGGCCTAATAAAAAG
This sequence comes from Raja brachyura, assembly GCA_963514005.1. The sequence continues at coordinate 5,920,474 of OY740801.1, forward strand.
AAACCAACATAGATGAAGAGAAACTCCATGCACTGACGTCATTAGACGTCCAAGGGCGGCCTTTTGTGAGGTCAACCACATTCACTATTACTTCACTTCCACTTCCAAGATTCTTCTCAGGCTTGATAGGGTAGGAGTTGGAGGATTATATATATATAACTCAGCAGGACCGGGAGCATCTCAGGAGAGAAGGAATGGGTGACAATAGACAATAAGTGTAGGTGTAGGGCATTCGGCCCTTCAAGCCAGCTCCGCCATTCAATGCCCTATCTAGCTCTCTCTTGAAAGTATTCATAGAACTGGCCTCCACCGTCCTCTGAGGCAGAGAATTCCACAGACTCACAACTCTATGTGTGAAAAAGTGTTTCCTCATCTCTGTTCTAAATGGCCTGCCATTCTGAAAAGGACCCGTTCACTCCTACTCTTTGCTTCCGGTCTGCCAACCAATTTTCTATCCATGTCAACACCCTACCCCCAATACCATGTGCTCTAATTTTAGTCACCAGTCTCCCGTGTGGGACCTTATCAAAGGCTTTCTGAAAGTCTAGATACACTACATCCACTGGCACCCCTTCATCCATTTTACTTGTTACATCCTCAAAAAATTCCGGAAGATTAGTCAAGAATGAATTCCCTTTCATAAATCCATGTTGACTTGGACTAATCCTTTTACTGCTATCCAAATGCCCCATTATTAACTCTTTGATAGTTGATACATATAGATATATACGTATAGATATAGATGTATATATATATATATATATATATATATAACCAAACCTCTGAACTTGTTTGTTTCTGTGTATATATATATTAGCCAGGTCTTATATATACACTTTTGGAAGAGTAAAATTACTGTACCAGTGCTATGGGGAAAAAAAATAGACTAGGAAAATATTTTTTTGGGGCTTTCTTCTCCACCAGTTGACCAAACCAAAACTTAAATTACTCATTTGAAATATTTATGATGTATATGAATCGAGATGAAGCATTTCTACAGGTTAGGCTGAGATTTGGCAGGATTCAGCATGTAGCAGTCAAAACTGCCTTGCCTTGAATGCAAGGCAGCTTCGACTGCTACATGCTGAATCCTGCCAAATCATAACTCATAAACCCACAGGCAAAAAATAAGCATTTTATGATCACCTTTCATTTCTATTATAAATGAGGCTGAAGAGAAGGAAAATTACATTCATAATAGGCAAGTAATTCAGAGTTCAGCAACCTGGATTTAATTTTGACCCCGGTGATGCCTTCTCTCTGTGATTGCATGGGATTTCTCTGCGTCCTCCAGCTTCTTTCCCCATCCTAAAATGAGTTGGTTAGTAGGGTAATTGAGTTCTATAAAATGCCCCAGTGCGGGTGAGTGCGTGCGAGAATCAGGGTTAATAGGCACATGAGAGACAATAGGCTACATAGAGTCATTAAATGATACAGTTTGGAAACAGGCCCTTCAGCCCAACTTGTCCACATCAGCCAACATGTCCCAGCTACACTAGTCTCACCTGCCCGAATTTGGTCCATATCCCTCCAACCCTATGCTGCCCATGTACCTGTATAACTGTTTCTTAAATGTTGGGATAGTCCCTTCCTCAACTAATTCCTTTGGCTGATTGTTCCATACACCCACCACCCTTTGTGTGAAAAAGTTACCCCTCAGGTTCCTATTAATTTTTTTCTGTTTCACCTTAAACCAATGTCCTCTCGTAAAGAAATAAGAAAATTTGCCGTCTCAATTTGGAAATCCTACGCTGTCCAACAAGATTCAGCATCTAAATGAATAAAGACAACATGGAAAGGTCTGAGGCAGTGTCACAGTGCAAAGCTGCAATAAAGTAGGAGAGAGACTACCAAATGCATTTATTTCAGAACAATACAATAGAATGGCGGGACTGTCATATGTTGATAGAATGGAGCGGCTGGGCTTGTATACTCTAGAATGTGGAAGGATGAGAGGGGATCTTATTGAAACATAAGATTATTAAGGGTTACACAAAAAGCTGGAGAACCTCAGCGGGTGTAGCAGCATCTAAGGAGCGAAGGAGATAGGCGACGTTTCGGGTCGAGACCCTTCTTCAGACTGGTCAGGGATCAGGGAAACGAGAGATATAGACGGTGATGTGGAGAGGTAAAGAACAATGAATGAAAGATATGCAAAAAAGTATCGATGATAAAGGAAACAGGCCATTGTAAGCTGTTTGTAGTGTGAAAATGAGAAGCTAGTGCGACTTGGGTGGGGGAGAGATAGAGAGAGAAGGAATGCCAGGGCCCGAGGGCTGAGGGAGAGGTGGGAAGGGGAGGAGGCAGCCTGGGTTAACAGAATTGAGAAAATTCAATGTTTAAGCCCAGAGGATGCAGACTCCCCAAGCGGAATATGAGGTGCTGTTCCTCCAACTTGCAGTGTTGCTCACTCTGGCCGTGGAGGAGGCCCAGGACCGAGAGGTCGGATACGGAATGGGAGGGGGTTGAAGTGCTGAGTTGAAGTGGCTCAGCACTCTCTCTCTATCTCTCCCCCACCCAAGTCGCAGTAGCTTCTCATTTTCACACTACAAACAACTTACAATGGCCTGTTTCCTTTGTCATCAATACTTTTTTGCATATCTTTCATTCATTGTTCTTTATCTCTCCACATCACCGTCTATATCTCTCGTTTCCCTGATCCCTGACCAGTCTGAAGAAGGGTCTCGGCCAGAAACGTCGCCTATCTCCTTCGCTCCTTAGATGCTGCTGCACCCGCTGAGTTTCTCCAGCTTTTTGTGTAACCCTCGATTCTCCAGCATCTGCAGTTCCTTCTTTAACAAGATTATTAAGGGATTGGACACGTTAGGGGCAGGAAATATGTTCCCGATGTTGGGGGAGTCCACAACCAGGGGCCACAGTTTAAGAATAAGGGGTCGGCCATTTAGAACGGAGACGAGGAAAAACCTTTTTACCAAGATAGTTGTGAACCTGAACCCACATTAGTTGTGGGTACTGAACGTGGATGATCAGCCATGGTCACAGTAAATGGCGGTGCTGGCTTGAAGGGCCGAATGGCCTACTCCTGCACCAATTGTCTATTTTCTAAATCCAGTGATCTGGAGGCCACAAATTTGCAGAAAACCTTTAATGTGTCACAAGAGACAACAAAAAGGATATCAATTGATTGTTATGGTGACACATTGGATTAAAAATTGAAAACTCCAGTTCTGATGAAGCTGTATCTTAGCAGTGCAGTCCAAAATAATTCCATGTGATTATAATAGAGCGCAGAAACAAATGACCTAATCAAAACAAAATGCACAATCGCTTTCATCGGACAAATTTACTTCTGATAAATCTTACACCACAGGCTACACTGTTCGGCCAAAAGAAGACAACATTTTACTGCCATTGTTCTCTCCAGTTGATTGAAATTGGTTACTCAAACAAATGCATCCAAACCAACCAAGCAGATTACATAACACTGGACAAAACAAATGTTGTATTTTGCTAACAGACTCTGCTTTAACATCACCACATATTGCAGAAAATTAATCTAGTATCACAACATGTGATTAACTGAGCAGAGTATTTTTGGCACTGGCAACTTTCACCATGACGATGGATGGGGTCATCAAGGCCAACATTCAGTTGATTGAACGGAGGGATCAAGAATGAATCCATCAGGGAGAAGAAGAAGCCTTTGTTTAAGTTCCTGTCCAAGACTGGATTGCTGAGGATATCATTAAAATGGCAAAGATAAAAGTAAGGGAGTATAATCTTAAAGTAGGAATTGTAGCACTCAACAATGGTTGTGCCACAATGTGGTCATGTCACAGTGTGCAGAAAGGAACTGCAGATATTGGTATATACAGGGGATAGACACAAAGTGCTGGAGTAACTCAGTAGGTCAGACAGCATCTCTGGAGAAAAAGGAAAAAGAGGAAACCTTTTACCCGAAGAGGGGTGAAAAAACAATAGGGTGAAGTATTGATATCTCTGAAGGTAGGTCAACCAAGTCTGAGGCAGAAGAGAAAATAGAATTAAACAATTAGATTCAGTGGAGGAAAGATTAAAATAGGATCAACTGAGTCAATAGACAATAGACAATAGGTGCAGGAGTAGGCCATTCGGCCCTTTGATAAAACAATGGCATGGACTGAATGGGACAAATAACCAGAATACTTAAGTTAAGATGGAGACTGAAGTAGCTATGGATGAAGGATCACTCAGCAAAAAGATCACAGAAGATAATGGAATGCTGATAAATCAACCAACTGATCAAATATTGATGATTTGACATCTGACTCCGTTGTTTTAAAGTTTAGTTGAGGGATATAGCATGGAAACAGGCCCGCCGGTCCACCGAGTCATGCTGACCAGCGATCCCCGCACACCAACAATATCCTACATTACACAATATCCTTCACATACATACAGCATTGTAGGCTAATTGGCTTGATAAAAAATTTTATCAAGCCAATTAACCTACAATGCTGTATGTCTTTGAAGTGGAGGGGGAAACTGGAGATCCCAGTGACAATTCAGGCCACGGAGAAAACTCCATACAAACAGCTCCCGTAGTCAGGATCGAAGCTGGAGCTGTAAGACAGCAACTCTACCTTTGCTCCACTGTGCCGCCCCAATGTGATGGTTCCTTGAAATTCGCCAGGCTATATTAAACTTACTGGGTTCATCTATAAGAGTAATCTAAAACAATTAATTACAATTTTTTGGATGCATAATTAGGAATAACATGCAAAAACATGCCAGTCCAGCACCAGTCCTGAGCATGCCCAATTAAAGGAAATAGATGCTTGAAGAAAAATATAGTCAAGTTTATTATCAAATGCACAATTATGGTGAGGTACAGGTACAATGATGCTTGTTTGCAGCAACATCACAGCCACCTAGACTCATGCAACATTCAAAATTGCACAGCAAATTCTGAAAGACATTAAAAAGAAAGAAGACTGCATAAAAAGACATAATTGCAAAATACAGTCAGGAAAAAAGTAATAGAGTCCACGGTGTTCTATTGTCGAGGTAGAATTGTAGTTGCGGAGGTTGGTTTAAGAACATGATACTTGCAGGAATGTAACTTCCCAATCTGGCGGTGTACATCCTCAGGCCTCAATATCTCCTACCCGATGGTAACAATGAATGGAGTGGGGGAATGACACAACTGTTAAAGTAGATAGCATGGTCAGTTGATGGAAAAGAAAAGGTGAGAAAGAGACGCAAACAGGTTTGACATTGCCAATCAAGCCAAAAAAAGCTTCATTGGAATATGAAACCACAAATCAACACAGCCAAATCCAATTTTATTCTCAGAAACAACTGTGTTGCCCAGCATGCATTACAAGAGCGCAAGCACGTAGAAAACCTTGTTTTCCCAAAGGCATTAAGACACGTGAAGCCAAATTCAGCCTCTCATTTCAGATTAGACTGATGCAGTAACAATGGTGCCACTGTGGTCCTTACAGTTCTTTGCCTACAAGCAGAAAGCTAGATTACAGGGTTTTTTTTAAACAAAGGGCAAAGAGGAAAGGTACCAGAAACCGAGTAGCACACTAACTTGGTCATTCCCTCTTAAAGAATTAGAAAGGAACCAATAAATGTTGTGACATTGCAATTTAAGAATGCAGGACTTGATGAGCTACTGGATAATTTTATGCAAAAGGAAAGCTTGGATCTTGGTAGATGGCCCAGATTTGTATGGCAGCAAGTCTCCAGCACAAACAATTAATTATTAATTGAACCCGGTGCACTGCTTGTGTAACTGCTACCAAAATAACACTTCCCATTGAAATTCAAGTTTAAATACACAAATGACCAAGCACTAATTTAGATCAGATAAGAATAATTATAAATCCTTAATGTTACACAATGAGGTAATGATTTTTTGAGTTATAAAGACATGAAAATAGGCCTTATACCCCAACTCAACCAGCTTTTCCTGCAACTCTATTTTTCCCATGATAAATTGCTAAATTTTTGACCAATTTAGTGTAGATAGACTGAAAAGAGGAACTTGATGGATCAACACTAAAGCAGCAATCAAAATTAGGCTCAAGAGTTCTGCAAACAATCCATGATTTAAACTATAAAACTTAATATTTTACTACAGAGAAAAAAGCTGCAAATTTAGATACATTAAATTTGCTTAAAATCTTAAGTAGGAATCGAATGTAAATACAGTGAAGAATTCAAGTTGCTTACACTTATCTGATATTTTACTTCCAATTGCAGATTTCAGATTCTTCTTTATAGAAATAGGAATTGGTTCAGAAATCAAAATAAAATTAAAGAATGTTAGATTTCCAGTGAGGGAAGAGGGGAGAGTTATCATAGCAGTAATCCACTAAGCTCTGAATAATTAAGGCAAAAGGTGCAGGAATATTTCTTAGTTTAGTTTAGAGATACAGCACAGAAACACGCCTTCGCCCCACCGAGTCCGCACCAACCAGTGATCCCAGCACATTAACACTATCCTACGCACACTAGGGACAGTTTAAAATTTATACCAAGCCAATTAACCTACAAAACTGTTTTTCTTTGGTGTGTGGGAGGAAACCGAAGATCTCGGAGAAAACCAACGCGGTCACGGGGAGAACGTACAGACTCTGTACAGACAGCACCCATAGTCGGAATCGAATCCAGGTCTCTGGCACTGTAAGCACTGTAAGACATCAAGTCTACCACTGCACCACCGTGCCGTTATAATTGTGTTAGCCGTTTAAACTTAATTCTTATTAAGTTAAAGCAAAGGGAACTTTTTATCCCTTTGAATTTGTTCCAGCAATTAGCAACGATGGTTGTTCTGCACCTCAAGTGTTTTTTGCCCACTCTGTGCCATACCACTTGATCTCTATCCTATCCAAGAATTCCCCGTCAATAAAGTTACAATTGTCATAGCATTTGTATGCCAAAGTATTTCCAAAGAATATTTCCACAAACTTGTCATTTGATAATTATATTTGATGTAAATTATATATTTGAGACTATGCTGCTATAATTTTCACCCTTGGGAATGTAAAGTACTTTGTTAATATTTTATACCGTTTTCATGAATACAGATCAAGACTCAAATAATTTCTGAATGGAGTGGAACAATGATGTTTGCTTGAAAATAAGGTTTTTACAGTCACTTTTTGGGATCCAAATCTTGATCTTGGGTTTAGTAAGACAGTATTTATTGCCCATCTCCATCTCCAGATGTGCAGTAATTTAGAATATTTTACAAGAGCAAAACAAGCAAAACTTTAACCAAAGGAAAAGGCATTAAACAAAAGCTGACCATAAAATGGACTATTTGGAATATCTTAAAGGAGATGAGGGAATAAAATTAGGTAGAGAATTTGAACGTTTAGCACCTAGACAGTACATCTGATCAAATAATTAAATGAATGAATACGTTTATTGGCCAAGTATTCACATACATGTAATTTGCCTTGGTGCTCCACCCGCAAGTGAAAACATAACATACAGTGAGTGACAGTTAAGAATGACATAAAATATTAAACATTAATAATAAAACATTCTCGATTAAACATGTGAAGTAAATAATGCCAGAGCCGAAGGAGGCTACAGATTTTTGGTTATTGAATAGAGCTACTACTCGTGGAAAAAAGCTGTTTTTACGTCTGACTGTGGCAGCTTTGACAGTCCGGAGTCGCCTTCCAGAGGGAAATACTTCAAAGAGTTTGTGGCCAGGGCAAGAGGGATCAGAGATGATCTTACCCGCCCGCTTCCTGGCCCTTGCAGTGCACAGTTCGTCAATGGAGGGAAGGTTGCAGCCAATAACCTTCTCACGTGATCGGACGATTCGCTGCAGCCTCCGGGTGTCGTGCTTGATGGCAGAGCCAAACCAGACTATGATGCAGAAGGTAAGGACAGACTCTACGATGCCCATATAGAATTGGACCATCATTGCCTATGGCAGATTGTGCTGCCTCAGCTGCCGCAGGAAGTACATCCTCTGTTGTGCTTTTTTGACTGTGGAGTCGATGGTGCCCCCCCCCCCCCCCACCCCATTTAAGATCCTTGGAGATTATGGTTCCCAAGAACTTAAAAGCTTCCACAGATGTGCCTGTGGTGTTCTTGATCGTGAGTGGGGTGAGGGGAGGGGGAAAAAAACATTAAAATTGCAGGTATTGTAAAACAGAAAATGGAGGAAACACTCAGTAGGTCAGGCAACATTTGTGCTAGGTGAAACAAGAGTTAATGCTTCAGGCAGTGGCTCTTTTTCAGCAGCAAGCCACAGTCGGATCTGAACACAATTGTTTTTTAGGTTGAGAAATGAATGAGATCTGAAGCCCAAAGGGCCATATATCCCAGAGTATTGATTCATCTTGAGCTCAATGTGGGACATGTACAGTCAAAACACAGACAGTCAGAATTGGATGTTAACTGTTTACATGTGAAACATGATAGGCTTTTAAATTATGTTATCAAGGAAAAACATGCATATAATAATGGAGGTGCCAGGTATGGATCCCTGGTAGACTTCAGGGAAACAGCAAGGGAGTGGGAAGGGAAAACAAGACACACAATTCTCCAGCAAGGACTGGATAAGGAGGAATGGAACAAAACAAGAAAAATCCCATTCAGCTGAACAGTGAAGCAATACTTCAAGGAAATTATGATCAATTGCGCATTGGCTGCAAATAGAACAAAGTTGGGAATAGAGAAAGTAACATTTCATGGGAAGTCAGTTCTGACTTTGTTCTGGACCTTTCAGGTGCCACAAAAATTTAGCAAAAGCCACATCAGCATGGATCATTTACAAGAAAATGAAAATAAAAAATTAGATCTAAGATTAAAATGCTGGAAATACTCCATATATTGGGCCACATTTGTTGCCAGAGATATAGTTAACGTTTCAGTCGAAGACCCTTCATCAGATGTCAGACATAAAATATCTGACAAAGGTCTTAGAAGTCAAGGAATATATATTTTTCTTATCACAGATTGACTGACTATTTCCAGCACTTTTTGATTTTATCTTGGATCATTTAAAAGTTTCCAATAACATAGAAACTGAGAAGGAACTGAGTGGAATAAAGGTGGAAGAACAGAAGAGCACAAAATGAGACATGCAAGATCACAAGATCTTTGGGAGAGGAGAATGTAGCAAAGACAACTAATGATTTAAGTTTTTGAAATAAAGAAGCCTCATTGCTGGTGGCAAGGATGGAGAAGATAGTAGAAACTAGCAGAAACAAATGATTCATGGCAAGAATGCCAAACATTATCTTCATACTGCAGAGCAGTGAATGGTTCCAGCAATGGCAAGGATGGCCCATGAGTGCTCGATGAGATTTGGCTTAGCATTTTGCATCAAGATAAAACTAAAACTAGTTTTAGCTTGATCCACCTTGTTGAACCAGATCCAGCACTATGGCTATCCAGCCCTCCGTGCCACAGTATAATTTCATAACTTTAAAATCATGCCATCCTAACCATACTAAATGAAAAGCTCTAGGCATTCCGTAACAATATACTGAAACTATTACTGTACAAAATTAGATTAATCCAAGTCATTCTCAATTGAAGACACTTGTTTAGAATAATAAGGGCAGGAAGGAAGAGAAATTAAGTACTTGAACTTGTATTTGCAGCCTCATCTTGGCTTGACATTGAAAAAAGTTGACAAGGGAATATTATGCGGCTCAATCTATTTTGCATTTTCTCATTCCTCCTTTTTAATCTTTGTCGAAATTGCACAGTCCGACAGTACATGATTTTTAGATCCAATCACCCAACACCCACAAAGACAATTTTTCCTATACTCAGGATAGATTCTGAGACAGTAATTGAGAGCATGAACAAATAGATATTTATACCCTCTCTTCCCTAACCCATGATGCTAAGACCAACTAAGACAAATTCCTGACCAGTATATATATATAAACAAAGGCTCTCTGCTATGATGGCTTTGGACTGTATAGCTATGAAACACAATGCTGTAGTTCAAAATCAGAAACTTCTGAAAAGATTATTATTCAATTTTGTTAAATATAAAGAATATTTTCAAAGGCTAATTATTTAGAAGAAAACAAGGCCTTTGTTTTACTAAATTTAAATCTCTGAACTGACTATAGCCTGTGTGAACTGAACACAAGACAAATTACAAGATTTCATTTTATTCACAGTGAAAGCAAACTTGATCAAAGTTGTGGTAGTCACAGAATGCTGGAGTAACTCAGCGGGTGAGGCAGCATCTCTGGAGGAAAGGAATGGGCAACGTTTTGGGTAGAGACCCTTCTTCAGCCTGATGTCAGGGGAGGGGGCAGGACTAAGATAGAATGTAGGCAAAGATAGTAAGACTAGTGGGAGAATTGTGAAGGGAAAAGGGATGGAGAGAGAAAGCAAAGGCTATCTGAACCTCCAATTTGCACTGGGACTCACTGACAACGGAGGAGGCCAGGACAGAAAGAACAGATTGGGAATGGGAGGGGGGTTGAAGTGCTGAGCCACTGGGAGATCAGGTAGGAAATAAGACGGACTGAGTGGAGGCGTTCAGCGAAACGCTCGCTACTTTGATCGCTGGTGGATCACCAGCTTCCTGACAGACAGGAAGCAGAATGTGAGGCTGGGATAGCACATCTCGGACCCGCAAACGCTCAGCATAGGAGCAGCGCAAGGCTGTGTACTCTCTCCTCTACTCTCTCTACACCAACGACTGTACCTTCACAGACACTTCTGTCAAGCTTCTCAAGTTAGCGGATGACACAAGTCTGATTGGACTGTTCCAGGATGGGGAGGAATCTGCCTACTGACAGGAAGTGACACAGCTGGCGTCCTGGTGCCATCGCAAAAACCTAGACCTCAATGCTCTTAAGACAGTGGAATTCATTGTAGACTTTACGAGAGTTCCCCCTCCCCTCACCCCACTCACCATCAACAACACCACAGTCACATCTGTGCAGTCTTTTAAGTTCCTGGGAACCATCATCTCCAAGGACCTTAAGTGGGGGGGCTACCATCGACTCCACAGTCAAAAAGGCACAACAGAGAATGTACATCCTACAGCAGCTGAGGAAGCACAATCTGCCACAGGCAATAATGGTCCAATTCTACACGGCCATCATAGAATCTGTTCTCACCTTCTCCATCATGGTCTGGTTTGAGACAGCCCCCAAGCACGACACCTGGAGGCTGCAGCGAATCGTCCGATCAGCTGAGAAGGTTATTCAACCTTCCCTCCATTGATGAACTGTACACTGCAAGGGCCAGGAAGCGAGCGGTCAAGATCATCTCTGACCCCTCTCACCCTGGCCACAAACTGTTTGAATCGCTTCCCTCTGGAAGGCAACTCCGGACTGTCAAAGCTGCCACAGCCAGACATAAAAACAGTTTTTATCCACAAGCAGTTGCTCTACTCAACAGCCAAAAATCTGTAGCCTCCCTTTGATCTGGTATTTTGTGGTTCACATGCTTGATCAATGGTGTTTTATCATTAATGGTTTATTATTATTAATGTTTAGTCTTTTCTGAGTCGTTCGTAACTGTCACTGTATGTCATGGTGTTACTTGTGGGCGGAGCACCAGGACAAATTCATTGTATGTGAATACTTGGCCAATAAACTTACTTACTTGTGTTAAAGAAGGAACTGCAGATGCTGGAGAATCGAGGGTTACACAAAAAGCTGGAGAAACTCAGCGGGTGCAGCAGCATCTAAGGAGTGAAGGAGATAGGCGACGTTTCGGGTCGGGAAGAAGGGTCTCGACCCGAAACGTCGCCTATCTCCTTCACTCCTTAGATGCTGCTGCACCCGCTGAGTTTCTCCAGCTTTTTGTGTAACCCAAACTTACTTACTTGTCTGTTTTGAACAAAGTTAAAGCAGAACTGCAATTTACAAACAGAAAGAAGATTGAACCAGCAAAGAATTCCACCACTAAAGATGATAATCCATAATCAAATGCATAGTTTTCAAACTACAATCAAATCAAACAAAAAACATACCTTCAATATGTAAAGCACTTAATTTTCCTTGCAACAATTGCTTTTAAAGTAATATGGGCTAAAAACATGTGTTGTCTGATTGTAAAACATAGATGTTATTGAAGCACAGGAAATTGCAGATGCTGGAATCATGCGTAGAACACAAAGTTCTGCACTAACTCAGCAGGCCAGGCAGCATTTTTAGAGGACACGGATAGGTCTGGACCTTTCTTCAGACATTTTTCATCAATGTTACTGACATTCACAAACTAGTTGGTGCCAATAAACAGGTGCCAATAAACAATTGCCCATGGCTAGCATTCCGAACTACACAAAGAAACATAGAAAATAGGTGCCTACACCTTCGAGCCTACACCGCCATTCAATATGATCATGGCTGATCATCCAACTCAGTATCCCGTACCTGCCTTCTCTCCATACCCACTGATCCCCTTAGCCACAAGGGCCACATCTAACTCCCTCTTAAATATAGCCAATAAATTGACCTCAACTACCTTCTGTGGCAGAGAATTCCAGAGATTCACCACTCTCTGTGTGAAAAATGTTTTTCTCATCTCGGTTCTAAAAGACTTTCCCCTTATCCTTAAACTGTGACCCCTTGTTCTGGACTTCCCCAACATCGGGAACAACCTTCCTGCATCTAGCCTGTCCAACCCCTTAAGAATTTTGTAAGTTTCTATGAGATCCCCCCCTCAATCTTCTAAATTCTAGCGAGTACAAGTCGAGTCAAAGATTGACCTAAAGAACGATTGATCTGGAGCGGGCTCTCGGAAAGCCATTCAGACGGGTATAGGCTGGAATACCCGACGCTGAAGAACTGAATGAAAGGAACACCAATATAGATGAAAATGACACAGCAACCCTGTGAAATTACGACAAAGCTGCATGTAAGCTTACCACAGGTTGTCACAGGCAAACTTATTAGAAGTCAATCTTCTACCAAGCATTTAATACCTCCACAAAAACCATCCACTTTTTAAACAATTAAGCAATGTGGGATATTTCAATTTTTTGTGTTCAAGTACAACTAAGAAGTTCTATGCCACATGATTGTGGCTTACAAAATCAAACAATGCATTATAACAACATTGTCAAACCATGTTCAGCACTATCCTGATTACTATAGCCACTAAATCATTTTTATTCTGTTCACTACCCCTACAATAATAAAGCAGTCTGCAACAATTTACGGTAATATCTGGTCAATGAGCTAGGTATGATATAATTTCAATGCCAAGCAAACCCTCTTCGCTGTTTGGAACTCACACGGAGCTCCACCAGCAATTTGCTTTCCACACCAGCTGAGTACCTCCAGCAGTTAGTTTTTTGCTCCAGATTTCAGTATCTGCAGTCTTTTGTGTCTTCCCCCTGCATTTAACAGCATGACCATGGCAGAGTCTCCTATGATCAAAATCCTAGGTGTCAATTTTACACTAACACCCGAGCTACCCGAGATTAGCGACTCAGCAGAGATTAGACTTACCTTTGACCTCAGAACCAACCGACCACCAAAATATTTGGTCAGCAATGTTCCTTAACTCACCAGGTGCCCAGTTTGGTCAAGCAACAACCAAGGAAATTAAAACAATTCTAAACACCCATGTTCATTTGGCTCAATAGGCAAGCATTTCACAACTGTCAGTACAAAATATAACATAACCACGATCTACTGGCTGCTTGAAACATTAGGGTCATTTTGTTATCTTTCCTAGCCTAGTGTGAGGGAGGTTACTTCGTACAATCTTCATTGAGTTTTTCTGAGATGGCGAGAAAGATGCTTGATGAGGGTCGGACAGTAGATGATGTGTACATGACTTTAGTGAAACAACAAAGTCCTTCATGGAACTGGTTCAGAAATTAAATCACATGGGAACCATAGCGAGTTGGTAAGTTGAATTCAAAACTGGCTTGTTCATAGAAGACATAAGGTAGTGGTGGAGCGGCGTATTCTGGCAGTTATATTCTGCAAGGATCAGTGCTGAGACCTCTTATTTGGATTATTGATAAATGAAATGAATGGTACAAACAGAAAGTTTACAGATGGCACAAAAGTAGGTGGAATTCCAGATAGTGAGGAACTTTGTCAAAGGATATAGCAGAATATAAATCAGTTGGAAGACTGAAGTAGAAGTGGGGAAATGGCACATAGAATTTAATCCAGACGAGGTCAAATGCAAGAGGAACCTACACAGTAACCTTCGGAGCATTGATGTAGAGGGAATTGGTGGGGGGGGGGGGGGGAGGCAAATCCATAGTTGCCTGAAAATTGAATTTAATTTGCATCACTGATTGCAGGAAGACTTATTTGATGGTGTATATTCAGTTCAGTACTCCAGTAATCCAATGCCAAGTACAGACTCACTGATTTGTATGTATTTTTTTTGAACTACAAGATGGTGAACACATTTCCAATTCCATTAAAATAAATCACACATCCCATTTAAAAACAACTCCAAAACTAACAAATTTAAAATGTAACAAAACCATAATGAACATATTTTCCTCTGCCAGCAGAACTGCTGTGACATTCTACACACATTAAACACAAGCAGAAGCAATGAAGGCTCAATATATTTGATAGAAGATGACAAAATGTTCAACACTTAAGACGCGATATATTTGACAGAAGTGAATATACCGACTTTATAGCTGGAGGACTACATAATTACTATATTTGAGCAAAAGAAAATATAAACTGCTGGAGGACCTCAGCAGGTCAGGAAGCATCTGTAAAGGGAACTGTACAAGATAGCATTCCATGGTTCAAGTCTCGTTTCCAAGTGTAGAGAAGGGTCCCGATACAAAACGTTACGTGTCCATTTCCCTCCAGAGATGCTGCCTGACAAGCTGAGTTCCTCCAGCACTTTGTTTGGATCAAGCCTCATATCAATCTGCAATTAACCTGCAAGGCTGCAAATTTGAGAGATGGATATTTACCCATTCCCTCTACAGATGATGCCTGACCCACTGAAACCCTCCAGCACTTTGTGATTCCAACATCTGCAGTTCCTTGTGTCTTCATTTCCCCATCAATGCTTGCTGATCAATACACTTGCAAGGCTACAGATTTCCTCAAATGCAGAAAACTCGATATATAATTGTGATAAGCTCCAGTGAGATAGGCACTTCCCCATCAATACAGGCACATGGAACAGCAGATGCTGGTTTATAAACATAGGCACAACGTGCTGGAGTAACTGTGGGATGGGCAGCAATTCGGGAGAACATGAATAGGTGACATTTCAGCTTGTGACTGATCTGAAGAGGCCTTCGAACCCAAAACATCACCTATCCATTTTTTCTTAGACATGCTGCCTGACTCGGTAAGTTACTCCAGCACATTGGGTCCTATTTCCCAGTTAATGCTTGCTAAGTAATACACGTACATTTCTCAATCTTAGAAAGCTTGATATAAAAATATGATAAGCCTCTCAGCGAGAAGGAGACTTGTCCATCAATGTTTGGTGAGCTATACACTTGCATTTCCCAATCGCAGTAAGCTCAGTATACAAGTATGATAAGCCTCCAGTAAAATGGAATTTCCCGGACAATGTTTGATGAACATTACTGCTACATTTCTCAATCGCAGTAAACTTGGCATACAAATATGGTAAGCCACCAAGCAAAAGGATTCGGACCCAAAACGTCACCCATCTGTCTGAAGAAGGGTCCCGACCCGAAAAGTCACGCTTCCTTTATCTACAGAGATGCTGCCAGATCGACTGAGTTACTCCAACACTTTGTGTCTATCTTTCAAATAAACCAGCATCTGCAGTTCTTTGTTTTTACTTCCCCATCAATGCTTGGTGACCAATACCAGTGCACTTTCCAATCGCTGTTAACATGGTATACAATTATGATAGTAAGATAGACCCAGTAAGATCGACACTTCCCCAACAATGTGTAGAAAAGAACTTCAAGATGCTGGTTTACATCAAAGATAGATACAAAACGCTGGAATAACTCAGCGATTCAGGCAGCATCTCTGGAGAAAAGGAGTATGGTGTATAATGTTTGGGACAAAGAACCATCATTTATTTATTTGCCTCTGTACACAATTTGAGATTTGTAATTTTTAAAAATCACATAGTTAAAGTGCACATTGTCAGATTTTATTAAAGGGTATTTTTTATACATTTTGGTTTCACCATGTAGAAATTAATGCTGTGTTTATACATTGTCCCTCCATTTCAGGGCACCATAATGTTTGGGACACATGGCTTCACAGGTGTTTGTAATTGCTCAGGTGTGTTTAATTGCCTCCTTAATGCAGGTATAAGAGAGCTCTCAGCACCTAGTTTTTCCTCCAGTCTTTCCATCACCGTTGGAAACGTTTGTTGCTGTTTATTATCAACATGAGAATAAGATGGAGAGCACTGGTGAGCTTACTAATAATTGCAAAGGGACTGGCAGGCCAAGGAAGACCTCCACAGCTGATGACAGAAGAATTCTCTCCATAATAAAGAAAACCCCCCAAACACCTGTCCAACAGAGCAGAAACATTCTTCAGGAGTCAGGTGTGAATTTGTCAATGACCACTGTCCGCAGAAGACTTCATGAACTGAAATACAGACGCTACACTGCAAGATACAAACCACTGGTTAACCGTAAACATAGGATGGCCGGGTTACAGTTTGCCAAGATGTACTTAAAAGAGCAACCACAGTTCTGGAAAAGGGTCTTGTGGACAAATGAGACGAAGATTAACTTGTATCAGAGTGATGGCAAGAGCAATGTATGGAGGAGAGAATGAACTGCCCAGATCTAAAGAATGCCACCTCATCTGTGAAACATGCTGGTGGGGATGTCATGGGCTGGGTATGTATGGCTGCTGAAGGTACTGACTCACTTATCTTCATTGATGATACAACTGCTGATGGTAGTAGCATAATGAATTCTGAAATGTTTCAACACATTCCATGTGCTCAAGTTCAAACAAATGCCTCTAAACTCATTGGCCGGCGGTTCATTCTGCAGCAAGACAATGATTCCAAACATACTGCTAAAGCAACAAAGGAGTTTTTCTAAGCTAAAAAATGGTCAATTCTTGAGTGGCCGAGTCAATCACCCGATCTGAACTCAATTGAGCATGCCTTTTATATGCTGAAAACAAAACCGGAGGGGACTAGCCCCCAATACAAGCATAATCTAAAGATGGCTGCAATACAAGCCTGGCAGAGCATCATCAGAGAAGACACCTAGCAACTGGTGATGTCGATGAATCGTAGACTTCAAGCAGTCGTTGCATGCAAAGGATATGCAACAAAATACTAAACATGACTACTTTCATTTACATGACATTGCTGTGTCCCAAACATTATGGTGTCCTGAAACGGGGAGACTATGTATAGGGAGGTTGCATGGCAGTCGAGGTCACGACCCACGACCCATGCCCAGAGTCGCGGCCCCACTCCACCCGGCCGTGTGTGTGGGCACTGCCGACCCACAGCCCGTCACAGTGCGGCCGTACAGGGTGAGACAGGGCCAGACAGCGCTGACCACAGGGGGAGAGTGGGGGCTGTCCCGAGGAATGCGCTCCTTCGGCCGCTTACACCTTGGTGCTCGGGTTCAGACCACTCGGTCACCCTCCAGCTCTGGGCGGTTGTGAGCCGGGGCATGCCTTCAATCCGCCGACACGCTGCTCTTTCGCAAGTCAGCGAGCAGCAGTGATTTTGGCGGTTTTCTCTCACGGTTACCCCTATTTCCTGAAATTTTTACAGCGCAATAATTGACCATTTTGCCAGTTAACAGGCAAGAATGTATGTGTTGCTAGCAAAATGTGTGTTACTAGCAAAATGCTGGTATCTGCCTTGTACTCCAGAAGGATTGAGCTACTCTGTGCGTCACGCCCTTTGACCTGATGGCCTTGCGTACAACCTCACTATAAACACTGCTGTAATTTCTACATGGTGAAACCAAAATATATTAAAATGGCCTTTATTAAAATCTGACTGCACTTTAACCACATGTGATTTTTTTTTCTATTACAAATGTCAAATTGTGGAGTACAGAGGAAAATAAATAAATGATAGGTCTTTGTCCCAAACATTATGGAGGGCACTGCAGGTGACGTTTCGGGTCTACTCCTTTACTCCAGAGATGCTGTCTGGCCCGCTGAGTTACTCCAACATTGTGTGTCTAACTGCCCCAACAATGCTTGTGTCAGCGATACGCTTGCATTTCCCAATCGCAGTTAACTTGGTATGCGATTGTGATAAGCCTAACAGTAAGATAGACACTTCCCCACCAATGTTTGATGAACAAAACACCTGTATTTCCCAATCGCAGTTATTAACTTGATATACGATTATGATATGCCTCACTGCAAGATAGACACTTCCTCAACAACGTTTGGGTGATACACTCGCATTTCCCAATCGCAGTAAACTTGGCAGACAATTGACAAGACACTTCCTCAACAATGTTTGGTGAACAAAATACTTGCATTCCCCAATCGCAGTGAACTTGGTATGCATACAATTATGATAAGCCTCCCAGTAAGATAGACACTTCCTCAACAATAGACACAAAATGCTGGAGTAACTCAGCGAGACAGGCAGCATCTCTGGATAAAAGGGTCTCGACCAGAAACGTCGCCCATTCCTTCTACCCAGAGACGCTGCCTGTCCCACTGAGTTACTCCAGGAATTTGTGTCTGTCTTCGGTTTAAACCAACATCTACAGATCCTTCCTTCACACTTCCTCAGCAATGCTTGAACAAAACACTTGCAGTCCCCAATCGCAGTGAACTTGGCATACGTGTATGATAAGCCTCGCAGTAAGGTAGACACTACCACAACAATACTTGGGCGAGCAATACATCCTCATTCCACAATCGCAGTGAACTTGGCAGACAATTAATTATGAGAAGCCTGCACTGTGGTGGACACTTGCCCATCAATGGCTGACTGTATGAGGAAGCGGCGGCGCGCCTGCGCGGAGGGCGAAGCCGCCTTGGAGCGGCCGGGCGACGGGGCTGGCACCGAGCGCACACAATCAAATAACCGCCTCAAAACACACACTTTTCCCTCAGCAACTCCATCCTCCCCACTCCGCCGACCCTCCCTTCGACGGCCGACCCCAGAAACGGCGGAAACTACCGTTGGAATTCGATCCAACTGAACTTCTTTTACCTGTCAGCCGGATTTTAATGCTTGACCCGTTCCGTCGAGCTCCGGGGTTCGACATTACTTGTAAAATGCCCCTTTTTTTCCCCCCCAACAACGAGTCGGTCCTCTTCCTGCGCGCCGTATTAAAATAGAATTTCTTTATCGACGGATGAGAAAAGATAGATTTACACATATATATAAGTATATATGTTTCCGTGAGGGAAGGGAGTGATTTGTGAGGAGCGGAGCCCGGGCCCAACGCTCGCAGCGCTGGCGCGAGACACAAGTCACGGCGGCTGCGGCAGGCAGGCAGGCAGCGCGCGCGCCCCCGGCGCAGGGCGTCCATCCGTCCGTGCGCGCGCACGCGCGCGCGTCCTCCACGCCCCGGCCGAGAGTCCCCCGCTGCGCGCTGACGTCGACGTCCGTCCGTCCGTGCGCGCGCGCCCCCGCGCCACGCCCGAGGACGTGCGCTCCCTCCCCCCCCCATCGCTGCGCGATGACGTCGACGTCCGTGCGCGCGCGCGCCCGAGGACATGCGCCTCCTCCACCTTTCCCCCCCCGCTGCGCGATGACGTCGCTGTCCGTGCGCGCGCGCCCCCGCGTCAGCCCCTCTTGCTTCATCCTGATGGGAGTCGATCTGTTGTGACATGGAATTCTTACTTGCACCACCAGCAGCAGCACAACACACATAATTATGTTTTTTTTTCCTGAATACAACTACATACAATGCTAATAAATGTATGCATAAGCCGCTGAGAATGTAGAAGGAATTTTGCACAGTTCTCATTTTGTATGTATTTTTAAATTCTGAATAAAGTTTATTTTGATTTTTTTTAAAACAGGTTTGTCAACACAGTACTCAATGGATAATAAACAAACGAAAAAAGTTCAATAAATAAAATAAACAGGAGCATTTTATTGTCATATGAAATTCTTACTTGCAGCAGCAACAGAGCAAGGTTGTCTACACAGTACAGAATTAATAATATAATAAACAAACAAAATATTCAATTTTTTTTTTTAATATTGTGCAACGAGTGTATTTTATTCTCATATAAAATTCTTACTTGCAGCAGCAGCATAACATGTTTGAAAACAGCACTCCATAGGCAATGTAATAAACAAATGGTTCAATAGATTAAAAAACAATATAGCGCAAATTTGAGTATTTTATTGTCATGTGAAATTACAACTTCAGTCTGAAGAAGGGTCTCGACCCAAAACGTCGCCTATCTCCTTCGCTCCTTAGATGCTGCTGCATCCGCTGAGTTTCTCCAGCCTTTTGTGTAACCCCGGAGTTTAATTGGAGTTCTTAGTGTTCAAACATACTTGATGGGCCGAATGGCCGAATTATGCCCGTATGCCTTCTGATCTTATGATCAACAATGCACCATAGCTGCAGTATACAGGAATGGTACAATACAGTAAGATTACTCATCTAGACCACACTTAACAAACCCACAATTTTCAGCAGCATAGGCAAGGGCAGCAGATCCACAGGAACACCACTGCCAACAGGTTCCCTTCATAATTACACAGAATGCCAATGACGATAAATCCTGCAACTCTCAGACCAATAGCATTTGGAAACATCCTCACCAGAAGGACTTGTAAGAGCTGCCCGTCAATAGCTGACAACACCCTGGCCTTTGCCAGTAGCAACAACATTCTGAAAATGACCGAGTCCCTTTGAAGTGCAGCCACAGTTGTAATGTATAAAACATGCCAACCAATCTATGTACAAGCTGCACGATCAGACGTGCGGTGGTGGTCAGATGTGTGCTTTTGGGTGTTGACTCGGTGATAAATATTGACCAGGAGATGGGAAAAGACAGCAGATCAATAGTTCCAAGAAAACTTTTATATCCGTATAAAAAGAACAGGCAAGGGTTCAGTTTAGTATCTCATCCAAAACAACATATTTAACAGTGGTGGCTAAGAAAACATATCTCATACACTGTTGGGACTTGATCCGCTCACTCAGCTTTGTGTGTGCCAAAATTGAGAGAATAAAATACTGCAGCTTGAATCCTGGAACTAAGCACAAACTGAACTGTTGCTTTCAGTTTTGTTTAATTTAGAGATACGGCGTGGAAATAGGCTGTGCAGCCCACCGAGTCCGCACTGACCACAATTATCCGTACACTGGTTCTATCCACCAGACCAGGGACAATTTATAGAAGCCAATTAACCGACAAACCTGCACGTCTTTGGATGTGGGAGGAAACCGGAGCACCCAGAGAAAACCTGCGCGGACACAGGGAGAACGTACAAACTCCGTACAGGCAGCACCAGTAGTCAGGATGGAGCACAGGTCTCTGGCGCTGTAAGGCAGCAACTCTACTACCGTGCCACCCCTAACATGCAGCTCACAGAAGCTCATTGAACATGATGCTGGGAGGTGCAACATTAAACACAACAAATACTAACCAGTAGAATTGTGCAACTATTGTAGTGCATAAAGAATATGCCTACAGTAAGTGCAATAACTGAATGAGGTGCAGTTAAAATTAAAGTCCATGGAATTCTCTGCCACAGAAGACAGTGAAGACCAATTCACTGAATGTTTTCAAGAGAGAGTTAGATTTAGCTTTTTGGGCTAAACGAATCAAGGAATATGAGGAAAAACCAGGAATGGGGTACTGATTTTAGATGATCAGCCATGATCATATTGAATGGCAGTGCGAGCTCGAAGGACCAAATGGCCTACTCCCGCACCTATTTTTCTATGTTTCTACATAGCAGCATCTCTGAGACTGCGGTGTGAAAGAGGTGATTGGTTCAGGAGTGGGGTGGGAGATTGCAACCTTCACGTGGTCCGCCCTGTTTCAACGAATGCAATCAACGTGGCACGCACAATCAAGTAAGATCAAATAGAACAAGTTGTCCAACAGCATTAGGCTGTGCACGCCATACGCAAGAAGAAGGTTCAGGAGTCTGGGAGCAGGGGGATGAAGCCTTTCTTAAGTGTAGGTTTCCTTGCATTCAAGCTCCTGTAACTCCTCTCGGAAGATGGAAAGAGAAAAAGGAATGGCCAGGTTGGCAGGCATCATCAACGACACTTCCAGCCTTCCCGATGCAATGCACCGTGACGATGGACTGGATGGACAGAAGTACCGAGCCTACGATGATTTCTCTGCAGGCTCAGGCGGTCAAGCTCAGAGGAATTACCACGTCAGTCTGAGATGCATCCCATCAGAATACGTTTTATGGCGCATCTGTATAGAGAATCCTTACAGACTTGGTGAATCTTCTCAGACCCAAGAAAGTAAATACACTAGTGTGTAGGAAGGAACTGCAGATGCTGGTTTACACGTAAAATACACAAAATGCTGGTGTAACTCGGCAGGACAGGCAGTAACCCTGAGGAGAAGAAGGTTC
The DNA here is from genome assembly GCA_963514005.1 of Raja brachyura. Next base: position 5,942,896 of record OY740801.1, read on the forward strand.
TCGACCCAAAACATCACCCATTCCTTCTCTCCAGAGATGCTGCCTGGCTTGCCGAGTTACTCCGGCATTTTGTGTCTATCATACACTAATGCTCTCCTGATCACTGGATTCATGTGAAAGGACACGGTTTAGTTGTTGGTGATCTGGAGGCCACGGAATCTGAAGCCGTCAGTCATCGCCACAACAACTCCGTTGATAAGGGCAGGGTTGTATTCACCGCCCCTCCCCCACCCCACCCACTTCTTTTGGTCAACAACCAACTCTTTCATCTTGTAAGCGTATTATCAATTGGACAAAATAAAGAATGCATGGAATTAAAGATCTTTGTTTCATCTTCACCACAAAACACAAAAAAATTAGAACTATTTAGAAAATCAAGGCACAGTTGAAAATTAAAAAAAAAGACAGAAATAAAATAGGCTGTGTGATAAATTTGTCAGGAATGTTTGAGTTGCTCAGTGACCGCTGTTGAGCAAATGCATAGACAACACATCACAATAGCTCGTCTTTGATGCTTTTGTTTTGAGGTCTCCCAGCAATTGTAATTCATATTCACAGCAAAAAAATATTGTAAGAAATACAATGAGTAAAAATATCTACAATGAGGCAGGGAGCACAGCGGTAGAGTTGCTGCCTTACAGCGTCGGAGATCCATGTTCAATTCTGTCTAGGGGTGCCGTCTGCATGGAGTTTGTACGTTCTCCCTGTGATCGCATTGGCTTTTTTCCTGGCGCTCCAGTTTCCGCCCACACTCGAAGTTTGTAGGTTAATTGGCTTCGGTAAAAATTGTAAATGGTCCTTGGTGTGTAGGACTAGTTACTGCTAGTCGACACTGCTTTCCCAGTTTGGTGGGCTGCTCCAATATGCGAGTTGGATCTCATGCAGGAAGAACCATGGTTATTTATCTGCAACACTGAACAATCATTCCCTCCAGCAATGGTATACTGCAGCAGCAATGCATGCCCCATGTATAAAAGGCATTGGAGCCAATTGTCTGGGTTCCTCCAACAGCTTCTTCCAGTCTGCATCCTTTACCACAATCTATTGCAACACAATACGTGTCTATTGGCATATATTAATAAATGCACAATGATACCTCAAAATGCAGGCTCTCCTCCTAAATCACCCATCCCTATTGCCAGTGAATGTGCCTTCAGAGAGGAGGTTCAGCCACCATCACGCAAGGGCAGTTAGCAATGGGGAAAGTTGGTCGTCATCGTCAAGGACACCCACAACTTGAAAAAAAACTGGTGTCATAATAGTCAATTAGGGCTCAAAACTCAATGTACAATTATTGGATGTGGAGAGGTTTCCACTAGTGGGAGAGTCCAGGACTGGAGGTCGTAGCCTCAGAATTAAAGAGCATTCTTTTGAGAAGAGATTTCTTTAAAAGGGTGGTGAATCTGTGCAATTCTTTACCACAGAAGGCTGTGGAGGCCAAGTTAGTGGATATTTTTAAGGCAGAGGTAGATTAGTACAGGTGTCAGAGGTTCTGAGAAGAAAGCAGGTGAATGGGGCTAGGAGGGAGATAGATCAGCCATGATTGAATGGCAAAGTAGACTTGATGGGCTGAATGGCCCAATTCTACTCCGATTCCTTACGAACCACTGGGGAAGTGCAAGGTTATTAACTGCAAGATACTTTGGCTACAAATGTAACCATTATACTTAGCATCTCCCAGGATGATATAAGGGATAGATAGCATGGAAGGGATGAGGATCACAAGCAAACTGAAAACCTAGAAAAGCTACCAAAAACACTTTGCTTTCAATGGTTTTATTGTAATTTAGACCAGGTACAATGAAACATCTTTTTTTTCACATATAGTTCAAGCCTATCCCTGTACATGGCACAACTGCCCCAATGGGTACAGTATGCACAGAACAGCCCATTGAGTCAATGCAAAATATGGCATAAATAGAAAGAATTAATGCATTGGTGAAATTTAGAATTTTGGATTAAAATTCAGCTACCACTTTGTTTGACACACCTGTTGAAAGTTTACTATTTTACTCAGACCTTTAAAATAACAACCCAACTAAAAAAAGTTCTGCAAAAGAGGTTTATTTGTGAAAGTACACCATATACACCATTTTTTTATTACAAGTTATTGCACCAACTGCTTTTTAAAGGTGGAATCTATCGTCGAGAATATCATTGACTTTGAATAGCATTTCTTCATTTCCTTCTTCTGGCTCCTTGTCTGTAACTTCATTCTCCTAGAAGAAAATCATTCGGGTTGTATTAGTTTGGACTGTTTCAGTCTTCAAATTGTAGTCTACCAAAAATATGCAGGAAAATTAACTGGTACCTCCCTTGTCTCCTCACCCCCCGCCCAAAAAAAGCTCCTAGAAGATTAATTATTCAAGTACTAAGAGGTTGGTTTATGTCACCCTCAACAATCCCCCCCCCCCCCCCAAAAAAAAAGCACTGCAGACTACCCTGGACAGCAGGGACATTTCACAGTGACGAGGTCTAACTATTCTGCATATTGCAGGCTGCAGGACTTGACCACCAGCCTGGAAGCCGCTGTGCCGGCCCCTGTTTGTTCACTGAAGACCAGGAGGGAGCTAGCAATGATAAACGTGATGGTGGGGAGCAAAGCAGGAAGGAGAGGAGTGTGAACTGGGGCCTGGCCGACAACACCCTCTGGGCACTTTAGCCCACACCAACCATCAATCACCCGTTCACACTAGCTCCATGTTATCCCACTTTCAAAGTCCAAGTCAAATTTATTCGTCACAAGCTCCCGAAGGTGCAGTGAAATTAATTTGCCAGCAACGATACTTTAAAAAAAACACACAATACGCAATAGAATTTAACACAAACACCACCACAACGTTCTTCACCGAGGTGGAAGGCAACCAGTTCAGTCAGTCCTCTTCCATTGTTCAACCGTGGTCAGGGCCATAACCACGCTGTAGTCGCTGCTACGGACGGCCGGGTGTACAGGCCCTGCCGTCGTATAGGCCTTCTCATCCACACCAGACACCCGAGGGACAATTTACAGAGGCCAATCAACCTACAAAGTGGGATGCAGGAGGAAACCTATGCAGTTAGATTTAGCTCTTAGGACTAAAGTAATCAAGGGGTATGGGGGGGGGGGGGGGGGTGGAGAAGAGAGAAGCGAGAGACAAGCAGGAACAAGGTACTGCTTTTAGATGATTAGTCATGATCATATTGAATGGCGGTGCTGGCTCGAATGGCCTAATCCTGCAGCTATTTTTCTATGTTCCTATGTTCTACAGGGAAAATGAGCAAACTCCACACAGACAGCACCAGAGGAAAGGATTGGACCCAGGTCTCTGGCACTACAAGGCAGCAACTACCAGCTGTGTTACTTAATGCAAATAAATTGATACATTCAAGACTTTAGTTCAGTTATTACATTAGGTTAGTGACCACAACATTAACTTTAAGCTCCTAGAAGATTAATTATTCAAGTACTAAGAGTTTGGTTTATGTCAGTCTTCAAATTAGATTCGATAGATTAAAAGTGTAGTTTAATTTTCAATTGACATGTATTGGCATAATTGTTGAAACAAAAGCACGGCAAAGGACTTAGAAAAGTAATGCTCATTTACTTTTTGGCAAACAAATTAAAATAGTCATTCCTTCCCCTTGTCAGTAGCAGGTTCGAAGGAGACCCATGAATCCAAAGTAGGGAGGAGGATTTTCTCAATTCTGTTAACCCAGACTGCCTCCCCCCCACCTCTCCCTCAGCCCTCTGGCCCTGACATTCCTTCTCCATCTCCCCCCCCTCCCCTCCCCAGTCGCACTAGCTTCTCATCTTCACACCACAAACAGCTTACAATGGCCTGCTTCCTTTGTCACCAATCCTTTTTTGCATATCTTTCACTCATTGTTCCTTATCTCTCCACATCACTGTTTATATCTCTCGTTTCCCTGATCCCTGACCAGTCTGAAGAAGGGTCTCGACCCGAAACGTCGCCTATCTCCTTCGCTCCTTAGATGCTGCTGCACCCGCTGAGTTTCTCCAGCTTTTTGTGTAACCCATGAATCCAAATATTCCTCAATTCACAGTAACAGAAGCCAGTGCAGGTTTGAAAGGAAAAAGCATTTGGTAGCAGAAGCAAGGTCACCCGTGAGTGCTTACCTCGTCATAGAAATACTTCTCAATTAGCTTTAATGAGGTTTGATACACCATGCTATTTGAATGGAACTGAAGAGCCTCAATTTTCTCCAAGCCATTAAATTCCTCTATTATTAAACATAGTTTATCTGTCTCGCCCAACTGCTCAGCAGCCTGTAACACACACAAAGATACAATTAGTTCATGGCTTTAGTGTACAGTTGCTGCTAATCACAGGCCAGGCAACTCACACCAAGATGCCCGTCTCTGTGAAGGGTCTCGACCCGAAACGTCGCCTATCTCCTTCGCTCCTTAGATGCTGCTGCACCCGCTGAGTTTCTCCAGCTTTTTGTGTAACCCTCGATTCTCCAGCATCTGCAGTTCCTTCTTTAACAAGATGCCCGTCTCTTTGGGCTGATGTAGTGACAGGTTCTGTCGAATGGTGAGAATACAAATCTACTGTGATATACACTAGGAAAGAGGGGGAGAGCATTTTACAGAAAATATTAACAAGCAAAGTCTTCACATCCTGTAAATAATCCCCAAAGGAGCTGTGATTGAAGTTGATACAATAAACCTAAATGCAAGTTTTAATACAATTCCCAAAATTGAAAGAAATCTGAAACTATAGAATGGAAGTGCCTAGTGCCCATAGAGATGCTTATACTTGGAGGTAATTAATCCCACATTAATGTTCCCTTTAATTTTACTGTTCCTCGTAACAGTAATCTCCCATCTCCAAAAGGGTCTTGACCCGAAACATCGCCCATCTCCTTCGCTCCTTAGATGCTGCTGCACCCGCTGAGTTTCTCCAGCTTTTTGTGTAACCCTCGATTCTCCAGCATCTGCAGTTCCTCCTTTAACTCCAAAATACTCATCACCAGCTTCAACCAACGCCTTGGGTCATCTACTAATGGGCAAGTTTCATAAAGCTCGAGTTGGTCCTACGCGGGTTGATGCCATGCATGGGCTCCATGGACTGGAACCACCGGCTGGGCAGAGCAAGACCATCGTCCAACGGCGGGTGAATAAGCAGTGGACAGATGGGCACATGTGGAAGCACGCACAGAGCCTGTAGGCGGCGGATGAATGGAAAGTTCTGAAGCTTTATCACCAGAGGCTTCAGCGACGTGGCGGATGAAAAGATGCTGCTTGACCTGCTGGGCCCTCAGGTTCAGCAGTGGGAAGCACTGCCAGGGCACAAAGGAGAGGGGCGTCGCATCCAAGGAACAAGATGGCTGGAGGCCTGCAACAGCCAGAGATCTGGCCTGGATTGGGCACAATTCACAAGAACTAGAGCCAGTGTCCTTGTGAATCCGACATTGCTATGTCAACATGTGATTCTACACGTCTCCCTAACCTTTACCGTTGTCCGTGTAGGAAGGAACTGCAGATGCTAGCTTACATTGAAAATAGACAAAATGCTGGAGTAACTCAGGACAGGCAGCATCTCTGGAGAGAAGAAGTGGGTGACGTTTTGGGTCAAGACTGTTCAGACAGAGCCAGGGGAGAGGAAGTCTAGAGATATGGAAGGGAAAGGTTCCATTTATTTCCCCCTGAGTGCCAAGTCCTCAACTCAATACAAAAACTGCCAATAAACCAGTCTTTCATTGCCCAGATCACAGCCAGAGTCTTTGGTATTCTTCTCTTTGGACAACTAGATGGCTTTCTACAAGTAGTAGGGAAATTATATAGTATAATGGGCCTGTCCCACTTGGCGATTTTTTAAGCAACTGTCATAGTTGCAGCAGGTCGCTGAAAAACTGGCGACAACCTACGACAGCACCTACGTCAGAAGTCAAGCTACGCTCATTGGCATCAAACCCACTGTGCCGAAGATTTTTCAACATGTTGAAAATTTAGCGCCGACCAGAAAGACGCTACGATTTATTGCGTGACTGAGACGACTCCCGGAGACCGCCAGCGAATATGTGGCGACAAACTAGTCGCCTGTAGTTGCCTAAAACATCGCCCAAGTGGGACAGGCCCATTAGTGTGCAACATCCTCCATCGATTCATTCCTTAAACAACTTTGTTGCAGTCCTCCACAACTGCTACATTGGTAGATACGCTTCTCCAGTAAAAGGACAGAGTCTTCATTCATGAACTCAACCATGAACTTTTGCCTCTACCAGATTTTTTTTTTAAGTCACAACCGTTGCTACTTTAAAGAAAAAAAACATTTGCTTACAAGAAAGATATTTCCCAGAGCATCCAGGATCACAAGGGTAACTTTGGCATCTTTGACGTCGAGTAGATTAATGAGGGGTTGCAGCACTCCACACTGCACCAGGTGGACAACCTGCTCAACCGTACCACCATTAGTGTAATTGGTAATAGCCCAAACTGCTTCCTTCTGAGCTTTGAAGTCGCCCTGCAAGATTAGTGGGCGAAGAAACAAAAACATTAGCTCAAAGGGATGTTTTATCAACAAACATAAGGCCTTCGATTGTCAGGTAAAACACAACTGCATAACAGTCACTCAATGTACCATAACTTTCACTAGTAATATTTCATTGGTGTCAGCAACGCTCATGTCCATGTTTAACTGTGATTGCAATAGTCAAGACACTGGTTAACAGCTTGGTGGGATTTACTGGTTAAATGCCACCCAAAATAAGTGGTGCAAAAACCTCCTGGTGATTGCCAATGCTGCTCGGTCGCAGGCATGATTCCTTACACAGATCACACTATAAATAGTAGGCAGACAAAATGCTGGAGTAACTCAGCGGGACAGGCAGCATCTCTGGAGAGAAGGAATGGGTGATATTTTGGGATTGAGACCCTTCATTCCTTCTCTCCAGAAATGCTGCCTGACCCACTGAGTTACTCCAGCATTTTGTGTCCATCTTCAGTTTAAACCGGCCTCTGCAGTTCCTTCCGACATTCACTCAAATAATTCCCATTTAGACACAAATACAGTAATCAATTCTGCGGACGACTCACAGCTGAAGTACCTACTTTTTCTAGCAGTTCAAGAAGAGGAGATATAATTCCACAAGTAATCAACTGTTGAATCTGCATTGGCTGTCCTGCAGCAATATTGGAAATGGCCCAGGCAGCTTCCTTCTGCACGCAGGTCTTGGAATGTTTCAGGAGCTTTGGCAGAACAGAGAGAACTCCAGCTTCGAGGACAGCCTCCGTCTGACTGTCAGTCCCACTCACAACATTGCCAACAGCACGGAGAGCAGGGGTCTGAAATACATCACAAACCCAAGACACTTGTGATAAAGTGGACCAAACTGGAATGCCCAGCAATTCATGGCACAATTGGCTCAATAACCGATGTTTAATTTGACACGTTTCCAGGATGGAGCATCCATGGATACAGATGCTGCAGCACTCTGGAAAGTCCAGCTCCAAGTATGAAGGTCACATTTAGGGATCGGGACCCCACCTGAAGACTTGGTCAGTGGGATTGGAAACCCGCACGAAGGCTCATCAGACCGTGGACCTGCTCGAAGTCTCGGATAAGGTAGGTAGCTGGGCATCCTTGGGGCACAAAGATGGCTGGGCAAGGAGAGGAGTGTGAAGTTGGTTCATGGGAACTGCTCCAGTACATAGACATAGTCGAGGGCCGGCTGGGCTTTGAATAATGGCGGTGCCTGCATGTGTCATTTTACTGTGCAGTGGCAAATAAACCTCTATTGATCTATTGCTAATTTTGAAAACCTAATATTGACCCGATGGGTTGCAGGTGAAGCAAAAGCTAATCTCCCTCCTCAAAGCACCTGTAAAGTAAAGGGCCTGTCCTACCAGCATCCGACTCCATGCGATGAGCACGATCAAACTAGAAGTGGGGACAGCGCGGAGGTCGGGAGATCCCCTGTACAGGGCCGTTCCCACCAGCATGCACCTGCATGCGGCAAGCGTGACCAAACTGGCAGCGAGGGCCGTGTGGAGGTCGGGTGAGTGGCGCCACGCGGCGCAAAGCGAGGCGAACTTGGAGCGAAGTCTAAGGTAAGTTCGCCAGGACAGAGAGGGGCACACAGAGAGGGGCACAGAGGCACACAGAGAGAGGGCCACGGAGCCACACACAGAGAGGGTCACAGAGGCACGACGTCGAGACGGTGTGTAATGCGTCGAGGCGACTGTGCCGGCAAGCCGTTGCTGCGCGGAATTTTTGAACATAGTCAGTTTTTCGGAGCCCCGCGCGATGTCGGGACGAACTCCGCGCAATTCCGCACGGCTCCGGCGATCGAAGTGGGACCGGCCCCGCGACGCCGGAGGGCTCAAGCGACCACGTTAGGTCGCGCTCATCGCATAGAGTTGCATGCTGGTGGGACAGGCCCTTAAATGTCTTGCAACATGTAGCTGCTGTACACACATCCTGCAAAAGATCTCCCCATCAATAAAGACTTGTACATTCACAATATCCTCAAATCAGATAAAGCTACAAAGCTAGATCTCCCTTTTGCCTAAATTGCTATTTGGCATACCATGTCATCCATGCATTTAAATATCTTATCTTATTTTATTTGCTCTAGTTTTGTTTATTGGCATGTGTATAGAGGTACAGTGACAAGCTTTGTTGCATGCTATCCAGTCAGTGGAAAGACAATACATAATTACAATCAAGCTGTCCACAGTGTAGAGATACAGGGAATAATTACTATAAAGGCGAGTAAAATCGATGTTGCCCACATCTCAAATACTCCAAAAGATTAACAGTACTCATCTTGGAATTATTCAATGAATAACTTAGAGCCCCCCACCCCCCCAGAGGATAGTGGGTATGTAGAGCAAGCTGCCAGAGCAGGCACAACATTTAAAATTGACTTAGACAGGTACATGGTTAGGCAAAGTTTAGAAGGATATGAGCAACATTGGCTTAGCTTAGATGGGGCATCATGGTGGAGTTGGGTTGAAGGGCCTACTTTGGTGTTGAATGCCTCAAGACAAAAGAATCCATTGCAGCTGAATAAGCATCTCCACCACAAACAGGTTTCCCAGCGTGGTTTTGTGAAAGCGGCTCACACAAATGGGCTGCCGTTTCTCCTCATCTTTCCTTGCAATATAATTGTCGCAATAATGTGAACAAAACACTCAACATGCAGATAAGTATTCAAAGATGAATTCAACGCAAGATTGCTTTTTGTCATCAGCAAGATTCTGATGTCCCAGTAGATAAATTAAAATGTGCAAATTTGGAGACTGTGCAACATCGAGCAGAAGGAAATATTAATTGCTAGGCTACACAACCACCTTTGAAAGATGCCTCACCTCATAAATTTAGCAGAAGATGATATTTTCTTTGATTAAATTTACACAACTTATTTTGAAGTTTAATTCAACAGGACTCTGGGTCCTGTCCATCCAGACTCGGGTGGCTTCTGTGCAGAGTTTGCACTTCCCCGTGACTAAATGGGCTTCCTGCAGTGGTCTGGTTTCCTCCCACATCCCAAAGATATGGATTTGTTGATGTCTAAATTGCCCCTAGCATGGAGAGAATGGATGTGAAAGTGATGTGACCTAGAACTAATGTGGAATGGGGATCGATGGCCAACGTGGACTTGGGATAACCGAAGGGCACGTTTCCATGCTGTATCCTTGGAAAAAAAAAAAATTAAATGAGAAGCAAGATAGAGCAATCAGATTACTCACCAACACAGCCAGATGAGCACTGCCCATCAATTGAACAAGTTTTGGCAAAATACCAGTCTGAATCACCACTTCAATGCGCTCGTTCGGGCCGTCAGTGAGGTAGGATATTGCCCAACAAGCATCAGAGAGCAGTGTAGAATCACGATGATGAAGCAACTGAACCAGCGTGGGCAGTATCTGGCAAACGGTCTCGAGCGGCGGATGCGGGTTTTTGTTGCGGCAAATGTTCGACAAAGTCCATGTGATATTGCGCAAGAATCCAATCTAAAATTCAAATTTAAAATCTGATGGGTCAACAATAAAGTAGAGGTGAGCAAGTTATTTGGTTTAATAACAAGATCGGATATAGTGGAATATTCAATGCACCAGATGCAAACAAATTTACAATGATATTCTAGTTGCCCCCCCCTTAATTGTGAAGTTAATCATTGTGGCGCCACCTGGTGGCTAGGCCACTTATTGGGCGAACCCTCAGCACTAGGTCTGGCAGAGTCACATGATAGTGGCGGAAAGATGTGGTCATGTGGTTTGGGGGTGTACGCGTACATGTATATAGCTAGCTCTGGGAGAAACATAGAAATTAGGTGCAGGAGTAGGCCATTTGGCCCTTCGAGCCTGCACCGCCATTCAATATGATCATGGCTGATCATCCAACTCAGTATCCTGTACCTGCCTTCTCTCCATACCCCCTGATCCCTTTAGCCACAAGGGCCACATCTAACTCCCTCTTAAATATAGCCAATGAACTGGCCTCATCTACCCTCTGTGGCAGAGAGTTCCAGAGACCCACCACTCTGTGTGAAAAAAGTCCTTCTCATCTCGGTCCTAAAGGATTTCCCCCTTATCCTTAAGCTGTGACCCCTTGTCCTGGACCTCCCCAACAACAGGAACAATCTTCCTGCATCTAGCCTGTCCAACCCCTTAAATTTTGTAAGTTTCTATAAGATCCCCTCTCAATCTCCTAAATTCTAGAGAGTACAAACTGAGTCTATCCAGTCTTTCTTCACAAGACAGTCCTGACATCCCAGGAATCAGTCTGGTGAACCTTCTCTGCACTCCCTCTATGGCAATAATGTCCTTCCTCAGATTTGGAGACCAGAACTGTACGCAATACTCTAGGTGTGGTCTCACCAAGACCCTATACAACTGAAGTAGAACCTCCCTGCTCCTATACTCAAATCCTTTTGCTATGAAAGCTAACATACCATTTGCTTTCTTCACTGCCTGCTGCACCTGCATGCCTACTTTCAATCACTGGTGTACCATGACACCCAGGCCGCGCTGCATCTCCCCTTTTCCTAATCGGCCACCATTCAGATAATAGTCTGCTTTCCTATTTTTGCCACCAAAGTGGATAACCTCACATTTATCCACATTATACTGCATCTGCCAAACATTTGCCCACTCAGCCAGCATATCCAAGTCACCTTGCAGTCTCCTAGCATCCTCCTCACAGCTAACACTGCCCCCCAGCTTAGTGTCATCCACAAACTTGGAGATATTGCCTTCAATTCCCTCATCCAGATCATTAATGTATATTGTAAATAGCTGGGGTCCCAGCACTGAGCCTTGCGGTACCCCACTAGTCACTGCCTGCCATTGTGAAAATGACCCTTTACTCCTACTCTTTGCTTCCTGTCTGCCAGCCAGTTCTCTATCCACATCAATACTGAACCCTCCCCAGCCATGTGCGAGCTGTTCTCTGTATAACATGATAAAGATCACTTTGCTTCACAACACGCGTCTCGCTGTAACATATCCAATTTGCACAAGAGAAATAAATGACCAGGGTGGAATTGTATTTGCATCAACCAGGTTCTCTCCACAGGATTTAAGATGTATCTTTAGCACTTTAAAACGTAGCAAAGTTTCTCAAGGCATTTCACAGCAATCCCTAGTGTGTCAGGTACGGGTGACATACGGCACAGACTAGATGGACTGAAGGGCCCATTTCCACGCTGTATCACTGAACTAAGTGTCTTGTGTACAGCTCCTTTTTTGCATAAAGTTCAGTAAAAATCTTACTATGTCTCAGCACAATTATACTCAAGTACAAGTGCGTAGCAATAGTAGATTACAGAAAGACCGCACACGAGAGTTGGCACAGCCCCAGCACCATTTTGCATAATTTCAAGTTGTAACCTCAATGGTATAAACAGCAGCCTCCAACAGGATGCTAAACAGAGGAACCGCACGCAGAAATCTAAACTTACGGAAAGGTCAGGTTTCACCAGCCCCAGAAGTGACGGGACAGCAGAACTCTCAATGACAGCATCACGATAAAGAGCACCGTCACCTGAAAGACATTTTAAAGAGTTACCAGTTCCATTTCTGTGCATCGGCCTTGCTAGAAAGTCAACTAAAAGCAGCTGGCTGGAAACAAGCCATTTTGTACCTGCAATGTTACCCAAAGCCCACACAGCCTGCTCACTGATGTGCATGTGGGGAGAGTCAAGGAGACAGACAAAGGCTGGAATAGCACCTGCTTCCACCACAGCTTTGGTCTGGAGCGACGTACCAGATGAAATGTTAGTGAGTGCCCAGGCAGACTCGAACTGCAGTGATGCATAATCATCGCGACCAAGGAATTCAACAAACTTTCCGACTAGTCCCAATTCAATTATTTCATCTAGTGGTGGCTTCCATGCTCGGGACAGAACCTTCCTATCAAGAGAAATGACAAATGATTTAGTCGCCGGAGTTCTACTCATCATGATGGAAAGTGAATTGACAAAAGTGGACAAGGATTGTGTTTTGTCTGCTTTGAGTTGCATCAAACCTCGAGGATAAGCCTTTGGATGGAGTGGCAATGGTGGTGTTCAGTCTGCTTGCCTTTACAGGTTGGGGCATACAGTACAAGAATCAAAGTCACAGTGCAGCTGTGTAGGACTTTGTTTAGGCTGCAATTGGATTAGTTGGTGCCGTTCTGGTCGCTTGGTTACAGGAAGATGGAGGCTTTGGAAAGGGCGCAGAAGATGGCTGAACGAGAGGGTATTATTTACAAAGGAGAGGATAAATTGTTTTCTCTGGAACATTGGAGGCTGAGGAGAGACTTGATAGAAGTATGAAGTGATGAGATGCATAGATGGGATAGCAGTTAGAACTTTCTCCCCAGGGTGGAACTGTCACATAGAAATTAGGTGCAGGAGTAGGCCATTCGGCCCTTCGAGCCTGCACCGCCAAGAGTGCAGAGAGCTTGGAATGTGCTTCCAGGAGCAGTGGTGGAGATGTGATAGCAGCATTGAAGATGCTTTGAGAAAGGCACATGGTTACCCAGGGAATGGAAGGATATGGATCATGTGAGTTAGAGGAAATGAGCTTATTTTGGCATCATGTTGAGTGCAGGCATTGTGGACCAAGTGTGGCCTATTCCACACTTTACATTCTATGATAAGGACAGAAGTGCAAAATGTCACCTTGCATGCAAGGATTCAGAGGTCGAGGTCAGGATAATAAAGACATAACATAACTACATACTGTACTATGTTTGCTTGCTTTAATAAAAGTTAACATTTTTCTTCAGGTGATATGGAAACACTTAAGCAGAGAGAACAATATACATAGACACAGTAACAGAACAATCATTATTGTTCTGATATTTGGAACTTTAATGACTTTCCCCGATTATAGGTTGGTTTGACAGAGGCTGATGGGGGTTTGGGGTAAAGGGGCAAGAACCAATGAACAAATCTCATTTCAATTGAGAATTCAATACTTCTGTTGATGGTGCCCTAGATTCAATTACTCCACAGACCTACCCTTACAATGGAAATGAGACCAAGACGGGTCGATTAATATGGTTAGCAGTTCCCTGCAGTCGGGAAAGAAAATAAGCACATTCCAGTAAAGAAACCAAGCTCATACCTGGCTCTGTATGCAGCCTGGAGTTGTTGCAGTGGTTCTTGGCTATTCATTCCCTTCACCATCTCTTCTGTAGTCATGTCAGCATCCTACAAGAGAGTGCAGAGCAAGGCTTCAGGTTTGACGGAATATAGTCATCAGGTTAATTTTTGGATAAGGATAATTTGATGGAGTGCTTGGAGTTAATTCTTTTTTTTTTTTTTTAAATGGCCAAATTAAAAAGATGTACACAACAGTGGCACAGCAGCAGAGCTCCTGCCTCACAGCACCAGAGACCCAATAGACAATAGGTACAGGAGTAGGCCATTTGGCCCTTCGAGCCAGCACCACCATTCAATATGATCATGGCTGATCATCCCCATGCTGGGTCCCAACTCTGGGTGCTCTATACAGAGTTTGCAAGTCCTATTGTGACTGTGTGGGCTTTCTCCAGGAGCTATCGTTTCCTCACACATTCCAAAGATGGTATGGAGAGAAGGCAGGTACGGGATACTGAGTTGGATGATCAGCCATGATCATATTGAATGGCGGCGCAGGCTCGAAGGGCCGAATGGCCTACTCCTGCACCTATTTTCTATGTTCCTATGTACTGGTTTGTAGATTGGTTTCTGTAAATTATCCCTCGTGTGTGTAACAGAACTAATGGATGGGTGATCGCTCGTCAGGGTGGACCCGGGAGCCAAAGGACACATTTCAACACGGCATCTCCAAACTAAGAACATACAAACAATACAAAAATCACAGGTAACAAGCAGATTCATGTTTTCTATATATGTGGTTAGCCCATCTGGGCTGCACAGTTATAACTCACTGTGCTGGAGACCCAGGTTGGATCCTGCTCTCAGGTGCATGTGACCATGTGGGCATCTCAACGACATGCAAGTCTTGGGTTAATTGGCCACTGCAAAATTGCCCCCTTGTGTAGAGTGGATGTGAAAGTGGAATAACAGAACTAGTGTGACCAGGTGGTCAATGGTCAGCATGGACTTAGAGGGCTGAAGGGCCCCGTCTCCGTGCTGCACCATTCAAGACAATCAATTGACAACTTGTATCTAAGAACGGCAGGTCATCAGCTCATTGTGGACTTGTACCAAAGCAAGACACCAGAGAATGGAAACTGAAGGTACATCTCACATTGCTGAGGAAGACATGGCATTTCACTAGAAGCCATACACACCACCTCGCAAGGACTGCAAATCACATTTGGCAAACAATATCGCGAGGAATGTGTCCCATCCCTTCAAATGTTGCAAAGCAAAGCCCATACAAAATTAAGCAAAGGGTAAAATCATAGTCTCAACTTCAGCGAAGTGGTTTGACAGACAATAGTCAATGGAACAACACGTACATTAACTCCCTCTGGTTTCTGCAACGAGTAAGTATCGCCATCTTGAAAATTGCCAATGTTGCGCCTCTTCAAGATTTGTTCATCTTTTTTAGCTTTTCGTAATTCAACGCAATAGTCAGCCCTTTGTCTCCGCAGGTCCTGTTTTGTGGGTGGGGGTGGGAAGAAAAATAACTGGAGAGTAATCAGAGGAATTAAGAAAGAGCTTGCAATAGACAATAGGTGCAGGAGTAGGCCATTCGGCCCTTCGAGCCAGCAATTCAATGTGATCATGGCTGATCAGCCCCAATCAGTACCCCGTTCCTGCCTTCTCCCCATATCCCCCGACTCCGCTATTTTTAAGAGCCCTATCTAGCCCTCTCTTGAAAGCATCCAGAGAACCCGCGTCCACCGCCCTCCGAGGCAGAGAATTCCACAGACGCAATCCACACCAGGTCATAACACATGCACTTGACCCCGTTTGCAACAATTAAAGATATTTCCATCTGTTAAAGGCAAGAGGATTGTGGTCGCCCAAACTTAGTGGATTTGCACAAAACTATTGTGTAAATAAATACAACTACACAGCACAGTGGCGCAGCGGCAGAGTTGCTGCCTTACAGTGCTGGACCCGACTACGGGTGCTGTCTGCAAGTGTTCACTGTCTCAACGTGGGTTTTCTCCAGGTGCTCTGGGTTCCTCCCACATTCCAAAGACGTGCAGGTTTGTAGGTTAACTAGTAAATTATCACTAGTGTGTAGGATAGAACTAGTGCACAGGTGATGACTGATTGGCACAGACTTGGTGAGCTGAAGGGCCTGCTTCTGCGTTGTATCCGAGGCCTAAAGAATTGCTGAGAACACATAGTGGAGAAATAGAACATGGAGTCCAAACTTTGCATGTGTACTCAATTTCAACTCTTCATCTGGCTCCTTAATTCATTAGCCAATATTTGTTTCCTCATATGCCTTCCTTAAATGTATCATGTCAACTGCTCGACTCTGTGGCAGCCAGTGCAGCACACAACATCCTGGTGGAAGGACTGCTTTTGGGACTTTTCCTTAAATATTTACTAGTGGTCACATCTTGTTGGGGCACTGCAGCAGAAATCTTGTGTTAAATCCTTTCATAATTCTCAGAAGCTGCATCAAGGTCATTTTCTGGGACTGCCCAAGTAGAAAAGAAATGTATCTATGATTCGCAAGGAAGTATGGACAATATCAATTCCAGTTTGACTTCAATGCACTCTCAACATTACACACAGGGTGGTCAAATCCATGGGCTGTACTTTTAAGTTTCATCCAAGATTTGATAAAGTTTAACATCATTCCTGGGATGTCAGATCTTTCATATGAGGAAAGATTGGATAGACTCGGTTTGTACTCGATGGAATTTAGAAGATTGAGGGGGGATCTTATAGAAACCTACAAAATTCTTAAGGGGTTGGACAAGCTAGATGCTGGAAGATTGTTCCCGATGTTGGGGGAGTCCAGAACAAGGGGTCACAGTCTAAGGATAAGGGGGAATTCCTTTAGGACCGAAATGAGGAAAACATTCTTTACACAGAGAGTGGTGAGTCTCTGGAATTCTCTGCCACAGAAGGTAGTTGAGGCCAGTTCATTGGCTATATTTAAGAGGGCATTAGATGTGGCACTTGTGGCTAAAGGGATCAGGGGGTATGGAGAGAAGGCAGGTACGGGATACTGAGTTGGATGATCAGCCATGATCACATTGAATGGCGGTGCAGGCTCGAAGGGCCGAATGGCCTACTCCTGCACCTATTTTCTATGTTTCTATCAGTTTAAAAAAGTCCCTCAGGAAGTAAACTTAAGGCTAAAAGGTCATAAGGAGTAAGAGTAGAATTAGGCCATTCAGCCCATCAAATCTACTCCACCATTCAATCATGGCTGATCTATCTCTCCCTCCAAACCCCATTCTCCTGCCTTCTCCCCATAACCTCTGACACCTGTACTAAACACGAGTGACTTTGAACTGAATCACTGTTCAGCATTTAGACTTGTAATTTCATTTCGGAGTCACGTGAGTGACTTCGTGAAGAGCCCGCCGGCGCGCATGCTCGACATATCGTCGTATCGCGTTGCTGCGACGGCTGACGGAGGAGCGTGCTCCTCGCCAGCCCTTCATAAGGGAACCACGCAGGTAAGTATGCTACCTTAAGTTGGTGGTTCTTGTTGTGTTTGCTTCACAGCAAGAACATGGATGGGAGTTTGAGAGGCCGGAGATCGGGGAAAAGTCGCCGGCCAGCAGTTCCGGAGCGAGAGTTGTCGGGGGTACCTGCAACACAGACCGGAACGAGGGCGGAGATGTCGGTGAGCTCTGTCTTTTCAGGTCCGGACCCGCCCGCACACCACAGCTCGGAGGAGTTCGACGAGGAGGAGTGTGGTGTGCCGCCAGAGCAGGACGACCCTGCCATGGCAGTCAGGTCGTCAGCAGGCTTGCTGACGGCCTCGAGCAGAAGGGTCCGTGCGGCTGCACGGCCCGTTTCACGCAGCCCTCTGAGGAGGGGAAGGGCAGGAGCCCAGAAGCCTAACCCTGTCGGGGCTAAGGCTCTGCCTGCCGCCAAGGAGCGGTCAGGTTCCAGGACGGGACCCGGGGCAGCTGTGAGGTCCAGCCGTCGCCCCCCAACTTTCGACGCCGGGACGAGTCAGTTGGGGGTCCCGTCACGGTCGCCGAGCCCCCCATGGATGGGTGGGCGAGACCATGCGTCGGCAAGGTCCACAATGTGGGCAGCTGGCAAGCCTGCACGGGCTCAAGGTATCCAGGCTTCGGCTGGTGCCGACACCATGCCGCATCTGTCCGTAGAGGCAACGGCTTCCGCTCCCGCTAAACGGAGGCGGTTGAACACGCCCGTGCAGGAATCGCGCAGTTTCGCCTCGGCGGCTGTCGACGACAACTACCGGCACCGGCAGGGCCTCGACGAGGTGCGGGCCGATGACAGGAGCCCCGGCCAATTTTCAGAGCCGGAGGACTCCGACCACCTGAGTGTTCAGGGTGAAGGGCGTATTGACCGTATGGAGCGGCTGCTGGAGCTTCTCATACAAGGTCAACAACAACAGGCATCCAGCAGCGACAGGCACAGGGCTTCATCACCAGCTTCGTACACCAGCCTGGAGCAGCAGGACGAGGAGGCAGTGGTCGACCCCATCCCACCCCCGCCTGAATTACCGGCGGAGGACCTCCTCGATGTGGCCACCAAGTTTGCAGCCCCTCATTCCTCGGGGCTTCCCATCAATACGAAATTGGCAGCCACTGTGGACTTCCTAAATAATCACCAGCTTCAGGAGGAAGTCCTACTACAAGCCATGAGCCGTCACAAGGCTCCATCAAACTGCAACTCCCTCAACGTGCCTGTGGTCAATACGCCAATATGGGGCAACATCAGTGCGGCTATCCGTCAGCAGGAGCTGAAAATTCAGCGGATCCTGAAACTCCTCACGGCCGGGATTACTGCCTTTGTGCGGTCGGTCGACGGAGAGGAGCTTAATTTGGACCAGGAGGATGCTCTGGCGCTTCTGTGCGCTACTCAAAATGAAATAAATGGCTTTTGCAAAAATAGCATCCGCCCAGCGCTCAACCCTAAGTTTGCAGGGTTGTGCAAACCACCGCCGCCGCGTCAGCTCTTTGGCGAAGACCTTTCCAAAAGGGTCAGAGAGCTTGATGAACAAGCCAAGACCGTGGGGCTCATGCGCTCTCATAGTGCCCCCACGCCATCGAGCTCGAAAGCTCCACTTGGGCGCTCACGAGGGTCTGTCAGCACTTCTACCAGAAATTACCCTCCAGCTCCAAACCGATATCAACCACCCCAACACCAGGGGTCTTTTTTAGGACAGGCTCGGCAGAAGCCGAGGTGGAAAACGAGGACGCCACGACCTCAAACCAACCCAGCACCTCTACGTCCACCCACTCGTGTCAGGGACCGCCGGTAACCACAGAGGTGAGGCGGTCTGGTTCTCTTTTTTCTCTTTGTTTAACTTCACATGTTGGTGGGCGTCTGCGGTTGTTTGCGGGTGCATGGGGTGACATTACCAGTGATGAGTATGTGTTACGGAATATTCAGGGCCATAGCATTGAGTTTATTAATGGGGACATCCCTCCGTCTCAGCATAGACCGGGTCGTACTTTTAAACTAACGGCTGCGGAACAGTCCGTAGGCTATAAGGAAATTTTAAGGTTGGAACAGAAAGGGGTCATAGAGAGAACGGTTCATGAGCCCGTTGAATTTGTTTCCAATATTTTTACTCGACCTAAGAAGGATGGAGGCTGTAGAGTCATTATTGATCTAACCACTCTGAATAACTTTGTAACATATACTCATTTTAAAATGGACACGTTTGAAACGGCCAAATCATTGATCTCACAAGGGTGCTTTATGGCATGCATTGATTTACAGGATGCGTACTATACCGTACCCATGAAAAAATATTACAGAAGGTTCTTAAAATTTATCTGGATGGATCAGCTGTGGCAATATAGGGCGTTGCCTAATGGGCTCACCACAGCCCCTCAATTATTTACTAAATTGGTGAAGCCAGTTATGGCTTATTTAAGACAACGACATCATATCGTTATGGCCTATTTAGATGATATTTTAATTGTCAGCCACACCTTGGAATTAGCTCAACAAGGGGTTGCAGCTGCGGTCAATTTGTTCCAACAGCTTGGGTTCATTATTCATCCAGAAAAATCTAAGTTCTGCCCCACCCAGGTAATTAATTATCTGGGGTTCCAGGTGAATTCCATTAGCATGAGAGTCACCATACCAATTAACAAAATTGAGGTGGTAACACAGGTGTGTACAGATTTAATCAATACTCGTATACCATCGATTCGTCACACAGCTAGATTGTGGCTTTGTTTCCGGCAGCCCGGTATGGACCTCTGCATTATCAAAACTTGCAGAGAGCCAAGATCGCTGCGTTGCGACGGCATGCTGGTCATTATGATCGATCAATGCAGCTGCCGCCTGCAGCATTGGATGAGTTACGATGGTGGGTTTGCCACATTAGTAACTCGTTTAAAACTATTATTGAGGCGAAACCGATGATATACTTACAAACTGATGCGAGCTCTGATGGCTGGGGAGCTACGAATCAATATTCTAGTTGTGGGGGCCAATGGGATACCCTTGAGAATACGATGTTGGTATCACAAGGGATCAACTATTTGGAGCTGCTTGCAGCGTTTCACGGACTTCGTGCATATTGTTCCAAGATCATTGGAGCACATGTCCGGCTCCAAATAGACAATACCACAGCGGTGGCATATTTAAACCACATGGGCGATACCAGGTCAGTTTCATGTGATAAATTGGCTAATTCAATTTGGCTCTGGTGTGTCAAGAGAGACATTTGGATTTCAGCTACCCATTTGCCAGGTGAGCTTAATATTGTGGCGGACGCCAGGTCACGCAAGTTCAATGATAATATTGAATGGATGTTACATCCTGAAATTTTTGCAAAAATCACAGCCAAGTTTGGGAAACCGGACATTGACCTTTTTGCGTCCCGGTTGAACCATCAGGTACCAACCTACGTCTCGTGGGAACCAGATCCTGGGACTATAGCGTTAGATGCATTCTCGCTAGACTGGGGGAATTGCTTTTTCTATGCATTCCCCCCGTTTTGCCTCATCAGTCGGGTATTACGTAAAATTCAGATGGATGGTGCCAAGGGCATCCTTATCATACCCGACTGGCCTACACAGCCGTGGTATCCGATGGTCTTTGACACGGTCTTTGACCTTGGGTCCGTTTGCAGGGTAGCCCAGAATTAGTTACTCACCCTGTTTCAGGGGAGCCACATCCCTGCCATGGCTATTTAAATTTGTTGGCTTGCAGATTCTGAATCGGCCTTTAGTTCAATACGGCCTTTCTACCCGGACCATGGATACCATTGCGGCGTCGTGCCGAGAGTCTACAAGGCGAAGATACCGCTCTCACATCAGGAAGTGGGAAGCCTTCTGCAGCCGCTCTCGCATCACGTACGATGCCGTGACTATAACCGACGTCCTGGAATTCCTCGCGGGGTTGCACCATGATGAACACTTAAGCTACAGTGCCATCAACAGCGCCAGGAGCGCTCTATCATTCTACCTCAATATTGAGGTGGGATCCAACAGGCTAGTGTCCAGGCTCATGCGGGGTATTTTCAATACGAATCCGCCTACACCACGCTACAATATCACCTGGGATGTCAGGGTAGTTTTAGCTCTGCTCAGGACGTGGTCCCCCATGGAAGGGCTCCAGCTGGACAAACTCACCATGAAGCTGGTGATGTTACTAGCGCTGACTTCAGCACAGAGGGTACAGACACTCCACAAACTACGTGTCGACAGAATGATGTCTACCCCCACAGTAGTAGTTTTCTTTGTTGACGAGCTACTAAAGCAGCACAGACCTGGGTGCACAGGGCTGCAGCTGAAGTTCCCGGCATACCCCGCCGATGCTAGGCTATGCTTAGCCTCCCATATCCGTTACTACGTCAAGGTGACGGCAAGCATCAGAGGAATGGAGAGATACCTGCTTGTCACTCATAAGAGACCTCACCATCGAGTGACAACACAGACGATATCCAGGTGGCTTCGAGTCGTCTTGGGTAAGTCAGGTATCGACACTGTGTTCAAATCTCATTCCACCAGGGCTGCATCGACGTCGGCGGCTAGGGTCATGGAGGTGCCCATGGACCATATTCTCGCCACAGCAGGATGGGCTAATGAAGCTGTGTTCCAGCGGTTCTACAACCGGCCCGTTGCTGCGCCTCTACAGTTCGCAGAAGCCGTGCTAAGTGCGGGGCAAGAACGTGGAGATGTCCCCGAATGAGGGGTTTTTTGATTTGTTTGTTAATAAATATGCTTTGTTTTGCAGTATGGACTAGTCAGCAAGTTATTCCTCCCATCCATCCCTGGTAGTGGTGTGACAGCATGGACGTGGTCCAGGGCGTGTCATCACAGAAGCTTTGAAGTCTTCACGAAGTCACTCACGTGACTCCGAAATGAAATAGTAAGATTGATCGAGAACTTACCAGTTCGAAGGTTGATCTTTATTTCATGAGGAGTCGAAGTGAGGGATTTCGTGCCCTCCTCGCCCAACCCTCAATCACCTTCATCTGGTAATCTTAGTCGTTTCATTCTTACTATGTGAAGTCATTTCTTTTGATTGGTTTCTGTGATTCCACGCCGCTACTTTGAAGTATGTCGAGCATGCGCGCCGGCGGGCTCTTCACGAAATCCCTCACTTCGACTCCTCATAAAATAAAGATCAACCTTCGAACTGGTAAGTTCTCGTTCAATCTTACTATTCCATCCTATGTTTCCACTGCCATTTACTAGCAATGTAAATTTTGAGATTTAAAAAATAAAATCTGCAATTTACCCCATCAGATAATGCATAAAAAGAAGTTTAATTTGACACCTAATTCACTTTCATATCTTCAGTATTAAAAAAGTTATGGCCATTTTCATACTCAAAAATTAGCATCTTCCCCATTGCCTTTCCATTGACTTAACACAAAAGCTGTGATCGAGGACAGTCAAAAGCCCATAACTTTCTTAAAAATTGAGAACTCAATGAAATTTTCAATTATAGATTGAAGCATTCTGAAACAAATATGAAACATTACTTGGATGACCTGAAATTAAAGCATATAATTAGTTAGTTACCTAATTGTAGCCAATTACAAAATTCAATTACTAGATCTAAACATATATCCATTTCCTAAGAAAAGATAAACTTTTAATTGCCTAAGTGTCCAAATAACATTCACACAATTCATAATATAACATGATTTTTAAATCTAATTTTGATGAATTTATAGGCCAAATGGAAGGAATTTAGTGTTTAATTCCTGTAAATTAATGGCCATTTAAATCAACTAGCGAGTGGGTTTTAGTGGAATGCGGTGGATTAGAACATTGTGGTTTGCGGTGAAGTCGGCATGAAAAAGACTGCCGGTTCATACGTTTTTTTTTTGTCCCCATTTCGCAACATGAAAATGTGATTAAAGCTTTCCTAAAAACCAAGTTTTAATGTAAAAATAAACTGTGCACTTTATTTTCACCCCTACGTAAAATCCTTCCCGTTGTCAGCGCTCACGGCTTTAGAAGATGATTTTTAAATTACTCTAGTTAATAAATAATCTAACGTAATTTAAAAATACCTTCATGAATGAAATGTCGGAGCGATTTTTCTTCCGCAACGAAATCGCCCGACATGGATCGATTTTCCCAGTCTGCAGAAAAACGGCACTTTAAGCCCGCCCCCCTCTGAAAGGCGCCAAAGTCACGCACACGGGGAGCGGCAGAACTGCAACGCTGCTCAAGGTAAGTTTTGTAACGTACCCACATTTACAATTGATCATTCTATTAGTTTAGTGTATTATTGTCACGTGTACCAAGGTACAGTGAAAGGTTTGTTGCATGCCATCCAAACAAAATTAAAAACTGTACATGATTACAATCAAAATATCCACCAAGTTAAAATAAGTTCATAAGTTTTAGGAGCAGAATAAGGTCATTCGGCCCATCAGGTCTACTCTGCCTGTCAACCATGGCAGATCCATCTTTCCCTCTCAACCCCATTCTCCTAACTTCACCCCATAACCATATAACAATTACAGCACGGAAACAGGCCATCTCGGCCCTTCAAGTCCGTGCCGAACAACTTTTTTCCCTTAGTCCCACCTGCCTGCACTCATACCATAACCCTACATACTCTTCTCATCCATATGCCTATCCAATTTATTTTTAAATGATACCAACGAACCTGCCGCCACCAATAACCCCTTACCAATGAAGAATCTGTCAACCTCAGCCTTAAACATACCGATTTACCTTGGCCTCCACAGCCTTCTGCAGAAATATAGAGCCATTGATCTTTCCTTTGATCTGATCAACTTATTCCACGATTGACAACTCCTACCTTTTTTGAAACCGCTGGAATGAATTGAAGCAGAAATTATGTAACCAGAGGAAGAATACAAAGACCCAAATAGCCCATCTAATTCAGAATCTGACATGCAAAAATACCTCTGCACAACTATTCTCTACGCACTTCAGTGGTTAAATCACCAATTAGAAATTTCAGTTGCATATATTGAGCATTACAATTGGACACGAGACAGGCTATAGGCAGAGAGAATGCAAGTTTAATGCAAGTGAGAGCCAAATGAAGATAAGCGAATCACGCAAAAAATACCTGAGTGTTTTTGCCATAATTCTTGAATTTTTTCATCCTGTCATGCTCCGATTTGCAGATGGACGACATCTTCACAGCCGGAGTTTTTACAAAGACTGTGACAAAGCTTCCGACAATGCGGGCAATAAACTGAAAAACAAACAACATTTTAGCAGAAGAGCGCCACGACCCCTCCCATTCCCAATCTGGCCAGGGCCTCCTCCATTGTCAGAGTGAGGCCCAGTGTAAATTGGAGGAACTGCACCTCATTTCACTTGGGTAGCTTACATCCCAGCAGTATGAAAATGGACTTCTCTAACTTCAGATGGCCCTTGCTTTCTCTTCATCCCCTTCCCCTGTTCTCCCTCTCGTCTTTCTGTCACCGCCTACATACTACCTTTGTCGCTCCACCCCCTAACATCAGTCTGAAGAAGGGTCTCGACCCGAAACGTCGCCCATTCCTTCTCTCCAGAGATGCTGCCTCACCCGCTGAGTTACTCCAGCTTCTTGTGTCTACCATTCATCTCTCCTTTGATCTGATTAACTTATTGCAAGATTGCCAAGTCCCAACTTCCTTTCAAAACCACTGGAATGATTTGAAGCCAAATTTAAGCTTCCTGAGAATGAGTACAAAGACACGAACATCCCATCTAAAAATACTTCTACACAACTATTCTCCATGTACTTCAGGTATTTATTTCCCCCTTTAGATTTTTTTAATGGTTAACTAAACAACCCATTGCAGAGGAATTTAGTCATTTTGCTTCCATTTTATTGCTCATTTTATGTTAGAAAATAATTGCATATAAATGAAATGAGAAACAGTTCATGAGATTTGGAATGATTAGTCACATTCTATCTCCATAAAGATCAGGAGCCCATATAAATGGAATGCAATTATCTCTCAAATACTCAAGCAGGAAAATTAATTATAGATTCAGTGGTTTTGGGGACAATCATTTGAAATGCACAACTTTGCTGTTACCCACATTTGCTTTTAAATAAATCATTGTTCTGGCAAACGCAGTAACTGTGTCTAGACATTCAGATAGCCAACTATCACAATGGCTTTGTAAGATGATACTCAATACATTGCCGCTTGCAAGGTTGGCGCGGCACGGTAGATAGAAGAGAGTCGGATCACTGGCTTGGTCTTGTTTGGAGCTGGTGCCTTCACAATAGAAGGTGCTCCACACTCTCTTCATGTCACGTGAACTTTATGCAAAACCAATTTTGAAGCATGCCACTTTAATTCCTCGATGGCATTTTTTAATTACAGCATATTCTGCTGGCTACATCATGTACTTATTCTTCATGGAATTTTGAGTTGATCATTCCAGACAACTTTGGCACGTGGAGTTGGGAGGGTGGGGTGGAGAGGAGAGGTGGAAGAGTGCAAAAGGGGGTTGCGAATCAAGATTTTAATTTGAACGCGAAGGCTATACGAGGGTAACCATTCTGATTGATAAAAGGGTGGCGGGCTCCTGGAACGCACTGCCAAGGGTGGAGGAGAGGGACAAAATAGTAGCAGTTTCTGGTTGGGCATGTGGATGTGCAAGGAATGGTGGGATAATGGATCATGTGCAGATTGGTCATCTCCATCACATGGTCTCAATTGCCATTGTTCCTGTCCTATACCAGGGCTCAAGAACCGGGAACTTAGCTTGGGATTGTTAAAGCAATAGAATTGAAGCCAGACATGTAGTGAAGTTCGGAATGCACCGCCTGGGGCAGTGGAAGCAGATTCAATGTTGGTAGACAAATGTGCTGGAGAAACTCAGCAGGTGAGGCAGCATCTATGGAGCGAAGGAAACAGGCAACGTTTCTGGCCGAAACCCTTCTTGTTGGTACTGGCGGTGGGGAGCAAGTTACGCGTGAAAAAACGTGTAAGAACCACTGGGCAGGACGGGGTTAGGAATGGTTCTTGTGTGGGCGTGAAGATGGGAGGGGGAGGGGGGGGGGGTAACCCGACAGCTTAATTGATACAATGCCCAATTATCACTTTGGCTAACGATTTTTATATGCAAAAAAAAATCTGTGCTTTAAAAAAAAACCTTCTCACACCCATCCAAGAGCTATACAAATCCAACTCAACCATCTGTCCCCAAACGCCAGTAGTGAACAAGATTTTCACCACTATCTGGATGGAACGGTTTTTAGCCATCGGAGTTTTAGCAAATTAATTCGAAGTCTACAAATGAGTGAACATGAAACTCATACAAACAAACTCGAGAATTCTAGCATCAACTGCACCTCCCAGTCACTAACCCCGGATTCGCCCTTCG
Organism: Raja brachyura; assembly: GCA_963514005.1. Next base: position 5,969,253 of record OY740801.1, read on the forward strand.
TTGACAAGGCAGCTCCCATAGAAAAATAACCCATTGCGCACTAGTTTAAAAATACACACGAGGAGTCCATTAAGCGTTTTCAAAATCGATTTAATCTAATTAATTAATTCTCTCCACATACCATGAAGGATTTCCTGGCGTCAAGGTCCCTCATCAACCCACTTAATGATTTGAGGGCTGTGTAATATCCAATTATGCATTAAATTGAATACAATTTGGATATTGTGGAGCTATTTTTAGCCTGGATACCAAGTTAGCCACACCGGGTAAACAACGCGTCCACAAACCTCGTTGTAATGAACGATACATTCTGATACCCGAATCTCACAATCGATTTACCACGAAAGACCAATAGCAACGACACAATCCAAGCTTCAGAAAATTACCGTTGCTTTTAATCTACACTAAACCCATGTGTTATTTTTTGTTAACAGATTAAAAAAACAGTGACTTGATTAAACTGAAACACATCAAATTATTATACGGGATAACTGCTGTCACGAAAAGTCTTAATACTAACGTAATCCATGTTAACAAAAGTGCAGCTTGATTTTAGGAAGGGCCGATAAATACAATTATGGGCCAATCTGATACTAGGCAGATTTGAACTGGCAACAACACTTAACTGGCCTTGAAGTGGAATTTCGATAATTTAGCTACAATTACGTTGCTAAACCGAAAAAGGGTTTACAATCTCGATTCTATACAAAATTGTTACATCGTACGCAACAAGAACACTGTGCAAGAAACGGGAAGCAGAGGGAAGTGCAGATGTTGCATTGCTGAGCAAAGCCCAGAGTGCTGGAGGAACTCGGCGACGCCCTCCACAGATGCCGACCGGCCCACTGACTAACTCCAGCACAGAACTCCACCTTAAACCAGCAACACCACAGGAATAACCGAACAGGAATCATTCCAGGCATCGCGAAAGTGGCCGCGTCAAAAGTAGCAGAGGACTCGAGGTTCTATTGAATTAACACATTCAAGATTTGAAAATTAGAGCAATGAGATTAATAGCAAAGATTTTTAAAAAAACATTATGAGGTTCAGACCTTAAAATGAGTTAATGCGAAGTTAATAATTTGACTTATGGGCAAAAATAAGATAGACATTTTGCTCCTGATAGCAAAGAAATATTTCACAAAAACTACAGACAGTGGACCCTAATATCTGTGAGGAATAAATGAAACCTAACCTAACCTCCCTGCTTCGTCACTCACCGCCGGGCTACTTTGCTGAATATCAACACGAGAAATGTGGAACTGGCGGCGGGGTTTAAATTTCCCGGCCTTTGCTCGTCCCAGTCCCTCTCTGCACCGGTTGGGTGACCCGCTGTGAGCTCCGCCCAGGACAACGTTGACCCGACCAGCTGGTCGCCCCTCCTGTTGGTGAGCACTGATTACAATGGGACACACACAAAACGCTGCAGTAACTCAGCGGGACAGGCAGCATCTCTGGAGAGAAGGAATCGGTGACGTTTCGGGTGGAGACCCTTCTTCAGACTATAATGATATGTCCATTCTTACTTTTAGCCAACAGTTTGTGTTATATAATTGTGTGGGGGCACATGACAATAATGAACCATAATAATGTAGCAATGTTACAAAATTTTGAGATTTAAAAAATCAAGTCTGCAATTTATCCCATCAGATAAAGCATAAAAATAACTTTAATTTGACACCTAATTTACTTTCATATCTTCAGTATTAAGAAAGTTATGGCCATTTTCATACTCGGAAATTAGCATCTTGCTCCCCATTGCCTTTCAATTGACTTAACTCAAAAGCTGTGATCTGGAAAAGTTAAAAGCCCATAACTTTCTTAAAAATTAAGAGAACTCAATGACATTTTCAGTTATTATAGATTGAAGCATTCTGAAACAAATATTAAACAATCTTACTTGGATTACCTGAAATTAAAGCATATAATTAGCTAGTTATCTAATTGTAGCTAATTACAAAATTCAATGAGTAGATCTAAACATCTATCCATTTCTTAAGAAAAGATAAACTTTTTTTAAATTGCCTAAGTGTCCAAATAATATTCATACAATAATCCACAATATAACATAATTTTTAAATCTCATTTTCATGAATTTCTGGGCCAAATAGAAGGAATTTAGTGTTTGATTCCTGTAAATTAATGGCCATTTAAATCAACTAGCGAGTGGGTTTTAGTGGAATGCGGTGGATTGGAATGTTGCGGTTAGCGGTGAAGTCGGGAGGAAAAATATTGTTTGTTCATATATTTTTTGGGACCCCATTTCGCAACATAAAAATATTATTAAAGCCTCCCGATAAACCAACTTTTAATATAAAAATAAACTACCTTTTTTTCTCCCCTACGGAAAATCCTTCCGGTTGTCTGTTCTCACGGCTTTTGAAGGTGATTTTTAAATTACTCTAGTTAATAAATAATCTAGAGTAATTTGAAAATACCTTCATTGATGAAATGTCGGAGCGATTTTTCTTCCGCAACGAAATCGCCCAACATTGATCGATTTTCCCAGTCTGTTGAAAAACGGCACTTTAAGCCCGCCCCCCTCTGAAAGGCGCCAAAGTCGCGCACACGGGGAGCGGCAGAACTGCAGTGCCGCTCAAGGTAAGTTTTGCAACATACCTAAATAATGGGCGGCGTAAAATCCAAAGTGCAGAATTCCTTTCACAATTTCATAAATTCATGACTTCTAGGAGTAGAATAAGGCCATTCGGCCCACCCGGTCTACTTCATCATTCAATCATGGCTGATCTATCTTTCCATCTCATCCCCATTCTCCTGCCTTCGCCCCATAACCCCTGACACCCCTACTAATAAAAACACCTGTTAATCTCCACCCTAAAAATATCCATTGACTTGGGCTCCACATCTGTCCCTCGAATTGTTAGACTTTTCAAAAAATCAAACGGAACAATATAAAAATTAAAAGAAATAGCTACGATTACAATTTAAAGTACAATATTTATACAATTAATATGAATGTACTATTCTTTAAAGGTTTTGAGGGATATGGTTCAAACGCAGGCAGGTGGGTCGAGTGTCGATAGGGCATCTTGGTTGGCACGGGCAAGTTGGGCCGAATGGCCTGTTTCTCTGCTGTATGACTCTGTGACTTTATTATTAGCCTGGCCAAGCTAGAGAAAAAATGGTTAACATACAGGTAGTTCAGAGGGTATTGATGCAAGGAACTGCAGATGCTAGTGTACACTCAAAAGACACAGAGTTATTCAGCAGGTCAGGCAGAATCTTTGGAGAACATGGATAGTTTAGGGTTGGGAATTTTTTTCAGACTCAATAAGAAGGGTTACAACACAGAACGTCACCAATCCATGTTCCCCAAAGATGCTGCCTGTTAATCCAGCACTGTGTATCTTTTGCAGTGCAGAGGGTAAGATTCCAAGTGTGTAGGACAGAACGGCAAATGCTGGTTTCAACCGAAGATAGATGTCGGAGTAACTCAGCGGGACAAGCAGTAACTCATGATAGAAGGAATGGCTCTGAAGAAGGGTCTGAAGTCTGAAGAAGGGTCTTGACCCGAAATGTCACCCATTCCTTCTATCCAGAGAATCTACCTGTCCCGCTGAGTTACTCCGGCATTTTGTGCCTATGTAAGATTCGTAGTGACAGTTTCCATCTTTCAGATGAGCTGTTGAACCAAGGGTTTGTAGGTTAATTGGCTTTTGGGTGAATGATACCAATCTTGTCTATCTTACCAATTTTTCCATTCTTTTTAATAGTGCTGGAGTAACTCAGAGGGTCAGGCAGCATCTCTGGAGAAATCTCAGGCCTCATCTTTATTTGTCAGGTCGGTCAACTCATTGCACTGAAAAGAATAACTATATCTCACAGTTGCTGTCCTAATATAAATATGTGTGAGGACCTAATTGTCATAGTTCACAGATGCAGCAAGATCTCAACCTTTGGCAGAAACACTCTTCAAAAGTTCACGTGATAGCAGCAGAATTTGGCCATTCGGCCCATCAAGTCTACTCTGCCATTCAATCATGGCTGATCTATCTCTCCCTCCTAACTCCATTCCCCTGCCTTCTCCCCATAACCCCTGACACCGTTCTAATCAAGAATCTATCTATCTCTGCCTTAAAAATATCCATTGGTTTGGCCTTCACAGCCTTCTGTGTTGTTATCATCTGCATGGTGCAGATTAGCAACTATTAAATCATCAGCTGCGGCATAATATAACATTAACTATTTTTGCTGTCTCAGTTTCAATCTTGGAGAGGTTTCACTTTGATGCAGAATATCCTGCTCAATGCCAGCTGATGAGATTTATTTATACATATTAACATCATTAATTAGAACTGAATGGATTCAAACGCAAGTGCCTGATGTTACTAAAAATATAGTTGAAATGCACTTCAGAAGCAGTCTAATGGGTCTCCCAGGATTTAACCGTTCAGCCATGAGAAGGCTTGCTAAAGAAGTAATGCATCTGTTTAGGAGTTCCCAGCGCTGATAGATAACGATAAAACTAACCACAGGACAGGAATGATAACTGGGAATGAACTTCATATTTAGATTTTTTGCTATAATTCCTTTTTTTTTACGCATTGCTCGGAACAGCAGTGCTGACAAAACAAAACATCTTAATTATGCCTGCGCTCTAACAGCATTGAATACTGATTTGAAGACGGTATAAATAGAATATCTTACTCAAATTAGGAATATCATCCCTCATTTGAAACTGTTGCTGAGTGAAAACCGTCAGCTGTCCAATTTCTGTCAAATCTTGTCATAAATAAAGCTCTCTCCATGCCTGCACACGCACAAATTATCTTGTTTATAGGAAAACTTGTGGATATGGAATACTCTGCGTTTTTTGTCTGTAAAACTTAGTTCGAGCATCTGAGTAGCAATGTTACAAAATTTTGAGATTTTAAAAATCAAGCCTGTAATTTATCCCATCAGATAAAGCATAAAAAGAAGTTTAATTTGACACCTAATTCACTTTCATATCTTCAGTATTAAGAAAGTTATGACCATTTTCATACTCGGAAATTAGCATCTTGTTCCCCATTGCCTTTCAATTGACTTAACTCAAAAGCTGTGATCTTGAATAGTCAAAAGCCCATAACTTTCTTAAAAATTAAGAGCTCAATGAAATTTTCAGTTATTATAGATTGAAGCATTCTGAAACAAATATGAAACAATCTTACTTGGATGACCTGAAATTAAAGCATATAATTAGTTAGTTATCTAATTGTAGCTAATTACAAAATTCAATGAGTAGATCTAAACATCTATCCATTTCTTAAGAAAAGATAAAGATGTGTCCAAATAACATTCACGCAATAATCCACAATATAACATAATTTTTAAATCTCATTTTCATGAATTTCTGGGCCAAATGGGAACAATTTAGTGTTTAATTCCTGTAAATTAATGGCCATTTAAATCAACTAGCGAGTGGGTTTTAGTGGAATGCGGTGGATTGGAACGTTGCGGTTTGCGGTGAACTCGGGAGGAAAAATACTGTTGGTTCATACATTTTTTTGGACCCCATTTCGCAACATGAAAATGTGATTAAAGCCTCCCTAAAAACCAACTTTTAATATAAAAATAAACTGTGTACCTTTTTTTCTCCCCTACGCAAAATCCTTCCCGTTGTCGGCACTCACGGCTTTTGAAGGTGATTTTTAAATTACTCTAGTTAATAAATAATCTAGCGTAATTTAAAAATACCTTCATGAATGAAATGTCGGAGCGATTTTTCTTCCGCAACGAAATTGCCCGACATGAATTGATTTTCCCTGTCTGTAGAAAAACGGCACTTTAAGCCCGCCCCCCTCTGAAAGGCGCCAAAGCACGCACACGGGGAGCGGCAGAACTGCAGCGCTGCTCAAGGTAAGTTTTGTAACATACCTAATCTGAGCTATAGTCAGGATAGCAGCCAATGATAAGATGATAATTATATTCTTTTAAGATGCTATTGGCATAAATCTTAAATTGTATTTTTAAGGATTAAAGATGATAACTACTGTTTCATAAATATACACCAATGTTCATAATAGTTTTGACAATATAGATTATTTATTTACAAACGACTGAATATATTTCTATCCATAGCAAATATTAACTTTTTAAGTCTAATGGCAGCAAGTTTTAGGTATTAGGTTTATGATTGTCACGTGTACCAAGGTACAGTGGAAAGCATGTTGTCCAAGTCCAATTAAATTGGATAATACTAAACATAAATACAATCAAGTTCGTTCGCTCGCGTGTCAGACGACGCATAGCTCGCTATTGGTTTCCATCATGGTCCAACATGTTGACAGGATTGGTCTCCCGACACGTCACTGAGTACATCGTGCGGTCGTCTGCGGGGATCACCACGAGGAGGCTTCTGTCATGATCCCCAATACAATCAAGTCAAACTCAAGTACAATAGGTAGAGCAAGGTGCAAGGTGCAAGGTGCAAGGTGCAGAATGTAGTGCTCAGCATTTTTGCGCATCAGTTCCATGGACAAAGTTCAATGTCCACAATGGGGCAGCAGTAACTTGGACAGTTCCCTAGTTTATAGAAGGACTAACATGCAGAGACTTTTAACAGCAGCCAAGACTCCGTCACCCAGCTGATAAAACTATCAGCTCGGGCTGTCTTTAGTGGACAAGTAAATGTTGTCTCACCACTCCCCTATCCCAATCTATCCATCTTGTAAAAGTATAAGAAATAAAAGCTAGACTAGGTTGCGCTACCGTTGAATTATGACCATGGCCAAATCTATCTTCCTCACCTTCTGACTCTACTACCATATATTTTGTGTCCATTAGTATCCAATTACGTATCTGACTCAATGTTGAATTTGTTCAACAATTGATCATTCGTAGGTCTTAGGTCAGAACACGTCGACCATTCACCACAGACATTTCTCATCTTGGAAGATGCATTGTACTTTTTATATCTATCTCATGATACTGCAATAACCAATAACTGCCACAAAAGTTGTCATCTAGGTGGGGAATTGTGGGTCGCTCAGTAATAATCTCATAACGTATATCATCGAGAACTCGTAAAGTGTAACAAGGAATAATCTCTATTTCAGTGAGATTTTCTCTCATTCTTCCAACTCTCATCTCTTGCTGTGATATAAAGAGTTGGCGATGACATTATTCACTTGAACTTCCACATATTTCACCTCCAATGTTACAGTATATTATGGACAGGAAGAGAGAACTTTCCTGTGCCTAAACCGGGAGAGATGAAACTATAGGAAAGATGTTGTCAAACTTGAAAGGGTTCAGAGAATGTTGCCAGGACTAGAGGGTGTGAGCTAGAGGGAGAGGTTGAGCAGGCTGGGTCTCTATTCCATGGATCGCAGGAGGATGAGGGGTGATCTTATAGAGGTGTTCAAAATCATAACATCAGGCACAGAGTCTCTTGCCCAGAGTAGGGGAATCGAGGGCCAGAGGACGTAGGTTCAAGGTGAAGGGGAAAAAGATTTAATATGAATCTGAGGGGTAATGTTTTCACGCAAAGGGTGGTGGATGTATGGAACAAGCTGCCAGATGAGGTGGTTGAGGCTGGGACTATCCCAATGCTTAAGAAACAGTTAGACAGGTACATGGATAAGACAGGAGGTTGTACGGAGGAATTGGGAATAGGGGATGGAGTCCTTACAGGAGGCAGGGTGGGAGGAAGAGTAGTCCAGATAGCCGTGGGAGTCAGTAGGTTTATAGTGGATGTCGGTCAGGAGTCTATCACCTGCGATGGAGATAGTGAGGTCAGGGAATGGAAGGGAAATGTCGGAAATGGTCCAGGTGTATTTGAGTGCCGGATGGAAGTTAGTGGTGAAGCGGATGAAGTCAGTCAGTTGTGTATGGGTGCAGGAGGTGACACCAAAGCAGTCATCAATGTAGCGGAGGTAGAGGTCGGGGATGGGGCCGAACAAGGATTGTTCGACGCACCCGACAAAGAGGCACGCACATGGGCCCCAGCTACCTCTCCCTCAGCCCTCGGGCTCCTCCTCCATCTTTTTCCTTTCTTCCCCCCTCCTCCCCCCACCCCCCATCAGTCTGAAGAAGGGTTTCGGCCCGAAACGTTGCCTATCTCCTTCGCTCTATAGATGCTGCTGCACCCGCTGAGTTTCTCCAGCATTTTGTGTACCGTGGATAGGACAGGTTTGGAGGGATATGGACCAAGTGCAGGCAGGTAGGTCCAGTGTTGCTGGGACATGTGGCCGGTATGGGCAAGTTGGGCCGAAAGGCCTGTTTCCACACTGTATCACTCTATGACTAACAAAATGGTTCTGAATCTGGAGAACATATTTAATAATTGAAAAATTGAGCAGCCTTCAGTTGTCAGTAAGAGTCCACCTATACCTATACCAAGGTACAGTGAAAGGCTTTGTTTTACATGCGATCCAAACAAACAGATAATACTGATATATAATCAAGCCAACCCTAAGTACAATATGCAGAGTGAAGGGAAAGATACAGAGTGTGGAGTATAATTCTCATCATTGGAGCGTAGGTTATCAGTCACATTCAACAATATTGTAAGTATTGGGCAACCATATGAAAATCATCTGACTCCTTGAAATTTGGCAGGAATAGCCACGACTTTACTATGTAATAAATAGGGACTGCAGATGCTGGTTCTTCTGAGAGATCGACACAAAATGCTAGAGTAAAGGGCCTGTCCTACCAGCATGCAACTCTATGTGATGAACGTGATCAAACTAGAAGCGGGGACCGCGCGGAGGTCGGGTGATCCCTGTACAGGGCCGTTCCCACCAGCATGCGCCTGCATGCGGCAAGCGCGACCAAATCGGCAGCAGGGGCCGCGCGGAGGTCGGGTGAGTGGCGCAACGCGGCGCAAAGTGAGGCGAACTTGGAGCAAAGTCTTAAGGTAAGTTCGCCAGGACAGAGAGGGGCACACAGAGAGGGGCACAGAGGCACACACACAGAGGGCCACGGAGCCACACACATAGAAGGTCATGGAGGCACCTACAGATAGATTCACGGAGACACGATGTCGGGGCGGTGTGTAATGCGTCGAGGCGACTGCGAGCCGACAAGCCGTTGCCGCGCGGAATTTTTGAACATAGTCAGTTTTTCGGAGCCCCGCGCGATGTCGGGACGAACTCCGCACAATTCCGCACGGCTCCGGCGATCGAAGTGGGACCGGCCCCGCGACGCTGGACGGCTCAAGCGACCACGTTAGGCCGCGCTAATCGCATAGAGTTGCATGCTTGTAGGACAGGCCCTTAACTCAGCAAGGCAGGCACATCCCTGGAGAACATAGATGGGTGATGTTTCGGGTTGGAACCATGAAAAAGGATCCCAATCCGAAACGGGACCAGTCCGTTTTCTCCGGAGATGCTGCCTGACCCGCTGAATCACTCCAATATTTTGTGTCTATCTTTCACACCATGACTGATTGCCTTGGAAATCCTTGAGTCATTGATAAAATATAACGCCATAATGTTCAAGGGTTTAAAACACCCTGATAGGCTTTACGTTTTAATGTAGGAAACAAAACCGTCGATCTGTCAGCAAGGTACACACACAAACAGATCATGCTGATGATTTTCTATAAGCATTGAAGTTGCTTTTCTGTTAAGTATTTATTTCAAGGCATTCACAGAAGTCCAAACATAGGGTAGACATTAATTTAACTGAACTGCTAATCATAGTCAAGAATTTTCACAGACACTAAACCTGCAAATAAAAAGAATATTTTTTTAATTAACATTTTAGATCATAAGGTCATAAGACACGGGAGCAGAATTGGGCCATTCGGCCCATCAAGTCTGCTCCGTCATTAGATCTATTTCTTTCCTCTCAACTACATTCTCCTGCCCTCACCCCGTGAATTATGACCCCCTTACTAATCACGAACCTATCATTCTCTGCTTTAAACATCCTCAATGTCTCGGCCTCCTACAGCCATCTGTGACAATGAATTCCACAGATTCACCACCCTCTGGCTAAAGAAATACCTCCCCATCTCCATTCTAAAGGCACGCCTTTATATTCCGAAGCTCGCTCACGACTCGAATTATCCTCTCCACGTCAATTCTGTCTGGGCCTTTCATTATTCGGTACGTTTCAATGAGATTCCCACCAGCCTCATTTTATACATATTCAGAGAACAATTCAAAATTCCCACAAAATTAAAATAGAAATGAAATTTTGTAAACAAACCTTTAAAAAAATTAAGAAATAATCTAAAGCTGCAGTATATTGTGAAATACTTATCTGAGGTAATTACAGTTTACACATATAAAATGACTGCTTTAGAACGAGTAATGTTGTTAAACAATAATTATGGCTCATTATGCAATTGGAAGCTTCGCTAAAAGAGTGGCATCTTCAGTGTTTCCATAACACGGATGATTTGTAAGTACTTGAAATTCTCTTCAAGTCACTGATTTCTGAAGATCATGTCAGAGTGGATGAGAGTAAAGTACAGCTTTGGATGGACAAGTCATCAATGGCAGTATCTGCTGGATTACCGTGTTCAGTTGCATTTACGTACTTCAATTCTGCTGTCGTTACAACATCAAGATCTTGAAAAGCAACTAGTTTACCTTTTTACTGATGCGGCCGGTCTACAAGGATAAATATTTGCCGGGACAGCACGGAGAATTCTCAAGCTCTTCTCCAAATATTGTCGTGAGATCTTTCATGTTATAGTTGCACAGAGAGCAGCTGCCTCAGCGCCAGAGACACAGGTTCGATCCTGACCTCGGATGCTGTCGACAGGTGTGGAGGTGGCACGTTCTCCCTGTGACTGCGTGGGTTTCCTCCGGGTGCTCCGGTTTCCTCCCGCACATTAAAGGCAACACTTTGTCAGTTGATTGGAGTCGGTAACATTGTAAAATTGTCCCCATTGTGTTGGCCAGTGCTAGCATGCAGGGTGATTGCTGGTCGGCACTGACTCGGTGGGCTGAAGGGTCTGTTCCATGCTTTATCTCTAACCTAAACTAAACGTGCAGGTTTGTAGGTTAATTGGTCTCTGTGAATCGCCCCAAATGTGCAGGGAGTGGATGCAAAAATGGGATAACATAGAACTAGTGCGAGCATATCGTCCTGGAAGTACTCAGCAGGTCAGGCTGCATCAGGGGAGGGGGAACCGCAAAATATGGTGGAGACACGAACTGCAGATGCTGGAATTCTGAGCAAAGCACAAAGTGCTGGAGGAATTCAGCAGCTCGGGCAATATCTGCGGAGGGAGAGGACAGACGATGTTTCTGGTCTGGACCCTTCTTCAGACTCCCGAAATGTTGCCTGTCCTGTCCCTCTACAGATACTGCCTGAACCAATGAGTTCCTCCAGCACTTTGTGTTTTGTTCATGTTTTAAGCTGCTGGGTAAAGAGGAAAGTCGAGAGAAAGAGAGAGTGTCAGTAATAAGGTGAAGACTAATATGTTTTCAGTGCGATATAGTGAACCATAGATATTTTTGCTTTTCAACATTCTACAGAATGTTACAGTCTTGGCCACAGAACCAACAAGAGGTGTGACGTATAAGCTGAAGTGTTCCATCTCAGGTGTAAACCAGGAAGAATATCATGGTTTATCTTTCCAACAAAAGCTTTGACACAGGCCTTAGGAAATTAAAAAATGTTTTATTCTGCCTGAGCATGCTCCAAGGAAAGAAATTCATAAGTTCTAGGAGTAGAATTAGGCCATTCGGCCCATCAAGTCTACTCCACCATTCAATCATGGCTGATCTATCTTTCCTTCTCAACCCCATTCTCCTGCCTTCGCTCAGTAATCAAGAATCTGTCAATCTGCACCTGAAGATTATCTATTGACGAGGCCTCCACAGCCTTCTGTGGCAATGAAGTCCAAAGATTCACCAACCTCTGACTAAAGACATTCTTTATCATCTACTTTCTGAAGGTACATCCTTTTATTCTGAGGCTATGGTCTCTGATCCTGGACTCTCCCATGAATGGAAATATCCTCTCCATATTCACTCTATCCAGGCCTTTCACTATCCGGAAATAACTAGAACCAGGGGCCACAGTTTAAGAATGAGTAGTAAGCCATTTAGAACGGAGATGAGGAAACACTTTTTCTCACAGAGAGTGGTGAGTCTGTGGAATTCTCTGCCTCAGAGGGCGGTGGAGGCCGGTTCTCTGGATGCTTTCAAGAGAGAGCTAGATAGGGCTCTTAACAATAGTGGAGTCAGGGGATATGGGGAGAAGGCAGGAACGGGGTACTGATTGGGGATGCTCAGCCATGATCACATTGAATGGCAGTGCTGGCTCGAAGGGCCGAATGGCCTACTCCTGCACCTGTTGTCTATTGTCTGTAAATAAAAATGCATAAAATATAAGCCCAAAACTGTGCATAGTGGCCTTCAGACTTGGAACATACATGATAGCCAAATACTCGGACAGACTGGGGCCTATTTTATGTAAAAGGCAAATAGCAAACACAAAATGGGTTCTGCACTAATAACGCACGTCTGTCTGGAATTAGCATGCCGTCCTGAGGCTAATTGGTGATTAGTATGATTTGAACATGCCTGCAGATGCTGACATTTTCTTGTAGATTTAGCACTTGATATCTGGTTAGTGACATTTTTCAGAAGAGATCTGTCAACCTCCAGGCATCTTGTTCCACTGGAATTGAGACTGAACCTCTTAATGGAAACGTGCTGAAGAAGGGTCTCGACCCGAAACGTCGCCTATCTCCTTCGCTCCTTAGATGCTGCTGCACCCCCTGAGTTTCTCCAGCCTTTTGTGTACCGTGGATATTTAAGGATGGGTCGGGGCATATGGGTTTTTAATTTTCCAGATGACCATTGGAAATTCCATTCCATTCCAGATAATCTATGTGGGAGGAGATGGTGCAGGAGGGCAGAGGCAAAGATTCTGGTCCTTGGATGCTGCTCCAGTGCCTAAAAATAGTCACAGTTTAATGCATGGTAATGATCAATATGAGAAGCAAAGTGGCAAATCTGCAGCGCAGTCTAAAACCATGCACTGACATCTCATGACACACCATGACATCCTTGTAAAGAGCACTCATGCATGCACTCATGTGTACATAGATACACAAGCATATACACCCACACACATATACACACGCATTGACAATCAAACACAATAGACTATAGAGCACACATGCATGCACGCATGTTATAGACACACATATACACCTGCACATTTACACACACTCAAACAGTTACACACTATTACACACATGTATACAGCACACATGCACGGACTTGTGTACATACACCATCATCACTGGCGGTCACTTGAAACGAGTATCTGTCCTCTCCTCTCCATAGGGTCGTCTACCTGTGGGTCTGCAGACGTCTGTAGCGGCCGATCCGCGATCCACACAGCGTGGAGCAAGGTGGGCAGTGGAGACTGGCGGTGGTTGGTAGTCGTCGAGCCCCCTTCTCTTTCTCTCTCCTTACGGTGCTGTCGCTTCGTCTCTGCGACACGGCGTAGCTCCGTTTCGTGACGTGCGGCTCCTTCCCGCACGGATTTCCTCCAGGAGATCCTGTCCAGTGCAACGTGCTCCCAGTTGCTCGATGTGATGTGGAATTTCTTCAGACTGTTCTTGATGTTGCCCTTGAAGCGTTTCTTTGGCCCGCAGAGGGCTCACCGACCTTCCTTCAGTTGAGAGTAGAGGATCTGTTTAGGGAGGCATGTGTTGGACATGCGGATGACTTGGCCAGTCCATCGATGTTGGTGCTGCATTATTGTGGTGGTGATGCTGGTCATGTACACACATGCACATTATCAATAACACACTATTCACACTTGTACAGCGCACATGCATGCAGTCAAGTGTACATATACACACATACACACACGTGTATACACACACACAGATATGATCACCCATGCACACTAGTTCTATGTTATCCCCCAATTCCTCATGCACTCCCTGCGCACTAGGGGCCAATTAACCTACAACCCCGCACGTCTTTGGGATGCGGGAGGAAACTAGAGCAGCTGGAGGAAACCCATGTGGCCAGTAGATGGGTGGGAAAGGATAGACACATGGAACTGCAGATGCTGGTTAACAAAAAAAGACACAAAGTGCTGGAGTACCTCAGCAGGCCAGTCAACATCCCTGGAGTACTTGGATAGGTGACGTTTTGGGTCGAGACCCTTCTCCAGACAGTAGAAGAGTCCCAACCCGAATGCCTATCCATGTCCTCCAGAGTTGCCAACTGCCCTGCTGAGTTACTCCAGCACTTTGTGGCTGATTTTGGTGAGGTCAGTTGACAGGTTGTACCTTGGGAGTTCAACGTTGTGGCAAATAGCCTTGTAAGGCTGGGCAAAGAGACCAATGAGCGCACTTGGTTAATGCTTAATATAATTCTAGTCTTGCAATGCGTCACTTGAGATTTTTAATTCCAGTATCAAGTGCATGTATAAGTTGCAGCTATTTCCTGAAGCCCAGGAGGGCCTGTTTATTTTCTGTGCATGTGCTTGGTACTGGAGGAATGTTTGCAACCTCCACATGCAAAGTTGTTTTAGAAGAATATGGAAATAAATATGCAGTAAATATTTTGACAATGTCAGTTGGAACAGGTCCGTTGGCCCACATTGTTTGTGCTAAGATGCGAAGATCCCACCCCCACCTTTCTTCCAGCTTTCTATCCCCCCGCCCCCAACTTGACCCATAATGTCGCCGATCTATATTCTCCTGTGAGGCTGCTTGATTCGCAGAGCTACTCCAGCACTTTGTGACTTTTTTTGGTAAGAACAAGCACCTGCAGTTCCTTGTGCTGCCAAGTTAAACTGAGCTCCTCTGCCAGCGCATGGTCCATATCCCTCCATTCCCTGCATGTCCAAAAGCTTTGTATACGCCACTGTTGTATCTGCTTCCACCACCACCACCCCGGCAATGCATTCCAAGCACTCACCGCCCTCTGTATCAACCGGCACGGTGGCGCGGCGGTAGAGTTGCTGCTTTACAACCCTCGCTGCGCCCCGTGACCCGGGTTCGATCCCGACAACGGGTGCTGTCTGTACGGAGTTTGCACGTTCTCCCCGTGACCTGCGTGGGTTTTCTCCGAGGTCTTCGGTTTCCTCACACACTCCAAAGACGTACAGGTTTGTAGTTTAATTGGCTTGGTATAAGTGTAAATTGTGTGTGTGTGGGACAGTGTTAGTGTGTGGGGATCGTTGGTCAGCACGGACTCGGTGGGCCGAAGGGCCTGTTTCCACGCTGTATCTCTAAACTAAACTAAACTGGCCCTGCGCAACCCCTTAAAAACGTTCCCCTCGCACCTTAGAGCCATGTACACAAGACAACGACATTTCTACACTGGGAAAAGTTCTTTATAATTACTTTTACATTTCCATAACATGAATCTGGCGATTATTTGGTTACACTACATTATATCGCATCATTTTCCTTGCATTGGGAAGCGAACTACGACTCAGTCCCTGATGGCAACGTATGATAGAGGCGGGAGAATATATTTCACACACATTTCCAAAAAGATCCAAATTAAGAATTTTGTCTCTTCAAATTAATTGTCGTCCTATTTCTGCAGCCAATGGTGCATGATAGGACGGAAATTAGCGTTCAAAGAGAATTATCAGAGATATTAATTTTCTTAGTTTCCTCACAGATGTTCATCTGTAATGTAGAAACAAGGAACTGCAGAAACTGGTTTACAGAAAAAGACACAAAATGCTGGAGTAACTCAGTGGGTCAGGCAGCAGCTCTGGATAATTCAACCAGGAGTATATTCAGAGTAGATAAGTGGAAAACCTTGTTGCAAAAGCAGGGCGGCACGGTGGCGCAGCGGCAGAGGCTAGGGTTCAATCCTGACTAAAGGGGGCTGCCTGTGCGGAGTTTGTACGTTCTCTCTGTGGCCGTGTGGGTTTTCTCCTGGTGCTCCTGTTCCCTCGCAGACTTCAAACGCGTACAGGTTTGTCGTTTAATTGGCTTCGGTAAAATTGTAAATTGGCCCCAGTGTGTAGGATAGTGCTAGTGTGCGGGGCGATCGCTGGTCGGCGTGGACTCGGTGGGCAGGAGGGCCTGATTCTGCGCTGTAGTCTAAAGTTTACAGTCTAAAGAGAATAATTTTTCTCTGTTTATTTATTCTTTCAGAAACCCGTCATGAATTAATTATTTTTTTAAATGCCTACTTTGTTCATTAACCCTCGAGCAATGCTGAAACTCTATCGCCTGTGTCTTAAGTACACACAGACTCCAGGTTAGCACCTGTTCCCTGTCCCATATACGGATATGAACTGGACCACAGAATTCCCAAGAAACTGGCTATTAACTGCAACATCCACTGGGGATCCGGTTCAGCCAATGAGAGTTCAATTAAGGATTCTTCGCTTCATCAGTTTTGCTTGCTCAGGAGATTATGTGTTAGTATAAAAGTCAAATTCCAATAAGACTTCACAGCAGCTTCTGCCCCTGTGTCTGGTAAGTATTTGGTATAACGTTTCTGGTGGTAAGTTCATGTATCCCTCTAACCTTCACCATATTGACAAAATCTTAGTTAAGCTGCAAATTGTAATTCTTTCATTTCCTTTGACTGGATAGCACACCAACAAAAGCTTGTCTCTGTACCTTGGTACAAATGACAATAATAAACGGAACGAAACTAACTGTGCAGTGAAGTTTACCCATTAGTTCACTCTGACAGACTGCCGTTTTTATGAAGACATTTGCGATAAGTTTGAAAGTCACCAATGAGTGAAATGATTGATCCCTGGGATGGCGGGACTGTCATATGAGGAAAGATTGAAAAGACTAGGCTTGTATTCACTGGAGTTTAGAAGGATGAGGGGTTCTCTTATAGAAACATATAAAATTATAAAATGACTGGACAAGCTAGATGCGGGAAAAGTGTTCCCAATGTTGGGCGAGTCCAGAACCAGGGGCGACACTCTTAGAATAAAGGGGAGATCATTTAAGACTGCGATGAGAATACACTTTTTTACCCAGAGAGTTGTGAATTTATGTAATTCCCTGCCACAGAGGGCAGTGGAGGCCAAGTCACTGGATCGATTTAAGCGAGTTAGATAGAGCTCTAGGGGCTAGTGGAGTCAGGGGATATGGGGAGAAGGCAGGCACGGGTTATTGATTGGGGACGATCAGCCATGATCGCAATGAATGGCGGTGCTGGCTCGAAGGGCCGAATGCCCTCCTGCTGCACCTATTTTCTATGTTTCAATGATGTATTGGTATGGTTTGGTATGTTGCTAGTCAGGGTGTTGGTATGGTTTGGACTGCACATGCCGAAATTTGATTCTATCATTATTTTAAGAAAGATATTTGGAAAGGAAACAAATGCGGGTTATTGGGGGTGAAGAGAGGGAGACATTGACGATAAAGAAGGTCTGATCCCAGGTGCTGAGAGAGTTCCTGAACCCTTTGCCTGAACAGTTTGAGAATGGTTACAAATGTGCCCTGTTACAAACCTATGGCTTTTGGGTGTTACACCATTATGCCCACTTTACGATAGAGGCATAAGGAACTGGAGATGTGGGAATAGTTACCAGAGTGAAGGGGAAGATCTTCGTATCGAGTCCACATCACAAGATTAGAAGTTGGTCAGCCAGAGCTGAACACACTTCTAGGCATCTGCACACAATGGTGTCTATCTTGTGCTTCTTGTGTGTGGTGGTGGCCGCGACGTGAACGCTCTTTCCTTGACCCCATGGGGAAGATATCGAGTGCAGAATTTAGGTCTCAGCATTGCAACGTAACATTTTCATAGACAATGTCCAATGTCCACTATGGAGGTAGATCTGAGCTGCTCGCAGCCTTAGTAAAGTGCTTGATGGGTGACTATTTGTCACATCTATGCTCCGTTCCTAAGATAGTATTTTACACCACTGACCTGCCTCCTGGTTCCGACCTTGCTTCCTCTGCTGCTGCAGCCTTTATCCATGCCATTTGTATTTGGGACATGACTATTCTCATGTACACCTGACCAGCCTCTCATGTTACCACCTTGCCACCCACCACTTTGCTCCCCGATTATTCCCTTGTACCTAGTCTTCTTCACCCCTTTCACTTCTTTCCCTCTTGACAGTGTTTCAGTTTCAATATCCTTAGCCTTGTTTTCAGATCCCTCCAAGGACTTGATTACCCCCCCCCCCCCACCCGTCCCCCCCACGCTCTCCATCTGTGCAATCTCTAGAAGCCTTGTGGACCTCAACACTCCTCTCTTTCTGGCCTCTAATCTCTACGGATTTAATTTGTTCCAAGTCTGGTGGCTGCACTTTCAGCTGCCACAGTTCTAAGGGCTGGCCTTTCAAAATTACGGCATTGTAGTGTTGTTGGCAATCATTGATATCGAACATGTGCAGGCATTTGGTCTCTGGTTTTATCAACCACCTCCAGATTGTGTTTCTTTGAAGTCCAGTGGCCAACGAAGGTACCCAACCCAAAACGTCACCCAATCACGAGGTGCTCCAGCACTTTGTGTCTTTCATTGTAAACCAGCATCTGCAGTTCCTAGTTTCTCCAAAGGTGCATATTCTCCCCCATTGTAGGCCTTTAGACTTTGGAGAAACAGTGAGGAGACAGACCCCTCGGTCCAATGAGTCCACGCCGACTCAGGACTGATCACTATTCCGAGCATTCGGACTACTGTTATTACACTAGCACTATCCTACACGCCAGGGACAATTTACAATTTACAGAAGCCAATTAACCTACAGACCTGCACGTCTTTGGAGTGTTTGAGGAACTGGAGCACTCAAAGTAAACCCACTCGGTCATGGGGCGAACGTACAAACTCCGTACAGGCAGCACCTGGAGTCAGGATCGAACCTTACAGCAATTCCTTCTTCCCACGCACTATTAAAGCATGGAATAATCTCCACCAAGCCACGGTTGCCCAGCCAGATGCAACTAAATTTAAAGTGGCACTTTCTCCCCAATATCCCTCTCTGGCTAAACCCCTCCCTTCACCACCTCCAGTTTAAATTCCAGTTGGAATATTTTGGAGGACCAAGTAACCAAGAACCAAGAACCGCGGTGAGGCAGCAACTCTACCGCTGCGCCACCGAACCGCCCCAGCATCTTCCCAATCCTCTGAATTTAATAAAGGCCGCGGGTTGTCAGATCGCCAGGTCAAGATTCTGAGTTCTACAATCCTTTGCATCCTTACAATCCTTTCTTGTCTTGTATTGTGCCTTCAGAGGGAGATCTCTGTTCTTCTCAAGCACACCCTGCAGCCAACTTGAATCCAAAATGGGAAGCAAGGGAGAATGTGGAGCAGATGTTGATCCTATGCCTTTCTTGGCTCCGACCGAGAAGGAGAAACTGGAATTCATGAAGAGGCCCTATGACATCAAGAAGTCCTGCTGGATCCACGATGAGAAGACTGGTTTCGTTGAAGGAGAAATCCAGTCTGAAAAAGATGAGCAAGTCACCGTCAAGACGGCAAAGACAGTAAGTGGAGATTATTGTGCAATTTGTATTTGGGGGGGAACAAAAACTGAATGAGAATAGAATAGAGAAAGGTACAGCACAGGAACAGGCCATTCTGCCCACAATATCGGTGCCAAACACAACGCCAAAATAAACACATTTATTTTAGCTTAGTTTAGAGATGTAGCGTGGAAACGGGCCCTTCGGCCCACCGAGTCTGTACTGACCAGCGATCCCCGTGCCCCAGTTCTATGTTATTCCAGGTTCACATCCTACACACTAGGGGGCAATTCAGAGAAACCTATTAACCAACAAACCTGCACGTCTTTGGAATATTGGAGGGAAAAAGAAAACCCATGCAGTCACAGGGAGAACGTGCAAACTCCACACAGACAGCACCCATAGTCAGAGTCTACTGTAGCAACGCTACCGTTGCGTTACTGCGCCACGCCAAACCGATTTGACTGCTATCAGTTGTACTCTTCTACAGTAATATCATAGCTATAAAATTCTGACCATTTTTTGATTTGTGTTTCAGACTGTGACTTTGAAGAAGGATCTTGTTCAACAGATGAATCCACCTAAGTTTATTCAAGCCACAGACATGGCCAACCTGACCTTTCTGAATGAGGCCAGCGTCCTCGTGAATCTCCGAGATCGCTATGTCAACATGCGAATCTATGTAAGTCTCACACTAATCGTCACCTGCCCCTTTTTTATCTGTGTAGGATGGAACTGCAGGTGCTGGTTTACATAAAAGGTAAACACAAAATGCTGGAGTAACTCAGAGGGACAGGCAGCATCTCTGGAGAGAAGGAATGGGTGACGTTTCTGGTCGAGACCCTCCTTCAGACTTGAGATGCTGCCTGTCCCGCTGAGTTACCCCAACGTTTTGTGTCTATCCTTTTTTATCTGTGTTCATTTGTGAGAAAGCAATGTGGAGGGACAGCGATCTCAGCAGAAATTATTACCTGCCACGCTTGGTCCTGCCTCACCTTCCCGATTTCTTTACCCCTCCCTCGACCGCTAAGTTCTCTGGATACTTTCAAGAGAGAGCTAGAATGGGCTCTTAAAGATGGCGGAGTCAGGGGATATGGGGAGAAGGCAGGAACGGGGTACTGATTGGGGATGATCAGCTATGAATGGTAGTGCTGGCTCAATGGGCCGAAAGGTTCTGACCCAAAATGTCACCCACCCATGTTCTTCAACGTGCCGCCTGAGCTTTGTTGTGAGTTACTCCAGCACTTTGAGTGTTTTTTTTTGTAAACCAGCATCTGCAATTCCTCATGTCTCCATGGTTCATGTGGTGCATTTGTGTCCACGTCCTTTAGATGTTGCCTTTAGATCTCCCGTTATAGCTACTGGGTGCCCCGTTGCCCCGTTGTTGGAGATGCTGAATTTCCAATGAGATGATAAACCAAGACCTTGTGATTTCAAAAAAAAAGAAACATGGATTTTAAGGGTGTAAAGGGCAATTGGGAGAAGGCAGGAGAATGGGGTTGAGAGGAGAAGATAGATCAGCCATGATTGAATGGCAGAGTAGACTTGATGGGCCGATTGGCCTAATTCTGCTCCTGTAACTCATGAATTGTTTCAATGGTGCTTTTGGGAGTGTTTTGTGTCTAATTATGGGCTGCATTACCACAGTTACAATTTCAAAGGCCTTACATTGTCTGGGAAGTGTGGTGAAGTTCCATGTTCTGTCAGTCCTTGTTGTGATTGTAGTTTTGGGTCAGTTGTGGATATTTGCCTGAGACTTTGTGAAATCAATGAAGCAAAAGTGTTTTAACGAAAGGGCAGCACATTCTCATTCCATTCCACCTGTGTTTGATGTTTGCAGACGTATTCGGGGCTGTTCTGTGTGACTGTCAACCCCTACAAATGGCTGCCCATCTACGGCACCAGGGTGGCGAATATGTACAAGGGCAAGAAACGCAATGAGATGCCTCCTCATCTGTTCTCAATCTCTGACAACGCATATCATGACATGCTCATGGGTAAGGAACTGATAGATCTCACCCAAAGTTCCGAATCCAGTACCGAGAAGAATTTTGCCTCGAACATTAAAACGTCACTTTAATCAATAAATCTTCTCAGGTAGTTTAGTTCCGTTTAGTTTGTTGCCGACAGTGCCACGGTGCGGTGAAACGCTCTCATTGCATGCTAACTCATCAGCGAGTCTGAAGAAGGGTCTCGACCAGAAATGTCACCCATTCCTTCTCTCCAGAGATGCCGCCTGTCCCGCTGAGTTACTCCAGCTTTCTGTGTCCATCTTCAGTTGAAAGACCATGATGACGACAAGACTAAACTTAGTTTAGTTTAGTTTAGTTTATTGTCACGTGCACGGGGGTGCAGTGAAAAGCTTTTGTTGCGGCCAACCAGGAATCCACCGTGTCCAGACACAGGGTAAAGGGAATAACATTTAGTGCAAGATACAGTCCGATTGTGATTGAGGCAGCGTAGCGTAGGTTGACGAGATTGATCCCTGGAATGGCGGGACGGTCATATGAAGAAAGATTGAAAAGGCTAGGCTTGTATTCACTGGAGTTTAAAAGGATGAGGGGGGATCTTATAGAAACATATAAAATTATAAAAGGACTGGACAAGCTAGATGCTGGAAAAATGTTCCCAATGTTGGGCGAGTCCAGAACCAGGGGCCACAGTCTTAGAATAAAGGGGAAGCCATTTAAGACTGAGGTGAGAAAAAACATTTTCACCCAGAGAGTTGTGAATTTGTGGAATACCCTGCCACAGAGGGCAGTGGAGGCCAAGTCACTGGATGGATTTAAGAGAGAGTTGGATAGAGCTCTAGGGGCTGGTGGAGTCAAGGGATATGGGGAGAAAGCAGGCACGGGTTATTGATTGGGGACGATCAGCCATGATCACAATGAATGGGTGTGCTGGCTCGAAGGGCCGAATGGCCTCCTCTTGCACCTATTTTCTATGTTTCTATGTTTCTATGATTAAAGATAGTCCAAGGGTAGATAGTAGCTCTGGACCGCCCCCTAGTCGTTGATAGGATGGTTCAGTTGGCTGATAACAGCTGGGAAGAAACTGCCCTGCTTATTTTATTTGTAGGAAGGAAGTGTAGATACTGGTTTAGACCGAGGATAGACACAAAATGCTGGAGTAACTCAGGAGGTCAGGCAGCATCACTGGAGAGAAGGAACAGGTGACGTTTCGGCTCTCCTGCTTGTTTTATTATCAATCGGCCACTTTAATAAACCAAGTTCCATATTTTTATGGAAAGGGCTGGCGAATGTTTGACAGAAGCTCCATTTACAGCAGGAGCTAGAGGCAGCACAGACGTTATGGCAGGATGTGCAGCAAGCCATCCATTTACTCAGCAAACAAAGTCTGTTTAAACAACAGAGGACAGCAAACAGGCTGACCGGTCCACTTGGAAACTGAGTGTTTATCGGCTAAATGAAATCAATCTTAATTTAAGACTATTACCAGCTTTTTGATTAGAAACTGTGAGTTATTCCTTCTGCAAAATGCACTGGTTGGAGGGAAGTTGCCCGCATATATTGTGGGTGAAATCAAGCCTGATGCTTCCAACAGTGCAGTGCCCACCATGTGATTTGCAGGCAAATTATTTCCCTTCAGGCAGAGGGTGGTAATGTCACATTTAACTTGTATGAAAGTTGCAATCAATAGTAAATAGGGGTTTGGTCACAGATGGAATCTGGGTACTCTCTGAGTACTGTTGGCTTCAGCAGTATTTTAGTGCTTGCATGAGCCAGTTCCACCAAACCATGGCCACATTTACTCTCTCTCTCTCTCTCGTCCAGCCTCTCTTTTGGTCCTCCCCAGTACATCCTTTGAGCACAGGTCTGTCATAATTTAGTTCCGTTTAGTTTAGTTTAGAGGTACAGCGTAGAAACAGGACCTTCGGTCCACCGAGTCCGCGCCGACCAGCGATCCCCGCACACTACCACTATCCTACACACACTAGGGACAATTTACAATTATACCAAGCAAATTAGCCTACAAACCTGTACGTCTTTGAAGTGTGGGAGGAAACTGGAGATTCCGGAGAAATCCCACGCAGGTCCCAGGGAGAACGTATATTAACTCCGTACAGACAAGCACCCTTGGTCAGGATCGAACCAGGGACTCTGGCACTGTAAGGCAGCACCTCCTCTATTCTTCCTTCCCAGTATGTCCTTCCCTTTCTCAATGATATCGGCCCCCCAGTGATCCATCTGCACCTCCTGGTCGCAAGGTGGGGGCCAGAATATGCAGTAAAACACAGTAACTCAGCAGGTCAGGCAGCAACTGTGGGGGAAATGGATAGGCGATGTTTCGGGTCGGGAGTCTTCTTCAGACTGATTGTAGTTGGGAAAGATTATGAAAAACTGGGAAAAATAGATGAGGGTGATGAGTGTTTATAACTAAAAGGGAACATAGAAACATAGAAACATAGAAAAATTGGTGCAGGAGTAGACCATTCGGCCCTTCGAGCCTGCACCGCCACTCAATGTGATCATGGCTGATCATCCAACTCAGTATCCCGTACCTGCCTTCTCTCCATACCCCCTGATCCCTTTAGCCACAAGGGCCACATCTAACTCCCTCTTAAATATAGCCAATGAACTGGCCTCAACGACCTTCTGTGGCAGAGAATTCCAGAGACTCACCACTCTCTGTGTGAAGAATGTTTTCCTCATCTCGGTCCTAAAGGAATTCCCCCTTATCCTTAGACTGTGACCCCTAACATCGGACTCCCCCAACATCGGGAACAATCTTCCTGCATCTAGCCTGTCCAACCCCTTAAGAATTTTGTAAGTTTCTATAAGATCCCCCCTCAGTCTGCTAAATTCCAGTGAGAACTTGCAAGACTGTTACCATCACGTCAGCAGAAATGGACCCTTGTGCTTTGAGAATGTTGAAACTGCAGAGAGGAATATCAAAAGTAGATTCCGACATCCGACATCCCTGAAACATTTTGATATTAGCAGCATTTTGACCTGTGTAAGGAATTGCAATTCATGGGTTGTTTGAGACTGGTACAACGTTATGTCCAGAAAAAACTTCACCATTACTGATTTAATGCTGTGACGTTGGAAGAGACGGGAACGATGCCTTTGACTAATGTTTCTTTGCCTTTTTTTTTGCAGAGCGTGAAAACCAGTCAATGTTGATCACGTAAGTTCCTGTTTATATAAAGTTTAAGAAGGAACTGCAGATGCTGGAAAATCGAAGGTAGACAGAAATGCTGGAGAAACTCAGAGGATGCGGCAGCATCTATGGAGCGAAGGAAATAGGCAACGAAACAGGAAATAGGCAACGTTTCGGGCCGAAACCCTTCGGGGTTTTGGCCCGAAACGTTGCCTATTTCCTTCGCTCCATAGATGCTGCCTCACCCGCTGAGTTTCTCCAGCATTTTTGCCTACCTCCTGTTTATATAAATCTATTTTTTTAAACACAAGTATAATCTACAACAAATTATGAAAGAAAGCAGACAAATGACGCTGTAAAAAGAATCTAGGCAAACAGGTTTGAACCTTAGAGTACTGAGTGTAGAAGTCGGGAGGTCATGTTGCGGTTGTATAAGACGTTGGTGAGGCCACAATCAGAGTATTGTGTTCGGTTCTGGGCACCGTGTTATAGGAAAGATGTTGTCAAGCTGGAATGGGTACAGAGAAGATTTACGAGGATGTTGCCAAGGCTAGAGGGTCTGAGCTACAGGCAGAGGCTGAGTAGGCTGCGACTCTACTCCTTGGATCGCAGGAGGATGAGCGGGTGATCTTACAGATGCGTATAAGATCTTGAGAAGATTAGATCGGGTAGATGCACAGATTTTTGTTGCCTGGAATCGGTGAATCGAGGACCAGAGGACATAGGTTTAAAGTGAAGGGGAAAAGATTTAATAGGAATCAGAGGGGTAAATTTTTCACACAAATGGTGGCGGATGTATGGAACAAGCTGCCAGAGGAGGTAGTTGAGGCTGGGACTATCCCAACATTAAATAGCAGTTAGACAGGTACATGGATAGGACAGGTTTGGAGGGATATGGATCAAATGCTGGCAGGTGGGACTAGTGTAGCTGGGACATGTTGGTCGGTGTGGGCAAGTTGAGGCGAAGGGCCTGTTTCCACACTGTATCACTCTATGACTCTAGTAGAAACAAGGAACAAACTGCAGATGCTGGTTGATCCACAAATGGGCTGAAAGTGCTGGAGCAACTCGGCGGGTCAGGCAGCATCTCTGGAGAACATGGATAGGCGATGTTAATTGGATCCATCCTAGATATTCCTTCAGTGAAAGCCCAACCCTTACTGCATCCATTTGTTGGATTCCCAGACATGAACCCCACAGCTGAAAATGGATAAAATATCAAGATACCAGAAATATGAAATAAAAGCATAAAATGCCGGAAACACTCAGCAGATCAGGCCGGCTGGATGAGAAACATACATCGCAAAAATAGGTGCAGGAGGAGGCCATTCGGCCCTTCGAATCAGCACCGCCATTGGACGGTTTCACAATTGGCTACTCTTCAATCCTTTTGTCTCACACCTTCTGTGTTATTCTCTGGCCTTTGTTACAAAAAGCCCCGGTAGACACAAGGTGCTGGAGTAACACGGCGTTGAGGCATCTATGGAAAGAAGGAATTGGCGACGTTTCGGGTCGAGACCCTGTCAAAAAGTCTGAAGCCCCCCGATCACCTGCCGCCCTTTGTCGTGTCTCCCCTCTCTCCCATCCTTACAATCAGTCTGAGGAAGGTTCCCCACCCAACACGTCACATATCTATATTGTCCACAGATGCTGCCTGCCCCACTGCTTTTCTCCACAGATGCTGCCCGACCCACTGAGTTCCTCCAGCACTGCATGTTTTTTCCACATCTTTGTGTTTTACCATCTGGACTTCCTTCACAACAGTCACTTAATGTGCCCGTAATACCAGCCAGCAGAAGCCTCTGGTCCTCCTTGCACAGAGTTTAGATATATTAAATATATGTTTAACATAAGAATAAGGGGGAACATAATGAATCAATACTAAGGAGGGAAATGATGGATGTGATTTGGTCAGATTATAGTCTGTGTTACCCTGTGTTTCGCTGAACACCTCCGCTCGGTCCGCAATAACCAACCCGACCTCCCGGTGGCTCAGCACTTCAACTCCCCCTCCCATTCCGTATCCGACCTCTCGGTCCTGGGCCTCCTCCACGGCCAGAGTGAGCAACACCGCAAGTTGGAGGAACAGCACCTCATATTCCGCTTGGGGAGTCTGCATCCTCTGGGCTTAAACATTGAATGTTCTCAATTCTGTTAACCCAGACTGCCCCCTCCCCTTCCCACCTCTCCCTCAGCCCACGGGCCCTGGCATTCCTTCTCCATCTCCCCCCCACCCAAGTCGCACTAGCTTCTCATTTCCACACTACAAACAGCTTACAATGGCCTGTTTCCTTTATCATTGATACTTTTTGCATATCTTTCATTCATTGTTCTTTATCTCTCCACATCACCGTCTATATCTCTCGTTTCCCTGATCCCTGACCAGTCTGAAGAAGGGTCTCGACCCGAAACGTCGCCTATCTCCTTCGCTCCTTAGATGCTGCTGCACCCGCTGAGTTTCTCCAGCCTTTTGTGTGACCCTGACGAATGATGCTAGCTTGTGTTAAGTGGAACTACAGTGCCACCACTAGGGGTAAGACTGAATTGCAGGGAGAGGTCCTCCATCGATGATCCGGCACCCTTGGTTGGATTATCCGTTTTGCCGGACCAACAGAGGCCGCCTAATAATAATTCAACCCTAACCCACTCTGCACAAGCTGCATCCCTGTGCGTTGAAGTTTTAGCTGCTGAGTTTTGCTAATATGAAGAGTCACATAGCGTACAGAACTTAAGAGAGGAAGTTTCAGTTCTATTTGTGAGTTTGACTTTAAAAGGATGACAACGTTTCAGCAATTCAAGGTTTTCAAGCAGTGAAAGTGAAAAGAATATTTGCAATTTGACCCGAGAAATCAATGACTACGAATCTAAGAATGACTTTTGTTTCACACAGAGGAGAATCTGGTGCTGGAAAGACTGAAAATACCAAGAAGGTTATCCAGTATTTTGCCAACATGGGCGGCTGTAAGCCAGTCGGTGGTGAGGAGAAGGTAGGATTGGAACCGGGGTGAAGATGTGCCAAGTGATGTGGAAAAAAACAATATCAACTCAGTGCAATAATTACTGGGACCTTGAGAGGCTGTATGTATATGTAGAACGTATATATTTTCAGCATTATTACACAACGTCTATAAAACAAAATGAAAAAAGTTTTGCTAAAACAGTCGACATAGCCCAGTCCATCGTGCAATCCAACCTCCCTTCCATGGATTCCATCTACACTTCAAGGCCACCAGCATAACCTAGGACCAGTCTCAACCCGGTCACTCCCTCTTCTCCCCACTCCCATCAGGCGAGAGGTACAGAAGTGTGAAATCGCACACCTCCCGATTCAGGGACAGTTTCTTCCCAGCTATTCACAGATGACTGAACCATCCTATCACCAGCTAGAGAGCAGTCCGGAGCTACCATCTACCCCATTGGAGACCTTCAAACTATCTTTAAGTGGACTTTAGTCTGAAGAAGGGTCTCGACCCGAAACGTCGCCTATCTCCTTCGCTCCTTAGATGCTGCTGCACCCGCTGAGTTTCTCCAGCTTTTTGTGTAACCCTTTAATCAAACTTTACTGGACTTTAACTTGCACTAAATATTATTCACTTTATCCTGTATCTGTACCCTGACGGCTTGATTGTAATCACTGACTGGATAGATAGCACGCAACAAAAAAGCTTTTGTCTGTGTCTCGGTACACATGGTAATAATAAGCTCACCCAAAACTAACCTAAACGTTGGTTCATTGTTTCTATGAACCAATCTAATTATGACCTTTGCAGCTTTTATCAAAGCTCGGTCAGTTGTATGATCACAATATAGCTTCAGTTACTGTGCTAATTTACATTGTAGATAGGCACAAAATGCCGGAGTAACTCAGCGGGACAGGCAGCATCTCTGGAGTGAAGGAATAGGTGACGTTTTTGTTCAAGACCCTTCTTCAGACTGGGTCCGCAGTCTGAAAAATGGTCTCAAGCCAAAACGTCGCCCGTTCCTTCTCTCCAGAGACGCTGCCTGTCCCGCTGAGTTACTCCGGCATTTTGTGCATTATATAACTGCTATTACACACAAATAATTATTTTAATTCAAACACTTTGCAAAGTTAATTTGGAACTGTTGGTCTAACTATTTACTAATATAAGTTTTAATGTATCTGAGCTTTTAATGTTATATCCCTAATTTTGTTACTCCACAAGTGAGTTTACTCTTACTTAAAAAAATAATTAATAATGCAGGATTCCAAGAAGTATTCAAGGGCGAGTTGGATGTGGCTCTAGGGGCTAACGGAATCAAGAGGTATGGGGAGAAAGCAGGAACAGGGGACTGATTCTGGATGATCAGCCACGATCATTAGGGTTGAATGGCGGTGCTGGCTCGAAGGGCCGAATGGCCGACTCCTGCACCTTATTTTCTATGTTTCTAAAATGTGTTGGGCTGTCACCAGACATTTCATTTTTTTTCTTTCCTTCTTCTTTCTTTATAAAGGGCTCCCTGGAAGATCAAATCATCCAGGCCAACCCTGTGCTGGAAGCTTTCGGCAATGCCAAAACCACCAGGAACAACAACTCATCGCGATTTGTAAGTCTTGGCTTGCTCTTTCGCTTGCTTAATTTCCACCTGCATTACCTCATCTCCAACACGTCAGTAGAGAATCGGGCTGAAGTTGCTTGCCAATGTTATGTGCAACTTCCAAAGGATAAATGTCAGACGCAGTGGCGTAGCGGGTAGACCCGCTGCCTCAATCGCGCCAGAGACCCGGCTTTGATTCTGACCTCGGGTGCTGTCTGCGTGGAGTTTGCACATTCTCCCTGTGACCTGCGTGGGTTTCCTCTGGGTGGACAGGTTTCCTCCCACATCCCAAAGACTGTAAATTGCCCCGAGGAGTGCAAGGAGTGGGTGTGTAAGTGGGATAACGTAGAACAAGTGTGAACGGGCGATGAATGGTCAGCGTGGACTCAGAGGGCTGTAGAATGTGTAGAACGAAACTGCAGATGCTGGTTTACACCGAAGATAGACACAAAATGCTGGAGTAACTCAGTGGGACAGGCAGCATGTCTGGAGAGAAGGAATGGGAGACGTCGGAAGAAGGCTCTTGATCCATTCCTACTCTCCAGAGATGCTGCCTGACCCGCTGAGTTATTCCAGCATTTTGTGTCTATCTTCAGAGGGCTGAAGGGCCTGTTTCCATGGTGTATCTTTCAATCAATCAAAATGCGATGAAACTATTCCTATTGGCAGAGGGAGGTTAGTAACCAGAGGACAGTGATTTAAGATTTATAGGTCAGAGTTCTGCCAAATTCCACCTGAGTTTACTGGTTAAAATGATAAGTCAGGCAATGGAATGAAATCTTAAATGGTGAAAATGCAGGGTCTGTTAAAAGATTAGGAGATTGGGATAAAATGTGTCAGATGGAACTGCAGATGCTGGTTTAAGTCGAAGATAGACACAAAATGCTGGAGTAACTCAGCGGGGACAGACAGCATCTCTGGCGAGAAGAAATGGAATTATTTTCGAGAGACAAGATAAGTGGCATGGCTCCTGGGACGTGTGAATTCATGATTCCTGTTTGGCCTGATTTAAAACAAAATGTGCTGGGTAGATGACAGGGTAACGTTCAGTGTCAAATCAGAATAAACTGCAAATAACCATCTGACCCTAAGCAAGTGACGTTGACTTGATGAAGATGCTGGAAATACTCTCCGGGGCAGGCAGGAACAGAGAGAAACAGAGTTAAAATTGAGGTCCACGATCCTTCGTAGATAGAGTGGATGTAGAGAGGATGTTTCCACAGGTAGGAGAGTCCAGGACCAGAGGTCATAGCCTAAGAATTAATGTGCGCTCTTTTAGAATGGAGGTGAGGAGAAACGTCTTTAGTTAATCTGTGGAACTCGTTGCCACAGAGGGCTGTGGAGGCCAAGTCAGTCGATATTTGTAAGACACAGATAGACAAATTCTTGATTAGAACGGGTATCAGGGGTGATGGGGAGAAGGCAGGAAAATGGAATTAGGAGGCAGAGATCAGTCATGATTGAATGGCAGAGTAGATTCGATGGGCCGAATGGCCTAATTCTACTCATTTAACGTGTGAACGTGAACAATGTCTGTGCCGTACATGATGCTAAGACCAGCTCTTCTCTGCCCACACATAATCCATGCACCATTCTCTGCCTATTCAAAATCATACTGTGGTTACTATCATATATCACAATCATAGTACTGGCATATTTGACTGCACCACCACCACTGGCTGCAGGTTCCAATCGCTCACCGCCTTCTGTGTAAAAAAACAAATCTAACATCTCCTTTCATTAGAACTCGAGAAAATTAGTGTTAAGTTCCATCCAGGAGAGAGGAAGGGGCGTTATGTTGTGCGCGCGTGCGTGCGTGTGCAAGTGAGCGTGCAAGTGTGTGCACATATACTTAGGACTGAAGTTGAATATTAATGGTAACTCGTAGCAAAATACCATCTAATTTCACTCTCTCATCCTCTCAAGGGAAAATTCATCCGCATTCACTTTGGTCCATCTGGCAAACTCTCGGGTGCTGATATTGAGAGCTGTAAGCATACGTTTTTATTCATGCATATTTTTTTAGAGCTGCGTTTGATATTTGAAGAACGTTAGCCGTTTAAGATTTCTGCCATTTCATGATTTTGTGACAATAAGCTGAACTGAATTTGAACATCGGAGAGTTTAATTCACGCACACGCAATGTGTCTATTCACTCAGATTTGCTTGAAAAATCGCGTGTGATCTCGCAACAGTCAGCTGAGAGAGGCTACCACATCTTCTATCAGCTCTTGTCTGGAAAGATCCCAAGCATCATCGGTAAGTAGTTGATGGTTAACAAGCGTAATTAACTTACTGGGAAGCACTAGCAATGTTACAACATTTCGAGATTTTTAAAATCAAGTCTGCAATTTATCCCATCAGATAAAGCATAAAAATGAGTTTAATTTGACACCTAATTCACTTTCATATCTTCAGTATTAAGAAAGTTATGGCCATTTTCATACTCGGAAATTAGCATCTTGTTCCCCATTGCCTTTCAATTGACTAAACTCAAAAGCTGTGATCTAGAACAGTTGAAAGCCCATAACTTTCTTAAAAATTAAGAGAACTCAATGAAATTGTCAGTTATTATAGATTGAACCATTCTGAAATAAATATGAAACAATCTTACTTGGATGACCTGAAATTAAAGCATATAATTAGTTAGTTATCTATTTGTAGCTAATTACAAAATTCAATGAGTAGATCTAAACATCTTTCCATTTCTTAAGAAAAGATAAACTTTTTTAAAATTACCTAAGTGTCCAAATAACATTCACACAATAATCCACAGTATAACATAATTTTTAAATCTCATTTTCATGAATTTACAGGCCAAATGGAAGGAAATTAGTGTTTACTACCTGTAAATTAATGGCCATTTAAATCAACTAGCGAGTGGGTTTTAGTGCAATGCGGTGGATTAGAACGTTGCAGTTTGCGGTGAAGTCAGTTTGAAAAATACAGCCGGTTCATACTTTTTTTTTGTCCCCTTTTCGCAACATGAAAATGTGATTAAAGCCTTCCTAAAAACCAAGTTTTTATGTAAAAATAAACTGCGTAGCCTCTTTTAACGCCTACCTTAGGTCCGTTCCGCTGTCACCATTGATAGCTTTAGAAGATGATTTTTAGACTACTAAAGTTAATAAATAATCTAGCGTAGTTTAAAAATAGCTTTATGAATGAAATGTCGGGGCGATTTCTCTTTAGCGACGTAATCGCCCGACATTGATCGATTTGGCCTGCCTGGAGAAAATCGGCATTTTAAACCCGCCCCCCTCTGAAAGGCGCCAAAATCGCGCACACGGGGAGCGGCAGAACTGCAGCGCTGCTAAAGGTAGGTATTGTAACATACCTAGAAGCACTGGGAAGAAACTATCCTCAGTTCATAAAGGGTGCCCAGCACAAATTACCACATCTGAATCATGGTGATCACACAACTAATCTGCTCAGCAAGAGCCAGGCCTCCCAAGCTCATTGCCACTTTATTGATTGAGACCAATTAACCTACAAACCAGTATGTCTTTGAGACGTGTGAGGAAACTGGAGCAGGCGGAGAGAACCCCACTCGGTCAAAGGGAGAACGTGCAAACTCCACACGGAGAGGTCAGAGTTGAACTTGGGTCTCTGGCGCTGCGAGGCAGCAGCTCTACCAGCTGTGTGGCCCCTACTTGGCAAACATTAAATGATTATAAAATGTATCTATTGGTCAGGGGTTATTTTATATTAAAGATCCAGATTTGCTGTAAATGGTTGTTGTACAAGGGGATTCTTCTACTTGTTTGCACTCAAGTGGATTAAAGCCTTTGGAATGAATGGGTGTTCACAAACGTAAGTGAAAATGTCCACAGCCCTTTGATTCAATGCGCTGGCCCATAAGAGATTGGAGTAGAATCACCACCCTCTGACTAAAGAAGTTCCTCCTCATCTTCCGAAAAGAATGTCCTTTAATTCTGAGGCTGTGAGCTCTAGTCCTAGACTCTCCCACCAGTGGAAACATCCTCTCCACATCCACTCTATCCAAGCCTTTCACTAGTCGGTATGTTTCAATGAGGTCCCCCTTCCCCCCCACCCCCCCCTCATTTTTCTAAACTCCTGCATTTCGTCTTCATTGAGTTTATAAAGCAAACAAATCCTCCGTGTGGCTTGAATGTATATGTCGACATGCAGTACGTTAAACTAAGGACTGTGACTGTGCACCCAAGGCAAATTTGTTGTATGTGAATACTTGGCCAATAAACTTACTTACTTAAAAATATCATGAGAAAAATTGGGCGGGCGGGACAGGCAAAATGCTGGGGGGTTGAGTTTATCCTTTATCCTTCACCATATGATCCTTTACCTGCGCATTGTTGAAGGCTTGGTGGGAATCAGGTATCGGCTTTCCTTTGACTGGATAGCCTGCAGATAAAAGCTCGTCACTGTACCTCGGTGCACGTGACAATACGTGGCATTCGGAGCCTTCATAGGAGACAAATCTCCACCCAACCTTCTAGATTAGTGCAGGTGTCAGAGGTTATGGAGAGAAGGCAGGAGAATGGGGTTCGGAGGGAGAGATAGATCAGCTATGATTGAATGGTGGAGTAGACCGGATGGGCTAATTCTGCTCCTATTCCTTATGACCTTCTGACTGCCTATCATCTTGCTATGGCGGGTCTTCAGCTGGACACCAGTTGATGTGATCTCCCTGCTGGGGCTTTGGTTCGCCGTGCTGAATGCCCGTCCCACCAAATGCTGGAGATCAGTTGGATAAACAGCTGGGCCAGATGTGCGCGGGTAGACAAGAATGCAAACAGCAGTGCCACCTTGGAGTTACAGCCTTACAGCGCCGTAGGCCCAGGTTTGATCCTGACTACGGGTGTCGTCTCTACGGAGTTTGTACGTTCTCCCCGTGGCCTGCGTGGGTTTTCGCCGAGATCTTCAGTTTCCTCCTGCACTCCAAAGACGTACAAAGGTTTGTAGGTTAATTGGCTTGGCATAAATGTAAGTTGTCCCTAGTCTATGTAGGATAGCGTTAGTGTGCGGGGATCGGTGGTTGGCGACGACACGGTGGGCCGAAGGGCCCGTTTCCATGCTGTATCTCTAAACTAAACTTTAATGATCTCCCAGCAGAAGTGGTGGAGGCAGGATCGATTTTAACATTTAAAAGTAAAGTGGATAGGTATATGGACGGGAAGGGAATGGAGGGGTATGGTCTGAGTGCAGGTAGATAGGACTAGGGGAAAATAAATAGTCCGCACGGACTGGAAGGGCCGAGAAGGCCTGTTTCCGTGCTGTAATTGTTATATGGTTATATGGTTAAACAAGTCAAGGTGAAAAACCAGTTCACCCCACCTTGTTGCAGGTGTACGCCTGTACGCACAAAACTGATGGAGCAAATTGGCTCCGCCCAATCGAGCTCTTGTTCATCACTTTGATCAGAGAGCCAAAGGATGAGATAATCGTAAAGAAAATTTGAAATGGATGAGATAATAGAAGTGGAAAAAGTCTTGGCTGAAAGACATGATCTAATTTTATCTTTGGTGTAAAATCTAGTGAGTCTGATCGTTCTCTGCATGATGTGGCCCATCTGTTGTGACAAGAATACACGGGATTGGCAGAGTCGACAGTGATTAAGATAACGCAGGGAGGGAAATGTGTTCTTTCAAGCCTCCTACACCACGGATATACTTAGAGACAAATTAAAATAGACTGCAGTTGGCCTCAAAATTGTTCCAAACCAAGATGGTAAATGGTGACATAAATGACACAATGGACAGCGTGACTCAACTTGAGATGAATTGGCCTTGACATTCTGTCACAAAGTGCAGGTTTTGTGCACGACTTATTAAATGTCATCAAAAATCAACTTGAATACTTCGACAAAATACTTTGGAGTAACTCAGCGGGTCAGGCAGCGGGTCTGGAGGACATGGATAGGTGACATTTTTGGTTGGAACCCTTCTTCAGAGGAGAAGTACAGAGAAGGTTCACCAGACTGATTCCTGGGATGCCAGGACTTTCATATGAAGAAAGACTGGACAGACTCGGCTTGTACTCGCTAGAATTTAGAAGATTGAGGGGGTATCTTATAGAAACTTAACAAATTCTTAAGTGGTTGGACAGGCTAGATGCAGGAAGATTGTTCCCGATGTTGGGGAAGTCCAGAACAAGGGGTCACAGTTTAAGGATAAGGGGGAAGTCTTTTAGGACCGAGATGAGAAAATCAATTTTCACACAGAGTGGTGAATCTGTGGAATTCTCTGCCACAGAAGGTAGTTGAGGCCAGTTCATTGGCTATATTTAAGAGGGAGTTAGATGCGGCCCTTGTGGCTAAAGGGATCAGGGGGTATGGAGAGAAGGCAGGTACAGGATACTGAGTTGGATGATCAGCCATGATCATATTGAATGGCGGTGCAGGCTCGAAGGGCCGAATGGCCTGCTCCTGCACCTATTTTCTATGTTCCAGTCTGCCCGAGCCGAATCTGGCTATTATCACATTGCTATTTGGGGGAATTTGCTGCACACAAACTACCTAACTGTTTTATTTCTCACTTAATATCACTGCCTACATTTCAAATATAGTTCATTGTGAAGGCAAGAACTGCTTTGGGTTTCCTGACGTGAACTATACAATCTTAATGCAACTTCTTCCTTTGTTTCTCTTTAATTTATGATTGCGATAAGCTGTTCCTTGTTTTAAAGAAAATAATTAGAGGTGTCAGTAACAAAGACAAAGAATGATCAAAACTCTTTGATAAACACAAAACGCTGGAATAGATCTGCAGGTTAGGCAGCATCTCTGGAGAAATGCAAATAGGTGACCTTTCAGGTCGAGACCCTTCATCGGACGGAGAGTCGGGGAGAGGGAAATTCTTTAAAACTCTTAAAACTATAAAAATTGTTGTTGTTATTTTCCCAAACAGAGGCACTGTTGTTGCAGCCTGACCCGAACCAATACTTCTGGGTCTGTCAGGGTGTCGTTATTGTGGACAACATGGATGATGGAGAGGAGTTGGGTCTCACTGATGTAAGTATTTTAACATTTAACACTTGGTTCCTTGAAACTTACCGAATAGTGAAGGGCTTGGATGGAGTGGGTGTGGATAGGATGCTCCACTAGTTGGAGAGTCGAGGATCAGGGGCCATCACATCGGAATAAAAGGACCTACCTTTGGAAAGTAGTTGGGGCGGCAGTGGCGTTGCTGCCTTACTGTGCCTGGGACCCGGGTTCGATCCTGACTGCGGGTGCTGCCTGAACAGAGTTTGTATGTTCTCCCTGTGACCAGCGCGGGATTTTGCCCGGCAGCTCCGGTTTCCTCCCACACTCCGAAGATGTACCGGTTTGTAGGTTAATTAGCTTGGAAAAATTGTAAATTGTCCCAAGTGTGTGTGTCTGGTAGAGTGTTACTGTGCAGGAATCGCTGGTCGGCACGGCCTCAGTGGGCCGAAGGGCCTGTTTGTGCACTGTATCTATAAACTGAAGATAAGCTGAAGATGAGGAATAATTTCTTTAGTCAGAGGGTGGTGAACCTGTGGAGGCCATCAGTGGGTATTATTAAGGCGCAGGTTAACAGATTCTTGATTAGTAAGGGGATCAGGGGTTTGGGGGGAAAGGCAGAACATGCGGTTGAGAAGAAAAGATAGATCAGCCATGATTGAATGGTGGAGTAGACCTGGCCTAATTCTGCTCCTCTAACTCATGAATGCACTGCAACTGTGAATTGGCAACTCTTCTCGGTGGAAATAATAGCTATAAACTGGAAAACATACTTGGATGGGAGGTTGGAGGGTGCCGAAGGGCTTTATCAGCATGCAGAATCAAGGAACTACAGATGCTTGACTACACAAAAGGACACAGAGTGCTGGAGTAACTCAGCGGATCAGGCAGCAACTCTGGAGGCCATGGATAGATGATGCTTTGGGTCAGGACCCTTCTTCAGGCTGATTGTAGGTGTGGGGGTGGGGGGAGGAGATAAAGTTTTTAGATCATAAGTGATAGGAGCAGAATTAGGCCATTTGGCCCGTCGTCCACTCAGCCATTCATTCAAGGCTGATCTATCTCTCCCTCCTACCCCATTCTACCAGACTGATTCCTGGGATGTCAGGACTGTCTTATGAAGAAAGACTGGATAGACTCGGTTTATACTCTCTAGGATTTAGGAGATTGAGAGGGGATCTTATAGAAACGTACAAAATTCTTAAGGGGTTGGACAGGCTAGATGCAGGAAGATTGTTCCCAATGTTGGGGAGGTCCAGGACTAGGGGTCACAGCTTAAGGATAAGGGGGAAATCCTTTAGGACCGAGATGAGAAGGACCTTTTTCACACAGAGAGTGGTGGGTCTCTGGAACTTTCTGCCACAGAGGGTAGTTGAGGCCAGTTCATTGGCTATATTTAAGAGGGAGTTATAGTTAAGATGTGGCCCTTGTGGCTAAGGGGATCAGAGGGTATGGAGAGGATGCAGGTACGGGATACCGAGTTGGATGATCAGCCATGATCATATTGAATGGCGGTGCAGGCTCGAAGGGCCGAATGGCCTACTCCTGCACCTAATTTCTATGTTTCTTTGTTTCTATTCTCCTGCCTTCTCCTCATAACCTCTGACACCAGTCTCCAGACCTGAGATGCCACTTGGCTCCGAGATGACCATTAGACCATATTGGAAGATAGGCACAAAATGCTGGAGTAACCTAGCGGGACATTTAAGAGCACCAGCATTTATAAGGCATTTGGATAGGCACACGGATACGAAGGGTTGAGAGGGATTTTGGCCAAACAGGTAAATGGGATTAGCTTAGATGGGGCATCTTGGTTAGCATGAACGAGCTGGGCCGAAGGGCCTTTTTCCGTGCTCTATGACAATTGTGTAAAACAACTGTGAATGTTTGATCACCAGGTTGCCTTTGATGTCCTGGGCTTCACTGCTGAAGAGAAACTGGGCATCTACAAGTTGACTGGGGCCATTATGCATTTTGGAAACATGAAGTTCAAGCAAAAACCAAGAGAAGAGCAAGGGGAAGTTGACACTCCTGAAGGTAGATGCCCTTTGTTCAATGGAATAGCTTCAAACCTATGAAATGAAAGAAGCACCAGGCAGTAAGGTGGGAAAGTGACTTGTTGGAAAATACTGAGGTGGACAAAAAGCTGGAGAAACTCAGCGGGTGAGGCAGCATCTATGGAGCGAAGGAATGGGTGACGTTTCTGGATGGGTCTCGACCCGAAACATCACCCATTCCTTCGCTCCATAGATGCTGCCTCACCCGCTGAGTTTCTGGATGGGTCTCGACCCGAAACGTCACCCATTCCTTCGCTCCTTAGATGCTGCCTCGCCCGCTGAGTTACTCCAGCTTTTTGTCTACCATCAATTTTTCCAGCATCTGCAATTCTTTGAATGAATGGATACGTTTATTGGCCAAGTATTCACATACAAGGAATTTGCCTTGGTGCTCCGCCCACATGACATACAGTGAGTGACAGTTAAGAATGATACATAAAACATTGAACATTAATAATAAAACATTGGGTACACAAAAGGCTGGAGCAACTCAGCGGGTGCAGCAGCATCTAAGGAGCGAAGGAGATAGGCGACGTTTCGGGTCGAGACCCTTCTTCAGACTATTGATTAAACATGTGAATTAAATAAAATACCAAAGCAAAAGACACAGATTTTTGCTTATTGAGTAGAGCTATCTACGTTGGCTGTGGCAACGTTGTGGCAATGTTGACAGTCTTAAACATACTGGAAAATACTGAATAGCAATAAGTGTGGAAACATGTGAACAGGTAAGGAGGCACAGTGGCGCAGGTGGTGGAACAGCTGCCTCACCAGTCAGTTCAGTTTAGTTTATTGTCATGTGTACCGAGGTACGGTGAAACGTTTTTTGTTGCGTGCTAACCAGTCGGCGGAAAGACAATACGTGATTACAATCGATCCATTTACAGGGTATAGGTACATGATAAAGGGAATACCGTCTAGTGCAAGGTAAAGCCAGCAAAGTCCAAGCAAGGATAGTCCGAGGGTCACCAAAGAGGTAGATAGTAGTTCAGCACTGCTCTCTGGTTGTGGTGGGATGGTTCAGTTGCCTGATAACAGCTGGGATGAAACTGTCCCTGAATCTTGGTGCCTGAGTTTGATCCTGACCTCGTTTGTACGTTCTCCCTACGACTGACCGCATGAACTTGTTTCTGGGTGCTCTGGTTTGCACCCACATCTCAAAGATAATTGGGTTAGTAGGTTCATTGGCCTCATGAGAGAGTGGCCCAGAAAGCGGAATAGCATAGAACTGGTGTGGACGGGTGATTGATGACTTGGTGGGCATGGACTTGGTGTTTCCATGTTGTGTCTTTCAAATTAATTCAAGTCAGTTCACCTCTGCCCTCCACCTCTGACAGTGGGTGAAGCTGGGGGGACAGGGTTTGTGAACAGTTAAGGGCCGCACAGCACAGGGGGGGTGGAAATTTGTTGCGACGCCCACACTCCTCCGCTACTTTGCTCAGCTGTTGACTGCCGTTCAGAGTTTCACAGCACAGATCTAGGACAGTCTAGGGTTAGGTTTGTT
Source organism: Raja brachyura (assembly GCA_963514005.1). Next base: position 6,008,807 of record OY740801.1, read on the forward strand.
ATTGCCCCATGTGGTACATTGTAAAAGCTTTGTTTTGCAAACAGACCAGATAACACGGCATAGAGATACAATCGAGTCAAGGCCAAGCTGAGCTTCACTTGGGTGGTGGGTGAATGGAACAAGCTGCCAGAGAAAGTAGTTGAGGCTGGTCAAATAACAACATTTAAAAGACATTTGGACCAAGATGCCCGCACGGACAGTAATAGTTAAGAGGGATAGGTGCCAAATGTGGACAGATGGGGCCAGGATAGATAGGGCATCTTGGTCTGGATGGGCCGAAGGGCCTGTTTGCTTTATGCTGCGTGACTCCACGACTCTGACTCTAGAAGGGGCTTGGATGGAGTGAATGTGGAGAGGATGTTTCCACCAGTGGGAGAGTCTAGGACTAGAGGTCGCAGCCTCAGAATTAAAGGACGCTCTTTTAGGAAGGAGGTGAGGAGGAATTTCTTTAGTCAGGGGGTGGTGAATCGGTGGAATTCTTTGCCACAGAAGGCTGTGGGGGCAAAGTCAGTGGATATTTTTAAGGCAGAGATAGATAGATTCTTGATTAGTGCGGGTGTCAGAGGTTATGGGGAGAAGGCAGGAGAATGGGGTTAGGAGGGAGAGAGGGAGAGCCACGATTGAATTGCAGAGTAGACTCGCTGGGCCAAATGGCCTAATTCTACTTCTATCACTTATGAAGAGGGGATATAAACTACTGACACTTCATTGTGCAGCACAGTAATGTTTCGTGACAGTGAACCAGAAAATGCCGACAGAGATTCAGCGGGCTCATGCAACCTCTCCCCCTTCTGTGCCTTCTGCCTCCAGTGTCTGACAAAGTCGCCCACTTGATGTCCATCAATGCAGGAGATTTGCAAAAGGGCATCACCAGGCCCAGGGTGAAGGTTGGCAACGAGTTTGTGCAGAAGAGCCAGAACGTGGACCAGGTAAGCGTGGCCATCCAACTTCATGCTCATTTTGATAATCAGAACATGGAACAGAGAGCAGTACAGCGCAGGGCCCGGCCCGTTGGCCCACGATGTCCGTACCCAATATGGCACCAACACCAATTCTTATCTCACTGCAAAAAATCCATATCCCCCATTCTCTGCATAATCCATATGCCTATCCAAAAGTCTCTTAAATGCTACGATCTCCTCTATGTATCTGACTCCTCCACCATAACCCGGCAGCCTGTTCCAGGCACTCACCACCCTCTGTGTAAAAACCTGCGCTACACAGCTCCTTTAAGGGCCTGTCGCAATTAGGCGACTTTTTAGGCAACCGCCGGGGACTAGTTTTACCTACGACACCTGGCGACGATCTACGACAACACCTACGTCAACCTAGGACAACCTACGACAGCAAAAATTGTCGCAAACATTTTTCAACATGTTGAAAATTTTGAGGCAGTTGCCTGTAGTCGCCTAAAAAAATTCCTAAGTGGGACAGGCCTTTTAAACTTTGTCCCTCTCACCTTAAACCTATTAAATTTCTATCGTTTAAAAAATTACATCCACCAGAAAAAAACCCTGATATATTATCTGTCAACTAACATTTGGATTTGGTTGCTTTCATTGCCAGCTTTCACCTCCTTCCTCTCCAAAGGATTTGACTATCTTTTCGATCATGCTCCCTCGATAAAAGAGCATTCGCTCAGGTCCTCACTGATGGCCTTCAGTTGCCGAACTTTTCAATTTGGAAGCACTTTTCACAGGGATTTGGGATGCTCCCAGCAATACCAACATCAGGCAAAATTATGCTTTGGTAATAATAATAATATTAATAATAATATCTTTTATTGTCATTGTACATAAATGCAACGAGATTTGGTTTGCAGCTTCCATCCGATGTCATAACTTAAACAACTAATACAATTTAGGTTTAAGATACCCCGAGAAACATGATTTATAAAAATAACAGTAAAACAGTCAAACAGACTAAAGTGCAAATGTGTCAAATTAAGCCAGCACAGTGGTAGAGTTGCTGCCTTACAGCGCCAGAGACCCGGGCTCCATCCTGACTACGGGTGCTGCCTGTATGGAGTTTGTAGGTTCTCCCTGTGACCTGTATAGGGTTTCTCCGGGTGCTCTGGTTTCCTCCCGCACTCCAAAGGCGTCCAGGTTTATCGGTTAATTGGCTTTGGAAAAATTGTAAATTTTCCCAAGTGCATAGGATAGTTGCGGTTACAGGAATCGCTGGTCGGCACGGACACGGTGGGCCGAAGGGCCAGTTTCCGCGCTATATCTCTAAACTAATAAGGACAGGCTTCCACTGTCATCTCGATCCATCTCAAACTCAGGGACCAATCTTGCAGCACGTTAAAATGTTGTTCCCACACATTAAGAATAGATTTTGACTTTGAAGTCAATGCCAGGGTGAGTTTGATGAACATGTTTTTATTTGTGTCTGCTTTCAGTGCTACAATGCGATTGGTGCATTGGCGAAGGCTGTTTATGACAAAATGTTCAAGTGGATGGTGGTCAGGATCAACAAGACCTTGGACACCAAGTTACAGCGCCAGTACTTCATAGGAGTGCTGGACATCGCTGGCTTTGAAATCTTTGAGGTAGAGTCTTACAATGCAGACACTTTACAATGCAGATCACCAAAATTAACTATCAACTAACATTGTTGTTATTGAAGCAGAAGCTGAAATGTTATTTGAGTTTCAAGTTCAGATGATATAAAAATGATCTTTACCCTAATAGGGTCTAATTTTTACTTTAATAATGGATTTAAAATTGGCAGTATTGGTTCAACCATTCCGGACTACTAACATCTGAGAAGTCGTAAGTTGGGAAGAACATCTGTTATAGTTTATTGTTCAAAGTCAAATGACCCTAAATACCCCAAAGGACAGAATGAATAGGGACTTCGCAGCTGCTGTAACATTCATAATGATCATGGCTGATCTTTTATCTCAACAGTTCCCACTCCCACTGTCCCCATAGCCTATGGTTCTCTGAGTATCTAAGCACTGCGGATTGCTGGGCCGAATTTGCTCCACAATAGGACATTCATTGTCCCCTGGAATAGCAACATCTAGAGCCTGGCAGCTCTCTGAATGAAGATGTTTGTACTCATCGATCCTAATCGGAAGATCGATTATTCTGAGACTGGATCCCAGTTTTAGTGACTTGACTCACAGGAAACATACTCCCGACATCCAACTCCTTAGGAATTAATTTTTCTGTTTCATTGAGACCACCTTTCATTTTCCTAATCTCAATCGAATATAGGTTTGTTTTACGCAACCTCTCATGATGTGATTATGACCCTAAGCCAGAATCAATCTGGTCATAAGGGTGGTCGCGGTGGCACAGCGGTAGAGTTGCTGCCTTACAGTGAATGCAGCACCGGAGACCCAGGTTCAATCCTGACTACGGGTGCGGTCTGTATGGAGCTTGTATTGACCAGCGTGGGTTTTCCCCGAGATCTTCGGTTTCCTCACACACTCCAAAGACGTACAGGTTTGCAGGTAAATTGGCTTGGTAAATGTAAACATAGTGTGTGTAGGATAGTGTTAATGTGCGGAGATCGCTGGTCGGCACGGACCTGGTGGGCCGAAGGGCCTGTTTCCGCGCCGTATCTCTAAACTAAACTAAACTAAAACAAAATAAGGTCATAAATAATAGGAGTAAAATTAGGCCATTCGGCCCATCAAGTCTGCTCCGCCATTCAATCATGGCTGATCCCCTTCCCAACCCTATTCGCCTGCATTCTCCCCATAACCTCTGACACCCATACTAATCAGGAATCTATCACTATTCTGTACGTTTCAATGAGGTTCCCCCCCCCCCCCCTCATTCTTCTAAACTCCAGCGAGTACAGGCCCAGTGCTGACAAACCCTTATCATACGTTAGCCTACTTATTCCAGGGTTCATTCTTAGAGTAGAGTATAGTGGGTTGCTTGGGTCAGAGACTTGTAACTGAATTTAACTAATGTTCAACAGAATCATGGGTGAAAATGTTGATTTAAAATTTGGGACAAAGGAATGGCAATCAACAGATAATCTTAATGATTTGAAAATAAACTTTGATTTCTAAATAAATAAGTGCCATTCGAGATGCAAAAGGGAATGAGAATTAAACAGATGCCCAAACAGTTTGGTAAGGAAATATTCTTATTTTCCACCATTATTATACTTCCACAGTTCAACAGCTTTGAGCAACTCTGCATCAACTTCACCAACGAAAAGCTGCAACAGTTTTTCAATCACCACATGTTCGTCCTGGAACAGGAGGAATATAAGAAGGAAGGGATTGTCTGGCAGTTCATTGATTTCGGCATGGATCTCCAAGCTTGCATCGAGCTGCTGGAGAAGGTAACTGCGTCATACAACTCACAAAGGCATTGATAGAACGGACGTTGAGCAGGAGCCGGAAACAAGAAGGCAAAACATTGGGGAGAGACAGTCACAGAGTCATAGAGGGTGGAAATGGCCCAACTTGCACACACCAACCAATTGTCCCCAGTGTGTAGAAACCTAATGAGAAAGTGGGAACATGAGGGGGAACTTCTTTACTCAGAGAGTGGTGGCTGTGTGGAATGATCTTCCTGCAGAAGTGGTGGAGGCAGGATCGATTTTAACATTTAAAAGTAAAGTGGATAGGTATATGGACGGGAAGGGAATGGAGGGGTATGGTCTGAGTGCAGGTTGATGGGACTAGGGGAAAATAAATGGTCGGCACGGACTGGAAGGGCCGAGAAGGCTTGTTTCCGTGCCGTAATTGTTATATGGTTATATATAGAATGTGGAACTGGTGTGTACGGGTAATTGATAGTCAGTGTGGACTCACTTGGGCGAAGGGCTGGTTTCAATGCCGTATCTCTAAACGTGGTTGGGAAATCCAAATGTATCCACTTTGCGTTCCAATTTGATGATTACTTTTGGACGAGCATAGCAATGGAACAACCCAGTGAAAATTCTTCTTCTCTTTTTGTCCAGCCCATGGGGATCTTCTCCATCCTGGAAGAACAATGTGTGTTCCCCAAGGCCACGGATGCAACATTCAAGGCCGCCCTGTACGACAACCATTTGGGCAAGTCCAGCAATTTCTTGAAACCTAAAGGTGGCAAAGGAAAAGCAGAAGCCACCTTTGAGCTGGTCCACTATGCTGGCACGGTGAGTGTTGACATCTTCAGCAAAGGTTACTCTGCAATTCCGCCAGTCCTAAAATACGACTTGGTGGTGCTTGGTGAGGGGTGTGAGGCAAGGGTGGAATTGGCCAATGTTCGTGGCTGCAGATGGGTTGATGGCGAATGACACAGCGGGTCAGGCAGCAACTCTGGAGAAAAAGCTGGGTGACATTTCCGGCTGGGATCCTTCTTCACCTATTCTTTTTCTCCAGGGATGCTGCCTGACCCGCTGAGTTACTCAAGCATTTTGCGACTAAATTCGGGATAAACCAGCATCTACAGTACCTTCTTACGCTCTTGATTGCAAATCCACTCTGAAGATCCTTGGCAATGAGAATGGGGGATGCTTAGGTTGTGCGTGCTGATTTGTCACCAGTCCATTTCACACAGTGCCACAGTTGGTAGAGCTGCTGCCTCAAAGTGCCAGAGGCCCGGGGTTCGCTCGTGATCTCGGCTGCTGTTTGTGTGGAGTTTGCACGTTCTCTCTATGACTGCGTGGGCTTCCTCCAGGTGCTCCGGGTTCCCACAACATCCTAAAGACACGGGAGTCTAAGATTACATTGCCTCTCGTGTGTGGGGAGGGGATGTGAACATGGGATAACATGGAACTAGCATGAACGGGTGGTTGCTGGCCGGCACGGACACGTGGACTTGCCATCCACAGGGTCCCTACCTGCATGACTCAACTCCAAGCTAAAAGTGTCACCAGCGTCTGGACTCTATGCGATACATTGCAATTCTCTCCCCGCTCTTCATCAGGTTGGCTACAGCACCCAAGGTTGGCTGGAGAAGAACAAGGATCCCTTGAATGAAACGGTGGTGGGTCTTTTCCAAAAGTCAGCCCAGGCTTTGCTACCCATTCTGTTTAAAGAAGAAGAAGCACCAGGTAGGTTACAGGGAGCAGCGAGACATCTCGACAGTGGGTGAGACGTTGGGATAAACCAGACTGACGGGAAGCTCAATGTGGCTCAGAACAGAGATGCAACCTCTTTTACTTTTTATGTTTGGTATCTTGATAAATGTGTTCAATTTTGATGAATTGTAGATTAAGCATTTCCATAGGGCACAGCTGGTGGGGTGGCTACCTCACAGTGCCAGAGACCCAGGTTCGATCCTGAACCCGGGTGCTGTCTATGTGGAGTTTGCACGTTTTCCCTATGGTGGCGTGGGTTTCCTCCAGGTGCTCCAGTTTCCTCCCACATCCTAAAGACATGTAGGTTTGTAGGTCAATTGGGCCTAGTGTGTGTGGGGACTGGATGGGATTAAAAAGTGGGATATCATAGAACTAGTGTGAACGGGTGATCGATGGTCGGCGTGGGTTCGGAAGGCCAAAGGGCCTGTTTCCAAGTTGTATCTTTCAATTCAGGTCACCAATTTCAGGTGGCATAGAGAGGAGAGGTATTTTACTGTGCAGTGCGTTTACTAAGCTGAAGGGAAAGGGAGATACACTTGTATGAGTTGGACAAGTTGGAATTAAGGAGTTCCTGTCACATCGCACATGCGTGAACATGCAGGTCCCAACTGCCTCCAAGCCTGTTGTTTGGTTTAGAAGTATAAGAACTGTTAGTTAAGTTCAGAGATACAGCAGGGAAACAGGCCCGTCCGGGTCACCGAGTCCACACCGACCAGTGATCCCCGGACATTAACAATACCCTAAACGGACTAGGGGCAATTTTACATTTACACCAAGTCAATGAACCTACAAACCTGTACGTCTTTGGAGTGTGGGAGGAAATCAAAGATCTCGGAGAAAACCCACGCAGGACACGGGGAGAATGTACAAACTCTGTACAGGCAGCGCCCGTAGTCAGGATTGAACCCTGGCGCTGTAAGACAGCAACTCTACCGCTGCGCCATCATGCGCCTGTTACTCGAGAGTAACTCTTCTATCTCATTGCAGCTGGTGGAAAGAAACAGAAGAAAGGCTCTTCCTTCCAGACTGTTTCTGCATTTTACAGGGTAAGGTTTCACTTTAGACATTTAACTATCAGTGCTCCATCTAATGCTGGAAAATGATGACTGGGCCGGGATTCGAAGGCTGCATATTAATGGTGTCCAGTGAACTATACAGAGTGTAGGGCCATCATCAATTTAAATCTGATAATAGACTCAAAAAGCTGGAGTAACTCAGCGGGACAGGCAGCATCTCTGGAGAGAAGGAATGGGTGATGTTTTGGGTCGAGGGTAAGGGTTTTACAGGGTAAGGTTTCTGTGTGGATTTCCCAGCAAGGACATTTGGCAAAAACTTCTCTCCATCATTCACTGCTTCCTGGTTTAGTTCAGTTCATCATTCTTGCCATAGAGGGGGTTCAGAGAAGGTTCACCAGACTGATTCCTGGGATGTCGGGACTTTCATATGAAGAATGACTGGATAGACTCGGCTTGTACTCGCTGGAATTTAGAAGATCGAGGGGGGATCTTATAGAAAGTTACAAAATTCTTAAGGTGTTGGACAGGAAGTTTGTTCCCGATGTTGGGGGAGTCCAGAACAAGGGGTCACAGTCTAAGAATAAGGGGGAATTCCTTTAGATGAGGAAAACATTCTTTACACAGAGAGTGGTGGGTCTCTGGAATTCTCTGCCACAGAAGGTCGTTGAGGCCGGTTCGTTGGCTATATTCAAGAGGGAGTTAGACGTGGCCCTTGTGGCTAAAGGGACCAGGGGGTATGGAGAGAAGGCAGGTACGGGATACAGAGTTGGATGATCAGCCATGATCATATTGAATGGCGGTGCAGGCTCGAAGGGCCGAATGGCCTACTCCTGCACCTATTTTTCTGTTACTATGTTTCTATCACTGTCACTGAAAAGCTGTTGTCTGCATGCTATCTAGTCGAAAAAAATATTTCTCAGCTGTAATCGGGCAACTGAAACATCCTCTCATCAGCTAGAATGTGGTCCTTATCTACCTCAAAGACCTTTGAACTATCTTTAAGGGCCTGTCCCACTGTACGAGGTAATTCAGGAGCTCTCCCAAGTTTGAAAAAATCAAACTCGTGGTAAGCACGTAGAATGTATGTAGCGGGTACGTCGGAGCTCGGGAAGGTCTCTTAGCGGCTCGTAACGCTAACGGCAGGTACTCGGGAAACGCGGTAAGCTCGTGAAGACTCGTGAAGATTTTTCAACATGTTGAAAAATGTCCACGAGAGCCCCGAGTACCCATGAGCGGCCATTACCGTAATTCTCCAAGTTCGAATCAGGGGAAACTCGGGAGAACTCTTGAATTAGCTCGTACAGTGGGACAGCCCCTTTCACTGGACTTTATCTGGCACTAAATAATAATCCCTTTGTCGTATATCTGTACGCTGTGGATGGCTTGACTGTAATCATGTATAGACTTCTCATTGACTGGATAGAAAAGCTTTTCACTCTACCTCGTTACACCTGACACTAATAAACTAAACTAAACTAATCTACACTAAACTAAACTCAATTAAACTTGAAGACATTCAAGCCATCCGCAGTGCACATCTAAAGGATGAAGCGTAAAGGGCACAATATTTAGTGCAAGATATAATATTGAAGTCCGATAGTTAGATTGAAGGTTATTCACATGAGGTAGATGGGAGGTCAGGACCGCACTCTAGCTGATGAGAGCGCCATTCAGTTTATTGAATTATTCGATTTAATTATTCCATACTGCTCTTTATTCAACACTTCCCGATTTCATTTAACTGGTGAAGTAACTTTCACATTTCTGGGCCTCTTGTTGTTTTTGCTGGTCCCACCGCGACCGGTCTTGTTTACCTTCACTGCCTCCATTTAAAATATTCCTTTTTCCAACACCTACAGGAACAGCTGAACAAGTTAATGACCACACTACGCAGCACTGCTCCCCACTTTGTGCGTTGCATTGTGCCAAATGAAAACAAGCAGTCAGGTGAGTCACATTCTATGCACAATCTCAGCAACCAGTACAAAAACAAATTGCAATTGTCTCTGTTAACCATATAACCATATAACATTTACAGCACGGAAACAGGCCTTCTCGGCCCTTCCAGTCCGTGCCGACCATTTATTTTCCCATCTACCTGCACTCAGACCATACCCCTCCATTCCCTTCCCGTCCATATACCTATCCACTTTACTTTTAAATGTTAAAATCAATCCTGCCTCCGCCACTTCTGCAGGAAGATCATTCCACACAGCCACCACTCTCTGAGTAAAGAAGTTCCCCCTCATGTTACCCCTAAACTTCTGTCCCTTAATTCTCATGTCATGCCCTCTTGTTTGAATCTTCCCTACCCTCAATGGGAAAAGCTTATCCACGTCAACTCTGTCTATCCCTTTCATCATTTTAAAGACCTCAATCAAGTCCCCCCTTAACCTTCTGCGCTCCAAAGAATAAAGACCTAACTTGTTCAACCTTTCTCTGTAACTTAGTTGCTGGAACCCAGGCAACATCCTTGTAAATCTCCTCTGTACTCTCTCTATTTTGTTCACATCCTTCCTATAATTAGGCGACCAAAATTGTACACCATACTCCAGAATTGGTCTTACCAATGCCTTGTACAATATTAACATTACTTCCCTACTCCTATATTCAATGCTCTGATTTATAAAGGCCAGCACACCAAAAGCTTTCTTTACCACCCTATCTACATGCGATTCCACCTTCAGGGAATTATGCACAGTTATTCCTAGATCCCTCTGTTCCACAGCATTCCTCAATTCCCTACCATTTACCATGTACGTCCTATTTTGATTTGTCCTGCCAAGATGTAGCACCTCACACTTATCAGCATTGATCTGCCATCTTTCAGCCCACTTTTCCAAATGGCCCAAAAATCAAGATGGATTGTCACCTTGTCGTGGTGGAGAAGCTTGTGTGGACCTGAAATCCTGAGAGCGATGCTTTCTGGAGCGATGCTCCTGGTAGGGCCACCCATGGTGGTACGGTCTCTGCAGAGGTCCTTCTGCAGTTGTACAGGGCCCTAGTGAGACCACACCTGGAGTATTGTGTGCAGCTTTGGTCCTCTAATTTGAGGAAGGACATTCTTGCTATTGAGGGAGTGCAGCGTAGGTTTACAAGGTTAATTCCCGGGATGACGGGACTGTCATATGGGTGACGTTTCGGGTCAAGACTTCGGGTTATAAGCTGCCCAAGTGAAATGTGGTAATGATAGGTTTTGGTTTCTTTTGCAGGTGTGTGTGATGCTGCCTTAGTTCTTCATCAACTTGCGTGTAACGGAGTACTGGAGGGGATCCGTATCTGCAGGAAAGGATTCCCCAACAGACTGCAGTATCCTGAGTTTAAACAGAGGCAAGTTTGCAGGACTTTGGTTCGACGACATTTGGAGTATAGCTTCCAGTTTATGTCATAATCTGTGAAGGGTTTTCTTGGGATATTGAGTATAAAAGTCAGGAAGCCATCGAACTTCATTCAGCTTTATAGAGCTTTGGTTTGGCCGCATTTGGAGTATTGCCAGTGCTGGACTTACCTATAAGCTAAATCAGCTATAGCTTAGGGCCACACACCCTCGGGGGCCTCATTTTTTGAAATATATTTTTATTTTATCATTTTTTACCCACATTTCTTTAGAGAAGGGCCTCAAATTTCATACAGCTTAGGGCCTCAGCAGGTGAAAGTCCGGCCCTGAGTATTGCTTCCAGTTCTGGTTGCCCCCCTTTACAGGACTTTACAGGATGTGGGGCCTTTGAAAAGGTTTACCAGAATGATGCCTGGATTAGTGGGAGAGATGGGCCAGGTCGGGTGAAGTTCCCCCCCGCCACGGGTACCATGTAATCCCGCGCTACCTGCTCCATGGCCGGATAGTCGGCGACTAAACTGTCTCCCCCACCTGGTTTGCCAGGTGAGGAGGGGGCTGTGGACCCCCAGCAGGAAACAAGACCTGTCAAAGGGCGGATGAGCCTCTAGCGAGCCAACGGCCATCCACACTTCAGTAGAAGTTGCGATCACTGTCGTACACGGCATTATAAGGCATCGTGCCTGTTGATGTTTTCAACGATGATGCTGATGATGATGATGAAGATGCTGATGATGATGATGATGAGACATGGGCTGACTTGCATTGAGACCAAGCGGAGGCTGGGCGATCGTTTTGCCGAACACCTCCGCTCGGTCCGCAATAACCAACCCGACCTCCCAGTGGCTCAGCACTTCAACTCCCCCTCCCATTCCGTATCCGACCTCTCGGTCCTGGGCCTCCTCCACGGCCAGAGTGAGCAACACCGCAAGTTGGAGGAACAGCACCTCATATTCCGCTTGGGGAGTCTGCATCCTCTGGGCTTAAACATTGTATTTTCTCAATTCTGTTAACCCAGACTGCCTCCCCCCCACCTCTCCCTCAGCCCTCGGGCCCTGACAATCCTTCTCCATCTCCCCCCCCCCCCCCCCCCCACCGAAGTCGCACTAGCTTCTCATTTTCACACTACAAACAGCTTACAATGGCCTGTTTCCTTTATCATCAATACTTTTTTGCATATCTTTCATTCATTGTTCTTTATCTCTCCACATCACCGTCTATATCTCTCGTTTCCCTGATCCCTGACCAGTCTGAAGAAGGGTCCTGACGCCGAAACGTCGCCTATCTCCTTCGCTCCTTAGATGCTGCTGCACCCGCTGAGTTTTCTCCAGCTTTTTGTGTAATGCTTGCATTGTTTTCTCTGGATTACCGGTGGGGCATGTATCCATTAAACCTTTCCCCTATCACTTTATAGCTGTTACCTCTAGTGTTGGACATCTCCACCCAGGGATATAGGTCCTGTCTACCTTATGTATGCCTGTCATAATTTTATATACTTCTACTTCAAAATGGAATTCTTTGCCACAGAAGGCTGTGGAGGCGAAGTCGGTGGATAGTTTTAAGGCAGAGATAGATAGATTCTTGATGGAGGTTATGGGGAGAACGCAGGAGACTGTGGTTAGAAGAGATAGATCAGCCATGATTGAATGGTGAAGTAGACTTGATGGGCCAAATGGCCTAATTCTACTCCTATTCCTTACGACCTTTACAATGTCTCCCTTCAACCTCCGGCCTTCCAGAGAAACAATCCATGTGCATCTGACCTCACTGTGTCGCTAAAACCTGCTCACGAACTGTTGGACTAAGTTAGACTAATGACAATCAGGGATGATCAAGGCGGCAGAACCGAAGGAAAATCAAAGAGTTGACAGATGTTGGGAGCGATGAAGTCTTGGAGGGATTTGAAAACAAATGTATAAGAAGCCAATGCATTGGGCCAGAAATCCGGGTTCGATCCTGACATCAGGCGCTGTCTGTACGGAGTTTGCACGTCCTTCCTCTGACTATGTGGGTTTTCTCTGGGTGCTCCTGTTTTCTCCCACGTTTTAAAGAATGCAGGTTTGTAGGTTAATTGACTGCTCTAAATTGTCGGATCGATCTAGTGTATGGGGTGATTGTTGGTCAGCATACACTGAGTGGGCCGAAGGGCCTGTTGTTTCTCTGAACTAAACTCTGAACTGAAATACAGGACTGATGCTGATTGGGACGTGAGAGTAGATGACTTCATTTATGCAGGCTGCAAAGGTGGAGACTTTGAGTTGAAGAGTAATAGAACTGATAAATATAGAGGTAACGGAGGCGAGGGTGAGAGTTTCAGCAGTGAATGAACTGACACATGGACTGTTTAGTTATATAGTGTAGAAACAGGCCCTTTGGTCCACTGAAAACATGTCAACCAGCAATCACCTGTGCACTAGTACTATCCTCCACACTTTTTTTTTCCCCTTACAAAATGCTTTTATTCAGAACAAACAAATACAAAGCCGTAACACGATCAGGGAATGCCTATATTGGCATTTTACAAAGAAAGTTATCAAATTAAAATATTAACATTTTTATCAATAATACATTCGACCTCCTGCGGTGACCAGCGTTTCAGGTAGACCTGCACGTTCCCTGTGGACACCGCGTGTTCCCTCCCCAGGGACACGCGCGCACGGACGTAACCCCGGAAAAGGGGCATCTGTGCGGCCGTCGACTGCCCGCTGCCTGGACCTGCGAATGGCCATCTTGGCCAGGCCCAGGAGCAGACCGACAGGGAGACCCCCTCCTCCCTCCCGACCCCCTCCTCCCTCCCGACCCCCCCCCCCCCCCCCCCCCCCCGGTACCGGGTGCCCAAAAATAAATAGTGTTGGACTAAAATGGAGCCAAAACTTGAGGAGCCGCCCCTTCAGATACTCGAACATGGGCTGCAACCGCTCACACTCCATGTGGACGTGGAACACGGTCTCTTCCTTGCCGCAGACTATCCTCCACACTAGGGACAATTGACTTTTCACTGTACCTCAGTACACGTGACAATAGCAAACAAAATGAAATTAGGAAGCCAATTGACCCACAGACCTGTACGTCATTGGGATGTGGGAGGAAACCGGAGCGCCCGGAGAAAACCCAGGTAATCACAGGGAGAACGTGCAAACTTCACACAGACATCACCTGTAGTCGGGATTGAACCCGGGTCTCTGGCACTGTGCGCCCGCACCTCTAAGACTGTGCTGCCGTGAGTGCGAAGGGTATTGTTACAGAGATGGTACGTGAGACCCTCGGGTGGATTTGGAGGGAGATTTTTGTTACAGTATCAGTTGAGATGCTCAGATTGGGGACAGTGTGGGTGAGGCAGCATCAGCCATTACTGAAGGGAGGTCTTGGCCGGATGCTGAGGGAAAGAAGTGAGTGGTCTCTTAAATTAATTTCACTGTTTAAATAAGAAGAAGCAGAATAAATGTGTGGGAAGGAATTGCAGGAGCTGGTTTACACCAAAGGTAGATACAAAATGCTGGAGTAACTCAGCGGGACAGACAGCATCTCTGGAGAGAAGTAATGGGCGACGTTTTTGGTCGAGACCCTTCTTCAGACTTCCTTCTCTCCAGTGATGCTGCCTGTCCTGCAGAGTTACTCCAGCATGTTGTGTCCATCTTCGAAGCAGAATAAGGATGATTAATAAAACTGCAGTCATGAAGTCTGCGTACAATTGCCCAGTCTCACATATTGGATTGCTTTTGTCCAGATATCACATCTTGAACCCCAATGTCATCCCTAAGGGATTTGTTGACAACAAGAAAGCTTCGGAACTGGTCCTTGGTTCGCTTGGTCTGGAAGAAAATGAGTACAAAATTGGACACACTAAGGTAACGTATCTCTTAGCTGAACAGAAAAATCACTCAAATACTAAAGTACAGGTAACCCTTGTTATAACAGACCGGGGGGGGGGGGGGGTGGTGGGGGAATGGTGTCCGTTATTGGTGATTGTCCGCTATAACCGGGTAAGGGATTCGCTCCGACCACCCAGCCGTCACTCCGTGAAATAACGAGTAGTTTTCACGTATAAAGTTCTTTCTAACAGCTAAAAATGCATTTTTGTTACTGCTAACTAAAAAATGCTAAGAGCTGTTTGTACCGTTGTTTAGCGGAGTATCATTGCAAGAGTGTTGATCAAGGAAATCGCTTGTCAAAGTCAGATGGTCTCCTGCAGTGTAACTTGCAGCCTGCGTTGTAAAGTGACAGTGGTGCCTTATTACTGTGGGGCCATTTCGCCCAATGTAACCAACATCTGTTACAGAGAGGTCCATAATTATGAGGGTCACACGGATGTTGCTGCGAATATTATTTTTCAGCCGTTTGGTTCATTTAAATGGCATGAACCGTGGATATTGTTATGCCCCTGTCCCACTTAGGAAACATGAACGGAAACCTCTGGAGACGTTGCGCCCCAGCCAAGGTTTCAGTGCGGTTCCCGGAGGTTCCCGGAGGTTTTTGTCAGTCTCTCTAATGGTCAAAAGTGGTTTCCGTTTTAAAAATCGGTATATTTTTTAGTCGAAACCGGTTGCCAAGCTAGTTGAAGGTGGTTGCAGGAGGACAAAAAACTCCGGGAACCTTCGGGAACCGCACGGAAACCTTGGGTGGGGCGCAAAGTCTCCAGAGGTTTCCGTTCAGGTTTCCTAAGTGGGACAGGGGCGTTAGTTTGCAGTTTTATTTAATGTTACACTGAAATTTGTAACCTGCCTCAGTCCTGAGATTATTGTCAATCTTCAGATGTCTGTATCACCTTCCCATTCTCAATTATTATGATCATTTAATTTCTTATAAGTGTTTTGTCAATTTTGAATATTAATGTATTTATCTGGTCCCTTGCTTCTCTGTACCTTTTCAGGGAAGATTTTCATTCATAATCTAGACCATGCCACACACAAGTTTGCTGTCCGAGGTTTAAGTTGGCCGACGCTCTTGATATGGTTGATGTAAAATTTAGAGATACAGCTTGGAAACAGGGTCTTCGGCCCAATGGGTCAACGCCGACCATCGATCTCCCATTCGCATAATGTCCCTGTCCGACTTAGGCGAATATTTTAGGTGGGGTGTCGCCTGTATGGTCGTGAGTCGTCTCCTCAGTCGCCCAAAGAGTTGTAGTGTTTTTCTGGTCGCCGCTGGATATTGAAATATTTAAAACTTGCCGCCGACAGTCGGCGACAGTTGGCTTGATGCCAATGAGCGAAGCTTGACTTCTCCTGACGTAGGTGCTGTCGAAGGTTGGCGCCAGTGCTGACTTTGGTGAATTCCATTGGCGACCACCTACCTCAACCTACGCCAACCAGCGATAGCTACCGGCGGCTGAATTGTCTTACCTTGTCGTAGCTTGTCGCGGATGGACGTAGATTGTCGTAGGTGTGGTGGTCGGTGGACTCCTAATGGGTGGCTGGTTGTCCGTAGCTTACCGTAGTTTGACGTTGACTAGGCGGTAGGTTGTTGTAGACATTGTCATGGACATTGTCCTGGGGGGACGTTTTTTCGGCGGCCTGCTACGACTATGACAGTCGCCGAAAAATTGAGACCAGAGCACCTGGAGGAAACCCATGCAGTCACAGGGTGAATGTGCACACTGCACGCAGACAGCTCTCAAGACCCTGATCAAACCTGGGTCTCTGGCACTGTGAGGCAGCAGCTCTTCCAGCATGGCCACTACGCCAACTGATGGTTGGAATAATCTTTCATGAATCTTGCTTTCCACATCATTTATCAGAGTTTAGCCTCATTTAGTTTAGAGGTACAGACCCTTCGGCCCACCGAGTCCATGCTGACCAGTGATCCCCGTACACCAGGGACAATTTACAATTTTTACCGAAGCCAAATAAACTACAAACCTGTACGTCTTTGGAGTGTGGGGGGGGGGGAATCCGGAGCACCCGGAGAAAAGCCACGTGGTCACGGGGAGAACGTACAAACTCCGCACAGACAGCACCCATAGTCAGGATCAAACGCGGGACTCAGCCGCTATAAGGCAGCAAGTCCACCGCTGTTCCACCGTGCCGTCCACCGCGTTGAGGAGACATTTGTTTTATCTTGTACGTACTGAACAGGTGTTCTTCCGGGCTGGGGTCCTGGCCAAGCTGGAGGACTTCCGTGATGAGCGACTGGCAAAGATTCTAACAATGATTCAGTCTCGTTGCCGCGGGATGCTGATGCGAATAGAATTCAAGAAGATGCTGGATAGAAGGTGGGTCTTCAAGTTCAATAAAGCTTTTATTGTACACATCCACATCTACATTAGACTTCCTTCCCTAACCCAGTGCACAGTCCCAATTCCCCACCTTCTCCTCATTACGGACATTAGAAAATAACATCAAAAAATAGGTGCAGCAGTAGGCCATTCGGCCCTTCGAGCCTGCACCATTGGACCTTGTCTCGAGAACTATAACACAACAACGCTGAGAAACTATATGATGCACTCTATATCTTTCTCTATTGTACGTGAGTTTGGCTTGATCATATTTGTGTGTGATATTATCTGAGTTGATTGGATGGCATGCATGCAAAAACATTGTCACTATATCTCGGTACACCTGACAATAATAAACCTGCACAATAATAAAATATGTTAAGGGGTTGGACAGGCTAGATGCAGGAAGATTGTTCCCGATGTTGCGGAGGTCCAGGACAAGGGGTCACAGCTTAAGGATAAGGGGGAAATCCTTTAGGACCGAGATGAGAAGGACTTTTTTCACACAGAGAGTGGTGAGTCTCTGGAACTCTCTGCCACAGAGGGTAGTTGAGGCCAGTTCATTGGCTATATTTAAGAGGGAGTTAGATGTGGCCCTTGTGGCTAAGGGGATCAGAGGGTATGGAGAGAAGGCAGGTACGGGATACTGAGTTGGATGATCAGCCATGATCATATTGAATGGCGGTGCAGGCTCGAAGGGCCAAATGGCCTACTCCTGCACCTAATTTCTATGTTTCTATGTTTCTATGTTCAGTTTTGAAGGCATGTATCTGACAGTCATACATGGGAAAATCAGGATCAGTAGATTAAATGAAACTAAGGTCCATTTAGTTGGTGATTTACCGTCCTGACAGATACATAATACAACGGCAGAGGAATTGTTTACCTTGAGAGTTTAGAGATACAGCATGGCGATTATTCCCTTCGGCCCACCATGTCCACTCCGACAAAAGATCCCCGTACACTAGCTCTATCCCACACACCAGGAACAATTTCCAGAAGCCAATCAACCTACAAACCTGAACGTCTTTGGAGTGTGGGGGGAACCCAAAGCACCCAGAGCAAACCCACACAGTCACAGGTAAAACGTGCAAACTCCGTACAGACAGCACTCGTAGTCAGGATCAAAGCTGGGTCACTGGCGCTGTCACGTAGCATCTCCACCGCTGCGCCACTGTGCTGCCCTGATTCATCAGAGCAATAACCTTGATCAATTAGCCCACAGAAGATCCAGAGATTTTACAAGGAAAACTCCACTTGTGCAAGCATTGAGAATGGCACCTTATTTCCCCCAACTTTATTGTATTTACTATTGCCTCTTTGTATAGTATGTGTTTGAGATTCATACCCCTCACATCACATTTATATAATGTGCGTGCTTACATATTATAAGCATATCCGCAGCTATATTGCACCAGTACATGGTTCAGCCTGAAAATTCTTGCCCAGCCTCCAAGGAGCAAATCATGTGAAGAGATAACTTGTCAATCCTCACCCTACCCAACACCACCGATGTTGGGGGAGTCCAGAACCAGGGGCCACAGTTTAAGAATAAGGAGTAAGCCATTTAGAACGGAGATGAGGAAACACTTTTTCTCACAGAGAGTGGTGAGTCTGTGGAATTCTCTGTCTCAGAGGGCGGTGGAGGCCGGTTCTCTGGATTCTTTCAAGAGAGAGCTAGATAGGGCTCTTAAAAATAGCGGAGTCAGGGGATATGGGGGGAAGGCAGGAACAGGGTACTGATTGGGGACGATCAGCCATGATCACATTGAATGGCAGTGCTGGCTCGAAGGGCCGAATGGCCTACTCCTGCGCCTATTGTCTATTGTCTAGTGTCTGGTGTCAAAGATGAGCGATAATTGGCATGCGATGTTGACTCAACGACACAATCATAGATTAATAGTATAATAACTGAACAACAAAATGATGGGACGGTAATATTGATATTAATAAGGAGCAGGTATATGAAGCCATGTCTCTGGTGTTCCCATGTCCTTGCACGGTTGCTAAGAAATATCTTGTTTCACTATTTGCAGAATCGCACTGATAGTTATTCAACGCAATGTCCGCAAATTCCTGCAACTTCGTTACTGGGGCTGGTGGAAACTGTACACCAAGGTAAAGTATTATAAAGGATATGTTATTTATGTCAACTTGATAAAGGTTATATCCTTATATACATGGTAAATGGTAGGGAATTGAGGAATGCTGTGGAACAGAGGGATCTAGGAATAACTGTGCATAGTTCCCTGAAGGTGGAATCGCATGTAGATAGGGTGGTAAAGAAAGCTTTTGGTGTGCTGGCCTTTATAAATCAGAGCATTGAATATAGGAGTAGGGAAGTAATGTTAATATTGTACAAGGCATTGGTCAGACGAATTCTGGAGTATGGCATACAATTTTGGTCGCCTAATTATAGGAAGGATGTCAACAAAATAGTGAGATTACAGAAGAGATTTACTAGAATGTTGCCTGGGTTCCAGCAACTAAGTTACAGAGAAAGGTTGAACAAGTTAGGTCTTTATTCTTTGGAGCACAGAAGGTTAAGGGGGGGACTTGATTGAGGTCTTTAAAATTATGAAAGGGATAGACAGAGTTGACGTGGATAAGCTTTTCCCATTGAGGGTAGGGAAGATTCAAACAAGAGGGCATGACATGAGAATTAAGGGACAGAAGTTTAGGGGTAACATGAGGGGGAACTTCTTTACTCAGAGAGTGGTGGCTGTGTGGAATGATCTTCCAGCAGAAGTGGTGGAGGCAGGATCGATTTTAACATTTAAAAGTAAAGTGGATAGGTATATGGACGGGAAGTGAATGGAGGGGTATGGTCTGAGTGCAGGTAGATGGGACTAGGGGAAAATAAATGGTCGGCACGGACTGGAAGGGCCAAGAAGGCCTGTTTCCGTGCTGTAATTGTTATATGGTTATATGGTTATATGGTTGCCATGCATAACCCAATCTACAATCTCTATCCCATTCTGGCACTGAAACATTAACTCTGTTTTTCTCTCCGCTGCTGTTGCCTGACCTGCTGAGTGCCCACGCTGTTTTCTGTCTCTATTCCAACCTGTTATTGCGTGTTTCTCACAAGAGTCTCTGTTGCTACAGTTTATAATGTAGGCGCCCAGACTAAGCGTTGCCCAATAACTCTCTTCAGGTTAAGCCTCTGTTGAACGTGGCCCGCCAGGAGGACGAGATGAAGCAGAAAGAGGAAGAACTGCGAGCCGCAATGGAACAGACCGGCGACCTCCTTAAGCGGATCAAGGAACTCGAGGAGAAGACAGCATCCCTCTCGCAGGAAAAGAATGACCTCTCGTTGCAAGTCCAGGCAGTAAGTGGTCAGTAATAAACCAGGACACGGTTATGGGATAGCAATCACAGAAGTATTCAGTAACTCATTCATATTGAACAGAACAGCAGATAACAGGCCCATAAGAGAAAGGAGCAGAACTGGGTCATTTGGCTCATCGAGTCTGCACCGCCATTCTATCATGGCTGCTCTATGTTCAGGAGATCCTTCACCCCTGCAGCCATTGGATTTTATAATACTGACCGTTAAGCTGTCTGGGGATGCTTTGCACTTTCAATAGTTATTTATTGGGTTATTTTTAAGTATTTATTGCTTTTATGTATTGTCTGTATTTTATGTTCTGACTGTTTTATGTTCTGAATGTTGGCTACTGGACATCTGAATTTCCCTGAGGGGATTAATAAAGTATTTATCTATCTATCTATCTATCTATCTATCTATCTATCTATCTATCTATCTATCTATCTATCCGTCTATCCGTCTATCCGTCTATCCGTCTATCCGTCTGTCCTTCTGTCCGTCTGTCCGTCTGTCCGTCTGTCCGTCTGTCCGTCTGTCCGTCTGTCCGTCTGCCCGTCTGCCCGTCTGTCCGTCTGTCTGTCCATCTATCTATCTTTCCATCTCAACCTCACTGTCCTGTCTTCTCCCCATAACCTGTGATGCCCTGACTATCAAGGGTGATGCTTTCAAGAGAGAGTTAGATGCTTTCATGAGAAGCTTTGATAGAGCTCTTATCGACCCACTTCCGCGACATTTTCGGCGGCTGCCGGCACCCATCATCGAAAATGTTCAACATGTTGAGAATTCAGCGGCGGCCAGAAAGCCGCTACGACTCTTTGGGCGACTGAGGAGACGACTCACGACCATACAGGCGACACCCTGCCGACATGTCACGGGGCGACACCTGTATGGTCGTGAGTAGTTGCCCAAAGAGTTGTACCTTGTTCTGGTCGCCGCTGGATTTTCAACATGTTGAAAATTGTCGGAGACCGGCTGATGGGTGCCGGCAAGTCGCCGAAAAAAATCGCGTAACTGCGACAGGCCCATTAGGGATAGCGGAGTTAAGGGATATGTAGAGAAGGCAGGAACGGGGTACTGATTGTGGATGATCAGCCATGATCACATTGAATGGCGGTGCTGGCTCGAAGGGCCGAGTGGCCTACTCCTGCACCTATTGTCTGTTGTCTATAATCACGAACCCATCATTCTGCGCTTTAACGCTACTCAATGACTTGGCCTCCACCTCCCTCTTTTTGCTCTTCCATAGGAACAAGAAACCATTTCCGATCTGGAGGAACGGCTCACTCTCCTGATGAAGACAAAGATGGAACATGAAAATCAGATCTCAGATATGAAGGAACGGTTGGAGGAAGAGGAGAACTCAAGTTCCAATCTTTCATCCCAGAAACGGAAAATGGAATCAGAGTTATCCGAACTGAAACTCGACCTCGAGGGCTTGGAAACAACCCTGGTGAAAACCGAGAAAGAAAAGCAGGTAGTGCGGCTGGCATTTTAGGTATCACGATATTTACTTCAGCCTTTGGAGATGCGGCATGGAAACAGGCCCTTTGGCCCTCCTGGTCCCTGCCACCCAGAAATCACCCTTTGTACCAGCAATATCCTACACACAAGGGACAATACACCAAAATCAATTAACCTACAAACCTGCATGTCCTTGGATTGCGGGAGGAGACTGGAGAAGCCAGAGAAATCCCACGTGGTCACGGGGAGAACGTACAGACAGCACCCGTAGTCAGGATCAAACCCGGGTCTCTGGCATTGTCTCTATTGATACACTCTGCAAGATGGCCCAATGCAGTTATCATTGTGATCTGATGCTTTTTGAAATTCCCTTTTTCCTACAAGTGGCCGAGATGCCTCTTAGCCGACATTTATCCATATTTTCCAGACTGGTTTCCTGACCCGCTGAGTTACTCCAGCACTTTGTGTCTTTTCTGAGTTGTAACCAGTGTGAGGTAGGATCCTGATGCGAAACATCTCCTGTCCATTCCCTCCCCAGATTCTGCCTGACCTGCTCAGTTCCTCCAGCACTTTTATACGTTGCTTGGCTTGTAACTGCACTGACGGCAACAGGGAATTTAACATCCATCTTAAAGCCTGGTGAACCCAAACTATCCAGCAGCCTTCCACCTTCCCACCAGATATAAACACTCGCTCTCAACCAGCAATAAGGCGCAGGTCCTCCTGCATGCACGTTATTCCGCCGGGCTTACCCTTCCCCACCCATGATGATCGGTTATGTTGCTCCATCAGGCTCTGGATGCCAAAGTGCGCTCCATGACCACTGACCTCAGCCAGCGAGACGATACCATCGCCAAACTGCAAAAGGAGAAGAGGGCCTTGGATGAGCTTCAGCAGGTTGGTGTGACTCCGCAAAGCCTCTGATCTGGCGGTGTTAGTGACCATTATCTACGGCTTCCTCTTTGCACCATTTTAAGTGCGGAGTGATAACTTGTAATTGAACTAAATGTCTCTAATCGTGGACTGAATGTAAAATTTGAAATATTGTTAGTTCTTCAACATTGGCACCATTGGCGGTTGAGATTAATGATAAATGGTAGAATTATACTGCTTTGTGGTGATTATTCCGGGTATTTTAAAGGTATGCGTAAAGTTCTTCTTCTTCTTCTTGCATATGGCGTGCACAGCCTAAAGTTGTCGGACAACTTGTTCTATTTGATCATACTTGATTGTGCACGCCAGGTTGATTGCATTTGTCGCACGTGAAGGTTGCAATCTCCCACCTCATTAGTTTAGTTTAATTTATTATTGTCACATGTACCTAGGTAAAGTGAAAGGCTATAGTCAGCGGAAAGACTATACATATGTACATTCAAGCCGCCCACAGTGTGCAGATACAGGATAAAGGGAATAACGTTGATTAACGTTCAATGCATGATAAAGTCCAGTCAAATCTGATCAAAGATAGCCGGAGGGTCTCCAATGAGGTAGATAGTAGCTCCAGAGCTGGAGTAACTCAGCGGGTCAGGCAGCATCTCTGGAGGACACGGGTGTTTCGGATTGGGTCTGAAGAAGAGACCCAACCCGAAACGTCACCTATTCCTTCGCTCCATAGATGCTGCCTCACCCGCTGAGTTTCTCCAGCATTTTTGTCTCCCGTTGAATTTATTTCCAACAGATAACAATTTAATCATGTTCTATATTTGCAGAAAACACTGGATGATCTTCAGTCTGAGGAAGATAAAGTCAACCATCTCACCAAAACCAATGCAAAACTCAACTCCCAGATTCAAGAGGTAAACTTGCGCAGAATATTCTGAAGAAGGGTCTCGACCCGAAACGTCGCCTATTTCCTTCGCTCCACAGATGCTGCCTCACCCGTTGAGTTTCTCCAGCATTTTTGTCCACCTCGGAATATTCTGGAGATATTTACCCAAGAGCTGACGGTCTAAGCTTTTCATTTTTATTTGCCACATGGTGTCACACGGACTTTTATATTTCACATGTAAACTTTAAATGTGTGCTTGGATTGCTGTAGTTGTGTTTCAAATGGCCGGTGGTTAAAAATCTCAATGTTGCAATTTGTGAGTTATTCAATAAATCACAATAATCGTCAATTGAATATTTTCAAATTTACTGCTCCACCAGTATGGGTAAATGACTTTACATTTTAGAGATCTAGCGTGGGACCAGGCTCTTTGTCCCACCGTGTCTGTCCCCATACCCCATGCACCAGCCTACCCTACCCTACTCTACACACTAGGGACAATTTAAAATTTACAGAAGCCAATTAACCTACAAATCTGTATGTCTTCGGAGTATGAGAGGAAACCAGGAGAAAACCCATGCAGCCACGGGGAGAACGTACAAATTCCAGCACTGTACAGATTGTGTGATTTACCTGTATGTCTGAGGGTGACTTATGGGCCTGTCCCACTGTCCGAGCTAATTCAAGAGTTCTCCCGAGTTTCCCCTGATTCGAACTCGGAGAATTACGGTAATAGCCACTCGTCGGTACTCGGGGCTCTCGTGGACACTTTTCAACATGTTGAAAAATCTTCATGAGTCTTCACGAGCTTACCGCGTTTCCCCGAGTACCTGCCCTTACGAGCCGCTAAGAGACGTCCCCGAGCTCCGACGTGCCCGCATTGTACATTCTACGGGCTTACCACGAGTTTGATTTTTTTTTTTAACTCGGGAGAGCGCTTGGGTAAACTCGTATAGTGGGACAGGGCCATAAGGGTCAGGATTGAACCGGGGTCCCTGGCGCTGTGAGGCAACAACTCTACCACTGCGCCACTGTGCTGCTGCCAAGAATGCCTCCCAGAAGCTTGGCATTTAGTCTCCCATGATATTGTGATGATTTATCGTTATCCCCCCCAACAGTGGTTAAAGCGGACGTGACAGGTAAATGTAGTCTATAGTTTGACAATTGTTTCAATTCATGCCAGCTGGAAGATAACTGGAGCCAGGAGAAGAAGATCCGGACTGAGGTGGAGAAAGCTCGGCGAAAGGCTGAGGGAGATCTGAAGATGACAATTGAAAACCTGAATGAGATGGAAAGAGGAAAGCTGGACCTGGAGGAAATTCTGAAGAAGTAAGTGACTTCTTTTTCAGTAACCTGTATTTATCCTGGCATCTCTTATAATGGTCTAGACTCAACTTTTTAATTTATAACATTTCAGTTGGGTGCCTTGGAATGATTTACTCTATTTAAGCTACTATAGAAATGCAAGCTGATCCAGGAGTTGAAGTCTTCACTGTTTATACAAAGAGTTCATCATTTTGAAATGACAAATTGGAGAAAATTGCTCATCACCCTCATTCTGAATGAGGAATTACGAGTATTTTTTATTGCTGTACCAGGAATATATTTAACCGGGGAAATTATATTATGTGAATATTGACACACCCCATTCATCATTCCTTCCACAATATTTCCACAGAGTCATTTAAAAGACCTTAGTTCTTATAAATAATCCACAGATTTCACTCTAGGCTGTCTTCTTGAGATGTAAAGACCATTAAGAATGTAAAATACACAAAGGAGAGAGATTCAGGTGCAAGTATACCAGCTGCTCCTCAAATTCATTGTTCCTGTCAGTCCGTATTCCTATAACATTTTTGAAATTTTGACTTAACTGCAGTTGCAAAGTCTGGTTTTATGAGAAATGTAAAAAAAAAACTATTTAATTGGGTCATACAGCTCGCTAAACAGGCCCTTTGGCCCAACTGAGCCATGCAGACCAAGATGGCCCATCTCAGCTAGTCCATTCTGCCCATGCCTGGCCCATATCCCTCCAAACCTTTCCTGTCCATGTTCCAACTTAGTGTGAAAAGTCAAAGTCAAAAAGTCAAAAGAGTTTATTGTCATGTGTCCCTGACAGGACAATGAAAATCTTTCTTTGCATAGCACAACAGAACATAGTAAGCATGTTCAGAGAGCATGGAACAGGTTCTTCGGCCCAACTCGCCCATACTGACCATAATGCCCCATCTATATGAATCCGACATGCCTATGTTTGGCCCATATCCTTTCCGATCCATCTACACGTCCAAATGTCCTTTAAATGTCGTTCAGGGATTGTGATCGGCGTGGACTCGGTAGGCCGAAGAGCCTATTTCCAAGCTGTAGCTCTAAAACTAAACTACAACTGAAAATAAACTAAACAACAAGGTCATTTGGTCTTCTCCGTCAATTTTTTTTTTACCTGAACCGCTGACATTATTTCATCAACAATGGTCTGCACTTTGACCTGAAACACATTTTTGATTTTTGAAGGAAGGACATGGAGATTAATCTATTGACCTCCAAGTTGGAAGATGAACAATCTCTGAACACCACGTTACATAGGAAGCTGAAAGAGCATCAGGTATGGACAGGACTAATCTGATAAATGCCATCAGAACATGGTCTATTCTTGCCAATAACCAACTGATGGAGATACATTTTAGAGCACATTGAAATAATGCAATGCATGTAAAATTGGCCGTTGACTAAAAGCCAGAATGTAGGGTCGGGAGTGTGATTCATTTTACCCTAATTTGCCAATAATGGCTGGAATGCTGACATTGCACCTGCCCACTGTTCAACCTCCCCATCATTCAATAGACAATGGGTGCAGGAGTAGGCCATTCGGCCCTTCGAGCCAGCACCGCCATTCAATGTGATCATGGCTGATCATCCCCAATCAGTACCCCGTTCCTGCCTTCTCCCCATATACCCTGACTCCGCTTTCATTAAGAGCCCTATCTAGCTCTCTCTTGAAAGTATCCAGAGAACCGGCCTCCACTGCCCTCTGAGGCAGAGACTATTCCTTCTATCAAAGACCGAAACCATGCATTCCCAGAATCTTGCCAACTTAGTATATCTGAGGGCTATAGAATTCATATGTCTGAAGAAGGGTATCGGCCCAAAACATCACCCATTCCTTCTCTGCTGAGATGCTGCCTGTTCCGCAGTTACTCCAGCATTTTGTGTCTATCTTCGGTGTAAACCATTATCCTACACACTGTTCCCCTCAATTGACTTAAGATTGTTACAATGATTCCATGGTATGCATTGAATACAAATAACAAATACCTTATGTGATACAAACTCGACCACAGCAGTCATTTGGAAAACACAATAAAAATGTGCAAAGTAGTTTCACGATGCTGGTTTAATTTGACTTTAAAATACAATTTTTGTATTTTAATAATAATAATAACAAAAGACCCCATAGATCAGTGTAGCCCTTCTGATATTTTAAATGTGACGCGAAAGGCTTGTAAAACTTCTACATCTATATGTGTAATGTCTTCGCCTGAATGGCCAGAAGACTTTGAAGAGAAAGTTTGTTAATTTTGTATGAGCTTACCATTATTAAACTAAATTTATGATTCAAAGAAAAGACCAAAATCAGATATTTGCAAAATCTTGCCAACTTAGTAGGTCTGAAGAGTCAACGTCAAACAAACTTTATTGTCATTTAGAAATACATTGATATATGCAGTTCCAAACGAAATTACGTTGCATTTGGCTCCCTGTGCAACACAATAAATTAACCGAAGGATAGGTATGTATGAAAAGGATAAATAGACACTGGTGGCAGCCCATTTACATGGCATTCAGGAGTCTGATGGCTCGTGGGAAGAAGCTGTTGCGGAACCTTGATGTTCTGCTCCTTATGCTGCGATATCTTTTTCCCGAGGGCAGTAGAGTGAACAGTCCGTGATGGAGATGTGTGGGGTCTTTTATAATACTGCTGGCCTTAGACACACAGCGTTTGGTCGCAATATCCCCGATTGAGGGGGGAGAGGTCCCGATGATTTTTTCCGCTGTCCTCACCACTCTCTGCACAGACTTCCAGTCAGAGGCTCTACAGTCCCCAAACCAGACAGAGATACAGCTGGTATCTCTGTAGAGTATGTAATTCATCCGTCTGAAGAAGGATCTCGACCCGAAACGTCACCTATTCCTTTTCTCCAGAGATGCTGCCTGACCCGCTGAGTTACTCCAGTATGTGTGCCTATCTTCCGTTTAAACCAGCATCTGCAGTTCCGTCCGACGCATAATTCATATGTGTCATTGGTTTGAAACTTAGAAAGGCGATAGAGAGATATTAAAGACTAATGCTTGTGTTTCTGTTTGTAGTCCCGAATTGAAGAGTTAGAAGAGGAACTTGAGGGTGAACGGGCGATGAGAGCCAAGGTAAAACGACGTCGATTGCTGCTTCCTGCACAAATCTCTCATGATATGGCCAACCAGTCTGTAATAGTTTAGCTTATTTAAGAGATACAGCACTGAAACAGCGAGTCCGCGCCGAACATCCATCACCCGTTCACACTAGTTCTGTGTTAACCCACATTCCCGTCCACTCCCTGCCACACTAGGGGCAATTTACAGAGGGGACAATTAACCGACAAACCCGCACGTCTGTGGGATTTTGGGAGTGAATCCCGAGCACCCGGAGGAAACCCACGTGGTCACTGTGTAAACGTGCGAACTCCACGCAGACAGCACCTGAGGTCAGGATTGAACCTGGGTCTCTGGCACTGTGCCGCTGTGCTGCCCAAATCATGCATATGGTAACACTTCATTAATCATTAACACCTTTGCCAGGGTACATCTGAAAACGTGTTTTTCTCATTATCTTCATGCCTAGTCACTCGGCCACATGCTGACCACAGTTCCATCGGTGAAGAACCAAATCGAAATTTTAGAGGTGGGGTAACGGGATATATCATGCCATATCTCGGTGCAGAGGTCATGGGGTCAAGCCCTTTGTTGGGAGATGCTGGAGCAAACGTTGTGAAGCAAACTTAGGGTGAGATGGGATGTGAGAAGCAGAAAAACATTTGGGAATGCGATCATCATCAATGAACCAGCTTCCTGATGATCTACCATCTCCTCCATGGAGTTAGAAGAATCCTACTCTGAAGACCGCCACCATAGCCATGCTTCTTGCCTCAGCATTTGCCCGCCCCATCATCTTGCACCACGTGGCTTCCAGCTCTATTTGGTCCCAACTCCCAGTTTGGACCCAACTAGGATTCCAGGTACCCAGTCTGAAGAAGGGTCTCGACTCAAAGCATCACCGATCCAGGTTCTCCAAAGATGCCGCCTGTCCCACTAAATTACACCAGCACTTGCCGTCTTTTCCCATCAAACCTCCCTTGGTGGCCTTGGTAGCAAATAATATCTGATAACAGCCGGGATCATCTTTGCGGTTCTTGTTTTAAGTGGTCGTGGTTGGTTTCAAATGGTGTTCCTCCTATCCATGCAGGTTGAGAAGCAGAGAGCTGAATATGCCCGTGACTTGGAGGAACTCAGTGACAGACTGGAAGAAGCTGGTGGGGCTACAGTATCTCAGGTAACTTCAGGGACAAGTGGAGGGATTTCAACCTGAGCACTTTTCTCAACGTGTCTGCATGTACGTTTATATTCAATTGGAGCAGGGAAGAGATGTTTACTTTAGATTGGTTTAGAGACACAGCATGGAAACAGGCCCTTCGGCCCATCAATTCCACACGGTGACCAGCAATCGCCCAGTACATTAGTTCTATCCTACACATTGGGGACAATTTGCAGAAGCCAATTAACCTGCGAACCCGCATGCCTTTGGAATATGGGAGGAAACCGGAGCGCCCGGAGAAAACCCACATGGTCACAGGGAGAACGTGCAAACTCTGCACAGACATCGCCTAAAGTCAGGAACGAACACGGGTTTCTGGCGCTTTGAGGCAGCAACTCTACCGCTGTGCAGAAGGGGGACAGCATCCTGAGATGTTGCAGTTGGTTTGGTTAAATGTATCGTCATGTATTGAGGTACAGAGAAAAGCTTTTGTTTGC
Source organism: Raja brachyura (assembly GCA_963514005.1). Next base: position 6,038,036 of record OY740801.1, read on the forward strand.
GAGCTGACCAACCTGCAGATAGACTACACATTAATACAATGGTGGCGTGCACAGATACAGGATAAAGCGAACAACATTTAGTGCAAGATAAACTCCAATTGAACTTTGTCCGATTAAAATTAGCTCTAAGGCCTCCAATTCCACAGATTCACCACCCAGATTAGATCATCCATGATTGAATAGCAGGGTAGACTTGATGGGCTGAATGCCCTAATTCTGCTCCTAGGACTTGTGAATTTATGAACCCTCTGGCAAAAGAAACTGGTCCTCACACTTTTTAAATGATTGGCAAATTCTTCAGGTTGTTCGGCAAAAGAAGGCAATTTTTGGGGGGATGTTAAGTTGCGGACAATGCCTCCTCGTGTGAGTGTTGTGGGTGGTGTGGTAATCACACTGTTCCCCCTCTGTCCCCACAGATTGAGATGAACAAGAAGCGGGAAACGGAACTGCTGAAGCTGCGTCGGGAGCTGGAAGAGTCGGCACTGCAGGCCGAGGCAACCGCCGCGGCTCTCAGGAAGAAGCACACCGACTCCTTGGCTGAGCTGACGGAGCACATCGAGAACCTGCAGAGGGTCAAGGGCAAGCTGGAGAAGGACAAGCAGGTCATGAAATCCGAGATCGATGACCTCAGCGGCAACGCCGAGGCCCTGCAGAAAGCCAAGGTAATGGGCCAAAGCACCCGTGAAAAAATAACCTCAATCTAACCCTGGGTGGACAAAAATGCTGGAGAAACTCAGCGGGCGAGGCAGCATCTAGCCAGCGAAGGAAATAGTCGACGTTTCGGGCCGAGACCCTTCTTCAACTAGACAATTCACAATTTTCACCAAAGCCAATTAACCGACAAACCTGTACGTATCTGGAGTGTGGGAGGAAACCTGCGCACCTGGAAGAAACCCACGCAGTCACGGGGAGAACGTACTAACTCCATCCACACAGCACCCGTAGTCAGGGGCGAACTCAGGTCTCTGGTGCTCTAAGGCAGAAGGGTCTCGACCCGAAATGTCACCTATTTGAAGAAGGGTCTCGACTCTAAACGTCGCCTATTTCCTTCGCTCCATAGATGCTGCCGCACCCGCTGAGTTTCTCCAGCATTTTTGTCCACCTTCGATTTTCCAGCATCTGCAGTTCCTTCCTAAACATCTAATCTAACCCTGGCTCGCTGCAATGGTTTGCTAAAGCTAAAGGCAGTGCAGGTAGTCAACATAATTTTCAGCATCCTCAATTATACCTCAAGATGCAAAGCACCAAGTCGGGTCTGAAGAAGAGTCCAGACCCAAAATGTCGCCTCTCCAATCTTTCCACAGATGCTGTGGACCCTTTATAAAACAATTTATGTTTTGCTCAAGATTCCAGCATCTGCAGATCCTTACGTCATCAAGTTTGATCCGATATGCCACTTGGTACTAAATTATCAATCAGGTTCATAGAAATTCCCAGGAATATTGAGTTTATTTGGAGATACCGCGCGGAAACAGACCCTTCGGCCCACCGAGTCCGCGCTGACCAGCGATCCCTAGCATTATCCTACAGACTAGACAATTTACAATTTTTACCAAAGCCAATTAACCTACAAACCTGTACGTATCTGGAGTGTGGGAGGAAACCTGCGCAACTGGGAAAAAAACCCACGCAGTCACGGGGAAGAACTTACAAACTCCATCCACACAGCACCCGTAGTCAGGGTCGAACTCGCGTCTCTGGTGCGCCCAGGCAGAAACTCTACCACTGCAACTTCATGCCGCCCCTGAACTGAGTAATGTCTTATAAGTGCCATAGAACTGCTCTTTCTAGTATTGGGTTTACACATTGAAAACACAATGTACGAAGAACTTTACATCTCGCTTTGATGCAACTCCCTCTAGCATTGATGTTTGATGATTTGATAATCTTCATCTCCGCAGAAAGATATATGTTCAGGATGTGCTGGTGTGAAATTAACTGCAATTATAAGGGTCTTTCGTCGAGATTCAGAGAAGTTCCAGACAATTTCAGGCAGAGTCTCCCGATAGAAACATAGAAACATAGAAATTAGGTGCAGGAGTAGGCCATTCGGCCCTTCGAGCCTGCACCGCCATTCAACATGATCATGGCTGATCATCCAACTCAGTATCCTGTACCTGCCTTCTCTCCATACCCCCTGATCCCTTTAGCCACAAGGGCCACATCTAACTCCCTCTTAAATATAGCCAATGAACTGGCCTCAACTACCTTCTGTGGCAGAGAATTCCACAGACCCACCACTCTCTGTGTGAAAAATATTTTTCCCATCTCGGTCCTAAAAGAATTCCCCCTTATCCTTAAACTGTGACCCCTTGTTCTGGACTTCCTACATGTACACATTGACAGAGCTGAAAGAAACAGCCTCTCTTTCCCTCTCTCCCTCTACCCGTCTCTACCCCTTTGTCGTGCAAGCCCTCTCTACCTTTACCCCTCTCCTTCTCTCCTTCTACCCCTCCTTCACTCTCCTGAGTATACTGGTTCTGCTATTTTCTTTGTTCTACTGAATGGTAAAAGCCTTTTCGATGATAATTGATCATTACACTCTTCTGTGTGCAGCTGGGTGCAGACGTGCATGTTCGAAAGCTGGAAGACAACTTAACCGAGGCCATTGCCAAGTATTCCGAGATGGAAAGGAATATGACTGAAGTTAATACTGTGAAGACCAGGTTATCAGGTATCAGCTAACCTGCCACCCCTAGAGTGTCTACATCTGAAACTGTTGCAGTCATCAAAGTTTACAGAGCAGAAAATAACTTCCCTTAATTAATATTCTTAATTAATTAAGAATTAAGAATCAAATCTTAATGTGCCACCGATCAGAATTAGTTTAACTTTCGCACTTGCTATAACGCTTTGATTTGAAACCAGTTTCATTGACCTTAAAGAAAAAAACATCTGTAAAATATAAGCAATATTTTTTTTTTAAATGCAGTTTATCCTGTTCTATTCTCCAGTGCTCGGAATGTAATGTATTTATGATTTATTTTCTGTCTAGTTTCTTATTTCTTTTATCTTGGGCCAATTTGGAACACTGTCTCTTTGTCTGCAGAGAGTGCCTTCATGTTGAGACACCGCTAGACCTGGTGGATTCTATTCACCTAGTTTTCCTAGTTAAAAGTACAATATAGAGCCAGAGATTATTCTGAAAGACTTTGTGTGATTTCCCTTTAGTCACTTTCTTGACGGGAGGGTTCATTGTCCAGTTGAGAGTGACCCTTGCTTTTGAGACAGAGGTGTGTTTAAGTTTAGTATAATAATAACAAGAGGACAATCGGGAAGATTGTGGCCCTGAAACATGTTCATTCAAGTACACGGGTAGGACAGGTTTAGATATGGGCCAAACGCAGGCAGGTGGGACTAGTGTAGATGGGACATGTTGGTTGGTGTGGGCACATAGGGCTGATGAGCCTGGTTCCATGCTGCATGGACTCTATGAAGAGACTATTGTATAGGCATGTGGACATACCAGGAATGGAAGGATATGGATTGTATCCAGGTAGCTAAACGTTGGTCTTGGCATCATGTTCGGCACAGACTTTGTGGGCCAAAGGGCCTGTTCTTGTGCTGTACTATGTTCCTAAACGCCACTATCGCATCTGCCTTCACCACCGCCTGTTACATTGTACAGGAATCTCCGTCACGGACCAATACACTTTTCCCTGCAGGTGTTGTGAGAATGAATGAGAATGCGAATGCCTTTTTATTGTCACTATGCACATGTACAATGAGATTAAAAGCTGTTCCTACTCAGTGCAAAACAAAAGGGGGGGGGGGGATAAGGTGCACAGTTTCTGTGGCGCTATATACATATGTATAACAAGACAATGGATAAATAGAATGGATAATAGGATTCCTATATCCAGTATGGGTTATTGCACATATTGGAAATTACAGTTACAGTACAAATTACAGTAGGTGGATAGATGGAAGTCCAGGGGTTAGGCTGTGAAGTCAGTGCATGTGTGAGTTCAGGGAGATAATGGATTTTGGAAAGAAACTGTTCTTGAGTCTACTTGTCCTTGTGCTGATGCACCTATAGCGCCTCCCTGAGGGCAGCAGGTTGAACAGGCCAAATGCAGGATGGGAGCTGTCCTGGATAATGTTTTTCGCCCTGCTGAGGCAGCGGGAGGTGTAAATGTCCATCAGAGAGGGGAGAGGGCAGCCGATGATCTTCTTGTCAATGGTAACTTGGAACCTTAAGTAAATGCAGAAAGGAAACAGTGAAGTAAGTAAATAAGTAAGTAAGTTTATTGGCCAAGTTTTCCCATACAAGGAATTTGCCTTGGTGCTCCGCCCACAAGTAACAACATGACATACAGTGACAGTTACGAATGACTCAGAAAACACTAAACATTAATAATAATAAAACATTAATGATAAAACACTATTGATCAAGCATGTGAACCAACAAAATACCAGATCAAAGGATTTTTGGCTGTTGAGTAGAGCAATTACTCGTGGATAAAAACAGTTTTTATGTCTGACTGTGGAAGCTTTGACAGTCCGGAGTCGCCTTCCAGAGGGAAGTGATTCAAAGAGTTTGTGGCCAGTGAACACAATTTACAGCTATAGGTTGCTGACCATTAGTCCTCCCTTTCTTTCTTGACCAGCGGAGAACAGCGAATTGAGTCGTGAATATGAGGAATCCCAGAGTAAACTGAACCAGCTGATCAGGACCAAAACTACCCTCAGTACACAAGTTGAAGACCTCAAGAGGCAACTAGAAGAAGAGTCACGGGTGAGGGCTTGTTTGATTTTGTGTGTTGCACGTTTGGTTGGATGGAGCACCGCATGAAATGTAAATGCCATTTCCAATCTTCAGTCCAGAAGTGGAGCAGTGGTGGGTCTAGCCAATGCCAAGCATGACATGGACCTGACCAAGGAACAGCTGGAGGAAGAGCAAGAGAGCAAAGCTGAACTGCAGCGATTGGTCTCTAAACTAAACAGCGAAGTGACAACATGGAGGACCAAGTATGAGACCGACGCCATTCAGAAGACAGAGGAGCTGGAAGAGACAAAGTGAGTCATTCTTCTTCAAGCGAGTAAATGGTTGATTAAAGTCCACAGCCATTGTTGCAGAGCTTTCCCAGAACATTTCCTGGGAAAAGTGTTCCCGGGATAGTGTTCCATGCAACAGGCAAATTGGAGGAACAGCACCTCATATTTCGCTTCGGCATCTTACAACCCAGCGGTATGAATTGATTTCTCTAATTTCAACTAACCCTTGCATCCCCCTCTCTCCGCCCCTCCCCCCACCCTGGTCTTCCTGCCAGTTCCACCGTTTGCATCCATATCTCCCTTCATTATCACCTCTTCCACAACCAACAATGGACCATTGTGGGCTCGACCTTTGCTTGGTCAACAGTGCCGGCTCTGATTTGTTCTGAACCTTTAACACCTCTTGTTTCCCTTTCCCCTGACTCTCAGTCTGAAGAAGGGATTCGACCTGAATCGTCACCTGTTCCTTCTCTCCAGAGATGTTGCCTGACCCGCTGAGTTACTCACTCTAGCTTTGTGTTTCTATCTTCGGTGTAAACCAGTTCCTTCCTACACACAGTTTTTCAGCACAAACGCTTTTCAGCTGTAGTGACCTTCCTTCCTTCCTTAAGGTCAGAAGTGGAGATGTTCTCTCTGATGGCTACACAATGACCAAGTCCTCTCAGTAAATGAACTAATCTATGCCTGCATTTACCAAATCTTGGGCCCGCATGTCCTAGAGAGACCTGGCAATTAATTACCTCCATTCTGTGCTACCAAACAGACTAAATCCCTTCCAAGTCACACAATGTCCTTGAGGATCTTTAGGGGGCACGGTAACGTAGCGTTGAGTTGCTGCCCCATGGGCCTGTCCCACTTACGCAATCTTTTTGGCGACTGCCGGTACCCGTCATAGATCGTTACGGGTCTCTGAAAATTTTCAACATGGCGACCAGAACAAGGTACAACTCTTTGGGCGACTACTCACGACCATACCGGCTTCACAATTTTGGTCGCCTAATTATAGGAAGGATGTCAACAAAATAGAGAGGAGATTTACTAGAATGTTGCCTGGGTTCCAGCAACTAAGTTACAGAGAAAGGTTGAACAAGTTAGGTCTTTATTCTTTGGAGCGCAGAAGGTTAAGGGGGGGTCTTGATTGAGGTCTTTAAAATGATGAAAGGGATAGACAGAGTTGACGTGGATAAGCTTTTCCCATTGAGGGTAGGGAAGATTCAAACAAGAGGGCAAGATTCAAACAAGAGGGCATGACATGAGAATTAAGGGACAGAAGTTTAGGGGTAACATGAGGGGGAACTTCTTTACTCAGAGAGTGGTGGCTGTGTGGAATGATCTTCCTGCAGAAGTGGTGGAGGCAGGATCGATTTTAACATTTAAAAGTAAAGTGGATAGGTATATGGACGGGAAGGGAATGGAGGGGTATGGTCTGAGTGCAGGTGGATGGGACTAGGGGAAAATAAATGGTCGGCACGGACTGGAAGGGCCGAGAAGGCCTGTTTCCGTGCTGTAATTGTTACATGGTTATATGGTTCACCCCGTGACCTGTCGCCAGGGTGTGACCTGTATGGCCGTGAGTCGTCTCCTCAGTCGCCCAAAGAGTTGTAGCGTCTTTCTGGTCTGCGTTGAAAATTTTCGCCGACCTGCAATGACCTATGACGGGTGGCAGAAGTTGCCGAAAAAGTTGCGTAAATGGGACAGGCCCTTTGCAGTGCCAGAGCTGAACTGTACGTAGTCTGTACCTCCTCCCTCCGACCACATTTCTCCTGGATGCTCCAGTTTCCACCCACATTGCAAAGATGTGCAGGTTTTACAAGGGACAATTTACAGAAGCCAATTTGCCAACAAACCTGCACGTCTTTGGAAAGTGGGAGGAAACTGGATCACTCGGAGAAAACCTACGCGGTCAGAGGGAGAACGTACAAATTCCGTGCAGACAACACCCGTAGTCAGGATCAAACCCGGGTCTCCGGCGTCGTGAGGCAGCAACTGTACCGTTGTGCCCTCTATCTCTGCGCTAACATCTTACACCACCTTCTGGTTAACAGGAGAAAGCTGGCCGCTCGGTTGCAGGAGGCTGAGGAAGCTGCTGAGGCTGCACAAGCCCGGGCTGCCAGCCTGGAGAAGTCCAAGCAGAGACTCACTGGAGAGGTGGAAGACTTGTCCATTGAGCTGGATAAGGTAATGAGACTTTGGCTGCTGCTCGTCCTTGAAATATACGGTGAAAAATGCAATTGATTCCTTCTGCCCAACAGATTAAATACAGATCACCTTAGAATGATTGGTTGGAAGATACAGAATGGAAACAGGCCCTACAGCCCACCCACCATCGATCACACTAGTTCTCTGTTATCCCACTTTCCCATGCTCTCCCTGCACACCAGGGGCAATTAACTAACAAACCCATTGGGATGTGCCTTTGGGATGTGGGAGGAAACCTGGGCACCCAAAGGAAACCCATCTGGTCACAGGTAGAACGTGCAAACTCCACACAGGTCGGGATTGATTCCGGGTCTCTGGCGCTGTGAGGCAGCAGCTCTACCCGCTGCGCCACCTGGTGGCTCCCGGAGTGAAATATTTTATTACCAGGAAAAAAAACACACAAAAAAAAAAGACATTTTAAAAAGATATGTATTTTTGATTTTCATTAAATAATCACGCAAATAATCGAGAATTGTTTTGAAAAAAGATCTCTTGATTGAGTGGCCTGTTTGGAGGTTATATGGTAAAATCTCCAGGAGGATACCAAATCGGAATCAACACCTTCACAGGGTCGCACACAATGGGTTCACTGACTCAAGAGAAAAGGCAGAGGAGCAGTTTAAAGGGCCTGTCCCACCAGCATGCAACTCCATGCGATGAGCGCGACCTAACGTGGTCGCTTGAGCCGTCTGGCGTCGTGGGGCCGGTCCCACTTCGATCGCCGGAGCCGTGCAGAATTGTGCGGAGTTCGTCCCGACATCGCGCGGGGCTCCGAAAAAGTGACTATGTTCAAAAATTCCGCGCGGCAACGGCTTGTCGGCTCGCAGTCGCCTCGACGCATTACACACCGTCTCGCCATCGTGCCTCCGTGACCCTCTCTGTAGGTGCCTCCGTGACCCTTTCTGTGTGTGGCTCCGTGGCCCTCTGTGTGTGTGCCTCTGTGCCCCTCTTGTGTGCCCCTCTCTGTCCTGGCGAACTTACCTTAAGACTTTGCTCCAAGTTCGCCTCACTTTGCGCCGCGTTGCGCCACTCACCCGACCTCCCCGCGGCCCTCGTTGCCGGTTTGGTCGCTCTTGCCGCATGGTGGTGGGAACGGCCCTGTACAGGGGATCACCCGACCTCCGCGCGGCCCCCGCTTCTAGTTTGATCGCGCTCACCGCATGGAGTCGGATGCTGGTAGGACAGGCCCTTAAGGCCATTTGGCCCACTGAGTCTACATATGGCTGATCGATTTGCCCCTCCCATCCCCATTCTCCTGCTTTCTCCCAGTAACCTCAATTGCTTAGCAACAGGTTCAATGGCCTCCAGTCTCAACCAATGCACTCAGGATGTAAGTTTGAACATGTTCAGATGAAATAAAGCCCTATTTCTTAGGATATTTCTGCAGGGGGTGTAATACGTGCTCTCTTTTCTGATTATTCTCAGTCAAACGCTGCTGCAGCTCTTCTGGACAAAAAGCAACGATCCTTTGACAAAATGCTTTCAGAATGGCAACAGAAATATGAAGAAATACAGGTTGAACTTGACAGCTCGCAGAAGGAGTGCCGGAGCTACGTGACGGAAGTCTTCAAACTTAAGACAAGCTATGAGGAAATTATTGAGCATCTCGAGGTTGTGAAGAAAGATAATAAAAATCTTCAAGGTAATCGTTTCAAGGCAACCGTCTCGTGGCAGAGAATAGCAAGCGAATGTTTTGACCTGCTGTAAATGAGTCTTTCCGCAGAACACGTTTTAATTTGGAACAAACTGGATGTTGCACCTTAGCTTTTCCTAGATACAATGTAACGCGCGCACACACATCTCACACACACACACATTCACCAGCATGTGCACACAGGCACGCACACACACAAACGCACGCACACACAATTAAATCATTATATAACCTCAGATAGAAGGATAGATGATTGGTGATGGGTGTTTAATTTAATTTACTTCCGTGATACAACGTGGAAACAGGCCCTTCGGCCCCTCAGTCCACCGAGTCCATGCCAACCAATGATCACCCACATCTGACACATTTGGGGCAATTCACGGAAGCCAATTAACCTACAAACCTGCACCTCTGTGGAATGTGGGAGGAAATTGGAGCACCCGCAGAATACCCACGCTGTCATGGGGATAACGTACAAACTCCGCACAGACAGCACTCATAGTCAGGATCGAACCCGGTCTCTGGCGCTATAAGGCAGCAACTCTACCGCTGCGCCGCCGTGTACACAATCAAGTGGTGCAAAACATTATAACATATAACAATTACAGCACGGAAACAGGCCTTCTCGGCCCTTCCAGTCCGTGCCAACCATTTATTTTCCCCTAATCCCATCTACCTGCACTCAGACCGTACCCCTCCATTCCCTTCCCATCCATATACCTATCCACTTTACTTTTAAATGTTAAAATCGATCCTGCCTCCACCACTTCTGCTGGAAGATCATTCCACACAGCCACCACTCTCTGAGTAAAGAAGTTCCCCCTCATGTTACCCCTAAACTTCTGTCCCTTAATTCTCATGTCATGCCCTCTTGTTTGAATCTTTCCTACTCTCAATGGGAAAAGCTTATCCACGTCAACTCTGTCTATCCCTTTCATCATTTTAAATACCTCAATCAAGTCCCCCCTTAACCTTCTGCGCTCCAAAGAATAAAGACCTAACTTGTTCAACCTTTCTCTGTAACTTAGTTGCTGGAACCCAGGCAACATTCTAGTAAATCTACTCTGTACTCTCTCTATTTTGTTGACATCCTTCCTATAATTGGGCGACCAAAATTGTACACCATACTCCAGAATTGGTCTCACCAATGCCTTGTACAATTTTAACATTACTTCCCTACTCCTATATTCAATGCTCTGATTTATAAAGGCCAGCACACCAAAAGCTTTCTTTACCACCCTATCTACATGCGATTCCACCTTCAGGGAACTATGCACAGTTATTCCTAGATCCCTCTGTTCCACAGCATTCCTCAATTCCCTACCATTTACCATGTACGTCCTATTTTGATTTGTCCTGCCAAGATGTAGCACCTCACACTTATCAGCATTAAACTCCATCTGCCATCTTTCAGCCCATTCTTCCAAATGGCCCAAATCTCTCTGTAGACTTTGAAAATCTACTTCATTATCCACAGCACCCCCTATCTTAGTATCATCTGCATACTTACTTATCCAATTTTCCACCCCATCATCTAGATCATTGATGTACATGACAAACAACAGTGGACCCAACACAGATCCCTGAGGCACGCCACTGGTCACCGGCTTCCAACCTGACAAACAGCCATCCACCATTACTCTCTGGCATCTCCCATTCAGCCACTGTTGAATCCATCTTGCTACTCCGCCATTAACACCTAAAGATTGAACCTTCTTAACCAACCTTCCATGGGGAACCTTGTCAAAGGTCTTACTGAAATCCATATAGACAACATCCACTGCTTTACCCTCATCAATTTCCCTAGTAACCTCTTCAAAAAATTCAAGAAGGTTTGTCAAACATGACCTTCCAGGCACAAATCCATGTTGACTGTTCTTGATCAGACCCTGTTTATCCAGATGCTTATATATATTATCTCTAAGTATCCTTTCCATTAATTTGCCCACCACTGACGTCAAACTAACAGGTCTATAATTGCTAGGTTTATTCTTTGAACCCTTTTTAAACAATGGAACAACATGCGCAGTACAACAATCCTCCGGCACTATTCCCGTTTCTAATGACATTTGAAATATTTCTGTCATAGCCCCTGCTATTTCGACACTAACTTCCCTCAATGTCCTAGGGAAAACATTGCAGCAAAACGCATAGTGCTGGAGGGACTTCACGGGGCAGGCAGCATTTGCGGAGAGAATGGACAGGCAATGTTTGTGTCAGGACATTCACACTGGAAGAAAGATCCCGACTCGAAACGTCTTCTGACCATTACCCTCCACACCTGCTCCCTCTTCTCCCCCCTCCCATCGGCCAAAAGTGTGAAAAAGCACTCTTCCAGATCCAGAGACAGTTTCTTCCCAACTGAACCACCCAACCACATCTAGAGAGCAGACAAATTGTGTTGGAAGGAACTGCAGATGCTGGTTTAAACCGACGGTAGACACAAAAAATTAGAGTAACTCAGCAGGACAGGCAGCATCTCTGGAGAGAAGGAATGGGTGACGTTTCAGGTTGAGACCCTTCTTCAGACCACACCCTTCTGGAGAGCTGTCCTGAACGACTATCTATCTCATTGGAGTCCCTCGGAATATCTTTGATCGGGTTTTGCTGGCTTTATCTTGCACTAAGCATTATTCACGTTATTCCCTTTATCATGTATCTATACACTGTGAATGGCTCGATTGTAATCATGCACTGTCTGAACATCTTTCAATTGTCTGATCATCCTTATTGTCTAATCATCTTTCCGCTGACTAGTTAGCAAGAAACAAACACTTTTCACTGCACCTCGCCACACGTGACAATAGTTTAACTCGACTCAACCTACTGAGGTCCTCCAGCACTTTGAGTGGTGCTCAAGATTTCAGTATCTGCAGTTCCGAGTTTCTCTATGAAATAATAGCTTGATTCAGTTTAGATTACCAGCCACAAATAATGGGGTGCTCAACACTCAGATATATTGTTCAACATGGGTTGAACAAGTTAGGTCTTTATTCTTTGGAGCGCAGAAGGTTAAGGGGGGACTTGATTGAGGTCTTTAAAATGATGAAAGGGATAGACAGAGTTGACGTGGATAAGCTTTTCCCATTGAGGGTAGGGAAGATTCAAACAAGAGGGCATGACATGAGAATTAAGGGACAGAAGTTTAGGGGTAACATGAGGGGGAACTTCTTTACTCAGAGAGTGGTGGCTGTGTGGAATGAGCTTCCAGCAGAAGTGGTGGAGGCAGGATCGATTTTAACATTTAAAAGTAAAGTGGATAGGTATATGGACGGGAAGGGAATGGAGGGGTATGGTCTGAGTGCAGGTAGATGGGACTAGGGGAAAATAAATGGTCGGCACGGACTGGAAGGGCCGAGAAGGCCTGTTTCCATGCTGTAATTGTTATATGGTTATATGTCAATGCTCTGTCCCGATCAATAATGCTTCAGAAAGGAGAGGACGTGGGAATTGTCCAGTTGCTGACAGATGTTTCCAAAATGGAGACACATGAGCTGCAGATGCTGGAATCTTGAGAAAAACATAAAGGAGGAACTCCACAGGTCAGGCAGCGTCTGTAGAGGTAAATGGGCAGCCAATGTTTTGTTTGGAATCCTTCATCGGATATGTCCGAAGGCCTGATCTCACCTGCAGTTATCTTGATACAAATGGTCATTGTCTCTGATTTCACTGTATCAATTTTGTGTGATCCTTCAGAGGAGATTAAGGAGCTGGTCGATCAGCTGTCGGAAGGTGGCAAGAGTGTGCACGAGCTGCAGAAATTAAGGAAGAAGCTAGAAATTGAAAAGGATGAACTGCAACTGGCTCTGGAAGAGGCTGAAAGTTTGCTGGAGGTAATGGAGTTTGATTCTCAAAGTGAATGGCTCTCACTTGATTTATAATAAAGATGTGAACTGCATGGCATGGAATCATTATCTCTGTGACATAACTGACCAAGACAAGGCAAACACTCAGTGAAGCTTTCACATTGTGGTTTAGTTCATTTTAAGCCAAGTGCATGCAAGATCACGTCATGCCGACGGCTCGATTATAATCATGTCTCGTCTTTCCTCTGACTGGTTAGCACACAACGAAAAAGCTTTTCACCTTACCTCAGTACACATGACAATAAACTACACGTTCTTCAGAATGCTGCCTGACCCACACTCTGTGTCCTTTTGTGTAAACCAGCATCTCCAGTTCCTTGTCTCTGCATGCAACACTGTCCCTGTTCCTTGTTGCTGCATGCAACACTGTCCCTGTTCCTCGTTGCTGCATGTAACATCATCCCTGTTCCTTGTAGCTGCATGCAACATTGTCCCTGTTCCACGTTGCTGCATGCAACATTGTCCCTGTTCCTCGTTGCTGCATGCAACATTATCCCTGTTCCTCGTTGCTGCATGCAACATTGTCCCTGTTCCTTGTAGCTGCATGCAACACTGTCCCTGTTCCTCGTTGCTGCATGCAACATTGTCCCTGTTCCTTGTAGCTGCATGCAACACTGTCCCTGTGTCCTCGTTGCTGCATGCAACATTGTCCCTGTTCCTTGTAGCTGCATGCAACACTGTCCCTGTGTCCTCGTTGCTGCATGCAACATTGTCCCTGTTCCTTGTAGCTGCATGCAACACTGTCCCTGTTCCTCGTTGCTGTATGCAACACTGTCCCTGTTCCTTGTTGCTGCATGTAACATCATCCCTGTTCCTCGTTGCTGCATGTAACATCATCCCTGTTGCTTGTTGCTGTATGCAACATTGTCCCTGTTCCTTGTTGCTGCATGTAACATCATCCCTGTTGCTTGTTGCTGCATGCAACATTGTCCCTGTTCCGCGTTGCTGCATGTAACATCATCCCTGTTGCTTGTTGCTGCATGCAACATCATCCCTGTTGCTTGTTGCTGCATGCAACATTGTCCCTGTTCCTCGTTGCTGCATGTAACATCATCCCTGTTGCTTGTTGCTGCATGCAACATTGTCCCTGTTCCTCGTTGCTGCATGTAACATCATCCCTGTTGCTTGTTGCTGCATGCAACATCATCCCTGTTGCTTGTTGCTGCATGCAACATTGTCCCTGTTCCTCGTTGCTGCATGCAACATTGTCCCTGTTCCTTGTAGCTGCATGCAACACTGTCCCTGTTCCTTGTAGCTGCATGCAACACTGTCCCTGTTCCACGTTGCTGCATGCAACATTGTCCCTGTTGCTTGTTGCTGCATGCAACACTGTCCCTGTTCCTCGTTGCTGCATGCAACATTGTCCCTGTTCCTTGTAGCTGCATGCAACATTGTCCCTGTTCCACGTTGCTGCATGCAACATTGTCCCTGTTCCTCGTTGCTGCATGCAACACTGTCCCTGTTCCACATTGCTGCATGCAACACTGTCCCTGTTCCACATTGCTGCATGCAACATTGTCCCTGTTGCTTGTTGCTGCATGCAACACTGTCCCTGTTCCTCGTTGCTGCATGCAACATTGTCCCTGTTCCTTGTAGCTGCATGCAACACTGTCCCTGTTCCTCATTCCTACATGCAACACTGTCCCTGTTCCTTGTAGCTTCATGCAACAACTAAGTCCCTGTGATTTTTCTTTGCATTCACACTGTCATCATAACCTAAATCACATATCACTAATTCTGAGTCCAGAATCTCATGGAATTGCTCAGACGGGACTAGCATGGAGACAATGAGCTGAAAGGCCACCTTCTGTTGCGGTAAATACAGACATTATCTGCTTCGTGTGACGAACGGTCTTTAATTCTTCTTTTATTAAGACAATTTTGTTGGAGCGCTCCAAAGTTGAAATGAAGAACATCTCTGAAATCTTTAAATTTCTAGTTTTATACTTTTACTTGTTTCTTTTCGGGAGTTTCCTTGAAACATTTTTTTACACAAATAGGTCCTGCATTTAAGATAATGCATGACCAGTTTGTACTTTATTGAATGGACTTATTTTATCTTCTTTACCTGTAGACGGAGGAGGCTAAGGTGGTTCGGGTTCAACTGGAACTGGCACAGGTGAAGGCGGATATCGAGAGGAGAATCCATGAAAAGGAAGAGGAATTCGAAACCACCAGGTCTGCAGGATTATAAGTTTATTTTAAATTTATACATTTTATGTAGAGTCCTGCACCAATTACGCAATACATGTCTCAACTCAAATGGACCATTGCTTAATGTCATGGGCAGCACAGTGGCACAGCTGGCAGAGTGCTGCCTCACAGCGCCAGAGACCCAGGTTCGATACTGACCTCGGGGGCTCTCTCTGTGGAGTTTGCACGTTCTCGCCTGTGACTGTGTGGGTTTCCTCCAGGTGCTCCTGGTTTCCTCCAACGTCCCAAAAACATGCACATTTGTAGGTTAATTGGCTTCTGTAAATTGCCCTTGGTGTGTGGGGAGTGGATAGCATAGATCTATGCTCTCAATGGGCCATAGGGCCTGTTTCTGTGCTAAATCAAACTACACCAAACTGTCACCATGATTGCAGCAGCATCCATTTCATGCCTGGCTCTCTGACTCTCACAACTGCCAGCTTTCCCTGGCAGAGGACAATACGTGTAGACGTCACTGTAATATTTCACCGGGAAGTAGGAAACTCGCGCTTCAAATGCCACCTTCTCCAATGAACTTGCAGAAAGAACCACCAGCGTGCCATTGAATCGCTGCAGGCCAGCTTAGATGTTGAATCGAAGGGCCGTGCGGAGGCTCTCAGGCTGAAGAAGAAGATGGAGTCCGACGTGAACGAGATGGAGATCCAGCTGGAGCATGCAAACAAGAACAATGCAGAGCTGGTCAAGACCCTAAAGAAACTCCAGCAACAACTCAAGGTAGATACGAGCTGACGTTTTTCCTTTCAAGCAAATACTCGGACATGTCTTTCTAAAGATGTTAGTGAGAGGCATAGATAGTGCAGACAGTCAGGACCTTTTTCCCCAGGATGTAAAATGTCAAGGACTAGAGGGCATAGCTTTCGGGTAAGAGGGGGAAAGTTTAAAGATATACACAAAGGGTGATGGGTGCTAGGACCAGAAGGCACAGCCTCGGAATGAAAGGATTTAACTTTAGAAAGAGATGAGGAGCAATTTGGACAGAAAGATGAGGACAGAAAGATTAGCCAATGTAAAATTGTCTCTAGTGTGTGTAGGATAGTGTTGTCGATATGTGGGGATTGCTGGTTGGTGCGGACTTGGTGGGCCGAAGGGCCTGTTTCTGCCCTGTATCGCTAAACCAAAAGATGAAACTAAAAATTAGCAAGCAAACTTTGATTTGAAGCAATTAAAGACAATATTTGTGGTGTGAGGCTGATTTAAGGGATTGAGGGAGGAATTTCAGAACTTAGGCCCAAGTAAAATTTAAAGCCTGTCTGCTCATGATTGGAGAGTGAAAATATGGAGCGCAGAGCTAGTCAGGGTCGGAAGACCACGGTGCACATGAGTTCTGGGCGAGAGGTGGTTAAGAAAATAGGGAGGTGTGTGGGCGTGGAGAGATTTGGTGGTGATGTTCAATTCAAGGAGTTGGCAATCTATCTTGTGATGGAACAAAATGGTCTTCTCGACCCTCAGGAAACACAGGCTCAAATGGACGAGGACACCCGGCGTCACGAGGAACTGCGCGAACAGTTCAACCTGTCAGAGCGGCGCATCAGCCTCCTGCAGACGGAGCTGGAGGAGCACCGCAACACGCTGGAATCTAGCGAGCGATCCCGCAAGCTCACCGAGCAGGAGCTGGTGGAAGTAAGCGAGCGGTACAACGAGCTCAACGTGCAGGTAACTAACTGCGAGAACATGTCGCGAGAGCTAATCTAAAATCAACATTACCGTCACACACACACACACACACACACACACACACACACACACACACACACACACACACACACACACACACACACACACACACACACACACACACACACACACACACACACGCACACACACACACAAAGGAAAATGATTTGAAAATGTCATGTGATAGGAGCAGAATCAGGTAATTCTTCCCATCAAGTCTACTCCGCCATTCAATCATGGCTGATCTATCTCTCCCCCCTAACCCCATTCTCCTGCCTTCTCTCCATAACCCCTGACACCCGTAGTAATCAAGAATGTAGCTAGGGTACACAAAAAGCTGGAGAAACTCAGCGGGTGCAGCAGCATCTAAGGAGCGAAGGGGATAGGCGACGTTTCGGGTCGAGACCCTTCTTCAGACCTCGATCCTCCAGCATCTGCAGTTCCTTCTTTAACACAAGAATGTATCTATTTCTGCCTTAAAATATCCATTGACTTGGCCTCCACAGCCTTCTGTGGCAATGAATTCCACAGATTCACCACCCACTGACTATAGAATGATGTTTATATAACTTGAAAGAGGATCTGGTTTGAAATCCAGAACACAGCCCTTTACATAGAAACATAGAAACATAGAAAATAGGTGCAGGAGGAGGCCATTCAACCCTTCGAGTCAGCACTGCCATTCATTGTGATCATGGCTGATCGTCCACTATCAATAACCCGTGACTGCCTTCTCCCCATATCCCATGACTCCACTAGCCCCTAGAGCTCTATCTAACTCTCTCTTAAATCCATCCAGTGATTTGGCCTCCACTGCCCTCTGTGGCAGGGAATTCCATAAATTCACAACTCTCTGGGTGAAAAAGTTTTTTCTCACCACAGTCTTAAATGACCTCCCCTTTATTCTAAGACTGTGGCCCCTGGTTCTGGACTCGCCCAACATTGGGAACATTTTTCCTGCATCTAGCTTGTCCAGTCCTTTAGCTGCTGGAGGTGAGAGTTGAGACAGGCAGTATCATAGAGTTTAGCAAACATTGGACAGGTGTATGGATCGGACAGGTTTAGAGGGATATAGGCCAAACGAAGGCAGGTGGGGGCAGTGTAGATGGGACAGGTTGGGTAAGTTGGGCCGAAGGGCCTGTTTCCATGCTGTACGATTCCATGGGCTGTAACTGAAATGGATGTTCATGGTCACCGTGTCTAGAGCATACTGACCTGCAGTGATAGGTCGTTTACAAGTTAAGTCTCAGCTCTCAGGCTAACTGCAGCAAATCCAACATCATCCTCATTGCAGATTGCCTCCGTGGAACACTCCTCTTCTTGGGCATCTCACAGAATTGAGAATGACTTAACCTGAAGTCCAGTTCCGTGTGGTCTGATGGGGTCGATGTGCACATTGCGGGCACTTCTGGTACATGGTCATCAGGTTCTCAGCACCGTAATGAATGGTCCTTCTCCACATTGAGTAGTCATGGATAGGTGACATGTTGGGTCGAGCAACCTCCTTCAGAATTATGAAGATTAGCTCCACTGACCTCTGCTGGAGGTGAGGCTGTGGCAGGAAAGATTAGAACCAGTGCAACAGCCTTGTTTGATACCGATCTCCACTAAGAATGGTTCTCTTCTCGACCTTTAAAAGACATTTGGTCAGATATATGATTAGGAGGAATTTAGAGCTATGGGCCAAATCTAGTCAAATAGGACTAGCCAAACAGGCCAAATTGGCCAGCTTGGACAAAGTGGGCCGAAGGGGCTGTTTCCATGCTGTACAGCTCTGTGAGCCATTCAATTCATGGTTTAAATGACATTGTGAAGCAAGTGTAAGATGGAAGTGGATTTCTGAGGAGTGTCCTTCCTGATCAGTTTTCAGTGCAACATAGCTAAATATTGTCTGTGTGTGTGAGTCAACACTCTTCCAAAGCAATCAAATTGGACAGAATAAATTGCCTTCAAACTTTCAATGTTCTTTTCCCTTCAGAATAGCACCTTGCTGGTGTACAAGCGGAAACTCGAAGGGGATCTTCAGTCACTCACCAATGAACATGAAGAACTGATTCACGAGTTCCGATCTGCTGATGAGAAGGCCAAGAAGGCCATGAATGATGTAAGTTCAGTCGGGAATCGCTCCACAACATAAATACTCTTGCTAAATAGTTGTGCATCATTCATTTCACTCAGCCAACATTATTCTTAAACTAATCAATTTTTGGTTTAATTTCCATCCACCCAAGAATTCATTATGCTTTTAATTTGAAATTACTGCCTCTGGTCCTTATTTTATAATGTTAATGATGTTACATTAAATATGACAAATTAATATTTTAAAAACTGGTCGAGTGGATTTGATCAGTTTCGTGCCATCGATGCCTGGATATGAGCCTGGGATGAATTTACACCCATTTTGTGCACATTTTGAAATTTTGATATTATTAATATTGAAAGCGCCTCATAAGCACAAAAGCCATTTAACTAAAGGTTGGTGATATATTTTGACCTGAGTGGATTCGAAGTCCATCACAAGCAGTCACCTGAATGTCCTCGCTTTCTTCTTTGTCCAGGCCACCCGCATGGGCGAGGAACTGCGGCAAGAACAGGAGCACTGCATGCACCTGGAGAAGATCAAGAAGAACTTTGAGATCACCATCAAGGATTTGCAGGGAAAACTGGAGGAAGCTGAGCAAATGGCCCTGAAGGGTGGACGGCGAATGATCCAGAAACTGGAGACAAAGGTGAGGAGAGCAAAGCGGCTGGAAGGGGGGTGTCGGGGGCCTTAGAAAATGGCCAGTTAATCACTGCCCCAAATCAAAGGGGAGAAGATAATGTACATAAATCAGAGGAGCAGAATTAGGCCATTCGGCCCATTGGATCTACTCTGACATTCATTCATGGCTGATCCATCTTTCCCTCTTAACTCCATTCTCCTGCCGTCTCCCCATAACCCTTGACACCTTTACTGATCAAGAATCTGTCAATCTCCTCCTTAAAAATAACCAATGCCTCAGCCTCCACAGCCGTCTGTGACAATGAATTCCATAGATTCACCAGCACCAAAGATGAGATTCCCCGGTGAACATTACATTTCTTTAAGAGTCTTACGTCAATAGAAATTATCTTTTACTCTAAGGAAAAAAAAATTCAAGGTGAGAGGGGCAAGATTTAATAAGATTGTAAGGGGCAACTTTTTCCACACAGAGGCTGGTGGGTAATGTAATAAGCTTACAGAGGAGGTAGTTGAGTTCCAAACTATAATAGCATTTAAAAGATACTTGGACGTATATGGATAGGAAAGGTTTAAGGGATACGGGCCAAATGTGGCTAAATGGGACTAGTTGTGATGGGGCACTTTGGTCAGCTTGGACGAGTTGGGCTGAAGGGCCTATTTCCATTCTATGTGACTCCATGGTCCATGATGAAGATTCTGTCGGGTTAATAGTTTCACAGAATTTGCAGTGCAAGTTGATTTTCATCTATCAATTCGAAGGTATGATCACTTTAAGTCATAGAAATGGCTAATGCTTGCACATGAGTTGTGAAAGATTGATTGATTGATTGGAAGATACAGCATGAGAACAGGCCCTTCGGCCCACGCCGACCATCCATCAACCGTTCATACTAGTTCTATGCTATCCCACTTCCGCATACACTCCCTACACCCTAGCGGTAATTTACAAATGCCAATCAACCTAAAGCCTACGTGTTTGGGATATGGGAGGAAACCGGAGCAACCCGAGGAAACTCACACAGTCACATTGAGAACGTGCAAACTCCACACATTCAGCACCTGAGGTCAGGATTGAACCTGGGGTTCTGGCGTTGTGAGGTTGCGGCCCTTCCAGTTGCACCACTCTGCCAACTTTGCAAGCTTTCCTTTCTTCTTTTTTTTCTGATTAGCAGTTCCATAGGTAGATACATCGAAAATAGGTGCAGGAATTGGCCATTCGGCCCTTCGAGCCAGTAATCGCCATTCAATGTGATCATGGCTGATCATCCACAATCAGTACCCCGTTCCTGCCTTCTCCCCATATCCCTCGACTCCACAATCTTTAAGAGCTCTATCTAACTCTCTCTTGAAAGCATCCAGAGAATTGGCCTCCACTGCCATCTGAGGCAGTTAATTCCACAAATTCACAACTCTCTGGGTGAAAAGGTTTTTCCTCATCTCCATTCTAAATGGCCTACCCCTTATTCTTAAAATGTGGCCCCTGGTTCTGACTCCCCCCAACATCGGGAACATGTTTCCTGCATCTAGCGTGTCCAGTCCCTTAATAACTTTATATGTTTCTCTAAGATCCCCTCTCATCCTTCTAAATTCCAGTCAATACAAGCCCAGTCATTCCATTCTTTTATCATATGACAGTACCGCCATCCTCAAAGGTTATTTTATTGGTCACATACACCAATTGGTGTAGTGAAATGCTTCTTGCCAATGCAGCACATAAAAGAATACAGACATAACAATAATAAAGAGATTTAAACATAAAAAACATCCCCCCACAATGGTTTGCATTATGAGGGAAGGCACTATGTGCAGTCCCCATCCCATGTCCACCCATAGTCGGGCCTATTGAGGCCCCCGCAGTCGCCTTCACGGAGGCCCGATGTTCCAGGCCGTTCTGGGAATTAACCTGGTGAACCTACGCTGCACTCCCTCAATAGCAAGAACGTCCTTCCTCAAATTAAAAGCCGTCTAGTTATAACGTCATGGCATAATGTGATCACTAAATGGTGTTTCTGCTACAATCTAGATCAAGGAGCTGGAGTCTGAGCTGGACACAGAGCAGAAACGCCACGTGGAGACGGTGAAAAATCTGCGTAAGAATGAGCGCCGGCTGAAGGAGCTGATCTTCCAAACCGACGAAGATCACAAGACGAACCAACGCATGCAGGAACTGGTGGAGAAACTGCAGGCCAAACTGAAGAGCTACAAAAGGCAGATTGAAGAGTCTGTAAGTCATCTGTACATCCCTGACCTTGGAAATGAACAGTATTTAGAAAAGCAAGCTATTCTGAATGTCCTCAGTCTGAATGTCCTTCATCAGGACCACTTAATTCTTTAAAGAACGTTGTCAAAGCACGCAAGTACAGGCTCGATCCTCTTTAATAGCTCCCCTTGCACTACAGTGGAAAGCTTTTCTCCTGTGTGCTCTCCAGTCAGCAGAAAGACTATTTACCATCCAAGCCATCCAAGTATACAAATACAGGATAAAGGGAATAATGTATACAAATACAGGTTAAAGGGAATAAAGATACAATTGAATTGCTATTCCATTTTATGAGACAATATAGTAAATCCCACAACAGTGACGTTAGCCTGTAGAGATACAGTGTGGAAACAGGCCCTTCGGCCCACCGAGCCCGCGCGGACCAGCAATCGCCCCATACACTAGCACTATCCAACGCGAAGAATTGTCCATCATAATGCCAACTGATTTGGACATTAATCTCCAACACCCATCTTAAGGTCCAGTTGTGACTGTCCCAAACATAGAAACATAGAAACATAGAAAATAGGTGCAGGAGGAGGCCATTCGGCCCTTCGAGTCAGCACCGCCATTCATTGTGATCATGGCTGATCGTCCCCAATCAATAACATGTGCCTGCCTTCTCCCGATATCCCTTGACCCCACTAGCCCCTAGAGCTCTATCCAACTCTCACTTAAATCCATCCAGTGATTTGGCCTCCACTGCCCTCTGTGGCAGGGAATTCCATACATTCACAACTCTCTGGGTAAAAAAGTTTTTTCTCACGTCAGTCTTAAATGGCTTCCCCTTTTATTCTAAGACTGTGGCCCCTGGTTCTGGACCCGCCCAACATTGGGAACATTTTTCATGCATCTAGCTTGTCCAGTCCTTTTATAATTTTATATGTTTCTATAAGATCCTGTCCAGTCCTTTTATAATTTTATATGTTTCTATAAGATCCAAACAAAGGACACCAGCTGGAAAATAGCCAGTAAACATCAGTCGATTGGATCAATATTCACTGCTTCTAAGTGCTTCTGTCTAGTGATACGTCCTGAACTGTATACAAACAATTAGTTTCACTGTACCTCGGCAGGTGTGACAAATACAGTGCCATTAAACCATTGTTTCTCTTGAACTCCTCTTTCCCAGGAGGAACAGGCTAACCAAAGCCTGGCCAAATACAGGAAGACTGTGCACGAGTTGGACGATGCCGAGGAGAGAGCAGGAATGGCAGAGTGTGCCCTGAACAAACTCCGCACCAGGAACCGCGTGTCCGCCAGCAAAAGTTTCAGCACCGTCGAGGTCATCCAGGTTTCCTCCAAATCTGCTCCCGAGGAGTAGGAAAGATCTTGCCCCGTCTCGGCCAGTGGCCCCAACTTCAGTCGCTGAGCAAAACCATATGTAAAAGGCACATTAAAGTTTGTCTGTGTTGAACATTTTATTTGTTTCATGCCTCTGTATTATTTACTGGCTCAGAATGTACAATAGGTTGTTTGATTGAAAGACACAGCGGGAAAGGAAACAGGCCCTTCAGCAACATTGGATAAAATCACCTTCAACATCAGCAGCTTCATTGATAAAATGGATCATCCACTTACACCAGTTCTATGTTATCCCACTTCTGTAACCATTCCCTGCACACTAGAGGCAATTTACAGAGGCTAATTAACCTAAAAATCCGGGGTGTGAGAGGAAACCGGAGCAGCTGGAGGTATACCCACGCGGTCGTAGCAAGAACATGCAAACTCCACACAGACAGCATCTAGAGAAATGTGCAATAACTCAGAATCCATACAGTTTATTTTAGACAACACACGGAGCTCAAATACATAGGTATTGTAAGCTCGGTTTATACTCTCTGGATCGGTTTATACTCTCTAGAATTTAGTAGATTGAGAGGGGATCTTATAGACACTTACAAAATTCTTAAGGGGTTCGACAGGCTAGATGCAGGAAGATTGTTCCCGATGTCGGGGAGGTCCAGGACAAGGGGTCACAGCTTAAGGATAAGGGGGAAGTCTTTTAGGACCGAGATGAGAAGGACTTTTTTCACACAGAGAGTGGTGGGTCTCTGGAACTCTCTGCCACAGAGGGTAGTTGAGGCCAGTTAATTGGCTATATTTAAGAGGGAGTTAGATGTGGCCCTTGTGGCTAATGGGATCAGGGGGTATGGAGAGAAGGCAGGTACAGGATACTGAGTTGGATGATCAGCCATGATCATATTGAATGGCGGTGCAGGCTCGAAGGGCCGAATGGCCTACTCCTGCACCTATTTTCTATGTTTCTATGTCTATGTTTAAGCTCAAACTCAATGACAAATCTAACTAGAGGCTGGACTAGTAGGCCAGGCAACATGAGAGACTCAACCAGATGGCCGTTTGAGTGTACAGCGGTATGCAGTAAAACATGACATGGATTAGGTCAACTAATGCTGACTGAACAACAGCACCCGAAATCAGGATAGAGTCTGGGTCTCTGGCGCTGTGAGGTGTTAGCTGCTCCACTGTATACTTGATCTCTTTAGATAGCAATGCAAACCGAAGCTTTACACTGTACATTGCTACACATGACAATAATAAAATGAATTGAATAAATTTTCGTAGCCGAGTATGTATAGCAAGCATAACAACATGCTCTGGAATTATCTGCCACAGAGGGTAGTTGAGGCCAGTTCAGTGGCTATATTTAAGAGGGAGTTAGATGTGGCCCTTGTGGCTAAAGGGATCAGAGGGTATGGAGAGAAGGCAGGTACAGGATACTGAGTTGGATGATCAGCCATGATCATATTGAATGGCGGTGCAGGCTCGAAGGGCCGAATGGCCTACTCCTGCACCTATTTTCTATGTTTCTATGTTTCTAACATGATATTCAGTGGTCAATTAAAAATAAAACATTATAATTTAAACATGGGAAGAATAAAATAAAATACCAGAGCAAAAGGAGGCTACATGCTTTTGGTTGTTGAGTAGAGCTACTGCTTGAGGGAAAAATTGTTTTTATGTCTGGCTGTGGCGGCTTTGACAGTCCGGAGTCGCCTTCCAGAGGGACTTTGGAAGTCGCCTTCCAAAGAGTTTGTGGCCAGGGTGAGAGGGGTCAGAGATGATCTTACCCGCTCGCTTCCTGGCCCTTGCAGTGTACAGTTCTTCAATGGGGGCAAAGGTTGCAGCCAATAACCTTCTCGGCTGACCGAACGATTTGCTGCAGCCTCCGGGTGTCGTGCTTGGTGGCTGAGCCAAACCAGACCATGATGGAGAAGGTGAGGACAGACTTTATGATGGCCGTGTAGAATTGGACCATCATTGCCTGTGGCAGATTATGTTTTCTCAGCTGCCGCAGGCAAGTGGGACTCATGTAGCTGGGACATTGTTGGGGGTGTGGGCGAGTTGGGCTGAAGGGCCTGCTTCCCTCTATGACTGTATCACTCTATGACTCTAAATACATCCTCTGTTGTGCCTTTTTGACTGTGGAGTTGACGGTGGCCTCCCATTTTAGGTCCCTGGAGATGATGGTTCCCAGGAACTTAAAAGACTCCACAGTTGTGACTGTGGTGTTGTTGATGGTGAGTGGGGTGAGGGGAGGGGGAGCTCTCCTAAAGTCTACAATCAATTCCACTGTCTTAAGAGCATTGAGCTCTAGGTTGTAGCTATGGCACCAGGACGCCAGCTGTGACACTTCCTGTCTGTAGGCAGATTCCTCCCCATCCTGAATCAGTCCAATCAGGGTTGTGTCGTCCGCAAACTTGAGAAGCTCGACAGGGGAGTCTGTGGAGATGCAGTTATTGGTGTAGAGAGTAGAGGAGAGGGGAGAGTACGCAGCCTTGCGGTGCTCCTACGCTGAGGGTCAGCGGGTCCGAGGTGCTTTCCCAGCCTCACATGCTGCTTCCTGTCTGTTAGGAAGTTGATGATCCACTGACAGAGGAGGTTCAGGCACAGTCAACTCGTACAGTTTGGAGTGTAGTAGCTCTGGCACAATGGTGTTGAATTCAGAGCTAAAATCAACAAACAAAATCCTTGCATCGGTCCCCTTGCGGTCTAGGTGCTGGAGGATGAAGTTCAGGCCTAAGTTGACTGCGTCATCCACTGATCTATTGGCCCAGTATGCAAACTGCAGGGGGTCCAGCAGAGGGTTTGTGATGTTTTTCAGGTGGGCCAGCATGTCTTTGAAGGGCTTTCATGATTACAGAGGTCAGTGCGACAGACCTGTCGTCATTAAGACCAGCAATCCATGGCTTTATGGGCACAGGGACAATAGTGGAGACTTTGAAGCAGGCAGGGAGGCAGGGGGACAGTGCAGGTTTGCTGGGACCGACTCAAAATGTCTGTGTAGATTGGTGCCAGTTGTTCGGCACAGAGCTAGAGAGTAGAGGGGGAGACATTGTCCGGTCCTGGAGATTTCCGGCTTTTCTGTCTCCTGAATAGCTTTTCCACCTCCTCAATTGCTGTTGTTAGTGATGGAGAAGAGGCCAGACTGATGTTGGGCAGCAAGGAAGAGGGGAGGAGGGCCCAGTCTTTGCAGACTGGAGTCAGGCTGTAAGTAGGTGTGAAGTGGCGATTTGGAGGAGTGGGTGGGGGAGGGGGTACTGGGGTTATGTTACTGTCTATCAAAACTGCAGTATAACTCGTTCACGTCATTGGTCAGCCCACAATTGTCCATGGAGTGGGGGGTTTTCCTCTTGAAGCTGGTGATTTCTTGCCAGCCCTTCCACACTGAAGAAGATTCATTAGCTGAGAACTTGCTCCTCAAATTCTCATGTTTAAGAAGGAACTGCAGATGCTGGAAAATCGAAGGTAGACAAAAATGTCTACCTCAAATTCTCATAGTACATTTCCTTGGCATCTCTTCTCAGCTTGTATTTGGCCTGCCTGTAGAGGTCTGCATCCCTGCTCCTGTAGGCCTCATATTTAGACTGGTGGAGCTGTATGAATTCTGCTGTAAACCAAGGCTTGTCGTTGTTGAACCTGATCTGTGTCCGAGTGGGAATGCAACTGCCCTTACAAAAGCTGACATATCATGTCACGGCGTCTGTATAAACCAAAATCTAAACCTAAACCTAAATGATGGTATTATTGGTTTAATTTTTATCAGTAACACTCGTGGATCAGGGTCAGGGGTGGCTGATTGAGGCCGAGACCAGGACAATTACGGAGTGTCAATGATCTTTGCCACTCAATCCTACCAGAGTTATCCAAGAGAGGGCGAGTGATTTAAATAGCACACAGTTCAATCCTTGTGGCATTTAAATATCTGTGATTCAAAATGAAGCTGCATTGAAGCAGACATCATCCGGAGGGTGTGTCGGGTTTTAAGTTCTGCTTTTGCCACATGTACCACGTGCCAAAATTCCTAATTCAAAAAAGAATGTACTTGCTCTCATGAGAGTCCCTCACGGATTAAACAGCTGGCTCCTGGGATGAGAGTTCTGTCATATGAGAAGAGATTGAAAAAACTAGTTTAGTTGAGTTCATTATTGTCGCATGTACCGAGGTACAGTGAAAAGCTTTTGTTTAGTTTTTTAGTTTAGTTCAGAGATACAACACGTAAAACAGGCCATTTCTGCCCACCGGATCCGCGCCGACCAGCGATCCCCGCACATTAACACTATCCTATACACACTAGGGTCAATTTTTACATTTACCAAGCCAATTAACCTACATACCTGTACGTCTTTGGAGTGTGGGAGGAGACCGAAGATCTCGGAGAAAACCCACGCAGGTCACGGGGAGAACGTGCAAACTCCGTACAGACAGCAACTGTAGTTGGGATCAACCCCAGGTCTCCGACGCTGCATTTGCTGTAAGGCAGCAACTCTACCGCTGCGCCACCGTGCTATCCAGTCAGCAAAAAGACGATACGTGTTCACAATCAAGCTGTCCACAGTGTGCAGATACAGGATAAAGGGTATGCGTTCAGTGCAAGATAATGGTCAGTAAAGTCCGATTAAAGATAGTCCGAGGATCTCCAATGGGATGGATGGTCACATTGTCCACACTGACCAGCGATCACCCCGTACATTAGCACAATCTAAACATTACAGACAATTTACAATTTTTTACCAAAACCAATTAATCTACACACCTGGATGTCTTTGGAGTGTGGGAGGAAACTGGAGCACCTGGAAAAAACCCACGCGGTCACAGGGATAACGTACAAACTCCATCAGTATCAAACCAAGGTGAGATGAGGGAGGTACAGATGATGGTGGGGGGGGGGGGGGGGTGATTGGCAGAAGGTGGAGTAATTGCCAAAGGCTAGAGGTGAAAAGGAAACAAAAGCATGTCAGATAAGAAAAGAGGTGGAGGTGAAAAGATTATTTGATATAAAGTTCTGAGGAAGGAGAAGCTTCAAGAATATCTGTGAACGGTGTGCAAGTGGTGAATTTCTAAGTGCTTTGTCCATTCAGCCTTTACATTGTTAATTGAAGAGGGCATCCGGCATAATATCTTTATTTTTAATCTGAGAGAATGTTCGTTTGTGTCGCTACTGTTGTGGATTGAGTTCTTCTCAACTACTTTGCTGATGTTAGTGTGCTTTCCAAAGGTGACACTGATGAGGCCACATCAGAGGTGCCTCATGCCCTGAACATGCAGCATCACTGAACGCACCCTGTTATTTGATCAGTTATTACATGTGTGCAAACATGTTCCAAATAGACATGTTCCAAATAGAGATGCTACACTTGTCCCTTCACCTCCCCCATCCACTCCTTTCAGGGACCCAAGCAGTCATTCCAAGTCCGACAGAGGTTCACCTGCACCTCCTCCAACCTCATCTACTGCATCCGTTGCTCCAGATGCCAGCTGATCTACATCGGTGAGACCAAGCGGAGGCTGGGCGATCGTTTCGCCGAACACCTCCGCTCGGTCCGCAATAACCAACCCGACCTCCCGGTGGCTCAGCACTTCAACTCCCCCTCCCACTGCGTATCCGACCTCTCGGTCCTGGGCCTCCTCCACGGCCAGAGTGATCAACACCGCAAGTTGGAGGAACAGCACCTCATATTCCGCTTGGGGAGTCTGCATCCTCTGGGCTTAAACATTGAATTTTCTCGATTCTGTTAACCCAGACTGCCTCCCCCCCACCTCTCCCTCAGCCCTCGGGCCCTGGCATTCCTTCTCCATCTCCCCCCCCCCCCAGTTGCACTAGCTTCTCATTTTCACACCAGAAACAGCTTACAATGGCCTGCTTCCTTTATCACCAATACTTTTTTGCATATCTTTCACTCATTGTTCCTTATCTCTCCACATCACTATTTATATCTCTCGTTTCCCTGATCCCTGACCAGTCTGAGGAAGGGTCTCGACCCGAAACGTCGCCTATCTCCTTCGCTCCTTAGATGCTGCTGCACCCGCTGAGTTTCTCCAGCTTTTTGTGTAACCTTCCAAATAGACCAAGTCAGACAGATCATAGAAACATAGAAACATAGAAATTATGTGCAGGAGTAGGCCATTCGGCCCTTCGAGCCTGCACCGCCATTCAATATGATCATGGCTGATCATCCAACTCAGTATCCCGTACCTGCCTTCTCTCCATACCCTCTGATCCCCTTAGCCACAAGGGCCACATCTAACTCCCTCTTAAATATAGCCAATGAACTGGCCTCAACTACCCTCTGTGGCAGAGAGTTCCAAAGACCCACCACTCTCTGTGTGAAAAAGGTCCTTCTCATCTCGGTCCTAAAGGATTTCCCCCTTATCCTTAAGCTGTGACCCCTTATTCTGGACCTCCCCAACATCGGGAACAATCTTCCTGCATCTAGCCTGTCTAACCCCTTAAGATCCAGGAAGTAAGCACTCAAGGTAAAGCAGCAGTCAGGCACAAGAAAGGATTAGAGTAGAAACAAAGAACTGCAGACGCTGGTTAATACACAAGAGGGCACAAAGTGCTGGAGTAACTCAGTGGGTCAGGCAGCATCTCCGGAGAACCTGGATAGGTGATGTTTCACAAAGCGCTGGAGTAACTCAGCGGGTCAGGCAGCATCTCCGGAGAACCTGGATAGGTGACGTTTAACAAAGTGCTGGAGTAACTCAGGGAGTCAGGGATGATTTATATAATATTTTTACACAATATGTGAAAATTGCATGTAGTTCTGTGAGTTGGGTCACAAAACTGCACAAAAGAGCTCCTCGGCCCACAGCCTAAGAGTGCTGGATTAACTCAGGGTCAGGCAACATCTGTGGAGAACATGGAGAGGTGATGTTTCACAGATGCTGGAGTAACTTAGCGGGTCAGGCAGCATCTCCGGAGAACCTGGAGAGGTGACGTTTCACAGAGTGCTGGAGTAACTCAGTGGGTCAGGCAGCATCTCTGGAGAACCTGGAGAGGTGACGTTTCACAGAGTGCTGGAGTAACTCAGCGGGTCAGGCAGCATCTCTGGAGAATATGGATATGACCTTTCAGGTCAGGACTCTTCTTCAGACTCAAGACTAAAGTCGTGGATAAACATCAATGACTTACACAATACTAACACTCCAAAAAACCCAGATAATTCATGTCTTGACTCATGTATGTTTAATCGGACGTGATAAATCTCATTAAAAAATGCAGTTTTGTTTTAATAAAAGGCAGTTTTTAATATCCCATAATACAATCATTTGAAAAAGAGAAATCTGACCCATCTTTCTAAATATTTTTAAAATATATTTAAATTTGGAAAAGCCTAGTTAGTTACATTGGCGTGACGGGGATTTTGCACGGATATTTTGCCCATTGTAGTGCAGTGCAATATTTCATCCAGCGTCTAATCATTTTTCTTCTAATCATTTGCATTTGTTGTTCTGTTCATCAAGGACAATTTCAACCACAAAGGTCTCCTATTTATAATTCAATTATTCTTAATATTTTGTCTGAAGAAGTTTGACGAAACATTTTAGTCTGAAGAAGGGTCTCGACCCGAAATGTCACCTATTCTTTCTCGCCAGAGATGCTGCCTGTCCCGCTGAGTTACTCCAGCGTTTTGTGTCGATCTTCTTAATATTTTGCATACTTCATAAGCAAGGTAACAAATGGGAAATCTGGCTTCTCAAGTGCACGAGACACCTTCTGCTTCAAGAACAAATTATTTTTCTAAGTGTTGGTCTCCTCTGAGATTGAGGTAATTTACATTTCAAGATTTGAATACATTTGCAGAATACTACGTGAGATTTTCTGACAAAAGTGTCGGCGGTTAATACAACAATTGAACAGACCTCAATACAAAACATCAATATAAAGGCACAGTTAGAGAGAGAGGCATGGGGAATTAAACTGACAACTGATTGAAAAGACACACATGGTATATCTAGCTTCAGAATGACACAGCGGAGACTGGCTCTTTGTAAGAGGTATCCAATACATTCATCTGTCTGATTTTCTCCCCGAGCCCAGTAATTCAGCTGTGCTCATGTTCTTAATCAAACCCCTTTAGTAAATCATTTTAGAACCTTTTCTGTCAGCCTTTCAGGCAGTGAATTTGGATCCAAACAAGTCAGAGAGAAATAATTGGCTGAATTTCATCTCACTCCTTTGCCTTATATTTGAGTCCTGGGTTATTGATCCATTTATCCATCAGAACAGTTTATCCTCAATTAAATTGTTCTTAATTGTACACACTTTTTCATAACTTTACTGTCGCCATGGACACAGAACATCCCTCTTCACTGCTGATCAAAACAGAATGGCAGCATTTCTCTGTTTTAGTAAGATCAGTAAACAAGTGGGATTGTCAACAATCAACTAACATGAGCAGCTAATAGAGCAATGTATCAAAAGTCATCAAAGCTCAGCGGGTCAGGCAGCATCTCTGGTCATATAGAGCAAACATAGTGTGGAATCAGGCCCTTTGGCCCAACTTGCCCCATCTAGGGTACACAAAAGGCTGGAGAAACTCAGTGGGTGCAGCAGCATCTAAGGAGCGAAGGAGATAGGCAACGTTTCGGGTCGAGACCCTTCTTCAGACTACACTAGTCTCACCTGCCTGTGTTTGGCCCTTATCCCTCTAAACCAGCCCTATTCATGAACCTGTCAAAATGTTTCTTAAATGTTGTGATAGTACCTGCCTCAACTACCTCCACTGGCAACTTGTTCTATACACACGCCACCCTTTCTGTAAACAGAATCACCCCTCAGGTTCCTATTCAGGTCCCGTAGTATGTCTTCGGCCATGCTAGCCTGAAAACGCTCAATCTCGTCTAATCTCGGAAGCTAAACAAGCTCAGGCCTGGTTAGTACTTGGACAAGGATTCCGCCTTGGAATACCAGATGCTGTAGATTTGGGGCGGCACGGTGGAGCAGCAGTAGAATTGCATCCTCACAGAGCCAGAAACCCTGGTTCAATCCTGAGTACGGGTGCTGTCTGTATGGGGTTTGTACATTCTCCCAGTGACCTGTGTGGGTTTTCTCCGGGAGCTCCGGTTTCCTCCCACACTCCTACTGGTTTGTAGGCTAATTGGCTTGGTAAAATTATAAAGCTGCTAAACCTAGCCCTATATGTAGCTCAGACCCTAGAGTCCTGGCAACATCCTCGTAACTTTTTTCTTCACCCTTTCCTACTGGACAATATCTTTCCTATAACATGATGCTCAAAACTGAACACAATACTCTAAATGTGGGTACACAAAAGGCTGGAGAAACTCAGCGGGTGCAGCAGCATCTAAGGAGCGAAACCCTTCTTCAGACCCACTCTAAATGTGGCCCCGTCAACGTCTTATTTAACTGCAACATGACCTCCCAACTTCTTTACTCAGAAGTGCTGGGGTCATTCAGCAGGTCAGGCAGCATCTCTGGAGAGAAGGAATAGGTGACATTTCGGGTCAAGACCCTTCACCCTGACCATCTTCTCAAGGTATGCCTAGTTTGAAGAAATTCTCATCTCCTCAAGGTCAAGCAGCAACTCTGGAGAACGGGAATGTGCCAAGTGTGTGTGGGAAGGAACTGCAGTTGCTGGTTTAGACAGAAGGTCGACACAAAATGCTGGGGTAACTGCTGGAGAAAAGGTATAAATCATGTTTCAGGTTGAGATGCTTCTTCAGACTGAGAGTTAGCAGAGAGGGGGACATCGAGATATGGACAGGTAAGGTGTGAAAACAACAGATCAAAGCAGATGATGATCAAGGAAATGTAGAATAGTTCATTGTTAGCTGAGGGGAAGGTGACAAGGACGCATATAATCAGTAAAATTAATCAAGAGGACAGTGAAACCAGTGGGAGAACTAGGGTGGGGGAGGGACGGAGAGGGAGGGAAAGCAAGGGTAACTCGATTTTCATACATGTCAATTTTTATACGTAAATCAATTTTCATATGTGTAAGCTGCCAACCCTTATATGAGGTGCTGTTCCTCCAATTTGCGTTGGATCTTACTCTGACAGTGGAGGAGGCCCAAGGCAGAAAGGTCGGTATGGGTAGGAAGGAACTGCAGATGCTGGTTTGCACCAAAGATAGACACAAAATGCTGGAGTAACTCAGCAGAACAGGCAGCTTCACTGGGTAGAAGGAATGGGTGACGTTTTGGCTCGAGATCTTTCATCAGACTGAGAGTCAGGGGAGAGGGAGACAGAGACAAGGATAAAATTTAATCAGGGGACATTCATAGAGTGATACAGTGTGGAAACAGGCCCTTCGGCCCAACTTGCTCACACCGGCCAACACATCTCAGCTACACTAGTGCCACCTGCCTGCGCTTGGTCCATATCCCTCCAAACCTGTCCTATCTATGTACTTGTCTGTTTCTTAAACGTTGGGATAGTCCCAGCCTCAACTACCTCCTCTGGCAGCTTGTTCCAGACTTGTTCCAGCTTGTTCCCTTTGTCTGAAAAAGTTACCCCTCAGATTCTTACTAAATCTTTTCCTCTTAACCTTAAGTCAGACTGGTCGGGAAACTAGGATGAGAGTGGGATGGAGAGAGAGGGAAAGCAAGGGTTATTTGAAATGAGAGAAGTCAATGTTCATACCGCTGGGTGTAAGCTGCCCAAGCGAAATATGAGGTGCTGTTCCTCCAATTGGCGCTGGGCCTGTGATGGTGGATTAGTCCCAGGACACAGAGGTCAGTGTGGGTACACAAAAATGCCGGAGAAACTCAGCGGGTGCAGCAGCATCTATGGAGCGAAGGAAATAGACAACATTGGACTAAAATGCTGGAGAAACGCATGAGGCAGCATCTATGGAGCGAAGGAAATAGGCAATGTTGCCCATTTCCTATTTCGTTGCCCATTTCCTTCGCTCCATAGATGCTGCCGTGCCCGCTGAGTTTCTCCAGCATTTTTGTCTACCTGGGATTTTCCAGCATCTGCAGTTCCTTCTTAAACACTTATGCCCCTGTCCCACTTAGGAAATCTGAATGGAAACCTCTGGAGACTTTGCGCCCCACCCAAGGTTTCCGTGCGGTTCCCGGAGGTTTTTGTCAGTCTCCCTAATGGTCGAATGTGGTTTCTGTTTTAAAAATCGGTAATTTTTTAGTCGAAGCCGGTTGCGATGCTGGTTGAAGGTGGTTGCCGGAGGACAAAAACCTCCGGGAACCGCACGGAAACCTCGGGTGGGGCGCAAAGTCTCCAGAGGTTTCCGTTCAGGTTTCCTAAGTGGGACAGGGGGCATAACTCAGTGGGACAGGGGACATTTGTCCACTCCACTGCAAAACCTCCTCAAGGTCAGTGTGGGAAGAGGCCCAGGAGCTGAGAGAGACTACAACTCCCAGAATGCTCCGGCGGGTTGCGGCTGACGTCAGGCGGAGAGCGTGTGTGCGTCAGTTCCTGCCGGTGAGGCCGGGGCCCTGGGCTGGGCTGCGGAGTGGGACTGGACGGAGCGACGGGCGGACAGCAGCAGCGGCAGCACGGTGAGGCAGCGCCAGGCCAAGGCAAGGCCGGCTTGTCAGCCGCGGCCGCTTGTGACGACTGGGGCTGGGGCAGCGGGTGGGCGGACGGACAGACGGAGGCGGCGCTGCATCGGGATCGGCCTCTCCTCAACAGCCGTCGGAGTTGGTGCGAAGAACTCCTTCCCCACAGGGAGAGGAGGTGAGGGCGGAGTTGGTGCGAAGAACTCCTTCCCCACAGGGAGAGGAGGTGAGGGGGGACTGGGGACTTGTCAGGCCCGGGTGCCAGCTCTGGCAACTGGCAACTGGGCAGCCCAACCTTGGCACCGGGCACCTTCCTCTGAACGTGCGTATACACACACACACACACAGAGTTATCTATCCCCTGCAAACACAGCTCCCCTTCCCTTCACTTCCCCCCCATTCCCCCCTCCCCTTCTTCCCCCCTCCCCTTCTTCCCCCCTTCCCTCTCCCCACCCCCTTCCCCACCTTTCCCTTCCCCCATTCCCCCCTCCCCCATTCTCCCCTCTCCCCTCCCCCCTCCCTCTCTCCCCTCCCCCTCTCTCCCCTCCCCCTCTCTCCCCTCCCCCTCTCTCCCCCCCTCCCTTCCCCCTCCCTCCCCCCTCCCTCCCCCCTCCCTCCCCCCCCCCCTCCCTCCCCCTCCCTCCCCCCCCTCCCTTTCCCCCTCCCTCCCCCCCCTCCCCCCTCCCATTCCCCCTCCCTCCCCCCCTCCCATTCCCCCTCCCTCCCCCCCTCCCATTCCCCCTCCCTCCCCCCCTCCCATTCCCCCTCCTCCCCCCCTCCCATTCCCCCCCCCTCCCATTCCCCCTCCCTCCCCCTCCTCTCTCCCCCCTCCCCCTCTCTCCCCCCTCCCCCTCTCTCCCCCCTCCCCTCTCTCCCCCCTCCCCCTCTCTCCCCCCCTCCCCCTCTCTCCCCCCCTCCCCCTCTCTCCCCCCCTCCCCCTCTCTCCCCCCCTCCCCCCTCCCCCTCTATCCCCCCCTCCCCCTCTCTCCCCCCCTCCCCCTCCCCCTCTCTCCCCCCTCCCCTTCCACCTCCCCCTCCCCTTCCCCCTCTTCCCCCCCTTTCTTCCCCCATTCTCCCCTCCCCTTCTCCCTCTCTTCCATCTCCCCCGCCCTCTTTCCCCCCCCTTCACTCGCCCCCCCTCCTGTACTCTAAAAACCAACTCCTGCCCCTTGATTATACCATCACTCCTCCATATATCCCATGCCACTGCATTTACCCCACTAACCCATCATATATCCGCTTTTAACGCTGCAATCTAAAACCAGCGCTTGCTGTTGGCTATATCCCTTGCCCCTTATATACCCCCTTGCCCGAGTATAGATGTATCACAGCACTCTAAAACCAGCCCCTACCCCTGCATATATCCTGTGCCCTGCACATATATACTGTGCCTAGCGCATAAAACCCCATATCCCTATATATATATTGCCCCAGGATGTATCCCACTGTACCCTTGTGTTCTAAAACCAGCCCTTGTGTATTTCCCCATTCGAACTACATATATCATGCTGTACCCCCTGTACTCTAAAACGAACCGCCACCCCAAGATATGTCCCTCATTCCTAGATGTACCCCACTGCTAGAAAATCAGCCCTCATTTCTGCACATATCTGACTGCACCCTCTCTAAAATCAGATATCCATGATATATCCCACTGTACCCCTTGCACTGTATCCTCTGCACTCAT
Source organism: Raja brachyura (assembly GCA_963514005.1). The sequence goes on from OY740801.1 coordinate 6,074,096, forward strand.
AAATCAGCCAACACTGTGTACATATCCTACCATAACCCCTCAAAAAGGTCCCCACCTTTGGACATATCCCTGCCTTTCAGAAATTGGCTTTTGCCCCTGAATATATCCCACCATACCCCATCTAAAGTTCAGTTCAGTTTAGTTTGTTGTTACGTGTACTGAGATACAGTGAAAAGCTTTTGTTGCGTGCTATCCAGTCAGCAGAAATATAATACATAATTACATTTACAGCCATTACATGATACATGATAAGGGAATAACGTTTAGTGCAAGGTAAAGCCAGCAAAGGATAGTCCGTTAACAGTTGGGAAGAAACTGTCCCTGAATCTGGTGGTGTGCGTTTTCACACTCCTATACCTTTGCCTGATGGGAGAAGGGTGTGACTCATCCTTGATTATGCTGCTGGCCTTGTCGAGGCAGCGTGAGATATGAATGGAGTCAATAAAAGGGAGGTTGGTTTGTGTGATAGTCTGGGCTGCGTCCATAATTCATTGCAATTTCTTGCGGTCTTGCATGGAGCTGTTCGCAAACCAAGCTGTGATGCATCCTGATAAAATGCTTTCTATGGTGCATCGGTAGATGTTGGTGAGAGTTGTTGGGGACATGCCGAACTTCCGAAGCCTTCTATGGAAGTAGAGGCATTGGTGTGTTTTATTGGTTGTTGCTTCATATATGGGTCATCCAAGAGACGTTGTTGGTGATATTGTCTGCTGGGAATTGGATGTTTTTCAGCTATCTCTACTTCGGCACTCTCAATGCAATTTGGCAATTCAGGTATCGCTTCCTGAAGTCGATAACTATCTCCTTTGTTCATATGCTCTCCGCCTCTTGCAAGGCCTCTGGTTGTCCTCTCAGTTGCTTGCTCGAAAGGGCTCTAGCCGAAGTACATAAGAAATAATAGCACCATGTACCTGAGCTGCCAGAGATTCCAAAGATTGACAACCCATATTTCCTCTCATCTGCCCTGAATGGCCATCTGTTTGAGTTGAGAATGACCCCTCCCATTCTCAACTGTGCAATGAAGAGGAATATTATTCCTGTAAGAATTTTGCATGTTTCAATTAAATCGCCTTCCCTACTCCTAAAAGCAAGAGAGTTTAGGCTCAATGTACTTCACTTCTTGTCACACGTCAAACCATACACGCCAACAATCTGGATCCTTCCTCACAGCCACCCGAGGCACCTCTAGCCCTCACTCACCTCTAGCGCCTCTCGGGACCCGTCACCTATCCACCCAATCCCAACTTGCGTGTCTCTGCACCAAAGCTATGAAGCAAACTGGTGACCTGGATTGCTTCCGTCAGTTGCGGTTCCTTGAAGGATATGTATTGTGGATAAAAAAAACAGTAAAATATCTCGCGGGCATTGTGTTATGGAATGATTCAGACATTTTCTAAAAATGTGTAACAAGTGTTAATATAGTTTACGTTTCCCCTCAAAATTATGAGAGCTTGTACTGACCTGGGCAAAATACCTTGAGGAATAAAAATTCTCTAACTTCAAATTTCTCTATACACCCCCACCCAAGTCACACCAGCTTCTATTTTTTGCCCAACAAACAGCCTGCTCCCTTTATCATAGTTCAGTCTGAGGAAGGGTTTCAGCCTGAAACGTTGCCTATTTCCTTCGCTCGATAGATGCTGCTGCACCCGCTGAGTTTCTCCAGCACTTTTGTCTACCTTCCTTTATCATCGTCACTTTTTTGCATATCTTTCATTCATTGTTATTTATCTCTCTACATCACCGTCTATATCTCTTCAGAGATGCTGCATGTCCTGCTGAGTCACTCCAGCTTTTTGTGTCTATCTTCGGTTTAAACCAGCATCCTTCCTGCACGAATAAAAGTACATGTTACCTTTCTCCAACTTTGTCGGTCTTGCCTGCAGCTTTTTTGTAGTTCATTCCATAATTTAAGTTGACTCTTAATTAATCTTGGGTTGTGTGAACATTGGAAATCCAGTGTTTCGGATGAGTTCCGTGCCAACATGTGTCCTGTAATATAATGAGATTGCGACTGGCTCGAAGCAAGTGGGCAATCAATACTATTGTAATATAATAGTAGTCAGTGTCACAACCATATCATTTGAAATGTATGAAAACTAAAACTATTGATTCAATAGTTTTAGTTTCTATTCTCATTTAAAATGATGTGGTTATGACATTGGCTGCTATTGTATTATAATCATCCCACCCGAGATCAAGAGCTGTGAACTGTACAGTTATTGTATTCCTGGCATGAGACAACCATTTAGATTCAATATAGTTCAGACATTCTATATTTAAAATCCAGACTAGGATTCTTCTCTGGAGGCAGCGTGTTTCTTAACGTCGGTATAGTTATGCTCTTTCTGTTCCCAGTGCTTGTATGCCTCTGAAGATACAAAGTGCTGGAGTTACTCAGCAGGTCAACAGGGGCAGCTCAGTGGCGCAGCGATAGAGTTGCTGCCTTACGGCGCTGGATTCAATCATGACTGCGAGGTGCAGGAAAGAACTGCTGATGCTGGTTTAAATCGAAGGTAGACACAAAATGCTGGAGTAACTCAACGTGGCAGGCAGCATCTCTGGAGAGAAGGAATGGGTGACATTTCGGGTCAAGACCCTACTTCAGACTGCGGGGTGCAGTCTGTACGGCGTTTGTAAATTTTCCCTATAAGCGCGTGGGTTTTCCCCGGGTGCTCCGGTTTTCTCCCGCCGTCCTTAGATGTACAGGTTTTTAAGTTAATTGGCTTCTGTAAAATTGTTCCTAGTATGTAGGATAGTTCTAGTGTACAGAGTGATCACTGGACACCTTGGGCCGAATGGCTGTATCTTTAAAGTATAAAGTAAAGATTAGGGACTGCTCCTAAAAATCACTTTTGTATGGATTGATTTATTCATCTGATAAAAAACAGAGCACCAGCATTGCTGCCCTTTGGAGTATTGCAAAACCATTAGACATTCTAAAACTTGAGCCAGACGTTCACAACATAACACAGAATTGTCTATTCGTTCTCAGATATCTTATTTTTAATGTTCTTGCAACTGTGCACAAACGCATATGTATCCATCACCTAGTTGATGTGCTTCACAATGGATAATATTTTAAAACTAGAAACACCATTGAGTCACTGCCTATTTATTGATACGTTTTGGTTGTGAATCTCTAATGGTTTTGAAATAATGCCAACAATGGGCAGACAAGCTTGTTCTCTGTTAATTATCAGGAGAGTAAATGAAACGTACAAAAGTAAAGGGCCTGTCCCACTATCGCGACTTTTCAGCGACTGTCTTCGACCTTCAAGCTCGAGGGCACGCGCCTGATCGACCATCAGCGATCGGATCGACCGTCTGCGCACGCACACACACACACACACACACACACACACACACACACACACACACACACACACACACACACACACACACACACACACACACACCCCGCCCCCTTAAAAAAAGGCGGGGGCCAGGGCAAGCGAGGGAGCGCTGTCTGAAATTCACAGCCTCGATGAACAGTAAGGTAAAAGACAGATACGTTAAGTCCTTTAGAGAACGCTCGGGTGGGGGGGGGGGGGGTGGGGGGAGAAGGAGTGGAGCCACTTTTATGAAGACAGACAACTTTTAATAAAGTTTAGTGGGCATTTACCATTACCGGTCGGTTTACTACCTTTTTTTGCTCAGTGAGCTTAACCTTTGACTACCTTTGATTGCCTTCCATTACCTACGATAGCATTACAACCTACTACGACCTACCTCGACTAAACCTACCAGTAAAAAAAAATCGATTTTTTTCCATGGCGACTTTTTTTACCCGCGGGCATTTTTTAGCATGTTGAAAATTGGCGCGACTTAGCTGAGGCCTCGAGTACGTGGGGACTAATCTCGAGCATGAAGGAGAGTTACAAAGACCTCCTAGGACCTCGTGTCGACCATGCTGCAAGTATGAGTTGAGGGCAAACTCTTCTAAACTCGTGAATTAGGTTGCCGCAGTGGGACAGGCCCTTAACCCTTGCATCCCCTCTCTCTCCATCCCTCTCCCATCCAGTTGTGCCACCTTCAAAGTTGTCTTGTTTAGTTTCATTGTCTGTAACTCATTTTCACCTAGCCCACAGCTAACAATGGCCTGTTTCCTTTATCATCGTTACTTTTTTGCATATCTTTCATTCATTTGTTCTATATCCATCTTTATCGCCTCTATCTCTCGTTTGCCTTTCCCTGGCTCTCAGTCAAAAGAAGGATCTCCACTCGAAACGTCACCTATTCCTTTTCTCCAAAGATGCTGTCTGATCGGCTGAGTTACTCCAACTTTTTGTGTCTATCTTCAGTTTAAACCAGCATCTGCAGTTCCTTTCTACATACAAAAGAGATTGTAGGAACAGGCCTTGATCTCTTCTGAGTTGGATGATTAATGCTAGACAACAGAAAGATTGCTACATTTATTGTTTTTGAATTGTTCAATGGCATTTTATTGTCACATGTACCTAGGTACAGTGAAATTCTTTTTTGCATGGTAAAATGTTCAGTAAAAATCTTTGTATACATAGGCACAATCATACTTAAGTACAAGACTGTAAGGATAGTAGATTACACTAAGCTAAATAGTACACAAGTTGCCATGTTTCCAGCGCCATCTTGTACCCTTCAAGTTTAAAGTTTAATAAATGTAGTCATTAGTGTACAGTAATTAACTGTAGTGTAGTTATGAACCAACTCTTCTCTATACCGTTGCAATATTTTTCTTCACCATATACTTATTCAGTTCCTCACAATGGGTCCTGACAATCTCACTTCTGTATCTTTCTCTTAATTCTCTTCCCCTTTGTTTTATACTTGCGGCCTTTAGTCCGTAACCCTTCCATCCAGGTGAATAGCTTCCCGCTATCCACTCGGCTTAATGCCTGCTCATTTTATATATTTATTTTGACCATTTAGAATGGAGATGAGGAACCTGTGGAATTCTCTGCCTCAGAAAGCAGTGGAGGCAGATTCTCTGGATGCTTTCAAGAGAGAGTTAGATAGAGCTCTTCAGGGATATGGGGAGAAGGCAGGAACAGGGTACTGATTGCGGATGATCAGCCATGATCCCAGTGAATGGCGGTGGCTGGCTCGAAGGGCCGATAGGCCTACTCCTGCACATATTGTCTATCTCCCCTTAGACATCTCCTCCAAAGAAAACAAATGCTTGTAACTGTAGTCCCTCATTCCAGGAATAATTATTTTCTAACGTCTCGCTGGAAAGGGTTTGCATGCTTACTGTAATGTGTTGACCAGAATTGAACATGGTATGCCAGTTGAAACGCATCTACTGTTTCTTAACTTTAACTAGTTTGAACTCTCTATGACATCTCTCTCTGGCAATATAATGTGGAATACTGTGGCATTCTCTTTGTTCACTGCCGCGAGCCTTTTGTTCTCTTTCCTTCCCTGTAGTTCCCAGACACTTAAGATATCTCCAATATTTAATGCACGGATTGTATCCTTGCATCAAGTTTTTGTTATTATGATGATATCATAGTGTCACGTGGGCATCAGTGAAAACTCAGCTCGCCTATCCTACTTGCCCCTCCAAGCATGTTCACAGTCAGGCCTCTTTGGCCCACCATGTCCATGCCAATCATTTTGTACATAGTCCTCCCCAGTTACAACAGGTTGGGTCCCATTCCTCAGAACTGTTTGTATCCCGAAACTGTTTGCATGCTGGAAATGTGATCGTATGGCTATATATTTAGATAAAAGTAAAGGCCAGCCAACGGCAACATATGGTTTATGCAGAGCATTTAACTCAACCATTCAGACGCTGCTGCATACTGAGTTAACACTTGGCAGAAGATACCTGCAGCAGCTGGCAATTTCATACAAACGGCCAATTGTCACAGGTACCGTGAATTTTTTTTTTGCATATAGTTCAGCACACTATTAATATACATATGCACAGTCCTAGATTAAGTAGAAAGTGTATGGAAACAGTCCACTGAGACAATGTACAAGAGTTGCCAGGTTTTTGGCGCCATTTCCAAAGTCCAAGTTGTTTTAAGTGCAGCTGGCCCCAAAAGCTCATTGTTCATTTGTATGTGTGGGCTGTTCAGCTCTTGAACTTTTGTAACCTGATGAGGACCTGTACCCATCAATAACAGCTCAGCGTGTCTGGCAGCCTTTGCCCCATCACCATCATTCCTATTTACTGGCACTTGGTCCATAGACCTCTGTGTCCTGGCCATTCAGGTACATTGTCCAGAGTCTCTATTGTTGTGCATGTGGCGGTCTACATCGCCAATTCAGGCTGTTTTTTCCAGAATTCACCCACCCTCTAGGCGAAAAAACAAAATCTGCTTCCATTCATTATTTAATATTAATCCTATTGATTCTTTGGGTGCTAAACCAAACATTGGTTCTTTTTTCTGATGAAATTCAATGAAATTCATAGGTTTGAACTTGAGGACCCCACTTAAGTTCTTCAGTTGCTATTTGCAGCCCAATAATATAAACAAATAGATCACATTTCTCTTGTTCATATTTTGGGAACTTGGTGGGGAAATTATTTACTGTATTTGCATTATGGCTCAATTTTTAAAAAAAAGTTGTCTCCACTCATCTTTAAATTCCTGTTTATTTAATTGCATGTCGAAATAACCATATAATGTCTTTGAAAATCTGTTTGATGCATCTCGATTCCATTTGTGCTGTTGTATAAATGTAAATTTGGAGAAAGCGAGGAAGTAATTGGTGATTAAAAACAAAACATCCAAGTAGAAGATATCCGTTGCTTAAAGCCCAAACATCCATTATGTCATGTTTTAATCTGAACACATTTAAGCACATTTATTACAGCTCCATAACACAGGACTTGCTGATTTATGGGCTATTCTGGGGGACAGATTTGTACACTGGCTTCAAGTGCTGCTGGAAGACCATCAATTTGGCGGTTAAAGATGCTTATTGGTGTCTCAGCACAAGATGCCTGTCAGGGAATGTTGCCAATTGGCCCGCTCCAGACTGCAGGAGCATGCGCTGAGGGACGCACTGAAGCTTGGTGCATGCAATGCCAAGGCTCTGTGGGGGGGGGGGGGGGAGGGACTACAGTCTGGGGTCCGGTGGAGGCTCCCCTCAAACAAGGGAAGGGATATCACCCCAGGGGACCACATGAGCGGCAAGGGTGTTTTCCTGAAGGATTGGTGTGAACACGACAAAGTATGACACAATTGAATGTATAGACACTGAAAATATATGAAGAGTTTTTGCATTGAATATATTTTTCATTCTGGATAAAGTTTAATTTTGAAATAAAAAGTTATTGTAGGCAGATCATTGGGAGTCTGCTCTGACTTCCTAATTCCACCCATTTAGTGGCCACGCGCCAACTCTCGGACACCTCCTACTTACCCCTGGACCATGACCCCACTGACGAGCACCAGGCCACCATCTCGAAGACCATAACCGACTTCATCAACTCCGGCTCCCTACCCCCTGAGCCTCCAACTTCATTGTTTCCCAGCCCCGCACGGCCCGATTTTACCTTCTCCCCAAAATCCACAAACCCGACTGCCCCGGCAGACCCATTGTCTCTGCCTGTTCGTGTCCCACCGAACACATTTCCACATACCTTGAAATAAACCAGTCTGAAGAAGGGTCTCGACCCGAAACGTCGCCTATCTCCTTCGCTCCTTAGATGCTGCTGCACCCGCTGAGTTTCTCCAGCTTTTTGTGTAACCCTCCACCCATTTAAACGTCTTTTCAACTACTAGATTTTTGCCAGATTTAAAGAGCAAGGAAAAGAAAGAGCACAGTTATCCAGCACCTGCAGTTCCTTTTCATTACTTTATAGCAAAGGAGTTATTCTGTGTGGCCCACCCTATGCCGTGCAGTCTTCAAAAACACAACCCTGTCTATCTTGAGTTGTAATGGTGGAATGCAGTGTAGGTGTTGCAGGAAATGTAGACATTTTTGTTGGGTTCAAAAGAAGAATTACTTCAACATAGCTGACATTGAGAATTTGAGCTTTACCTGCTTCTTGGAATCCTTTATTATAGTTATGAATATAAAAAAACTGGATTGTGAATAAAATCACTTTTGGTTAATGAAGCTGATCAGCAGATTGTAACATTTTCATTTGAATTCAGGAAAAACTATTTTTGGTTAATTGTGGGGTTAATTGTTGCCTGTTATTCTTGAAGTGATGGGTTGTGATCTCTTACACTTGCTTGAGGGGGCAATTGTTGCTTTTGTCTAAGGTCCTGTGTGAAAGAAAGCCTGTCTGAAGAAGGGTCTCGACCCGAAACGTCGCCTATCTTCTTTGCTCCTTAGATGCTGCTGCACCCGCTGAGTTTCTCCAGCCTTTTGTGTACCCTGGTGTATCATTTGCTTGATTCACTGCTAAATGATCAGTCTTTATAATGGGCTTAAAAGACCTGTCCCACCTGGCGATTTTTGTTCGGCGACTGCCGGCATAATTGACTGACGTATCAGGTCACTGAAACATTTGCGGCGTGATGACGTTTGACGTGCGGTGTTTTTTCAAGTGTCGCAACATTTTTTGTTGCTGCTGGATTTTGAGATGTTCAAAATCTTTTGGCGACGCTGGCAGTCGCGGAAAAAAATCGCCAAGTGGGACATGCCCTTAAATTTTCAGGGCATATGGGTGCCCTTCAGGGTCTATATCTCCTCAAGGTATGCCTACTTTGAAGAAGTTCTCCTCCTCCCTACGAAGACAGTTTCACAACCTCCTCTCTAACTGCTCCCCCTCTGTGATACCCCCTTCCCTCCAACTCTACGACCACATCCTCACCCAGACTCGATACCACAGCCACATCTGCTTCCTCGGGGCCTGCCTGCGCCTCCACCTCATACCTCGTGGATTCCAGCTCCAATTCCCTGCCTCCCAGTTCGGACCCCAGCCAGACTATCGGTACCAACTGGCCATCCGCCGCCACACTGTGCAATTCTCCAACCGGGCATTAAGATCCACCCTGGTTGCAATGCGCCGGCACCAGCAGGACCTCGCATTGGCTCTCCCGAATCTTCGGGCCTCACTCACCCAGACCTGCAACGGACCCCAACTACACTACATCCTCCGGAAGATCCACCGCTTCAATCAGCAATTCCTGTCCCATCTTACCTCCACCAAGGACCTGAAATTAGCCCGCCTCCAGGCCGTTCCAGCTAACGACAATCCCCGACTCGACCGCCCGCAGGCCCCGGGCCCCAACTCTGGCCCGAGCCTCCGGCCTGAGTCCCCCGACGCCATCTTGGCCACCAGGAGCACCTCCAGGACTCACCAGGACGCCGCCTTCACCGACCTCCACGCCGATGCTGCCGCCGACCTCCACCTGCCTACCGGTGATGCCCAGCCCCGCTGCCTGCCCGGTAACTCTGTTTATCTCACCCTCCCCGATTCCACCGCCCATCACCAGCACAACGCGACCGCCGAACCTCGCCGTCCGCCGGGACCACCTACCCTCATCGCCGCACCGGGCCCATCCAGCATCGCCGTTGTACTGGGCCCGCCGAAGACCCAAGCCGCACCCGCCTCACCTTGCATCGCCGCCGGACCGGGGCCCCCCGAACATGGCCGCCGCACCGCACCCCACTCTTCTCGCCGCCTCACCGGGCGGGCTGAACCTTGCCGCCGCCCCACCGACCACTCGCCCACCGGGACCACCCACGCATCGCCCGCGGACACCGACTCCACTGCCCGCGGACTCCTACCTTCGGGCCCACCGACCGACGACATTCCACCGCCCTCCAGCAGCCCGCAGCCGTCGCCTCACCTACAGACTGGACTGTGCAGCGGGCCTGAAGCCTCCACGTTGCTCACTCCTCCCACCACTCTGTTGTTAACGGAACTGGGTCCTAGTGCCCTTCTCCCCAGCCCCGGTGACCTCAGTGGCTATACCACTGGGTCTTCCCCATCCCCCTCCTATCATGTAACCCCCGCTCTTTCCCACCCACACCACAGCCCCCATACCCCCCCACCCCCTGACCACCCTCCACCCCCCCACCACACAACGCTCCGTCCTCAGTCCACTCACCTGCCTTCCTCCAGCCACAACCCCCATCCCTGCCGCGTGTTCACCATCCCCCCGGACCTCCCCCTCTCCGACACCGAAAGGTCGGTCCTCAGCAGAGGTCTTACCTTTGTCCCCCTCCGTCCCCACCTCAATGAGTTTCGCGCCCACCACGACTTGGAGCTCTTCTACCGTCGCCTCCGCCTCACAGCGTTCTTCCACGGGAACAAGTCCTCGCCCCCCACTGATGATCCCTTTTCCTGTCTCCCACGTACCCCCTCCTCGTGGACCCCCCCTCGTGGCCCTCCAGCTTTAGAACTCTTTATTCAGAACTGCCGTCGGGACATCAACCGCCTCGACTTCTCCACTCCCCTGTCTCACTCCAATCTCTCCCCCTCCGAACGTATTGCCATCGACTCACTCCGCAACAACCCAGACTGGGTTATCAAACCCGCCGACAAGGGAGGTGCTGTGGTAGTCTGGCGCGTCGATCTCTACAAAGCAGAGGCCACGCGCCAACTCTCGGACACCTCCTCCTACTTACCCCTGGACCATGACCCCACTGACGAGCACCAGGCCACCATCTCGAGCACCATAACCGGCTTCATCAACTCCGGCTCCCTACCCCCCCGAGCCTCCAACCTCATCGTTCCCCAGCCCCGCACAGCCCGATTTTACCTTCTCCCCAAAATCCACAAACCCGACTGCCCCGGCAGACCCATTGTCTCTGCCTGTTCGTGCCCCACCGAACACATTTCCACATACCTTGACTCCATCCTATCCCCCTTTGTTAAATCCCTCCCCACCTATGTTCAAGACACCTCAGACACTCTCCGTCGGCTCCGCACATTCCGTTGTCCAGGCCCCCGTCCTCTCATCTTCACCATGGACGTCCAGTCACTATACACCTGCATCATCCACCAGGATGGTCTCAAAGCCCTCCGGTACTTCCTCGACCAGAGGAGCAACCCATACCCATCCACTGACACCCTCCTCCGCCTAGCAGAGTTGGTCCTTACCCTCAACAACTTTTCTTTTGACTCCTCCCATTTCCTCCAAACACAAGGCGTAGCTATGGGCACACGCATGGGCCCTAGCTACGCCTGCCTCTTTGTCGGGCACGTCGAACAATCTTTGTTCTCGGCGTACCAGGGCCCCACCCCCGACCTTTACCTCCGTTACATTGACGACTGCTTTGGTGTCACCTCCTGCACCCACGCAGAACTGACTGACTTCATCCATTTCACCACCAACTTCCATCCGGCACTCAAATATACTTGGACCATTTCCGACATTTCCCTACCATTCCTTGACCTCACCATCTCTATTGCAGGTGACACACTCCTGACTGACATCCACTACAAACCAACTGACTCCCACAGCTACCTGGTCTACTCTTCCTCCCACCCTGCTTCCTGTAAGGACTCCATCCCCTATTCCCAATTCCTCCGTCTACGCCGCATCTGCTCCCAGGATGACGTGTTCCACACCAGGTCATCGCAAATGTCCTCGTTCTTCAGAGAACGGGGTTTCCCCTCCCCCACTATAGATGAGGCTTGCACCAGGGTCTCCTCCATACCCCGCAACACTGCCCTCTCTCCCCATTCCCCCACTCACAACAAGGGCCGAGTCCCCCTGGTCCTCACCTTTCACCCCACCAGCCAGCGCATACAACAGATAGTCCTCCGCCAGTTTCGTCACCTCCAACGTGACCCCTCCACTCGCCACATCTTCCCATCTCCCCCCCTGTCTGCCTTCCGCAAAGACCGCTCCCTCCGCAACTCCCTCATCACTTCTTCCCTTCCCTCCCGCTCCACTCCTTCCCCGGGCACTTTCCCTTGCAACCGCAAGAGATGCTACACTTGTCCCTTCACCTCCCCGATCCACTCCTTTCAGGGACCCAAGCAGTCATTCCAAGTCCGACAGAGGTTCACCTGCACCTCCTCCAACCTCATCTACTGCATCCGTTGCTCCAGGTGCCAGCTGATCTACATCGGTGAGACCAAGCGGAGGCTGGGCGATCGTTTCGCCGAACACCTCCGCTCGGTCCGCAATAACCAACCCGACCTCCCGGTGGCTCAGCACTTCAACTCCCCCTCCCACTGCGTATCCGACCTCTCGGTCCTGGGCCTCCTCCACGGCCAGAGTGATCAACACCGCAAGTTGGAGGAACAGCACCTCATATTCCGCTTGGGGAGTCTGCATCCTCTGGGCTTAAACATTGAATTTTCTCAATTCTGTTAACCCAGACTGCCTCCCCCCCACCTCTCCCTCAGCCCTCTGGCCCTGACATTCCTTCTCCATCTCCCCCCCCCCCCCCCCTCCCCAGTCGCACTAGCTTCTCATTTTCACACCACAAACAGCTTACAATGGCCTGCTTCCTTTGTCACCAATACTTTTTTGCATATCTTTCACTCATTGTTCCTTATCTCTCCACATCACTGTTTATATCTCTCGTTTCCCTGATCCCTGACCAGTCTGAAGAAGGGTCTCGACCCGAAACGTCGCCTATCTCCTTCGCTCCTTAGATGCTGCTGCACCCGCTGAGTTTCTCCAGCTTTTTGTGTAACCCTTAAATTTTCAGGAGTGACTTTAGACTTTAGCATGGAAATGAGCCCTTCATTAAGGAGAGCTCCTTATTCTTCATTGTTTCTGCATTGAAATTCCGAAGCGTCTATAATAGATTTTTGGTATACTGACGACAATGCCGTCCTTGTGTGCCTGAGCTGATTAACTTTCAGATCTCCATTCGTCGTGTGTGTGTGTGTGTGTGTGTGTGTGTGTGTGTGATTCCGTAGCACAAGGTTCTTGCTTCACATTAAGGCGACTCAGAAGTTCCATCATAGTCAATCCACTACAATGTGGCATTGATGCACAATCAAGCTGTCATGAATTAGTCTTGTGAATCTTTGTAGCCTCATTTCTCAAAATACTAATGTTGAGTGAGAGATTCACAAAATGAGGTACATGCTGATCGTGAGCAAAGGAAGAAAAGACCAGCCTCTCATTGCAGGGAAATCATCATATCAACCTATGAAATTTGCCTGATTTACCAACATCGCTACATGGGTCAAGATTGGAAGGATCTACATTTACCTACTTCCTTGGCACCCAAGAAATTCCTTTGCATCATGTGGGCCTATTTGCACCAATAATGACGGCATCCATGCTGAAGCCACTGTCATTAATGCTGACCATAGGATCTTGTCCACCAATTCCTTATGAACTGGACATGGTTTGCAGATCCAGATTACCAATCAAACATTGTGCTCCCTGCTTTCCCAAGATTGGAGATCCTTAGTTGGATTTGAAGAAATGCCACAGACACGTTGAAAACATATCTAGCTCATCAAGTGTTCATCCTTAGGTGTCTGGATTCCTCCACCTTTTCAAGCAGTGAGTTCCTGACTTCTTCAACCCCTTCACCTCCCCCATCACACCTTAATCTTCAAATTCCTTGTGATGTTTCCCACGAGCCATCAGACTCCTGAATGCCATGTAATGGGCTGCCACCATTGCCTATTTTATCCTTTTATCCATTTTTTTTCCCATTTTACCCTTCTGTTAATTATCGTGTTGCACAGGGAGCCAAATGCAACGGAATTTCGTTTAGAATTGCATATATCGATGTATTTCTAAATGACAATAAAGTTTGTTTGACTTTAGACTTGACTGATCTTTCAACCACAGACCTGCATCTAACCTTTGCTTAAATATCTATAATTGCTTTTGCTTCAAACATTCAGACGGGGAGATCTACATTTTTGATGAAGATCTGTTTGAGTCTAAAGTTAAAATCCGATCCATCCACTTGAAACTCGATCCATAAATGCATAATAGACTTTTTTTCCCCATATCTAGTTTTGCCCAGATGCTTGTGGAAAAGTCTAATTCCACTTGCCAGTAACTCCTGAAAAAGACACCCCAACTCCAAACAGTTTAGTTTTCAGAGAAACAGGCCCTTTGGCCAACCAGGTCCGCTCCGAAGAGATCATCCCGTGCACTAACACTATCGAGGAACAATTTACAATTTTTACCAAAGCCAAGTAACCTACAAACCTGTATGTCTTTGTACTGTGGGAGGAAACCAGAGCACCCAGAGAAAACCCACGCAGTCACAGGGGGAACGTACAAACTCTGTACAGGCAGCACCTGTAGTCGGGATCGAACCCGCGACTCAGGCGCTGTAAGGCAGCAGCTCTGCTGAAGAACCCGTGTAAGAGTAATAAGTCCCTTATTCACTACCCCCTACCTCCATGATGATGCCACATCTGGGCATAACACTTAAAGGAAGCCTATGGTTGGAAATGTCTTGGCATCATTCACTGTCCATTCCTGTGCTGTATATCCCTGCCTGATTGTAGCACCAATGTGTAAAGTAAGAGTTAAACACACTGTGTTAGCTGACAACTCCATTTCAGCCGTCAGTATGTTTAACCCTACTAGTATTCCATTACAAAAGGTAAATTTGAAAGAGACACCTGCAGATGCACACAGAGTCCTTTGCCAAAGATTGTACATTAGCTGGACAAAGTTCACTGCCTCCTCCCTCGCTGACGTGCTCACTGATATCAAGACTAACTTCAAACAGAAGCACGAGAATGAGCTTCTTGTGCCCACCAATACTCCCATCTGCGCTGTTGTTTTCATGTCAAAGTTGAAATTGACCTTTCGAAAATCACCTTCCCACACTTACTGGTGAGTTTTCCATTGTACGCAGTTGCCATCCACTGATACCAAGTCAAACTGACCTGTGTAAAATACCTAACCAGATTGGCACAGGCTGATGTTTCCTTGTACCTACCCGGCCTTGTGTGAACCCAAGTATTTCGAAGCATAAGCCAAGTCTGATGCACACAGTTATATCCCGTTGGGCTCGGGTTAGGTAATACGGTTCCGATTCTTAACGTTCTTTTTGGTGATAAATATCTTCTAGATTCTTTCTCTTGCTTTTGGTACAAGCGTATCAAAGAATCAACCACGTATCATTATCGCAAGTCAAGTGACTGAAGAGGTTGAATTTTCTTCACACAAATGTACTGGGTCATTTACTGTTTTGCCAAAGGGCGTGGCTGTGCTTTGCAAGTTTGGGAGAAAATATGAATAAATATTGGAAACTGCAAAATACAGGACAATTCCAATTTTGTGCAGGGATATGATGAAGGACAAGGTGCTGTTACATTATTTTAGGCTTGTTAAAGGGTTTCGGAGGAGAGCCTTGGGCACTGCAATAGGTTTTGGTTTGATGTAAGATTGTGGCATGGAATGGTACAGTGGGATTAGATTGCAGGGGGAGAATAAACAGAAGAATGAGTTTGTGATTGATGCAATGCTGCAAGAAGAATACATTATGGGATATGTTTTCCGTTCCTCCATTAAAGCAGACGGGAGTTCAAACTGAAGTAATGAAATCCGCTCTCCGCACTGTTTCTGGCCGATATGAAATCAGTTTTTTGTTTTCTGCATTTGAAGCAATTAGCAATGGTCCAAACCTCGGCTCTTAACTTACATGGTGCATGATATGGAAAGCGTTAGCTTTTATTGTTCTGAAATTTGTAGGAATATACTTTGCAACCATAAAGTGTCACTTAATTCAGTTCTTTAGCTTGAAACTATTTGCACGGATTGAAAGAAGTGATGAGAAATGGAACATGCATCCTCTCTGTCGCTGTTTAACACCTTTAACAGGGTTTTTTTTTCAACCGAATTCTTAAGTACATAAGAAATCTGTTCTACATACTGCAGTTGAGTAAAATGTTAAAAAGTGCTTCACAGGGACAGCATTGGGTTAAGGTTTTACACTGAACACATGAAGGAGATTTTGGGCAAAATGATGTTGACACTTAATATTTTAACAGATTTCTGCAATTTCATTTTTCAACCTTTTTTAATGTTCGAGTTTGTAAACTGCAATTTTTATTTTATTTTATATTTCTCACCAAACTTATTGCATGCACTGAACTATTGCAAATAACCTTTGCTACCAAAGTATATTCACCACTTAACGGTGGTGTTTGACCAAGCTAATGGATACAATGAATTGATTCAATGAAAAGATTTAAGTTTAAAGAAGGGTGTCGGCCCGAAACGTTGCCTATTTCCTTCGCTCCACAGATGCTGCTGCACCCGCTGAGTTTCTCCAGCACTTTTGTCTACCTAATGTTTCATTTAATTGACTCCGCTAATTCATTTTCTGCCATTGTATGTTTGCACATATGAAGGTGCAAGTACTATGAAAATCTGAGAACCGATGTTTCCGTAAATATGCCTGCCTGTTCAGTGCATATATTGAACGTGGTAACTTAAATGCGGAGAATGCAGGAAAAACTCTTTTGAAGAATTGGAATTTTAATCTTTAAGTGATAGATGAGTCTGCGAATGGATTTGAATGCCGTAGTCATTTTTGTATCATAAAGTGCCCTGCACATCTGCTGCCTTTTACTATTTTCCTTTTCAAAATAGGATCATTGGACGTTTTGTGCTTAACAGAGCTGGGATAAATGACTTTTTTAATGTATGTGATGGAGGACAGGTTTTTGTTTCAGTAATACACATACTTTGATCAAATACGAATAGACACTAAACGCTGGAGTAGCTCAGGTAGCTTCTCTCGAGAAGGGGGGGTTACACAAAAAGCTGGAGAAACTCAGCGGGTGCAGCAGCATCTAAGGAGCGAAGGAGATAGGCGACGTTTCGGGTCGAGACCCTTCTTCAGACTGGTCAGGGATCAGGGAAGCGAGAGATATAAACAGTGATGTGGAGAGATAAGGAACAATGAGTGAAAGATATGCAAAAAAGTATTGGTGATAAAGGAAGCAGGCCATTGTAAGCTGTTTGTGGTGTGAAAATGAGAAGCTAGTGCGACTGGGGGAGGGGGGGGGGGGAGATGGAGAAGGAATGTCAGGGCCAGAGGGCTGAGGGAGAGGTGGGGGGGAGGCAGTCTGGGTTAACAGAATTGAGAAAATTCAATGTTTAAGCCCAGAGGATGCAGACTCCCCAAGCGGAATATGAGGTGCTGTTCCTCCAACTTGCGGTGTTGATCACTCTGGCCGTGGAGGAGGCCCAGGACCGAGAGGTCGGATACGCAGTGGGAGGGGGAGTTGAAGTGCTGAGCCACCGGGAGGTCGGGTTGGTTATTGCGGACCGAGCGGAGGTGTTCGGCGAAACGATCGCCCAGCCTCCGCTTGGTCTCACCGATGTAGATCAGCTGGCATCTGGAGCAACGGATGCAGTAGATGAGGTTGGAGCAGGTGCAGGTGAACCTCTGTCGGACTTGGAATGACTGCTTGGGTCCCTGAAAGGAGTGGATGGGGGAAGGTCGGACTTGGAATGACACTCTCGAGAAGGAATGGGTGATGGGTGATGTTTCGGGTCGAGACCCTTCTTCAGACATTCAAATACGAATGCCCTGTTTTGAATATGTTGTTTAAAGCAGTTGTTTTTAACTAATTAACAGTGAAAATTTGCAACAGCTGTAGCAGTCGGTGTTTTTTAAGGTGTTGAAAATACCTCCCATTGTTACATTTTGCATACCTTACACAAATCTTGCACTGGGATGTTCAAAGTATTCTATTCCTCATAGTCAAGGAAGATTTCTGTTAATTTCCATTCACCGAATAAGATAAAATTTCATGGCATAATTTTTGTGATGCCTAAACTGTAGCCAAGTGGTATGTGTCCTCAAAACTAATGGGCAATCAATCCTCGATGCTTTTGTTTTTGCTAATTTGTCCCATTTGATCAATGACCTTACAGTTCTAGTGAAAGCCTGCTATGGTGGGATGTTGATGCTAGTTTTTCCCCCCACAGAATTGTGGGCCGATCTGGTGAATATTTCAACATTTTCTACTTTTATCAACCCACAATCATTGGACTGCTCCAGTTATTCCAGTGTTCAATGTGTTTATTGGAGAGGATAAGGTTTGGAGACTGTTTTTTCAAGAGCAAGCTTATCAACTGAGGACGTTATTTTCATTGGCTCCTAAGTTGTGGAGGGAAAGCATTATTACCACCTTCATGCCCATTTTGCAAATCTTGACGGCCACCATTGCATTTGGATAAGGGTCTATTTATTTTAAATTCCCCACTGTTCAAATCGCATTATTATTAGGACATAACTGGTTAAATATCGAGGAAAGATTTTGTATACGAGGATGGTATTCCCTTGAATATGGAAAATTTGAAGAGGTGAACTTATTCAAAACTATTGACCTCACATTTGTGTAACGCCTTAGCTTAGCTTCAAATTATCTCAAAAATGTTTAGCCATCCATAAAGTGTATTGTTGAAGTTGGTTGTTTATGTAAATGTGTAATGGGCCCGTCCCACTTAAGCAATTTTTTAGGCGAGTACAGGCGACTGTTGAAAATTTTTCAACATGTTGAAAGATTTTCAGCGACAATTTGGGCTGTCATAGGTGATGTCGTAAGTTGTAGCCAGGTTAACGTAGGTTATTGCCGGTGCTGACCAGTGAATTCCATTGTCCTAGTCGCTGGCAGTCGCCTAAAAAAATTGTCTAAGTGGGACAGGCCTATAAGAAGGAACTGCAGATGCTGGTTTAAACCAAAGTTGCACTGACTGCAACTTGCCTGGCCTTGCACAAGTGATGGTGATTATGATTTCTTTATAGAGAGGCTACGTTGATAAAAAATGTTCGTGGCTTCAGTAACTACAGCATTTGCATCTCCTCAATATGCAATGCGAAACCTTGTAGATTCAATCATCCCATTGATCAGCACCATCAATACCATCTAAACCGTTTCTGCAGCGTGTTTGTCAGGTACATGCAGGAAATCTCCATCTCGGCTGTTTATGAACACAAATTTTCGTGCTCAAATTTTTATATTCTATTGAAAACATTGTGACTACTTGGATATGTTTCCCATTCTCTTTGCTAATGTGAATTGTTTGGAAAACTATTTAGTGCAACTGTGATCGAGAAAGCTCCACTATGTTGCAATTTGCTTCCCCCTTCACTCGCCGAGTTCCACAACTGCTCCTTCTCTAACAGTGTATAGATCTGTAACAAATTGAATGTAAATAGGAGCAGTGTAGTTTAATGTTGTCTTGTGTATGGTTCAGCAGCAGGATAAGACACTGGATTGAGATTGTCAATCCATTCAATGGCTTTGTGTGAGGTGCTATGTGGAAAGAAGTTGTGCCGCGGCTGAAAGATCATTTACGAGGGATTAGGACCCATTGTCTTAAGAGTACAGCTGCCACCATAGATGTGCCTTTCTGTTACATACTGCATTGTAGCAAGTGATTTTGTCTTTCCTCATCTGCTTTCACTGTGATGGATGTTTATGTTAACTTTTATGTAGTTGTGTGTCTAGTTTTTTTTTTTTCGTTTGGCTGTATGGTATTTCGCACGTCACTGTACCTCAATTGGTACATGTGACAATAAAAGCCCTTTGAAACCTTTAAAATACCTTTGATAATGATGAAATGGTGACTTGCATGGTCATTTGCGAAGGCAGTAACATTACTGTGGGTCTCAAGTTGTATAAAGGCCGGATAGGGTAAGGTATGGTCGCATTTGAACTTGTAAGTCCCTTGATGTGACTTGTAATTATTAATTGATATGGCACCATAATGAAACATCAGTCTGTTATTACATTGGTAACGTGCTAATTTTAAAATTCTTTTGATACTGCTTCAGGTATGTGAAATATCTGGGGGACAACATTTTGGTTCAGTGTGTGGTGGCGATGGCTGAACGAGTAGTGGAGGAGGAGGTCATCAATGTCTCCATGTTCCAGGGAGATTCCCACAGTGGTAAGTACTTCCATTGGATAGCTTTGTCACCATTTTGTCTTTTGTTTTCATCAGTTTATGCAAAATGAAGATAAAGTGCAATTAGGAGCACCCTTTGCATAATATTCCATGGGATCAAAGGTTTACATTGAAGAACATTCCTTTTAGTATGCGGGTGTTTGTATGGAAGGTCTTAGGAAGGAGCATCAGAGGAATCAGTGCTCTTATTAGTGCTCAGTGCTGGGACCCCAGCTATTTACAATATACATTAATGATCTGGATGAGGGAATTGAAGGCAATATCTCCAAGTTTGCGGATGACACTAAGCTGGGTGGCAGTGTTAGCTGTGAGGAGGATGCTAGGAGACTGCAAGGTGACTTGGATAGGCTGGGTGAGTGGGCAAATGTTTGGCAGATGCAGTATAATGTGGATAAATGTGAGGTTATCCACTTTGGTGGCAAAAACAGGAAAGCAGACTATTATCTAAATGGTGGCCGATTAGGAAAAGAGATGCAGCGCGACCTGGGTGTCATGGTACACCAGTCATTGAAAGTAGGCATGCAGGTGCAGCAGGCAGTGAAGAAAGCGAATGGTATGTTAGCTTTCATAGCAAAAGGTTTTGAGTATAGGAGCAGGGAGGTTCTACTTCAGTTGTATAGGGTCTTGGTGAGACCACACCTGGAGTATTGCGTACAGTTCTGGTCTCCAAATCTGAGGAAGGACATTATTGCCATAGAGGGAGTGCAGAGAAGGTTCACCAGACTGATTCCTGGGATGTCAGGACTGTCTTATGAACAAAGACTGCATAGACTCGGTTTATACTCTCTAGAATTTAGGAGATTGAGAGGGGATCTTATAGAAGCTTACAAGATTCTTAAGGGGTTGGACAGGCTAGATGCAGGAAGATTGTTCCCGATGTTGGGGAGGTCCAGGACAAGGGGTCACAGCTTAAGGATAAGGGGGAAATCCTTTAGGACCGAGATGAGAAGGACTTTTTTCACACAGAGAGTGGTGGGTCTCTGGAAGTCTCTGCCACAGAGGGTAGTTGTGGCCAGTTCATTGGCTATATTTAAGAGGGAGTTAGATGTGGCCCTTGTGGCTAAGGGGACCAGAGGGTATGGAGAGAAGGCAGGTACGGGATACTGAGTTGGATGATCAGCCATGATCATATTGAATGGCGGTGCAGGCTCGAAGGGCCGAATGGCCGACTCCTGCACCTAATTTCTATGTTTCTATTAAGTATACGTGATTTTATGATTTTAATTTTCATTATGGTGGTTGATTCTGGAACGCTTGCATCCAATGTTAGCATCAGATGAGGTATCCAAAAGGTACAGGAGTAAATGAAGTGGGGGGCAAATTGGTTACAATGTGATTTCGATTGGGAATCAGAACTAATTAAAGGCTGTGGGGGAAAAAAACCTGTCTTGAGCAAAAAACAGTCCAGGGAAAAAAATATATAAACTCCCTGCAGTAATTGGGAAATATTTGGATGGAGAAAACGTCACTGCAGCAGTTGTGAAAAGTGGAATTGGCGCATGTTGCTGGGCTAAATGATGCCAGAATCTGGGGCGGATGAGTTTTCCACAACTATCCTGGAGCAGAGAGCAGTCGACCAGAAGTATATAGAACCTTTTGGTAGAAACAAGGACGGCAGATGCACAAGAAAAAGACAAAATGCTGGTGTGGTTCACCGGGTCAGGCAGCATCCCTGCAGAACATGGATTGGTGATGTTTCAGGTTGGGACCCTTCGGTTGGAAGAAGGGACTTGACCTGAAGCGTCATCTAACCATGTTCACCAGGGATGCTGCCTGACCAACTGAGTTACTCCAGCAGTTGTTTTACGTGACTTTACAACATTTATCTTAGGCAGAATTATAAGCTGTATCCTGCCATCCTTAACCATCTGCCAGCTATTATTTTATTCCACCAAGTTAGAAGGGTCTACAATTATATAAGTGGGACTATCTAGCTTAATATTGATAACCCTCATTATAGCAGAGGGTTTTTTTTTGCGGGGGTGGGGGGGGGGAGATGAGGTCCGTTATTATGGAGGTAAGTAGGGGGGTGCGTCGGTTGACTTGTTGCTGTGACGCCTACGCGCCCACGTTGGTTTTGCATAAAGCCCGTTACCGCTGACGACTCGCCAGCAGCCTCACGAGAAGGTCCAGCCACAAGAGCTCAATAACAACTCCCAGGTCAGACGCACTCATTGGCCTCATCTGCACACGGGTTATGATTGGTGAGAATGTAAGTAAAGGGGCTTCTGGAATAAACGTGCCACAGGGTGTCTGGCTCAGCTAAATATCGTTTCTTCTTTGCTTTCTGTCATGGGATTCAGTAGATCCTACACTGCCGTACAGCACCAGAGACCTGGGATCAATCCTCACTACGGGTGCTATCTGTACGGAGTTTAAACGTTCTCACCGTGACTGCCTGGGTTTTCTCCGGGTGCTCCAGTTTCCTCCTACAAAAAACGCACAGGTTTGGAGGTTAATTGGCTTTGGTAAAAATTGTACATTGTCCTTGGTGTGTAGGATAGTGCTAGTGTACAGGGTGATCGCTGGTTATCGCCGACTTGGAGGGCCGAAAGGCTAGTTTCCGCGTGGTATCTCTCGAGTAAACTAACATAAAAAAATGTACAGTATTGGGAAAACGGCCAATAAATATACACTAAACAAGACACATAATAAACAGCAAAGGGCACAAACGACACAATATTTGTGTCTACCTTCTACATAATATTTAAACGCAGGCTGTGGCAAGATTTGCTCCGGCCACCGGCTGGATCACTCCGCCAGACCACAAACACAGTCCTTTGCTCCCAACGGCTCGTGGTAAAGGATGCCTGGGGGGCAAGAGATTGCCTTCGCCAACATTGAAATCCGTTATAGAGAAGTCTGCAATAACGAAGATGGACGCACAAGCGTTCTGCAGGAAGCAGTGTGCATTGAAGAACTGACCAACCAATGAATATGATGAATTTCTCTAGAGCTGGCAGGGGGTCCGGCCATATGGTAGAGAACAGCATGTTCCGTTTGTTAGCTTTTCATCAGCCTTTCTATGGAGGGAACAAAAAAAAAGATGTGACAGCTGGTGAATTCAATAAAATTGATTAAATTTGGATGATATTTGCTTACATTTTTAAACCATTAGACGGGTGAAAGGTGCACACCCATTCTTGGAATGGAAACCCGCCGGAACTATCAGATGCATGATTTTTAGTATGAATATAAGGTAGTATTAATATGCTATGTACGTAATACAAAGTCAGCCCACTGTCCTCACCAGCTTTGCTCCAGGCCTCAGCCATGGTAATTCTTACATCAGCCTTGTCTGTATCTCTACATTGTTAACGTTACGGTGATGTACCATACATTTCCTGGTTTCATTCAAATAAAAAGTGCAAACTATTGGAAATATCAGGTTAGGCACTATTTAGGGAGAGATATTACCAACCTGAAACATTCTATTTTTCAGTCTGAAGTAGTGTCCGAACTGCTGACAAAATCTGTTTTAGTTTAGTGTTCAGCATCTGGTTATTTTTATTTTGTATCTTTCCTCAACAAATTGATCAAGCCCACACCTGCTCTACAGGCTACCTGTGGGGAAACTCTTTAGGAGTGCTTCAAACAAACGCATGTCAAATGTTTTGAAAGAGATTTTGTTTCACGGGTAGACAAAAATGCTGGAGAAACTCAGCGGGTGAGGCAGCATCTATGGCGTGAAGGAATCGGTGACGTTTTGCTCCATAGATGCTGCCTCACCCGCTCAGTTTCTCCAGCATTTTTGTCTACCTTCGATTTGTCCAGCATCTGCAGTTCCTTCTGAGACAAATTGTTTCCCGGGTGATCGCTGGTCGGCGCGGAATCGGTGGGCCGAATGGCCTGTTTCCGCGCCGTATCTGTAAACTAAACTGAAATTCTTTTTCACTTTCTGTGACAGTATGGAGGGCCTCTCGCAGCACACCAGTCATCACCATCTCTGATGATTCCGACTCGGATGAAGATCCACCAGTTGTGACCATTAAGACCGAAATGACAGAAGACCAAGATGTTGTACTAATTGAGGTATTGTGCTCTTTGCTGCCTCTTGCTGATGGGGATCAGGTTTCAAGATTTTGTGCCTTCCTGCTAACTATGGTGGTAAATAAGCCATAGAAAAAAGGAACTGCAGGTGCTGGTTTATGTAAAAATGAAAGGTACAAAGTGCTGAAGCGACTCAGTGGGTCACGCAGCATCTCTGGGGAACATGGATTGGTGACGTTTTGGGCTGGAACCCTTCTTCAGACTGATTCCTGCTCTCCAACAATTGTTCTGAACCAGACTCACTACCATAGCCACTCGTGTTTATGCCTGTGAAGCCACCCTGTGCCACGTGGCTTCTTGCTCTGTTTCCAGGCCTTCCAGTTTGGACCTAACTAGGATTTCAGGTACCCAGTCTGAAAAAGGGTATCTACTCAAAACATCACCTATCCATGTTCTCCAGATTGCTGCCTGACCCGCTGAGTTACTCCAGCACTTGTGTCTTTTTTTTTGTCGAAAACCTCCTTGAGCTAACATGCCACATAAAAAATAATGAGAGTTGACTAAGCATTATTTAAGATGAGATGAAGTATTCAAGTGGTGTTCCCCAAGGAATTATCCGGCTCCTAAGTATTTAACCGTTCTTGCCAAAGACATGGATGTAAAAATGAAAATCGAATTGTGTATTCATTTTTCCAGATGACACCAAGTTAGGAAACGTAATAATGATTGTAGACAAAAGTCTTACAAGTGGGCAATTTACAGACCAATTAGCCAGCAAACCCGCATGTCCTTGGTATGTGGGAGGAAACCAGAGCACCGGGAGGAAATCCACGTGGTCACAAGGAGAATGTGCAAATTCCACATAGACAGCAGCCGAGATCAGGATCGAACCCGGGTCTCTGGTGGTGTGAGGCAGCAACTCTACCCGCTGCACCACTCTGCTGGCCCTGCCATTAAGCAATGGTTAATGTTACCCATTCGGGACTATCCCAACAACAATGCTACTCCTTATTTTCCAAAGTTTTGCTGTTATCATTCGTGCACTTGTCATTAACTGGTGCTCACCTGTCATATCCCTTTCAGCCACTGGAGAGACAAATCCGACCTCCTATCATCATCCGGCCTGCATCAGAATGGCAAAACATCCAACAGGGAGAGCAGCCAAGGGAAAACCAGGGAGCAAATGGAAACTTTGGAGAGGAGAGGAGCTGCATCATCGTGACTCAACATAATCAAAACCAACTTGTGTCAGATGTTGTTGAAGCACGGGTCAGACCAGAAGAAGTCCACCCTCAGCCACCCATAGACGTGGAGGCTGCCCCTGCTGCCGAGCACCAACTTGAGCAGAGGGATGAGGAACAAAATTGGGTGGACCCTGGAGCGGCTGCTGGTCCCAGTGAGCCTCCAGCCGGGCAAACAAATGAAGTAGAACTACTAGACATTCCACTTTGTTCAGCGGCAAAGACAGTGGAGCGGGAAGAAGCACAAGCGAATGTGGCGCCAGAGCAAGATCCTGTACCACCGCAGCCCGACGTTGTACCGGAAGCTTTCAGAGCAGAGATTCAGCCAATTGACAACGATGAAACCGTGCAAGAACAGCAGGGGGAAGATTTGTTAGACAATATGATAATGGACCTAGAAAACCTTGAGGAAGCTGCTGACGAAACCAATGAACTCTTACAGTCACTTGTGAAAGAAACAGTAAGTTCTTGCCATTTGTTAAGGAATCTTTTCCAGTTTAGTGCATTTTGTCGAGCATTTAAAATCTTGCCTAATAATTCGCAAGCGATCTTGGGGTCCAATTCCCGAACTTCCTGAAAACGACAACACAAATAGATGGCGTGACAAAGGAGGCATGACTTACGCTTGCCTTAATTGGTCGGGGCAATGTTGCCACATGGTGGCTGGGTGAAGCGGCATGACGCCTGTATTGTCGTGAGCTGTTGCCTCAAGTGTCGTGGCGTTTTTCTTGTCGCCGCTTGGTTTTGAAATGTTCAAAACCTCTCGGCGACAGTTGGCTTGACGTGGCATGACTTCTCCTGTCGTAGGTTGTTGCCAGGTTGGCTGTTGCCGGGTCCTGACTTTGGTGTATTCAAGTGGCGGCAGCCTACGTCATGCTATGCCAATCGGCGTCACGAGAAGTCACGTAGCTAAACGCGGCCTGACGTAGGGTGACTTCGGTTGTCGTAGGGGCTGTCGCGGGTGTTATCATGGGTTGACGTCGCGTGTCGCGATGAATTGGGATGCCGCTTGTTGTAGCTTGACGTCGACTTGGCGGCAGCCGGTCGTGGACATTGTCGTAGCGGGTCGGTTTCTCGTCGTCACGCCACGACACGTCACGTCACTGTCGCTGAAAAAGTTGCCTAAGTGGGACAGGCCCTTTAGGAAGTCATGCATTGAATATAGGAGTAAGGAAGTAATGTTAAAATTGTACAAGGCATTGGTAAGACCAATTCTGGAGTATGGTGTACAATTTTGGTCGCCTAATTATAGGAAGGATGTCGACAAAATAGAGAGAGTACAGAGGAGATTTACTAGAATGTTGCCTGGGTTCCAGCAACTAAGTTACAGAGAAAGGTTGAACAAGTTAGGTCTTTATTCTTTGGAGCGCAGAAGGTTAAGGGGGGACTTGATTGAGGTCTTTAAAATGATGAAAGGGATAGACAGAGTTGACGTAGATAAGCTTTTCCCATTGAGGGTAGGAAAGATTCAAACAAGAGGGCATGGCATGAGAATTAAGGGACAGAAGTTTAGGGGTAACGTGAGGGGGAACTTCTTTACTCAGAGAGTGGTGGCTGTGTGGAATGATCTTCCAGCAGAAGTGGTGGAGGCAGGATCGATTATAACATTTAAAAGTAAAGTGGATAGGTATATGGACGGGAAGGGAATGGAGGGGTATGGTCTGAGTGCAGGTAGATGGGACTAGGGGAAAATAAATGGTCGGCATGGACTGGAAGGGCAGAGAAGGCCTGTTTCCGTGCTGTAATTGTTATATGGTTATTATATGGTTATTTGGCTGTATAGGACTTTGGTTAGGCTGCATTTCAAGCATTGTGTGCAGTTCTGGTCACCCCAGTACAGGAAGGATGTGGAAGCTTTGGAGAGGGTGCAGAGGGGATTTATCAAAATGATGCTTGAACTAGTGGGCATTAGCAACAAGGAGAGGTTGGACAGCCAGATTGTTTTCTCTGAAATGTTGGAGGTTTCAGGGGAGTCCTGGTGGAAGTATATAACATTTGAGAGGCATAGATAGGGTAGATAGTCAGACCACTTTCCCAGAATGGAAATAGCAAATACTAGAGAGCATAGCTGTAAGGTGAGAGGAGCAGTTTAAAGGATATGCAGGGCAGGTTTTTGTTAAAGAGGGTTGTGAGTACCAGGAATACACTGCTGAGGATGGTGGTGGAGGCAGATACAATAGTGGCGTTTGAGACCTTGGATAGGCGCATGAATGTGCAGGGATATGGATTATCTGCGCTCAGAGAAGAGTTGGTCTTGGCATCCAGTTTGACACAGACATTTGTGGGCTAGAGGGCCTGTTCATAGAAAATAGGTGCAGGAGTAGGCCATTCGTCCCTTCGACCTTGCACCGCCATTCAATATGATCATGGCTGATCATCCAACTCGGTATCCTGTACCTGCCTTCTCTCCACACCCCCTGATCCTTTTAGCCACAAGGGCCACATCTAACTAGCCAATGAACTGGCCTCAGAACTTCCTGTGCTGTACAGTTCTATTTTCTATGTTTGCATTAGATTAATGGTGGTTCTGCCTAGTTACTTTCCTGCTTTCTGTTAGGTACTACTGCAGCTGTGGGCACAACACGCCAAGCTTGCAATGCAAGCAGAAACTTGAAATCTGTATCATACGTACAAGCACTTCAGCAGTGCTGTCAAAGCAGAATCTTCGCAATGATGGTGTTTGCTGAATTTTGTTGAGGATGGATTTTAACTATTTCTTATTGGAGTCAGAAAGAGGGAGAGTGAGAGAGCACAGGTGATGTCCTTTGGTCCAATACTGACCTTTAAGCACCATTTTACACTAAACCCACCTGAATCTGTTTTATTCTTCCCATTATCTACTTAGGGTGGCACAGCGGCAGAGTTACTGCTTCACAGTGATTCTGACTACCGGTGCTGTCTGTGTGGAGTCTGTACGTTCTCCCTGTGATAGCGTGGGTTTTACCCTGGTGCTCTGGTTTCCTCCCACATTCCAAAGACGCACAGGTTTATAGGTTGATAGACACAAAGTGCTGGAGTAAAGGGCCTGTCCCACTTGCATGCGATTGCATGCGTCTGGCGTGACCAAACGTGGTCGCTTGAGGCGTACGGGCCGCGCGGGGCCGGTCCCACTTTGAAGCGCGGAGGCGTATGGAGTTGTGTGGGGCTGGTCCCGACATCGCGCGGGACTCCGGAAATCCCGCACTGTCCGAAAATTCCGCGTTGACGTCACCGTGCGACGCCCAAATTCAGTCGGCCCGCCTCCTGCCCAGCTGATTGGTGAGTATGACGCGAATTACGTCACTCGTGTACTTAGCGCGTACTTACCGCGAACTCCGCTTCCATTTGGTCGCGGCAAACGCATGCAATCGTATGCAAGTGGGACAGGCCCATAACTCAACAAATCAGGCATCATCTCTGTTGGTTAATTGGCTTCTGTAAATTGCACCCAGTGTGTAGGATGGGAAGCGGGATTACAGTGAACTAGTGTAAGGGTGATCGATGGTCAGCCTGAACTCAGTGGGCCAAAGGGCTTGTTTTCATGCTGTGTCTAAAACTAAAATTAAAATTACTGCATAAACGTAGAGTAAGTAGCCCATACAAAAGCCTCAGTGCCAGGGCATTAATTCACAACAGCAATTCTCTATTCAGTGATAAACCTACCACAACCAGGGAACTGTCCGACACTACTGTCTACCTCACTGGTGACCCTCGGACTATCCTTGATCGGACTTTGCTAGCTTTACCTTGCACTAAACGTTATTCCCATATTATGTATCTATACACTTTAAATGGCTCGATTGTAAACATGTATTGTCTTCCCGCTGACTGGATTGCTTTTCACTGCACCCCAGTACGCGTGACAACAAACTAAATTAAACTAATAAGCAATAACAACTGTTTGTTTCGGAGGCAGATACATTCTTCACAATTGCCTTTATTTTGACATTTTTTAAAATCAAAATATCATTTTCATTGAACTTGAATTTTTCATGCAGGTGAATTTGTTTCCTGAAATAGAAGAACAATTTGTTGAAGAGCTGATCACAACACATGAAATCTGGGATTTAAATGTGTAAGCACATCATTGTTGTTTATTTAATTTAGCGTGTTGATTAACGGGCAATGAGGAATTGTGGCACTGCAAGTTTAACCATTTTTAGCCAGTCCTGTTTCTGTTCCGGTAGCTCACCCCTGAAACATCTCAAATGAGTTGAAAATCGAATCAACAATGCATGGTACAAAGAATAACAAACTGCAAAACTAGGAAACTGTTATTGCAGAGTAATAATTTATCAGCAATGTTGCTTGTCCAAAACTCAGTCGTGAGAAGGATGGTAAATTTCTGCAACTGCATTTAATCTTAGACAATTGTGCACAACTCATCCCTTTTCCAAAACACTGTTGTTCTTGTCAGAGAGCTATTTTTTAATATGAAGTTGATATTAAGATGATGAATGACTCCCATTTTTCAGTGTTTCTTTATTTTTTGGTGGAAGCTCCTGGGTTCACTTTGTGATTCTCTGACATATAATGTTATTCATAACCATCCAAGGAGAGAAAGTGAGCCAAGACTCACCTAGAGTGGGGATGAACACGAAATAGAAAAATGCCTCAGATAAACAGTGCATGGCCTCTGACCATAGCTTTGGTTAGGGATACATAGGATATCTCAGGAGAACTTTAACAAGTGAAGAAAATGTATTTTTGAAGATAATGTTAACAATATCTATTTGTGCATTGATTACCTATTATATATTGTGTAAGCAAGAATTGGTCACTAAAAATTGTGGAATAGAGGGTTCTGTTTTTCTGAAGAAAATAGATCATTAGTTAGAATTTTATATACATATAAACCTGTGTACCAACATTTCATTCTTGTTTTTCAGCTTGTGCAACCACCTCTTAGAAAATCCTGATTATCCAAAAAAAAGTTTGATTTTCACACACAGCAGCAGTTTGCTCGAAAGCAACGAAGAGGTAACTTGGCTTATTCTCGCCTATTGATACGGGATGTCTAAATAGGACACAAGGTGCTGGAGCAACTCAGAGGGTCAGGCAGCAGAGTCTTTTACCCAGAGGAGGGGAATTAAGAACCAGAGGAACCTGAGGGGCAATCTTTTTAATACAAGGGCGGTAGATATATGGGATGAGCTGCTGGAGGAAGTAGTTGGGACAGGTACCTTCATAATGTTTAAAATACATTTGGCCAGGTACATGGAAAGAACAGGTTTGGAGGGATGGCAATAGTGTAGATGGGGCATGCGACCGGCATAGGCAAGCTTGTCCAAAAGGCCTGCCTACCGACTCTGTGACTACAAGCATGGACATTCATAAACACTCTCCCAGATAATTAGTCAACCGCAAATATTAATATGCTCTTCTCCTCAAAGCAAAGGATATATATGGAATCAGCGTTATGTGTTTTCTGTTGAATAGAAACCCAAGACCGATTTCTTTGACTTTTCGAAACTTGTGCCTGTGAACCAGCAAAGTTTCCTTCAGGCTTCTGACCTCCTCATGGCAGATTTCAAAATGCTCAACAGTCAAGACATCAAATGGGCTTTACATGAGCTCAAGGGACACTATGCAATCACCCGCAAGGTTTGTGTTTTCTCAAGGGACTTGGCATTTCTTATATGTTTTATAGCTGTTTGTGGCCAATGATGAGCATATCCAAAATGTGCCCTGATGTCAATTTTATGTATGTGGTGGCTAATTACATTGGAGTCTGCAATCCTTGCACTTAAAAATACATTTATGAAACTTGAAGATGCATAAAAGTGGCACTTAATTTTGCACTAGACACTGCCTGAACCCTTGAGTCATTTGGCAACATTTATTGAGGTAATGGTGAGGATATGTTAGACTGAGTAGAGGTAAACTTGAGTCAAATTTTTCTTGTATTTGCTGACTTCCATAAACGGGAAAGTGTTTTGTTTGAACCCTAAGTTCTATTTAGATGGGCAGATGATTGACACTGATCTTATATTTTCCTTGGTTATCACTGTGAGCGGCATGGTGGCGCAGCGGTAGAGTTGCTGCCTACAGTACTGGAGACCCGGGTTCGATCCTAACTAAGGGTGCTGTCTGGATGGAGTTTGTCCGTTTTCCCTCTGACCGCCTGGGTTGTCTCTAGGCACTCTGGTCTCCTCCTACATTCCAAAGAGATACAGGATTGTAGGTTGTTTGGCTTCTATGAAATTGTGAATTGTCCCTGGGTGTGCAGGGTAGTGCTAGTGTATGGGGTGATCAGCGTGGAGTCGATGGGCCGAAGGGCTTGTTTCCATGCTGTATCTGTATCTGAGGGAATGGAGCGGCTGGGCTTGTGCACTTTGGAGTTTACAAGGATGAGAGGGAATCTCATTGAAACATATAAGATTGTTAAGGGCTTGGACACACTAGAGGCAGGAAACATGTTCCTGTTGTTGGGGAAGTCCAGAACCAGGGGCCACAGTTTAAGAATAAGGAGTAAGCCATTTAGAACGGAGACGAGGAAACACTTTTTCTCACAGAGAGTGGTGAGTCTGTGGAATTCTCTGCCTCAGGGGGCGGTGGAGGCCGGTTCTCTGGATGTTTTCAAGAGAGAGCTAGATAGGGCTCTTAAAAATAGCAGAGTCAGGGGATATGGGGAGAAGGCAGGAACGTGGTACTGATTGGGGATGATCAGCCATGATCACATTGAATGGCGGTGCTGGCTCGAAGTGCCGAATGGCCTATAACTGCATCTATTGTCTATCTCTAAGGTCTAAAGTCACTCTTCACAAAAGCATCATTAGCACCATGCTGCATATTGTTTTATTTATTGATGAGCACAGTTTTTTTTGTATGACAAGATGATTTTGTCCTGAGTATAGCAGCTGGTGTTTTAACCATTTTTCCTCCTGCTGTTTATTTTGTAGGCCTTATCAGATGCCATTAAGCAGTGGCAAGAAAACTCACCGC
Organism: Raja brachyura; assembly: GCA_963514005.1. The sequence continues at coordinate 6,106,026 of OY740801.1, forward strand.
AATCCAGTCAGAAGAAGACCCGGCGGAAAGAAATGAGCTCGTCTAATTCAATCAGTTTCAAATTTGAACAGGGTGAGGATTGAAAGCTGCTACAGTGCGAAGTGCCCATGCTGAAAGACCTGCCAATTAAAAATGGATGTGCCTCTCGAATAAGTGAAGTTTAATTTTTCAATGTTGGCTGATTTAAGTGAATGGAATGGCCCCGATTCTATTTAAATTTCAATAATTTAGAAAAGGAATCATTTAATTAACACAGGCGCATTGAGACACAGATGGTATAAATACACACAATATATTACACACAACACTGCTGAATATAATTTAATATTTAAAGAGAAAGTATTAGTGTCTCCCAGTAGTTTCTCTAAAATTACCACAGTGGTCATATTTGTAGCGGGGACTCGCAGGAGTCCAGCCAACAACTAAGCAGGCACGTTGTGTGTACGAGAGGTGTTTATTCTCTCCGATACAGTTCCCTGCTCCTCGAAGGTCACGGGCGTTGCCCGGCCTTAAATACCAACTCGGGTACAAACCCCGTGACTAGCGCCTCCCACAGCGAGACGCCGCCCTCCAGAGCCGAGGGTTCGTTGTGCCCGTAGTATGCCACCAGGTGCCGACACAACGTTACTGAAGTTCCTTCATGGAATTTTGGTGGTCACACTGAAAAATTGCATGCGTCGCAACAAATTATTTATGTTTTTATGTATTCATCATGGAGATTTTCAAAACTCTTGTATTAGAAAGCCATTGCGGCAACGTTACGTAATAGCCTGACAAGAGTTATCTTGTAGCGAGGGTGATATATCCTTTTTATTATGCTTGATAATCCTACTGCTGCTGTGAATTCCATACATTGGAAGATTTAGGGACAGTTTTTTCCCAGTTGTTATCAGGCAAGTGAACCATCCGACCAACAACTAGAGAGAGAGAGAGAGCATGAACTACTATAATTCCTGAACTACTATCTACCTCATTGGAGACCCTCGGACTATCTTTAAACGGACCTTACTGGCTTTATCTTGGACTATACTTTATTCATGTCATTCCCTTTATCATGTAACTCGACACTGTGGGCGGCTCGATTGTAATCATGTACTATCTTTCCGTTGACTGATTAGGACGCAACAAAAGCTTTTCACCGTACCTCGGTACACGTAACAATAAACTAAACTCAGCTCAACTCAACATTGGAAAAATAAAATCTTTCAAGATCAAAATTGTACCAGAGGCCAGATAGTCGTACCATAATTCTCTCATTTTCTTCCCAGCTGTTATTAGGCAGCTGAACCATCCTACCAACAACTGGAGTGCGGTTCTGATCTACCATCTACCTCATTGGAGATACTCGGACTATCTTTAATCGGACTTTACTTGACTTTAGCTTGCACGAGACGTTACTGCCTTTATTCTGTATTTGTGCACTGTGGACAACTTGATTGTAATCATGTATTGTCTTTCTGCTGACTGGATAGCACACAACAAATAAGCTTTTCACTGTACCTCAGTGCACCTTACAATATACTAAACTAAACTAAAATCATTCCACTTTTAGTTTATTACTACTGACTGGACGGAATTTGGTTTGGAATTGCATATATCGATGTATTTCTAAATGACAATAAAGTTTGTTTGACTTTTGACTTTGACTTTGACTTGAATATCTTAAAACATCTCAAGTCTTCATTTTGTGTGCCTCAAATTCATTTAAATGTGACGGGTTCTCTTTGTGAGAAAGAAATTAAGAAGTAGAATTTATCGGCCTCTCTTTCTTGCTTGTGTTTTTCCAAGGTGCCTTTAAAATAGAGAGACAGATGCGCTTTCTGGAAAACAAAAGACGACACTGGAGATCGTATGATCAGGATGGCCTGCATCCACTAGTACGGCAAGAACTGGAGTTCTTCCATCAGAAGATGAAAGAAATGGAAGAGGTAATTGATATTATTATCAGGAAAACATAAGATGGAGAAGGGGTTTGGATTGTGCGTGTCAGATTAATGTTCTGAAAGTTCATGTTGTGTGACCTGGTCTAAAATCTGGAGGACTTTTGTTTTCCCTGGAAACATGTCCAATCATAGCGCTATTCATATGAAGATGGCTACTCTATACCTTGGAGCACAGGAAGTTGAGGGGGGTTATCTTATGGAGGTTTATAAAATCAAGAGGTGAATGTACAGTCTTTTTTTCCCCGGATAGGGGAATCAAGAACCTGAGGACACAGGTTTGAGGTGAGAGGGGCAAGATTTAATAGCACCGTAGGGGGCAACATTTTCACTTTGAGGGTTGTGGATATTTGGAGGGAGCTGCCAGAGGAGATAGCTGAAGCAGATACTAATACAGCATTTAAAAGACTCTTGGACAGACACATGGATAAGAAAGGTTTATGGACGAAACGCAGGCAAGTGGGACTAGCTTAGATGGGCATTTTGTTCACCATGGACGAGTTGTGCTGAAGGGCCTGTTTCCATGCTGTACGATGCTGACTCTATGATCATTGTCTCCATTATCGGTGACAAAGAAGTTCTTTAACTGTCCTGTTTTTTATTATGTGTCTTTCCCGTTTAAAAATTCAATTCATTGCATCACTTCAATTTTCCTTCAGTCCATATGTCTTGTCGAAACTGCATCATCTTTGAAACACATGTATCAGTTATATTTTTGTGTACTTTCTCGGTCACCTCTTGTTGAATAATGACGGTGGGGCTTTAACACCATCATACTTCAACATAAGCAGCATTGAGATGTTCTATCCACATTGGTTGAGCATTAACTGAAAATAGATTGGCATCGGTCTGTATTCTGATTATTTGACAGCAATCATTCTTTTCATTTAATTACCCATTCCACATTCAATCTCCCAATTCCTCCCCATCTATTTTATTCATGTTTTGCTTTGTATTGTATATATTTTTTTAACATTTTTCACATGCATATCTCTCATGGCATTAGTTTTATGAAACATGAGAGCTGCAGAATCGAGGAACGTGATTGAATATGAAAATCAGAGGAGGATTTACAGATGTGAGATTTTTCCAAAGATGGAAAAATAACCATTTTTGAACAGTACATACATAATAAAAATGTCATTACCCGTTATCGTTGGAGAAATAAGTATGCTAAGTTTCTCTTGTTTCATGAAGAAATCACAATGGATAATGCAGGATTGCAATTAATCTTATCAGCATAGCAGGATATGACTTTTTCATGAAGCATTTGAAGCAGAGAATATTGGAATGTGAAGTAGTTTGTAACTCACTGCTGGATTCTTATTTATAAATCTATTTCTGTTTCAGTATGCAGATTTTCAATTTGCTATGCAAATGAATGAAGAACAATATCAGAAGGCAAGTATAAATTGTTTGACTATTCAAGACGGCTTTCTTGTTTATAATCTCCAGCTTTAGAGTGGCTCCAAACGTCATGAATCATTTATAAGCAGCCTTGCTTTCCAAAGTGGTCATGCTGGGAACCATCAGAATGTTCAATTTGTGCGTCTAAAAGCGCTGATGCATCTCCTCGGAAGCTAGCAGTTTAAATAGTTGAGTTGTCCTGCCCTTTTGGATTCCACTTTGAACGAAGGCATGTGAAGAATCATTCAAGCATTGGATTATGTCTTGAAATGCTGTAATTAAATGCTTACCTTTTGAGCGAAGTAAACGCCCAAGGATACTACAAATTCAAAGAAGATACTTGGAGAAATAATAAGCTTGATGTGTCTGTTAGAACCTATTGTCAGAGAAGGAAGGATTGATAAATTTCTTGCAGAACTGATGAAAGCTGAGGATGTGAGCACAGCAAGAGAGTATTCTTTCATTGAAGCACTTAAAGAAAACTCATTTAATTTCCTCTCCTGGCCACAGCAATGGGGATTTGAACAAGATGTGGAACTGTCCATTCTCAATTCAAGTGCTGATCACACTGGTGTGTGTTTTTGGCACTTCTGTTTTTTTTATTTGTAGCATTTCAATTTTTTAAAATTATTTGTCCAAAGTAATACAGTTTAACGCAGATAAGTGTGAAGTGCTGTATTTTGGGAAGTCTAACCAAGGCAGGACTTGACAGTGAATGTTCGGGCCCAGGGGAGTGTTGTAGAGCAGTGGGATTCAGAAGAACAGCTACACAGTTCCCTAAAGGTGGCGGCGCAGCTAGACAGGCTGTTAAAGAGGGATTTTGCTAGAGTGGTCTTGGGCAGTGGGCAGGCGCTATAGACCTGCATGGGAAGGTAGACATTCCTGCCCCCACGAGTCTCTGGCAGATGGGGCTCATCAGCCTTGGAAGGCAGTCCATCTAGGAGAGGGAAAACTCTGATTTAAAACCTCCACTGCTTTCTGGCCATATCCAGTCATGGAAAAGGCTCCGGGAGTAAACCACAGGAAAATCCGAAGCCGGAGCCCCTAAGGTAGTTCGTCGTTGTCTACAACCTCGCTCTGGCAGTTTCTGCAGCGGCGCTGGTGCCAAACTGTAACGGCCCTGCTGTTCCTTTGGATGGATCAGCGACGTGGAGAGGGGGGACATGCTGCATGGGCAACAGCCTGTTCACCATATGACATCGCCCAGGCTTGCATCCGACCAGGATGCATCACCCATGGTCAGTCATGACCGAGAGGGGCCTACTACTACTGTCTTTATTAGTGAGGGTATCGAGTACAGACATTGGGACGTTATGTTGCATTTGTACAGGACATTGGCAAGACCACATTTGGAGTATTGTGTTCAGTTTTAGTCACCTCGCTAGAGGAAGGTTTTCATTAAGCTTGAAAGAGTGCAGGGAAAATTTACGAGGATGTTGCCGGGTCTCGAGGGCCTGAACTATAGGGAGAGGTTGGATAAGCTCGGATTTTATTCCTTGAAGTTCAGGAGGCTGAGGGCTGATCATATTGAGGTGTATAAAGTGATGAGGAGAGATGATAGGGCGAGTGCATCTAGGCTTTGTCCCACAGAAGGGGAATCAAGTTGGTGAAAGTGATATATGGAACATACAGCATCATATGAGCTAGAATGCAACAAGAGAGGGTTTGTGTATCAAATTGTGAGGGAGATTGATAAGGTGAATGAACAGTGTATTTTACCTCGGGCAGGCGAATCGAGAACCAGAGAACATAGGTTTAAAGTGAGAGGAATAAGATTTAATACAATCCCAAGGGGCATCTTATTTACTGAGAGTGGTGGATATGAGCTGCCAGAGGAGGCATTTGAAGCAGGTACAATAATATTAAAAATACACCTGTACAGGTACTTGGAGAGGAAGGGTTTAGGGGGATATGGGCTAAATGTTGGCAAATGTGATTAGCTATGTTTGGGCATCGTGATGAGTGTAGACTTTAGACACAGCACAAATCAGGCCCTTCAGCCCACAAAGTCTGCGCCGACCAATGCTCGCCACACACGCTAACACTATCCTACACACTAGGGACAATTTACAATTTTACCAACGCCAATTAACCAACAAACCTAGATGTCTTTGGAGTGTGGGAGGAAACCCACGCAGTCACAGGGAGAACGTACAAACTCCGTACAGACAGCACCAGTAGTCAGGATCGAACCCGGGTCTCTGGTGCTGTAAGGCAGCAACTCTACCGTTGTGCCACTGTGCCAACAGTTGAAGCACCAGTTTTAGTGCTGTATGTTTCATGGACTCTAAAATGTCTGGGCAGTTAGACTCAAATGCACAGAAAACATAGATTGATTGAAGCAGGAATGAAAGGAATAGAGTATTCCCTTGTTTAAGGGAATACGTTATTTTCTTCTTCCCCCCCCCCCCAACCCTCTCATCAGTCTGAAGAAGGGTTTTGGCCCGAAATGTTGCCTCTTTCCTTCGCTCCATAGATGCTGCCTCACCCGCTGAGTTTCTCCAGCATTTTTGTCTACCAGAGTATCCCCTTGGTTGGCTTCAAGTCATTTTAGAAACGTATCTACATTTGGAAAATCAGCAGTATTATTGAAGGCCCGAAATGAGAACTGCTTAACAATTCAAGTCATAACTATCAGAGAGCTAGAGATTACTACAGTGGTAGTGGTTACATAGAAAATAGTTGCAGGAGTAGGCCATTCGAACCTTCAAGTCAGCACTGCCATTCAATATGATCATGGCTGATCATCCAAAATCAGTACTACCCCATTTCAGCTTTCTCCCCATATCCCTTGGTTCCATTAGCCCTAAGAGCTAAATCTAACTCTCTCTTGTATACATCCAGTGAATTGGCCATCACTGCCTACGGTGGCAGAGAATTCCACAGATTCACAACTCTCTGGGTGAAAAAGTTTTTCCTCATCTCAGTCCTACCCCTTATTCTTAGACTGTGACCCTTGGTTCTGGACTCCCCCAATATCGGGAACATTTTTCCTGCATCTAGCCTGTCCAATCCCTTAAGACTTTGTCTCCACTCTCCTGCATGGTTGCTTTTAACCTACTGGTGTCTGAGGTGAGTATTTGTGAACAAACATTGTCACTTCTGGGTCTCCAGTGTTTTTTTAAAAAAAAGAAGCTTTTTGTTTAAAATTGTTTCCTAGTTTTTGTTCAAGTGCGTATTGCATCCTTCTCGAGTTTTTTCCATTGTTCTCAACATTATGATCCTTAGACAGGTCTGAAGAAGGGTCTCGACCCGACACGTCACCTATTCCATCACTCCATAGATGCTGCCTCGCCTGCTGAGTTTCTCCAGCATTTTTTGTCTTCTTATGATTCGTCGACGTGCTTTATGATGATTTAATGTTGCTGGTTTAATCAGAGATTATTTGTAAAACATCCTGTATTGCATTCTTGTATTAATTTGGATGTATTTTTATCTTGAAGAAATGTAGGACTCGCATATATTAGAATAAAACCCTGTAATAAATTCACGTGTGTTGTCTGCAGGATGGACAGCTGATTGAATGTGGGTGCTGTTATGGAGAATTTGCCTTTGAGGAGTTGACCCAATGCAGTGATGGTCATCTCTTTTGTAAAGAATGCCTCGTGAGGTATGCACAGGAAGCCGTCTTTGGAGCTGGCCAGGTATGAGCTGATTTTTACAATGCCTTTTTAAATTTTTTTTTTAAAGTTGATGACTCCAATGGCAAAGATGTAAATTCTACCACCTCTCATTAAGGACATTGTCTGATCTCCTACCTCTATCTCGTAGACAGATTCAAAATAATGCTGTTATTTGAAGGGTTGTGATGGTGTATCAGAGATCAAAACCAGAATCATTCCCCACCCCTCTCAACCAAAGAAGTCTTGTAAAATATATCTTACTTTCACTGCCCAATGATCTCAATTCAAATTTGGTCCTTTTAGAATTTAAGTATTCTAAGTATCCTGCACCGCCATTCAATATGATCATGGCTGATCATCCAACTCAGTATCCCGTACCTGCCTTCTCTCCATACCCTCTGATCCATCGCCAATGAACTGGCCTCAACGACCTTCTGTGGCAGAGAATTCCAGAGACTCACCACTCTCTGTGTAAAGAATGTTTTACTCATTTCGGTCCTAAAGGAATTCCCCCTTATCCTTAGACTGTGACCCCTTGTTCTGGACTCCCCCAACATCGGGAACAATCTTCCAGCATCTAGCTTGTCCAACCCCTTAAGAATTTTCTAAGTTTCTATAAGATCCCCCCTCAATCTTCTAAATTCCAGTAAGTACAAGCCGAGTCTATCCAGTCTTTCTTCATATGAAAGTCCCGACATCCCAGGAATCAGTCTTTATGTGCCGACTTTTTGCATACGTCCGGTGTGCAAGCTAAGAATTTCACTGTGCCTGGTCACGTGACAACAAAGTGTTCCGTGCAAATGGGAACAAATATAAACTTGGAACATTTGATGATCAGTGCATGATGGCCACATTTCGATGACCATTGTGTCAATGTCAATCTTTCCTTCCTTTGCAGTCCCAGCTGAGCTGCATGGATAGTTGCTGTACATGCACGTTCCTCAATGGTGAGCTGGAGAAGGTTTTGCCAGAGAACATACTATGCAAATACTACGAACGTCAAGCAGAGGAGGCAGTTGCTACGGCCTGTGCTGATGAACTTGTCCGGTTGGTGTCTGATGCAGATTATTCTCACTGCGATCAGTGATCGGTGCGAATCGGTGTTCTGTCTGATATATAGTTGTATTTTACAGCACGTCTAATGATGCTTCTATTATATTCAAGAGTTAGAACTGGGAATGTAACATGTCTGCCTGATGTCTTGATATTCACTTAATGCGAAGAATGGGAAAGTTCCATTTCTTTCATGACTCGAGACATCGTGATTTAGAGGAAATGAAGTGTGGTTACTGCACTGCAGGAAATGTGATGATCAATTTGTGCACAGCCTGCTCCGCAAACGTGATGAATGATAGGATCGGTTTTAATGATGCTGTTTGATGGATAATTATCGCAGGACAGTTTTGCTTGTCTTTGGGATAATGGCAATGGATTTTCTGTGTTGGAATAAACAGGGTCACGATAACACCAGGGTTCCGAATCTGGGGTAAACTTACCCCAGGGGGTAAATTTTGCCTACCCAGGGAGTACATTTGTTGATTCAGGATTTGCCCATATTTTTTTCTCATTGGTTGACTGATATACTGTTTTCTCATTGACTGGTTCTGGTTTACTGGTATCTGGTCATCATTAGTTGTTCATAAATAAATGAAATAACATTGTTATGTGCTATTAAAGTTGCCAGGGGTAAACGGGATGAAAAAGGTTGGGAACCCCTGGTTTAATAGTACCATCTCATCAGAAAGATGCTGCCTCCCTCTGCCTAGATTTCTGTTTTTTTAAATTTCTGCTATGAGCTTTGACTCCAAAACCTCTTGACCCCAACTAGCACGCTATCTGTGGAGTGACAGCAGAATCTACAAGTTAGAACTTTTGCCGGTATTGTTGCAAATCATTATTGCCTCAAACCGTACATGAGGACGGCCGGATAAGTTAGTGTGCAGGTCTGCTTGGGAAATGTTTTCTGAAAGCCCCCATTTCTACACAGGGAATCGAGTCTATCTGGAATCACAGTGCTGTCAGAATTATAAATGGAACTTGCCCTTTTTTATGTGCTCTTTGTTATTGTAGTCGATGTTCAGATGAGATGCCTCTCATTTTTACCTGAGTTATGCTCTTAAAGATACAAACCTACATGTTTGCTGAAGTGCCATCTTAATATCAGTCACACCTTCGATTAGCACCATGTGTTTTGTTTTTTGATCTTGATGCTCTAATATTTTACAGAGTCCAATGCTTAGCTTTATCTATCCTCTGATTAGGTTATTATTTTTAGACTAGAGCAATTGGTGTTTGCAGGAAATTTAAAAAAAAGAATTGAAAATCAAATTGTGCAAATTATGTGCACATCTCACATTCTCTGATGAGTGTTCCATAGTATTAAGACTCTTTCTGAATTCTATGGACCAAGGGAGATTGGCAGACAGACTGACCTGCAATGTTGAAATGCTACAAACCAGCATTTGTAGGAAATTAACTGCCGATGCTGGTTAATACTGAAGATAGACACAAAAAGAAGGGTTCCGACCCAAAACGTCACCTGTTCCTTTTCTCCAAAGATGCTACCTGATCTCCTGATTTTTCTGCACTAAAGGGATGTTGCATGGCATACATTTAACAGTTTTTGCCATAGACCTGGTAAATATGCTACTGATTGTTTGCTACGGAAAAGACAGCAGGTACAGGACTGAGTCTGATGGGGTCAGAGTGCAGAGGATAGAGGGGTAGGGGTTGGTGGCTGGATGGAGTAAGGTCATGGCCAGAGACTGAAGCCAGGGAATAGCAGGTGGAAATGACTGTGTCCGTGGATTGGAGTGGAAGCAGTATGTGCGGGTACATATCCCAGCCACGCACGCACACACACACACACACACACACACACACACACACACACACACACACACACACACACACACACACACACACACACACGCACGCGCACACACACACACACGCACGCACGCCTGGGACTGTGTAATGGTTAAAATGAATGAAATCCATCTGTACTGTTTTTAATTTATTGCTTTCTGACAATGTTCCAGGTGCCCATTTTGCAACTTCCCAGCACTATTGGACAAAGAAATAAATATGTTCAGCTGCCCCAATCCTCGCTGTCGAAAGGTAAGAACTCAAGTTTCTTCATTTTAAAACCAAGTCCTTCTCCATTCGTCTGCAGGAAGGAACTGCAGATGCTGGTTTACACTGAACATAGACACAAAATGCTGGAGTAACTCAGTGGCTTAGACAGCATCTCTGGGGGAAAAAGGAATAGGTGATGTTTCGGGTTGACTTCTTCTGGCTGATGCAGACAGGTCGGAAGAAGGGTCTCAACCTGAAAAGTCACCTGTGCCTTTTCTCCTGAAATGCTGCCTGACCCGCTAAGTTACTCCAGCATTTTGTGCCTATCCTCCATTCATACCTTGAATACTTTCAGTCTAGTTTTTTTCCATTCGTAGCTAGGCAGAACTTCATGCATTCTTGAGTTTGTGTGGAGTCAAATACAATAATAATTTCATGCCTTGAAAGTGTTAGAGATTGAATGTCATATTAAGGTTGGGTTAGGTAAAAATGAGGAATGAAGAGTACGAATTGCTGTTGCTTCTGTGTCTTTTTCTTCAAGAAGGATTCTTTTAATTCTAAATTTGCTCATCGGCCAAACTGAGATTGTTTCTAAATCAATTGTACACTCCCAGCTATTTGAGTGCTCTTTTTGTTCCATTGTTAAACCCTTAGGGCTTCATATGTTCACCTTTCATGTATATAATTCCACCTCACGGTCATACTTGTTTCCTCAGCTAATGTTGTTGTATAATTTCCCTCGCCATTAAAAAAAAAACAGTTCTGGACAGCCTTCATTTGTTCAATTCCCCCACTCTGATGTCGATTTTAATGCATTTCCAAAGCACACTATTGACCAAAACTATTTGGACAATTCATCTTCAGAAGTTGTAAATATCTGTTCCTGAAATGTCCACTTGATGGCGCCGTTTGACAGCATATTGATGCAACGAATTACCTGCTAGAAATAAAAAAAACTCTCTGGTGAAGGAGTTGGTGAGGTTGATAATAGTCATCAGTCTGAAGAAGGGTTTCGGCCCAAAGAAGGGTTGCCTATTTCCTTCACGCCGTAGATGCTGCCTCACCCGCTGAGTTTCTCCAGCATTTTTGTCTACCTTTGATAGTAGTCAGAGTAGGTTTTATAATATCTGCCTGCATTTTACTTCAATGCGCTGACCCATGTTGAATTGCATCCACTTGAACATTGTAAATGATCACAGACATTTTTAACATAACATTTGTGACTATTTATTTATTTTCTGAATGGTCACGTCGATGGGGGCACGGCTACTTTGCCTTACGAGAACTTTATAAATTTCATTTACTTCATCTCCACTTCACACTGGATGAGCGTTCCAGTAGATTAAACCAGAGCGGGGTGAAGTACTGATTTGTGTGCATCATTTTCACATGAATTTGCTGTTTAAGCTCCCGGGAAATATTTACAGAGCACATTGGCTGAAGAGCCGTTCTTTTTGGACATAGTTGGTAGAAAAGGAGATGAGATTCTATGTGAATTACTTTTCAGATCATTTGGAGGAGATTAGAAATAAGTGTCATTTATGTTGCTTAATGGCACCAAAATGTTTGCAACTCTTTGCAGGGGTGTGGGAAGCCCCTGCACAATTGTGCCTAATCTTCAAATGAGCACTTTTTCGACATTAAGTGACTCATTAGTTTATCCACTTTATTTTTCTAATATCTCATCCCTCATTCCCAAGTTTGCTGTCTCTTTGGAGGAAAACCTTAACCCAGGAGTTTTGTTTTGCTGAGGGCCATATTGATATTTAAGAGCAGGCTGCAAATTGAAGTCGGTCTGAAAGCCTTTAAAAGGCTCTTACAGATCTAACACAATCTACAAAGCACAATGTGTAACTGGAAAGCTAATCACAAGAAGTTGGTAATGACCTGCAGCCAAATGCCTAATTTGTAAGGCAGCTTCTATAGAAACAATGGGAACTTATGGCCAATGTGCTAAAGGCCAGCAAGTCTTGGAATCTGAGGAATGGGATTATCAAAGAAAAAATTGAGTATCGAGCCTTTTTAGTTTTAGTAAAAAATTGCAGTCTGCATTAATAGGGATACATTTCTATAAATGTCTCAGACCAGTGTCTTCAATATTGGGCACCCTATATTAAAATGGAGTACAGAAACCACAATGGGGCTACATGATTAGACCGGACTGTACTGTGTGACATGGAAGTTTTAAAATAAGTTCATTGTGTTACAGGTTTGTACCTCATTGTGTAACATGAAAATGTCAATTGAATATTCCATGGCATTTTTGTTGGCTGAGATGCAGATCAGTTTTCCGTCACTGTTATGCTCTAGGTTGTCCAAGATGATTCCCTGTGTGAATTTATTCAATTTGAAACTTGCTATAAATATACTTGTCAAGAGTTTACAAGTACAGGTCCACCACCGATTTTCCAGTACACTTGGTGCCAGAGCCTTTCTGGATTATCCGTTTTGCTGGACCAGCAGAAGTCACTGTCTCTGAGAAGGGTCCACCGATACTGGGACAGTCCGCCTAGGAGGAGCTGAGATGCCTGCTGTTCAAGTTGTATTAAAGCAGATTCAGTCAACTTGAACTACAAGTTCTTTAGTAAGTATATGCACAGAGGGAACTCGTTACGGTGCTATCATCTCCGAAATCCAGGACTAACTAACAGGCTGATGGCTAAGGTGTCATTTTGTCAGCCAATAGACAATAGGTGGAGTAGGCCATTCAGCCCTTCGAGCCAGCACCGCCATTCAATGTGATCATGACTGATCATCCCCAATCTACCCCGTTCCTGCCTTCTTCCCATATCCCCTGACTCTGCTATCTTTAAGAGCTCTCTCTTGAAAGTATCCAGAGAACCGGCCTGCACCGCCCTCTGAGGCAGAGAATTCCACAGACTCACAACTCTCTGTGTTTGATATATAGAAAACCCGGACTGGATTACGGACCAGATGTACATCATTGAACACAGACATGGTCTGAAGAAGGGTTTCGCCCCAAAACGTTGCCTATTTCCTTCGCTCCATAGATGCTGCTGCACCCGCTGAGTTTCTCCAGCACTTTTGACTATCTTTGATTTTCCAGCATCTGCAGTTCCTTCTTAAACAGACACTATCAAATCAGCTAATGTGATTGAACTACAACAGCCCGCAAAGTCGGCCTTGGTATTTGGCCATGGAAACGGGTCTGCGACTCTGGCCAGGCCAGAGTTCCAGAACCCCAGCTGCAAGGGGCAATCCAGCCCGTTAGGCCGCCTCGTACGGTCAGCACCCGTGGTCAGGATCAAATCTGGGTCTCTGGTGTGGCAGCAATGACCGCGGGCGGCCCCGTCTTTTGGTTCTGCGTCCAACTTGAGTCCGAGGAAGGTAAACAAAAATGCTGGAGTAACTCAGCGGGTGAGGCAGCATCTATGGAGCGAAGGAAATAGGCAACGTTTCGGGCCGAAACTCATAGATGCTGCCTCACTGCTGAGTTTCACCAGCATTTTTGTCTACCTTCAATTTTCCAGCATCTGCAGTTCCTTCTTAAACATTGAGTCCGAGGAAGATTGGATTGTCAACTTATGGCACAGTAACTGAAGTAATCTGTGTTTCATACTTCTTTAATCTTTTCCAGTCTCTTCTCCTTCACTTAATCAGCATCACACTTTTTTTTACATCCTACCTGCTTGACTACATTTTTCGTCTCGGCTATCCCCTATGGTACTGATTTTCACTTTTTTTTTCTCTGGCTGAAGTAATTTTTTGTGTCACCTCTAGTTTTCCTTGTTCATTTGCAGTGCCCTTCTCTCCCCATCCCAAAGGTTGAGGGCTGAATCAAACCAGGAGGAACTGGAGCATAATAAACTAAGATGACCCTCCGAATCCATGATGACCCTAGTTCACACTAGTTCTGTTTTCCCACCTTTACACTCACTCCCTACACACTTGGGCAATTTATAGTGTCCAATTAACCTACAAACCCGCATGTCTTTTTAAGGTTATTATCAAATTATACCTTTGGGACTTTGTGTATAAACCAATTTTTCTCTTTAGATTAATAAGCAGATTGTAAGATTGATTGTATCAAAGAAGTGTATTAATTCAGAAAAGATCTTGCTAAATGCATATTTGTCTCATTATTGTAATGGGACTTTTGCTTGCTGATTTTTTTTATATTGATGATTACACAAGAAAATTGTAATATTTATCGCATAGTCAGGGTCGTTGCCTTCAAGTATGAAAGCACATTGTTATTCACGTGTGCTGTAGGTGTGAAAGTCAGGCTGTTTGCTATTTCCTAATTGCCCTTCAGAGGACAGTGGTGAGCTGTTTCAACCCATCCGACAAAGATGCTTTACACTGGGCACGGTATTCCAGGATTTTGTTTAAACAGCAAGAAAAGTGACAGTCAAGATAGATTTTTATGTCAGAATGGTGTACAACTTGGAAGAGAATTTGCTTGCAGTGGCATTCCCAATGGTGAAATCTTACACCTGCTGCTTTTGTCCTTTGTATGCTGTAGTTTGCAGGTATTGCGAGGTGCTAATTCAGAAACCAAGGTGAGTTGTTGCAGTGATTTTTCTATGTGGTACATGCTACATTTATACCTTCGCATGTTGCTTGAATACCTCAAAATGGAGCCACTTCCGCAACAGAGACTTTAGGCCTAGCTCACTAACTATCACAAAGTCAACAATAAAACCCATCCCTAGGGTAAACGCACAAACACGCGACCAGCAAAAGGACTGGGAGCAATTAAAACTGAATAATAGACAACAAAATGTGCTTAGGTGGTCCCTGTAACCTGTGGACTGAATTTAATAATCACTGCCATCCCTCCAGCCTTCAATGAGTGAACTTTGTTGCATTTCCTTCAAAACCACTATTTCTTCGTGAAGTAAGAAAACTAATACTGTGCACATTACTCACGGTTGTGCTGGACCTGCTCCTGATTTTACACTTGAAGGTCTCAGCCCTGATTGTGAAATAAATATTCTCTCTCATATAATCATTACTCCAGTTCTCTGTAATAATTGCTTACATACTAATTATTTTCATACAGTATCAGCGTGTTAACTTTGTGACTGGTAGAAATATAGTCTCAGGAACCTCTCACTAAACTGACACTTTCCTGTTTATTCCTTTTTTATTCTTCTCAGTAAAAGTGAATAATTTGATATTATCCATATTGTATCCAATTGACTATGTTCATTTCCACCCACTTAACAAGTGCATATCTTTCTGCAGTCTTTCATACCATTCTTGCTGCCTACTGTCAATGTGGCCTTGTTTCAAGAACATCAGAATAATTCCCTTCATTTAAGTTATTGGTTTGATTATAAATATCTAGTCCTTGAAGTGCCCATGAATTAATGTCATCCATTCTTATTTACTTTTTCTGCCTGCTACACAATTCCTAATCCATGCCAATTTTGTTTAGACATGCAGCATGGAGGCAGGCCCTTTGACCCAACCAGTCCACCCTGATCCTCAGTTACCAGTTCTCTCTCCCACTTTCTCAATCATCCCCTACACGCTAGGGGCAATTTTACAGAGGCCAACTTACCTTGTCTTTGGGGTGCAAACTCCACACAGACAGCACCTGAGGTCACGATCAGGGCCGGGTTTCTGAACTGATAGCTGCTCCACTGTGCCACATACATGTAGTTACAGCTTCAAAACACCCTCCAGATTTGGCAGTTCCCCAGTCAGAAGTCTATGCTAAACCCTTTGCTTCTCACGCTGCATTGTTGCCACAGCCCTGCTATTTCTCAAATAACCATCCTGTGGTTTCCAAACCTTTCTCCTGATTTCTTGAAAAATAGAGTTCTGTTAATTGGCTTCCAATTAGCTGAAACAAATCTATCCATTCAACACGATTTTTTGAATGTGGATCTAGGGGGAAAAAATTAGTATTATTTAACAAAAAAGCAAGATCCTTTATTAAGTAAATCAAGATTCTTTATTAAGTAAATCAATTAATTTTCAATTGTTACCGATTATACATTTCATCTGTATCTTTTCCATTTTTATGGCTTGTTGAGAGGGTGTATGGTTGAATTTTTTGGTCTCGTTCATATTAACTGGATATATGCAGGGAATTTTGGGATTGATGAGAAATAGGAAGGGAAATATGGAATGCAGTCCAATTAGGTTGCTGTGATCCTTGCTGTGTTATCTGTGTCGATGGGTGTTTGAGTGTGTGCAACTGCACATAACTGCTACTGCTCTGGGGTAGAAATGAGGCCGTCATTGTTTTTCGGACAGGCGTCGAGACAATTGATTAAATGCACTTGTCTTTTTATTTGAACTTTTCTGCACAGAATAATGAGGAGGGGAAATAAGTTGTAAGTAGTGCAGTCTTGTTATGTGAAAGCATGCATGAAGCCAGGATATCAATCCAAGTTGAACGTGCTTGCAATGATTACTCTTGACTGTGTCTACTTAATGATTTTCTTTTCATGTCTGGCTGAACTGTTTTAGTGTGCAATTTATGAAGTTAGGAGGTGGGGAGGGTGTTGAAGGGGTGGCGTGGTGCAAATGTATTCAAGAAAGTGCTGAACTTATAATTCTATTGTATGCTGTCGATACAAAATAATGGGCCTGGCCCACTTGGGCGACTCTTTGGGCGACTGCCAGGGACTAATTTGAATGGAGCTCACCTACGACACTTGGCGACAACACCTACGTCAACCTACGACAACAACTATTGTTACCGACGTTGCCGAAAAATGTTGAAAATGTTGTGGCAGTCGCCTGTATTCACCCCAAAAATTGCCTAATTGGGACAGGCCCATTAGTTGTGTAGCGTTTTAGGTCAAGGATGGTGGAGAGACACAGCATGGAAACGGGCCCTCTGGCCCACTGGGTCCACGCCAACCATCGATCACCCGTTCTCACTACTTCCAAGCATTTGACAGAGGCCATTTAACCCACAAACCTGCACATCCTTGGGATGTGGGAGGAAGCGGGTGTACCCAGAGGAAACCCACATGGTCGCAGAGAGAATGTGCAAACTCACACCTACAGCAACTGAGGTCAAGATGGAAGCTGGGTCTCTGATACTGTGCCACCCTTGATGCAAGTATTTTCTGTAAGGGCGAAAGAGAAGCTCGGAATTTGTTTTACACATTATTGAAAGGAAGTGCTAGCTCACCAGCTAACCTCTCTAGCTGGTTAATTTGCTGACATAGTGCATACATAAGCAAAGTGGAACCATAGATTACCAGTAGCCTTATCTCCGGTGGCTGTAACCTGGAAATTATTTTGTCAATGCCATTATTAGCCTTAGTCTTCCATGCTGAGGCAGAGGACATTGGCATGTTCTGACCTGCACAGCTAAAACCATACCCGTGCTGACATTGGACAAAGATACAGGTGTGCTTCGCTACTGTAGAATCATTTGTTGGTAGTTTTTTTTTCCCCTTGAAACTAATGGTATTTGGTCTGGTCACAAGAGGCTTTGATTGCATATAATCACAGTCAGAGCAAAGAAACAGATCCTTTTGGACAAAGAGAAAT
The DNA here is from genome assembly GCA_963514005.1 of Raja brachyura. Next base: position 6,123,559 of record OY740801.1, read on the forward strand.
TTCTCATCAGCAGAGAAAGAAGTAACATTTTGGATGCATCGTTTTACAAGAGCCTGAATGAGCTGACATTTTCCCAGAAACTCTGCATGATTCCACCCATGACCTCCTGTTCGCCAATCAGTGCTTCAAGGCTTGAATAGCAGAACTGGGACGAGCAGGAGGTCAGATGCCAGTCACATCATCTATTGCAGCTGGACTTGTCATAGATGTGCTGAAGCATGAGGTTGGTGCAATTTGTATCCAGCCCCTCAGCCTTACAGCATTGAAGGCTGGCAAGCGTAAGTGTCAGCATTCCATTCATTTCGAAAGGGTCGCTGACCTTGTAAGAAAAGATTTAAGAAAGAACTGCAGATGCTGGAAAAATCGAAGGTAGACAAAAATGCTGGAAAAACTCCAGCATTTTTCTACGTTGTAAGAAGGTAGTTATTTTACTTATATTTTACTTATTTTATTCTTTTTTTCCCCCCAAACTCATTTATTACTTAAGGTCGCTTTGTTACTAATAATTCACCTTATTCTTCCTACTTGAACTATGGATATTTTTTTTTCTTTAAACATTCTTTAAATATATTTAATTTTTCAGCTTTTTACTTGACAATTCTTCCTCTATCACCTGATAAAATTTATTTGGATTTATCCAAACTCTAATTTTTTTTAAATTATTGAATGCTGTGTCAGTTGTAAAATGAGATGCAGTGATTAAAAGTTGGCACAGTCGTAAGCCGGCACGTTTGAGAACCCTGCGTTGAATTGCCTCTCGAATTCTTTTCTTTTTTTTTGAAAAGGCAGCCTACAATTCTGATGCAAAAGATTACTGTTGTTGAAATCTGAGTATTTATTGATGGTGACACTCGTGTCTGTATGTCCACGTCCGTGGAGGCACTCACACTGCCTTTTGTGCCTTGAGTCCTTTAGGAATGGCTGTTCGTGTCATGTGACAGCACTTGTCAAGAGGATTTTTGTGCATGTCATGTCGCAGATTGGAGGAAAATTAGGCCAAGCCAAAAAAGGATCAAATTGGGTCCTGTGGAATGACTCACTGATGCTGCTTGCATTGAAGGATGAGAGAATGAGTGCTGGCAGTACTGTGTTTTGTACATGTTCAGCAAGACCTTATTACTGAGAGCTACGCTGTGCAGTTTGTAGGCTCCATTAGTCGGATTCTTGTGAGCTGCCTACAATGAAGCCGTTTGTTAAATACTATGCCTGCTATGAAGTCTTGTCAAATCGTATTCCCAGATTTGTAGTGTGTAAGGAAAAGCTCTCAAGCTGCATGTTTGCCGCTATAGAAAATGTAAGGTAAAAATGACAAGAAAAATGTCAGTCAAGTGGTGCTAACAAATGGTCTGTCCGTTGCTATAAGACAAATGAGCTTTGTATGTTCAAACTGAAGAGTGTTTCCTTAAAAATGAGCCATGTTTCCTGTACCAATCTGCAGCTGCATTTACCATTATTTCCATATATGGAAGCTCTGAAGTTGCAAGCGGAATTTTTAACTCTCAATTCACGTTCACTTCCTTCTAGCTTTGTGTGCAGGCAGGATACTGATCAAATTAAATGGTCCACATTTTTTATGTTTAAAAACGTATTTTTATGCCCCCATAGAGTGAGTCTGAATACAATTGAAATGAACTCATTTTTATCGCAGTCTTCATAATGTTTCAAGTTCTGGAGACCCTGTATTACAAACTAGACATCAGTCCAAGAACTAAGCAGGGGATTGAATCTGGGTTTAGGTTTATGTCACGTTTACTGAGGTATCGTGTGAAGCCTTTGTTTCCGTGTTATCTGATCAAACCAGATAATGCTATAGACAGACACAAAGCTGGAGTAACTCTGCGGGACAAGCAGCATCTCTGGAGAGACCGAATGGGTGACGTTTCGGGGTGAGACCCTTCCTCAGACTACAATACTATATATGAATATAATCAAGCCAAACTCAAGTACAAATGTGAGAGGGAAAAGATAGATGCAGAGTGCAGAATATAGTTGTCGACATTTTAGAGTGACTGCTCGAGAGAGGTCCTCCAATGTTCGCACTGATATAGCCTGGAGAATCAGGACTGTATCCTAGCCTGTGGAAGGACCGTTCAGTAGTCGGATAATGGGAAGAAGCTGCTCCTGAGCTTGGTGGTGTGTGCTGTCAAGCTTCTGTATCTTCTGACAGATGGGAACGGGGAGAAGAAGGAATGTCTGAGGTCGGAAAGGTCCTTGATTATGTTGGCTGTTTTCCCAAAGCAGTATGAAGACTTGATGGAGTCATTGCCGGGGAGTCTGGTCTGTGTGATGGACTGAGCTACATCCACAACTCAGAGGCAATTTCTTGCTGGATCAAATCCCCCCACCCGCGATGTTTGCTTGCACTTGCTCTCGCTGGAGGAAGATGACCATCTCCACTCTTGGTCTGAAGAAGGTTTCCGACCCGAAACATCGCCCGTCCTTTTTCCCCAGAGATACTACCTGACCCGCTGAGTCACTCCAGTACTTTGTGTCCTCTCTTGGGGAGTTGGAAATCAGGGTCTTCTCCTCGTCCCCAGGCTAGGAATGTCCTTTCAAATGAACAGATTGCTTAAGAAATCCCCGCAAAATGGACTGTGCTGCTGGAACCAGCGAAGGAAGTAAATGACAGTTCAGGGGGACATCTGCCACTCAGTAAGTGATGGAGTCACGCTGTTTGCCTTGTGTGCCACTCAGAAGTAAACTGAGATTTTACATGATTGAAAGGAGTGGAATTGCCGAGTTCTCCAATATTCTCCAATATTCGCACCCTTGTCTTAACAATTGTGCAGTTTACACATTTTCAAGAAGTGTCAACCGTTTTTCTTTAGTAGAGTGAATATTGTTTTAAAACGTGACCTTGGTAGGAGCTGGTGTGATGCTTGAATTTCTCAACTTAACAAAGGATTTTTATTAAATCCCTTTGTTAAGTTATCTTAAATTCGCTGGTGATGTGAATTAACATTTGTTTCACTTTCTGAATTGTTTAGTTCAGTTCATTATTGTCGTGTGTACCAAGGTACAGTGAAAAGATTTTTTGTTGCGTATTATCCATCCAACAAAAAAGGCTATACAGCCAAGCCATCCACAGTGTGCAGATACAGGATAAAGGGAATAACGTTCAGTGCAAGAAAAAATCCGATTACAGATAGTGGACGTAGTTGAATCAAATGTGAGAATTGCAATTTATGTAAAATACAGAACGTTCTGCTTGTATAATCACTTCTGTATTCAATTGGTGAAATAATTAGTGATTGTATTTTGTATTGGTAGGATCTTATCTGTAAGCACACAAAGGGTGCACGTTTCTTGGTATCGGCGTGTTTGCTGAATTAACTATATTAGCAAGTGTTTTGTATTTTAAATACCGTGGGTCTGCCTCGGATGTCACGAGGTCATAGGATAGGAACAGAATTAGGCCATTCGGCCCATCAAGTCTACTCTGCCATTCAATCATGGCTGATCTGTCTCTCCCTCCTAACCCCATTCTCCTGCCTTCTCCCCATAGCCCCTGACACCTATCTCTGCCTTAAAAATATCCATTGACTTGGCCTCCACGGCCTTCTGTGGCAAAGGATTCCACAGATTCACCACCCTCTGTTTAAAGAAATTCCTCCTCATCTTCTGCCTAAATTATAGTAAATTTGCCTCAATTCAACAAAGCTTGCCCTCGACTCTGAAGGGAAGTGAATCTGTACAATACATTACAGTAAATTTGCTTTAATTCAACAAACCTTGTTTCCTGGCTAGAAAATAAACAATATCTCACTATTCTTAGTATCAAGCAAAAGGAACAAACACTCTGATTATTTTAAAGAAAAATAACCAAAGATACCTAACGGAATAGATGTTGGCCCTTATCTGCCTCGCTCTCAGCAGAGTTGGCTCTGAAGCACCCATGACCCTGTCTTTTGTTCTCCAGGGTAGACAGACAGCTGGTAGTTTGACCTCCAGCCCTTGCTGTTCTGGTGTTGGACAGCAGAGCTACTAACTATAAACTAATAACTGTCTCACATATTCCCTCTGCCCCTCTCCCTGCAGCCATTACTTGCTCTCAAAATGATTACATTGTCTTGGCAAAATAAGACTGGATAATGAATGGGTAGAATATTGCCTCACTGCCCAAAATTAAAATGACTTGTAAAAGCACATTCTTCACGATGGCTCATGTCTGCCCTCTTGTACAGAAAACTTAACCACTTGAATGCATAACTAGAATTTTAATTGAAATAATTGCTAGAACCTTCAGGCAAAATGGCAGAAGTTGCAGCAAATGGCACTTTGCTCTCTGCTCCAACATGTGTCCACGTAAACGGGATTAGAGGATGCGCTAGAATCCAGACCTTAAGATGCATGAGCACGTGAGTTTAATAGGACTACGGGCAATTAAAGAAATCGGGACGAGTCTCCTGCAGCTAGTCAAAAGCTTCAAAGGTCTTTTAATGTCACGTGTACCAATTAAGGTGCAGTGATACCCGAATTACCATACAGCCAATACTTTAAAAAAAGCAACAAGACACACAACTACATAAAAGTTAACATAAACATCCACCACAGCAGATTCCTCACATTCTTCACTGTAATGGAAGTTAAAAAAGTCCAATCTTCTTCCACTTTATTCACTGATCAATATTTGGGTTTTGTTGATTAACAGCACCAATCGTCAAGTAACGTTCTATTTTTTGCCTTTTTGTTTGAGTAAATCTCGTAGTTGAAGATATACAAAAACCTTCATTCTAGACATGATTCTTAATCTGTGTAGAATATTGTTGATTTTAGGTGGGCATGGCTTAAGGAACTGAATTGGGTTTTGGAAGTCTTATTGCTAGAAGTACATTATTGGTGTTGCCTTTTTATTGCAATCCAGTGAATTTGCTCGGGTCTGGTGAAAAATTGCTGAATTGTTTTGTTGTGTGGCTCCTGACACTTGCTGTTTGATCTGAGCATAACGGAAGAATTCCGTCTGTCTTCTGGGACCTTTGGCATATGCCTACAAAAGAATATCTTCATGGTAGAAAGTGAACTAGATGGGCCAAGTATTATTTTTTTTAGCTCGTAAGGTTTCTACGAGAGGCGCCCTTGAGTAAAATGGCGAGGTATTGTTAAAGAAATGGCAGTCTTCAGGAAATGAAAACCACCAAGTAAGAAATAATGATTTGAGTAATGTTCATCGTCACCACTTTTGAAGTCGCCATTTGTCAAAAACGCAACCGGACCAGCCTCATGGACCCTGCAGCTACAAGCACAGATCAGAGGTCAGGTCTCCCACAGCGAGTGATGCACCTCCTGATACCCCAAGGCCTTTCCATCATCTACTCAGCACAATGAAATACTCTTCACGTGTCGGGATAAGTGCAGCGCCAATAACTGGTAAGAAGCTCGAAGCCATCCAAGACATCCAGGCCCTCTTTTAGAAAGGAGGTGAGGAGGAACTTCTTTAGTCAGAGGGTAGTTAATCTGTGGAACTCATTGCCACAGAGGGCTGTGGAGGCCAAGTCAGTTGATATTTTTAAGGCAGAGGTAGACTAATTCTTGATTAGAACGGGTGTCAAGGATTAAGTGGAAAAGGAAGGAAAGTGGGATTAGGAGGCAGAGATACATAGAAAATAGGTGCAGGAGTAGGCCAGTCTGCCACCACAGACCATCCTTAATCAGAACCCCGTTCCTACCTTCTCCCCATATCCTTTGATCCCGCTAGCCCTAAGAGCTCTAACTCTTTTGAATGTATCCAGTGAATTGGCCTCCTGCCTTCTGAGGCAAAGTATTCCACAAATTCACAACTCTCTATGTGAAATAAAAATCCTCATCTCAGTTCTAAATGGCCTACCCCTTTTTCTTAAACAGTGCCCCCTGGTTCTGGACTCCCCAACATTGGGAACATGTTTCCTGCATCTAGCGTGTCCAATCCCTTAATAATTTTATATGCCATGATTGAACTGGACTCGATGGGCCGAATGCCCTAATTCTACTCCTACAACTTGTGTGACAGAATAGCCTGAGGAAGGGTCTCAACCCTAAACATCACCTATTCCTTTTCTCCAGAGATGCTGCCCGACCCACTGAGTTACTCCAGCGTTTTGTGTCTATCTTCAGTGTAAACCAGCATCTGCAGTTCCTTCCTACACAGAGCAGCCTGTTTGATTGGCATCCCATCAACCACCCTAAATTTTAATTCATTCCACCAGTGCACAGTGTCTGCAGTATGGAACTTCGTCAGACAACTCCTGACACCACTTCCCAAGCTCACGATCTTTCCCAGCAAAAAGGATAAGGGCGGTGGCTGCTTGACAATACAGTCATTTCCAGGCTCCTCTCCAACTCGTGCACCATCCTGACTTGGAAACCTGTTGCAGATTCTTCATCCTTGTTTGATCTAAATTCTTGAAGTCTCTGCCCAACAGCATGGTGGGAGTAGACAAAAAAGCTGGAGTAATTTAGCGTGTCAGGCAGCATCAATGGAGAATAAGAACAGGTGACGTTTTAGGGTGAGATTCTTCTTTGTCTGAGGAAAGGTCTCGACCCAAAGCATCACCTATTCCCTTTTCGAGAGAGAGAGAGATGCTGCCTGACCCACTGAATTACTTCAGCTTTTTATGTCTATCGTCGGTGTGAACCAGCATCTGCAGTCCCCCTCATACACAGGCATGGCGGGAGTACTTTCAACAGAAGGACTGCGATGGTTCAAGGAGGTAGCTTTCCACCATCATTACAAAGGCAGCTCAGGACAAGAAATAAATGGAAACCTTGCCTGCAATGCACAGTTCCTGAAAGTCCACATAAATAAATAGCCTCCTTGCTTGAATTGCTTACATTCTGTTAATCAGTTCTTAAAAAAAGTATCATGTTGGCATTTCTTCCAAGGTGTCCATGGGGAAATAGAATGGTTGATAGTAATATGTTGAATGGTTGATAGGATGGAGCGGCTGGGCTTGTATACTCTGGAATTTAGAATGATGAGAGGGGATCTTATTGAAACATATAAGATTATTAAGGGATTAGACACGCTAGCGGCAGGAAACATGTTCCCGATGTTGGGGGAGTCCAGAACCAGGGGCCATAGTTTAAGAATAAGGGGTAGGCCATTTAGAACGGAGATGAGGAAAAACTTTTTTACCCAGAGAGTTGTGAATCTGTGGAATTCTCTGCCTCAGAAGGCAGTGGTGGCCAATTCTCTGGATGCCTTCAAGAGAGAGTTAGATAGAGCTCTTAAAGATATTGGAGTCAGGGGATATGGGGAGAAGGCCGTAACGAGGTACTGAATGTGGATGATCAGCCATGATCACAGTGAGTGGTAGTGCTGGCTCGAAGGGCTGAAGGGCCTACTCCTGCACCTATTGTCTATTGTCCAATACAAGTTTGCTTATCATCCCGGAAATGTTCCCAGGAACGGGCACACTGATGGAATTGGTGCTAAAATGGGTCATTTTCTTGTTGTCTGGTGTTTTTGCAGCAAGCTCTGCATGTGAGATTTTGGAGCTGCACCCTGGCTGCACGGTCGATGCGGGCTGCTGTTGCTAGGGCTGACCGTGCCTGTTCATGTTGACAATCGCCTAGATCTCACAATCTTCCACATCCACCCCTGTTATCATGTAGATGTTGCTATCCTCCCCTTTGGCAGAACAACTCGCCCTAGCCCGTTGGCTGGGTACAGTAATAAGCTCGATGGCCAGTCATTTCTGATGGGTTTGTTGCCTGAATGAAATCTCCAGCTGAGCAGCACGAGAATACCTTATGGTGATTGCTGGACGGCGCGGACTCGGTGGGCTGAAGGGCCTGTGTCCCTGCTCTATCTCTTAATGTCATATGGAGCCGATACCACAAGTTCCGAGCAATGACTTGCACCCGCCCTTTGAGCCAGGATCACGTGCCACAGTCCTGATGAACAGCCACTCCTTACCAAGCCATGACAATTTTATTATGTGAATACGCCAGCAGAGGGCAGGGCATGGTGCCAGATTCACTATGCTGCTATGCAGCCTGAGCAAATGCTATTTTTAACGTTCAGGGCAGGATCACATACCTAGAGGGCACACAAAAGGCTGGAGAAACTCAGCGGGTGCAGCAGCATCTAAGGAGCGAAGGAGATGGGCAACGTTTCGGACCGAAATCCTTCTTCAGACTGATGGGAGGTGGGGGGGGGGCGGGGAGAAGAAAGGAAAAAGGAGGAGGAGCCCGAGGGCTGGGGGAAAAGTGGGAAGGGGAGGAGACAGCAAGGGTTAACAGAATTGAGAAAATTCAATGTTCAAGCCCAGAGGATGCAGACTCCCCGAGCAGAATATGAGGTGCTGTTCTTCCAATTTGCGTTGTTGCTCACTCTGGCCGTGGAGGAGGCCCAGGACAAAGAGGTCGGATACGGAATGGGAGGGGGAGTTGAAGTGCTGAGCCACCGGGAGGTCGGGTTGATTATTGCGGACCGAGCGGAGGTGTTCGGCGAAACGATCGCCCAGCCTCCGCTTGGTCTCTCCGATATAGATCAGCTGGCATCTAGAGCAGCGGATGCAGTAGATGAGGTTGGAGGAGGTGCAGGTGAACCTCTGTCGGACCTGGAAGGACTGCTTGGGGCCCTGAAAGGAGTGAAGGGGGGAGGTAAGGGGACAAGTGTAGCATAGCTAGAGGTGTGGGAGTGGAGGACAAAGAGCAGCCGAATGATTCACCGGTCTCAGGTGCCATGTACAAACAGGAAATGCTCGAAATTCTCAGCAGGCCAGACGGCGATCTGCTGAGAAACAGAAAAAAGATTTCAGGTCAATAACCTCTCATCGAAACTGGATCAAGGTATTTTACTGAAGCACTGAAAGCCTCAAAGGCTGGGGCGGGTCTGCAGACTTGGACGGTGAATTGGTGGTGTTGCAGAAAGGTCAAGAACACGCAAGTGTTGACACGTGGCGTGAGTGCAGATCTGGGGAGAGCAGTAATTCGAGAAGTGCTGAATAGCTCGCACTTATCTGTGATTCATGGATGGATTTGAACTGTTAATGTGGTCATTTCAATAAAAATGTTAATTCCCTTGGATTAAGTCACAGTCGGTGATATTTGCTGAGGGGAGAGAAGCTGCTGTGGGGCAGTTTTTGGTCAATGGCAAAACCAAGAAGAGAGATGCACCATTGAAGGTGAGCAAGACAGGAGGCAAATGGAAATCCGACCAGAGTAACGAAGAGAGCTTTTTCAGGCGAGCATTCCTTGAAGAACGGTGGTGATGGGTTAAATAGTAGCCGAAAACAAAACACTTGTAGTTGCCTGAAGCGGGTGAGGCAGCATCTATCGAGCTGCCTCACCCGCTGAGTTTCTCCAGCATTTTTGTCCACAGAGAGAAAAACAGTTAACATTTCAGTTCCATCGCCTTAGATCAGAACTGGAAGTTCATGGTGATTGAATGACTCAAGTGGTAAAGAACAGAATGGTCCTTTCATGGCACCCGATTCATTGCCCAATCATGATCTGTGGAGTTGCAAATAAAATCAGCCTTATCTCTTATATGGCCCATCGCTTTCTGCACAGCCACAAACCTAAAATGGAACCAGATGACTAATTTACAATAGAATGAGTCCATGGAGTTTAAAGGGCTTATTATAGGGTTTGAGTCACAGTGCGTTGCATTGCTGCCTCCTGAATCATGACCGTATTGCCATTGGTTTCTGTGACGCTTCATTCAGTTTGCAACCATAAAAGGTAAATACAATTTATCAATAACTTGGAAACAACACCACAGGAAGGCGAAGGATGTTATCAGTGTATCTTAATGTTCTTGTGGTCAAATAGTAAGCGTGGATGGTTTGGAATGAAACTCATCCGCTGAACTTAATGCTGGTTTCCTGTGTCATATTGTAAAAATATCAACCAATCACAGCCCAAACTGACGCAGTTGTTTGTGTAAATAAACTACTAAAGCTGCAATCATTTGCGTAAATGATGCTTTGCATTTAGTTGGTGCCCAGTTTTTCGTGCAGGGTTTTTCTTGTAAGTCTTAACTGCAGGAATTCCCAACGTTGTACTGGACACAACTGTTTGTTCTAGGTGTAGATACAAGGACACAAAGAAAGAAAGTTCTCGACCGGAAACGTCACCCATCCATGTTCTCCAGAGATGCTTCCTGACCCGCTGAATGATTCCAGTACGTGGTGTCCTTTTGTGTATTAACCAGCGTCTGCATTCTTTGTTTCCACATTAAAGAACACAACTTTCTAGATGTTTTCACTGGGCATAAAAAGCCAGAGGCTTTTGATGGCTGGCAGTCAAGTAGAGGAGGGGCATTTACATTGTAAAATTAAAGCCCCAAGAAAATTCAATGGGTAGAAAATTATCCTCCTTTGTATACTTTGAATGGATGATATATGTGCTTTGAGCTGTTGAGTGCAGAAGCCAATGCAACTGAATCTCAGTCATGCAGCTCAACGTCCACTTTTAGCACCAACAGGAGGGGATGAATTTCTACTTCAGCATCTTTTGAACCTATCGGGACTTGGTTCCACATTATGTTGTCATGTTATTTTTATGGTCTCCTATCAAGGTTGCCCTCTCATGATAGTGCAAACTACTACCCAGAATGTAATTCCACAGATGCCACATATCTTTTCATGGTTTGGCCACGTTGCCTTGTTCAACTGTGGACTGTGGACACAGAATTATTGCCGCTCGGGGATATCTTTGTGCTTTTTTTACTGCAGTTTTTCCTCCATTTCCAATCCGGGTAGAAATGATGATGTTGCAGGCTAAAGCATGAGAAAAGAGCCCTTGCGGTAAATGGTCGGATGCTAAGCAGCATCAGCATCAGCTTGTACTCGCTAGAATTGGCTTGTACTCGCTAGAATCTGCTTGTATTCACTAGAATTTAGAAGATTGAGGGGGGACCTTACAGAAACGTACAAAATTCTTAAGGGGCTGGGCAGGCTAGATGCAGGAAGATTGTTCCCGATGTTGGGGAAGTCCAGAACAAGGGGTAACAAGGGGGAAGTCTTTTAGGATCAAGATAAGAAAAACATTTTTCACACAGAGAGTGGTGAATCTGTGGAATTCTCTGCCACAGAAGGTAGTTGAGGCCAGTTCATTGGCTATATTGAAGAGGGAGTTAGATGTGGCCCTTGTGGCTAAAGGGATCAGGGGGTATGGAGAGAAGGCAGGTACAGGATACTGAGTTGGTTGATCAGCCATGATCATATTGAATGGCGGTGCAGGCTCGAAGGGCCGAATGGCCTACTCCTGCACCTATTTTCTATGTTTCTGTGTTAACATACATAGAGATCTTGGGATGCAAATCCATAGGTTCCTGCAAGGAGTGACAGACTTAGACTGGCCCCCTCTTTCAACCAGCACCACTGCCACTCCTGTCATTCAATCTCTCACCCTTTCACAGATTTTGGTTTAGTTTAGAGATACAGCGCGGAAACAGGCCCTTCGGCCCACCGTGTCCACACTGACCACACATTAACACAACCCTACGCACACTAGGAACAATTTACATTTATACCAAGCCAATTACTTAGCGCTTGTTTCAATTCTACCTTTTCCCAGCTCTGGTGAAAGATCAAAACCACGTAACGATAACTGTTTCCATCTTCACAGATGCTGCCGAGCGAGCCTACAGAGTGTGCAGTGATTTTACATTTCATTTTTATTCATTCCTCTGCTACTTCTTTGTAACTCCTTGTATGTATGTGTGTGTGTTAAGTCTAATCCATCTCCTCAAGTGATGAATGTTAATGGGGAGGGTGGGCAGACTGCCCAACGCACCACAACACAGCCTGGTCCCATCCTCAGCCTTACATTTTTTCATTAACGATCCTTGGCAGTAGATTTTGTCTTAATTTGCCCTCCCGAGCTGATGTGTTGAAGCAAGTTACATCACCCATCCTCGCCCCCAACTAAGTTCGACGAACAAGAGCCGCAGACTGGAAATCCAATCTGATACATTCACAGTCGCACACAACTGTAACAGGGATTGTGTTTGCAAAGATTTTGTTTTCAATTTCGATATAAAATATTCTTGTAGTGTGCAAAATTGTAGAGTAAGAAATACAAGCGTTGAGATAACTGTGAACACAGTCCTGTGAAAATAGATTGCTGCTTCTAAGCTGGTGTTTACTTTGGATTCCCAAAGAGCAGAATACATCTTTAAGATGTAGAGCAAATGCATCATAGGAAGGGTTAAGTTGAACCTTGGAACTTGAATCTCAAACAGTTGCCTAATTTGGTCAGCGCTGCAGCAGAGACTTGACCTGTTTGGTCAAATCGTACGAGCAAGAGGAAATGGTTTTTGTGGAGGGAGTAGCAGATCGACACTCCCTTCCTCCTGAAGGAGGAAGCAGATTCTCATTGCTTCCATTATTTTATGATCGTTTTCTGATGCACAGCATATCTATTGTTTCCACAAATCCCTGACATGGAAGTTTTGACAAGAAAGTCAAAAAGGAAGTCTCACTTTTGACACGCTCAAGGCCTTTTTTTCAGGTTGTTTTTTTGTTGTTATATTTGTATAATTCTACTGAAGTAGCGTGGTGCGATAGAGAGCAGGGTCCCCAAATTTGAATGAAATAAGCTTGAAAAAAAATTGAACTCTGTCCATTGCCAAATTCTGCAGCGAATATGCTGAATCACTGATGCTGGAAGGTTCAGTATCTTCCATATTATTTTAACTTTTTGAAACAAAATGTACTCGGAAAGAAGAGAAATAAAAGTGAACTTCAAATTATAATGCTCTGAAGCGCTCAGAAATGTAAACGCTAGAGAATGGCATGCAACACAGATTCAAAGACAATTGTCTCTTTGTTTTGTTTTTTCTCCTGCTGCTCTTTGTATCAGCATCCAAAAGATCTATGATTTCTGGAGATCAAATGTCAAATTAACATATTTTGCTTGGGTAGTTTACACCCCAGCGGTATGAACATTGACTTCTCCAATTTCAGGTAGTCTTTGCTTTCTCCCTCCTTACCCTCCCCTTCCCAGCTCTCCCACAGCCCACTGTGTCCGCCTCTTCCTTTCTTCTTCCCGCCCCCCCCCCACATCAGTCTGAAAAATAGTCTCGACCCGAAACGTCACCTATTCCTTCGCTCCATAGATGCTGCCTCACTCGCTGAGTGTCTCCCGCGTTTTTGTCTACCTTTTGATTTTTCCAGCATCTGCAGTTCTTTCTTAAACACCGGGTCTTGTGAAGTAACTTTATACCAAATGTTATACATTGAAAGCTTTTCAGCACTAGATGCAACATTATGACAGCTGGGCAAGAATGGTTCCAAAGTTTTCTGCTAAATGTATCCAATAATTATTAGCAGGTCATGGCAAGCTCAGAGTGTGGAAAGGAACTGCAGATGCTGATTTAAACAGAAGATAGACACAAAAAGCTGGAGTAGCTCAGCGGGACAGGCAGCATATCTGGAGAGAAGGAATGGGTGACGTTTCGGGTCGAGACTGAAGAAGGGTCTCGACCTGAAACGTCACCCGTTCCTTCTCCCTTGAGATGCTTCTTGTCCTGCTGAGTTACACCAGCTTTTTGTGTCTATTTATGGTAAACTAAGAGCTGCAGATTGTATTGACATGTTTTTCATGCAAAGTAAAAAATAATTTTTAAATTGTGGTTTTCCACTGTGTTTAGCAAATGGTTTTCAAATGGTGTTTTAGCAAGTGGTTGGTTTTTAGCAAGTGGTTATCTTTCAAAAGAAATATAGGAGGACTTGCAAATATTCCCCAAAACCTAGTGCTTTAAAATGAGAGATGGTGCCACAGATCTAAATCTATTAATGCCGAAACAGGTCTTTGCAAGTATTTAACAATTGAGCTATTAGTAGATCGTCAACAAGTACAGAAGATGGGTGAAAAATAGAAGGCACCATATTCTATAAAGGATCGGCATGAGTTTTTGACCTTCGTTTGAAAAAAGTGCTGTGAATTGAATTGCTCTTAATTTACTGCCTGTGATAAAGAGCAAAACTATTTTTCTAGAGCAACTGCTGTTCATTTCTGGATGTGATTTTCTAAAGGTTAACAACAGAGGTCACTCTGCAAACATTTTTAAACCATTTATGGTTTTTTAACGTGTTTTAAGTAGTTGATTGGACATCTGAGGTTACGGTGGTACTATTTTTGATTCAAGGCATTTCTATCTGAAGAGGATATATTGTATTTTCTCTGGCCTTTTGTTCTGCGATGGTGCATTATTTGTGATTAAGATCGTTATGACGAGTAAAGTGGCCAGTCCAGCAGCTTTTTAATACAATAAAAAGCAATATTTTTGGATGATTCTTAGTGTAAGTGAGTTATTAACTGCTTGCTCCATTCTATTATACAGTCACGCTGTTAAATGTTGAATGCAATCCATTTCAATGAGAAGCATGGTTTATCTGTGACTTGCATGTCTGTAAAAGAGTATTAGAAATGTGAGCCTTTTGCTGAACTATATTGAAGCGTAGTTACACATTGCCAGGTCCATGAAGTCTTTTCTTTCCCTTGTTTCGAACTTCTTAGCTATCCCGATATTAATCCTTGCATCAGATAAGCAATGAGAAAATTGGGAAGAGGATTCTATCAAAGCTATTTTCTTTATTAGAAATTTCAAATATATGAAAAATGCAGTTATCCTTTATAAATATAACCTCTATAGTGTTCAGTTGTAATTTGAAATGCAGTCTTTTTAATTAGTTAATGATACAGGCAGTCCCCGTATGGTGAAATAGTTCCATTTTTGTTTAGAAGTCCATAGGTCAATTTTTGTTAGAAAATGCACAAAAAGCATTCAATATGGTAACAATTGGCAGACAAAAGTGCTGGAGAAACTCAGCGGGTGCGGCAGCATCTATGGAGCGAAGGAAATAGGCAACATTTTGGGCTGAAACCCTTCTCAGACTGGTAACCATATGGTAATTCAATGTGGTAACCATATGCCTAGAGTATTGTAATAAATGGCATCAGAAGCACAAACAACTAATAAGAAAGAACAAATGTATTGGTGAGATCAAATGCAGGTTTTGTATTGTTATTTCTTTGCATTATTCGAGCATTGGGTCTCTCCCTCATCTCGAGGGTGTCTTAGTTGCACTGCTTTGTGTGGAAGGTGTGATGAGAGCTGCATTTCCATGTTATTTATAGTTTCCTGGTGCGTTTTTAAGCGCGGGAGGTTCTTGCCATGTAATCACCCATTCCCATATATTCAACATCTTCAGTAGTTGACAATACTTCAGCAGCTTAATTGTTTGAAGTTGTAGTAATCTTTCACTCTCTGTGCTCAGAATGTTGCTGCACCATAGGTAGTCATGCATTGTATCTGGGGAAGGGGGGGGGTCATTCTGAGGAACTGTTAACACTCATGATTCCATTTTGTAGGAGATTTAAACAGTGCCAATTCCAAATGAACAGGTGGTCATGACCCTGAATATGTTCCTCTGGGTTGCTGTGTTGCTCTTGCAACTTTTGCTCAATTGTTTGAGCGTTTGGCTTGAGATATATTTCTGATTTGCTGTTTGATTACATTTGTGTCTGAATGTAAATGAATTCAGGAGCACCCTTGAGAATTGTATACAGCTTGTTAAAAAATAAAGTGGTGTTTTTCTTAACATCGAGAATCATTGGTTAATGAGGGAACCATTCTGGAGAATATTAAAATAAATTTGTAACATAAATTTGTGTTAATTTATGATAAGATGATATCTGTTGCTGAAGGTTACACTTTGTAAATTAAATTAAAGATCCTTAAACAAATGGATCTACTAATTTCTTCAGCTGCTCTTTGTAAACTAGCAGAGAAGTCTTGTCAAAAATGCATGAGAAATACATGCAAATTAGGAAGGTTACCCCAAAAGGTAGAGCCATAAGTGTGTTTAGTTACTTCATGGAAATTATTATATCTAGTTTAACTTGCATCTTTCCTGAAGGACGGCACAGTGGCACAGCTGGTAAATCTACTGGCTCACAGCACCAGAGGCCCAAGTTCAATCCTGACCTTGGGTGCTATCTGTGTGGAGTTTGCACATTCTCCCTGTGACTGTGTAGGAAGGAACTGCAGATGCTGGTTTAAAATACTGGAGTAACTCCGCGGGACAGGCAGCGTGATCACTGGAGAGAAGGAATGGGTGATGTTTTTGGGTCGAAATCCTTCTTCAGACACTGTGACTGTAACTGGGACTTTATCGGTTTTCTCTGGGTGCTCCAGTTTCCTCCCACATCCCAAAGATGTGCAGGTTTGTAGGTTAATTGGCCAATGTAAGTTGCCCCTAGTGGGATAACTAGTGTGAACGGGTGATCGATGGTCGGCGTCAGCTGATGGGCCTGTTTCCATGGTCTATCTCTAAACTATTCCCTTACTTCCAAAAATACTTCATGGTTCTAAGTTGTGATCGATGCATTAACCACAAGTGACATCCATATCTATGCAGACATTTAAGCTATGGATAGCTGTGGTAATCATTTTCTCATCAGATCAATAACTAATTTTCTGGATCAATTTACTTTAGCCCATTACAAAATATACTTTGCACACACATTCTCCCATGAGCTATTTCAGCAAATTATATTTTACGTGTGAATTGTGCCCATAGTGCTATTTTTGCGATTTCTCACGCCCTATTTCTTCCTACTTAAAGGTATAAGTTATGCTTGTTCATGGTAACCAATTGGTGCTTCAAAACGAATTGGCCCTTCAAAGAACATCCCATATTATGGCTCGTTGAGTTACACCAGCATTGTTTGATTTTCATTTCAATAGAGTTAACTACATTTTTTAAAATTTAAAGCTATTTTCGTTGCCCATGAAACCAAAACACCCTACCAATGACCATTTCCTCTCAATGCATCCTGCTTTTTGTAATGTTAGTATTTTCCAACTATACATTGAAATATGTGGTTCACGTATTAAAGCTGATATGAAAAACTGTTTTGACCAATATGTCTCTTAGACCCACATGACCAATGTGGTACTTCTTGGTTCTAACTAACCAAATTGATTTCCCCCTCTGCTATTCTAGAGCCCACCTTAAGAGAGACCACACCCCCCCCCCCCAAAGCTATTTTTGATGCTTCTCTGCACAAGTCAACAATGACTTCCCCCAACATGTTCCCGATGTTGGGGGAGACAGAACCAGGGGCCACAGTTTAAGAATAAGGAGTAAGCCATTTAGAACGGAGATGAGGAAACACTTTTTCCTCACGGAGAGTGGTGAGTCTGTGGAATTCTCTGCCTCAGAGGGCGGTGGAGGCCGGTTCTCTGGATGCTTTCAAGAGAGAGCTAGATAGGGCTCTTAAAAATAGCGGAGTCAGGGGATATGGGGAGAAGGCAGGAACGGGGTACTGATTGTGGATGATCAGTCATGATCACATTGAATGGTGATGCTGGCTCGAAGGGCCGAATGGCCTACTCCTGCACCTATTGTCTATTGAAGCAGAAATGGGAACTTTAACGTCAAAGAGGGCCATCCATATCCAGCCACTGAGGATGCTGTTTGCACTTTTGTTATGTGGTATAGATGATTATGCCCCTCGATAGGTAGAATTCACATTGTTCCCCTGGAGAGAGACTGGGTGGTTGAGAAAGAATCTTGTCCCTGTGACTGAAGCAGGGTGACTCCTCTAATTACCACAACTGACTGTCGCCATTCCAAGAAATGGTCATGATTACAACATCTCTGAAATTCCCTGGCACAGTTCTCTCTTCCCAGCAGAGGAAGATGAGGTCACGAGTTTGCGCAGAAATATTTTGCGTCCTCTGCCTGTAGCCACTAGAGGGAGTCAGCAGCACAGTGAATGACCTGGAGACACGCCTGCAATCCTGTTCCAAGTACTTGCTTTGCTCCAGCAAACTTGACTCACCAACAGCTATAAAATACTACAGTCAATCGAAAAGATGGGCAATGGATGAGTCTTATCGTGTTAAACCAATAATGGGTGATGTTTTATAGCGTATACCTGTTTGCTTTAAGGATTACAACGCAGCAGAAATTAATGAACTGAATCATGATGACTAACAGATTTGCTGGTAAATAGTTGATGAAATGGCAGTTCGTGGTTGCTGCAAGTCTGGTTGGGGGGACTGGCAAGAATTTAATAGGCAAGGTGAAAAAGTTGTTTGGAACCAGACAAGAACTTAGTCATCAATAAACAATAGGTGCAGGAGTAGGCAATTTGGCCCTTCGAGCCAGCACCGCCATTCAGTGTGATCACGGCTGATCATCCCCAATCAGTACCCCGTTCCTGCCGTCTCCCCATATCCCCTGACTCCGCTATCTTTAAGAGCTCTATCTAACTTTCTTGAAAGCATTCCAGAGAACCAGTCTCCACCGCCCTCTGATGCAGAGATGCAATATGCTCATGATTTTGTTTTCCGTAGAACAGTACAGCACAGGAACAGGCCCTTCAGTTGTAATGTCTGTGCCAAACATACTGGCAAGCCATGGCACAGGTGAGGCCTATGCCTTTGCTGCAGCACTCGCTCAAGCCACCTTCTCTTGTTTCTCCCCCTCCACTCAAGCTGTCCTTGGGTTGAATACTTAATATAGTATCTCGGACATCCTTGGCAGGTTTGCTCTGGTAAATAATATCAGCATTGGTATACAGGCCAAACTTGATGTTGGCAGACTCTGAATGTACTGGAGATCCAAATTGGATTGTAACCATTGGGACCTCATGTCCAGGTCAGCAGAGAAAAAAGACAACTAATATAGCTCTCTCTTTAGTCACCTTTATATGTGTGACTGAGCGTGGATTGTCAAGCTGTGCATTTGACTACTTGGCTCTGGTAAAATCAGTATGCAGCTTTAATGGTGGACGTCACAGTTTTGAAATTGAATGTTATTTCCCTTTGCAGCTTGAGTTATGCAATATTTATGATAAATCACAGTAAATTTTTGCAAAGTGGTTTCAGTACTGTTTTTGGTAATGGGGTACAGCATCGTGTTTGCTTACAGTTTGCTTAGAAACTGCAGTTATTAACTGAGAAACTGCCCTGTTATTAAAAATAAATAAATTGTAACTCTCAGAAACAGTCATGATAGCAAGAGGATTGACGGAAAGATAACTTAAAAGGTCCAATTTTAATTCTGGATTAAGAATCCACAAAAAGAAGAAATAGGAAGAAGAGAATGGTTGTAGCGGCACCATGGGGCAAGCTAAAGCTTACGACCATGGAGTATTCTCCTAGAATTGATTAACGTGTAATTAGAACTCTCCTGTTACTAATTTAATAGCCCTTTCGTACATTATAATTAATGTACCGAGCTTAAAGGTCTGTGGTTTGTAGATGTTAAGCTAAATACAGTGTGATGTACAGTAGATACTGCAATGAAGCTTAAGATTCTGCAAGAAATCTTAATTTAAAATGCTTACAATATATTTCAAACATGGCCATGTTGTGTCTGGTTAGAGAGCATGTGTATGCGTGTTGTGCCATTTGAGACTGAGATAAGGGTGAGGTTTTCTTCTGACATCAGTGCGTGTCTGGAATGGGAAATCTGTGACTGCGCCGTTCTGATTTTGCCTTTTTTTCCCTTTTGCTTTCGTTACCACCTTCTTTCCCCCTCCCCTCTTCCCACCTCACCCCACCCAACTCTGCACTTTTTACTCTCATAATATTTTAGTTCTGGTTCTTATCTTTGTCTTGGCTTAAAAAGGAGTCGCAGATGAGTGTTTCTTGAAAGCAAGCCCGCACCACACCCCATTATCCCTCTTGCTGAGAGCGTGATTGTTCAATCAGCTGGGAGATGTTGTCATGGAAACAGCATCCATATGATGCTGGGAAGATTGCTGGTGCATTAGCAGATAACTTTTGATTGCCAGACAATGAAAGTTTAAAAAGGGTGACCCATTAAATCCATTTCCCATCTCGTCGTTAAATTCGTAATGTCTTGAATTCCAGTCAGTATCACTGTTGATAGACAAATACCTGAGAAATGTAGTGCTATTTGTTTTTGCTGCGTTGTTAACCATGTATCTCATTTGCATTTCAAAGCCTGGCAGCCTGCATACAAGAGCTCTTCTGGACAGTCATTCAGATGGGTGAGGCAGTATCTCTGGAGGGAAGGAATGAGCGACCTGAAGAGTGGTCTCGACACGAAACGTCGCCCATTCCTTCTCTCCAGAGATCCTGCCTCACCCGCTGAGTTACTCCAGCGTTTTGTGTCTACCTTCGATTTAAAGCAACATCTGCAGGTCTTTCTTACACAGTCATTCAGATGCTTGGTAGCTGTTAATGCACATTCTTTCCTGGCTAAAACCTTAGTTGTGAATATCTTCCCAATAAACCAGCATCTGCTATTCCTTCCTACACATTTGTCTGCTGCACTGCGAAAGCTCGTCAAGGTATGCCAACTGTGAAGACGTTCTCCCCTTCTCTCTGACGGGAGTTCTGTAACGTCCTCTCTCACTGCTCCCCCCTTTGTGATTCCCACTCATGATCTCTCCCTCATGGACTCCGCCCTTCTTGAGGTCTTTGCTGCATGACTCTGTAACCCAGTGCCAGAGAATCTCAGCTATTTCATGGTCTGCCACCAGAGTCTATGTGGCTGGCGATTTCCGGCAGTGTCATCCACAGTTTGCCAATATGATTCACCCCAAAGAAAGTTAAAGATGCTTGAGATAGAAGCAAAGTGCTGGAGTAATGCAGCTGGTCAAGCAGCATCTCTGGAAAAAACGGATGGGTTACGTTTTGGGCCGGGACCCTTCTTCAGACTTGACTTGAATTGGTTGCAGCTTAGAGATATCTTCTTGGGATGGGAAGGTCCTAGAAAGATGGCGTAGCCAAGGGATCGGTGCGGATTATCAGAATGAATTGCGATCTCAGATCTGTGCATCTTTAGTCTCCAGCTCAGACAGCTTTGCCAAGAAATACTTAAAAGATCAACCACAGTTCTGGAAAAAGGTCCTGTGGGCAGATGAGATGAAGATTAACTTATATCAGAGTGATGGCAAGAACAAAGTATGGAGACGAGAAGGAACTGCCCAAGATCCAAAGCATACCACCTCATCTGTGAAACACGGTGGTGAGGTTGTTATGGCCTGGGCATGTATGGCTGCTGAAGGTACTGGCTCACCTATCTTCATTGATGATCAACTGCTGACGGTAGTAGCATAATGAATTCTGAAGTGTGTAGACACATCCTATCTGCTCGTTCAAACTAATGCCTCAAAACTCATTGGCCGGCGGTTCATTCTACAGCAAGACGATCATCCCAAACGTACTGCTAAAGCAACAAAGGAATTTTTCAATGCGCAAAAATGAGTATGCCTTTTATATCCTGAAGAGAAAACTGAAGGGGACTAGCCCCCAAAATAAGCATTAGCTAAAGATGGCCGCAATACTGGCCTGGCAGAGCATCATCAGAGAAGACACCCAGCAACTGGTGATGTCCATGAATCGCAGACTTCAAGCAGTCGTTGCATGCAAAGGATATGCACAAAATACTAAACATGACTACTTTCATTTACATGACATTGCTGTGTCCCAAACATTATGGTGCCCTGAAATGGGGGGACTATGTATAAACCCTGCTGTAATTTCTACATGCTGAAACCAAAATGTGTAAAAATGGCCTTAATTAAAATCTGACAATGTGCACTTTAACCATATATGATTTTTTTTTTCTATTACAGATGTCAAATTGTGAAGTACATAGGCAAATAAATAAATGATGGGTCTTTGTCCCAAACATTATGGAGGGCACTGTAACTATGTGAATGTGCTTGGACTTTATTGTATACCTGAAACGTGTTGGGGAAATAAAGGAGTCTTCCTTGGTTCCTCAGCTGTTTAATGTATGTCTACTTGATGCGCAGTCACGCACAAAATGGGCAGTCTAGTTCCAGATGAACTGTAATACAGTTAAGTGATCCATACTGCAGGAGAGAGACAACATAGACTTAGTGGCACAGATGTAAAGGGCGTGGAGGAACAGAGCGGAACTAAACTGGCTTCATGCACATGGCTGTGTGTGTGGCACATTCAGTCATTTTCAGCTGGTTCCAGTCTGTGCGCATTCACAGGATTTAACTGAGCAGAAAATTGGCTATAATCACTCATTTATTTCTCCCAAACACATCTTTTGGACCGTTTTGTTAATGCGGGGGAGTCTGTCACTGCAGGTTCAAGGTGAGAGGGGAGAAATTGGGAGGGGGTCTGACGGGTAGCCGTTCACACAGAGGATGGTGAACATCTGGAACAAGAGTTGGTGAAGGCTGATACCATCGCATTGCTTGAAAGGTGTTCGGACAGTTATGTAGTAGTGGTTGAGTATGTTCAAAGTGAGGCATCAAGCTCGAGGGCAATAGTTGCATGCTAACCAGTCAGCGGAAAGACCAGACATGATTGAGTGGTATACAAGGTGCTGTTACTCCAGTTTGTGTGTAGCCCCACTCTGGCAATTGAGGAGGTCCAAGACAGAAAGGTCAGTGTGGGAGTGAGTAGGGGAGATAAAATGGTTTAGCTACCAGGAGATCCAGAGGCCTTGGCGGCTCGAGTGTCCTCAACTTCATCAATTGAGGCGTTGAGTACTAAAAGAGGATGGCTATATTCAAACCTTATGAAGCATTGGTTTAGCCACAATGAGAGTATTGTATTCATCACTGGAGACCGTATTTCAATACAATTGTGCAACTCATAAAAGGGATACAGAGTGATTTATTTGTAAAGTTAGCCTGGAGAAGGTGGGATAGACAAAAATGCTGGAGAAACTCCGCGGGAGAAGCAGCATCTATGGAGAGAAGGAATAGGCAATGTTTCGGGTCGAGACGTTGCCTATTCCTTCTCTCCACAGATGCTGCTTCGCCCGCTGAGCTTCTCCAGCATTTTGTTAAACAAGGAGCTGCAGATGCTGGAAAATCGAGGGTTCACAAAAGGCTGGAGAAACTCAGCAGCATCTAAGGAGCGAAGGAGATGGGCAACGTTTCGGGCCGAAAGAAGAAGGGTTTCGGCCCGAACTGTTGCCTACCTCCTTCGCTCCGTAGATGCTGCTGCACCCGCTGAGTTTCTCCAGCCTTTTGTGTGCCTTCTCCAGCATTTTGTCTACCTTTGATTTTTGCAGCATCTGCAGTTCTTTCTTAAACACCTGGAGAAGCTGGGGTGTTTTTCATTGAGCAGAAAGAGATTAGATAGTGTACGTGTGTTCAGACACAACCTCTTCACATTAGCATAAGTGTTCAGGCACTGGGAGGCATTGGTTCAAAATAATAAGCGAAACATAAAAGGGATGTGAGAAAAGGCGATTTAGACTTTGGTAAATGCATCAGGATTGTAAAACAAATCTATCAAATGTTAAAAGGGGAATTGGATAGGCACGAGGACAAAATATTTTTCTGGGTTACGGGGTAAAGAGAAGGAAAGAGATTCAATAAATCGCCCTACAGAGAGGCGGAAAAGGGTCTGGGTTGAATTGCCTTTGCTGTTGTTTCCAAGGAGCCCTGGTCTCTATTGTGAGGTGGCTGCAGGCATTTGAACAATGGGAATGCCTTTGGATTGCAAAATCGCACTCCCCCCCCCCCCCCCCCCCCCCCCCCCACCCCGGCCACGATTGCGGCAAACGGTTTCTTCCATATATAGGCTGCTGCTGCTGCTTGCTGTGGACATGACTGGGATTGAGAGAGCACTGGTGGAGATGAGTGGCTGAGAGCTGAAACTGTCGGGGGAAGGGATGAAGGATGTGACTCAGCTTAGGCAGCATGGAATTGATTTGTGTGGCATTGCATGAAATCTGCTGTGCAGCGCGGGGGTGGGATGTAAATGTTATCTCTGCTATCGTGAAGTGAGAAAGCAGAGCAAACTGTGATGGTTTTAAGTTGGAATATATAATAACCAGCTAGTTGTACATGACATTAAATCTGCCCCTTTGGTTGGTAAAGACCTATTGCTGATTATTCCGATTTCTAACATCAAAACTGTTTACATCACAGCTCAGACGGGATAGATTTTGCGAATGCAGCTGCTTTTAATCATGGGTCTGAAAATCACTTGCCTCTCTGTCGACAAAAATGCTGGAGAAACTCCCAGGGACGAGGCAGCATCTATGGCGAGAAGGAAATAGGCAACGTTTCGGGTCGAAACCCTTCTTCAGACTGACGTGAGGAGGGGGGGGGGGGGGGTCTTTCAAGCTGCTTTTCTTCCTCATTTAAAAATAACTAAGAATTGAATCTTAGATAGAAACAAAATGCTGGATCCACTCAGCTGGTCAGGCAGCATCTCTGAAGAAAAGGAATTGGTGATGTTTCGGGTCGACACCCTTATTCAGATTCTTCCAGAGGCAGGTGCTGCCTGTCCCGCTGAGTTACTCCAGCATTTTGCATCTATCTTCGGTGTAAACCAGCATCTGCAGTTCCTTCCTACTCAAGAATTTAATCTTTCCTGTTTTTAAGTACTGTTATAATTGTCTATATCATTATTGGCAAACTCATTCATTAATGTCAAATAAATGACTGAACCAAATTTATTGTTAGAGTGCAGATAGCAGAAAGGGTTTATTAGTCACAGGGATTTGTACCATTTTGTGTCTGAAGGTACTTTACCCAGTGAGCACTAGGAATATTTTTTTCTGGGGTATTTCCTTTGGCTGACCATGTACAGTTCTGTTTATTGCAAGGCAAAATGTTTTCCTGGTCTTGATTCCAGAGTAAGCTGAACTCATGAAACAGTTCTAGTCACAATAACTCAACGGGTCAGGCAGCATCGAGACCATTAGTCGACCCGAAACGTCACCTATTCCTTTTCCTATGCTGCCTGACCCGCTGGGTTGCTCCACCATTTTGTGTCTTATCTTCACTGTAAACCAGCATCTGCAGTACCTTTCTACTCAGGGAAACAGTCCTGCACTGTTCAGCCTGGGATCGGTATCCTGTCTTGGAAAATATATTCTTGGTGTTGAGACTCTGGTTACATATAACCATATAACAATTACAGCACGGAAACAGGCCATCTCGGCCCTTCCAGTCCGTGCCAAACAACTTTTTTCCCTTAGTCCCACCTGCCTGCACTCATACCATAACCCTCCGTACCCATTTCATCCATATGCCTATCCAATTTATTTTTAAATGATACCAACGAACCTGCCGCCACCACTTCCACTGGAAGCTCATTCCACACCACTACCACTCTCTGAGTAAAGAAGTTCCCCCTCATGTTAACCCTAAACTTCTGTCCCTTAATTCTAAAGTCATGTCTTCTTGTTTGAATCTTCCCTATTCTCAAAGGGAAAAGCTTGTCCACATCAACTCTGTCTATCCCTCTCATCATTTTAAAGACCTCTATCAAGTCCCCCCTTAACCTTCTGCGCTCCAGAGAATAAAGACCTAACTAATTCAACCTATCTCTGTAACTTAGCTGTTGAAACCCAGGCAACATTCTAGTAAATCTCCTCTGTACCCTCTCTATTTTGTTGACATCCTTCCTATAATTGGACGACCAAAATTGTACACCATACTCCAGATTTTCTCTGAGACCTGTTGTGGGCAAGTCTGACGTGAGGTTCGTGAAACAAATACTCTCTCTGAGTTTTTTAAATGGAAGTGATTATTGGGCGGACAGTATAAAAGGTTTAATGATATGCTCAAACTTTCCTTGAAGTGCCATGCCCTCACTGACTCCTGGAAACGTCTGGTGCATGACTGCTCAACATGGAGTAGCGGCGTTTGGGATGGTATTGAGAACCTTGTGTATTTGGAGCACTGCAAAGCCATGAGGAAGCAGCAGAAATAATTCATGACCAACCCAAATTTAAGTTTAGAGTTGAATTAAAGGGTACAGCAGGGAAACAGGTCTTCAGCGCACTGAGTCCATGCCCACCATTGATCATCCTAGTTCACAATAGTTCTCTGTTATCCCACTTTCTCATCCACTCCCTGCACACCAGGGGTAATTTACAGAGGCCAATTGACCTACAAACCCACACGTCTTTGGGATGTGGGAGGAACCTGGAGCACGCAGAAGAAACCTAAACAGTCACGGGGAGAATGTGCAAACACCACACAGACAGCATCTCAGGTCGGGATCAAACCCGGGTGTCTTGCGAGGTATCTGCTCGACCAGCCGCCCCAAGCAGAACCGGTATCAACTGTGCATTATTAGTCTGTGGTGCCCACATTGATCTGATTAGCCACCTCAAAGCCCATAAGTCCTTCTTGATCTGGAGGAATTAAGAAGACGTTGGTGAATTGCCTACTGTTCGTTTCAAACTTCGTACTAACATTTGACTGTCTTTCAACATCGACTGTGCTGCTAACAATTGTCCCAAGTATAGGACCATGACCTTTGATGCCTGCCCATAGTTTTTCAATGCTACTTCACACAGCTGAGAATTTCTTTACCCAGATAACAATGGTGTGGGGGTCAGTCTATGAGCAATCACCAGACCAGAATTGCCCTGTCACTGGTTGCAGAGGCAGCTAGTGGCAGCACCTACCAGCATATCATGCTGAAAGTTTGGTTCCTCAGTGGTGACTTGCGCCTCTCATTGAACTGCTGACTTTCTGGTGCACTGGACACCAATAAAACCGCTCAGTAATCTAGGCTGCTTTGATATTTCTCAGCTGCTGGGAGAGAGGAACCGTGTGCTTCTGCTTTCCAGTAAATGAGGTTATTAGAAAGGTGTAGTTGGAATGTTGTAATGAAAGAAGATATGTTAGTCTTAACCAAATTCAATCGGCTGTATGTTGGTTTCAATGGCGCAATTCAAAGGTACTTTGTGGTCACGTGTACCGAGGTACAGTGGAATTCAATTTTGCAAACAGTTCACAATTATTACCGTGCATAAGCACTTGCATACAGGCCAAGGGTATAGAAATGGTACACTGAGACAGTGTACAAGTTTGGCGCCATTTTCAAGCGGAGTTTCTTAACCTGACCACGAAGGCCCGTTGTTCTGGCGGCGTTGCAGGGTCGGCCTGGCCAAGCGTAGCTGTCGGTGTCCTCTGCCCCTGCTCCACTGCTCCATGAAGCTATAGGTCCGTGCTCTTGGCCTCGCGCCATAAACGTACCACATGCATGTAATTCTATAGTCCTTGATGCAGATGAATGCAAATTGATGCAGAACATTATGTTGCCTGACATGACTACACATATTTGAGAACCAAAAGCAATCTCCATTTTTGTTTTTAATATTTATACCAAGCCCACAAATACTTTATATGTGTCCTTGCCAAAATGAACTTGTAGCGGGTTTGTTGTTGAGAAATTGCTATTCTAGTTGAAGTAAATAAATTGCAAAGTGGGATAAATCTTTTTTTTAACCAGAGGAACAATATTTCTTTCAAGCACATAGCTGTATTTATTTGACACTTTAAATTTTACTTGTAGCTAGTTAAGCTCCGTCCGTGCACACGTGCAGGGTGTAACTAAGCAGAGAATTGACTTCAGCTTGTTTCACTCAGCTGTCCTGAATGTACCTTTTAAGGTTTTGTTGAACAGAATACAGTATTTCAGACTTAACAGGGCTTGCAAACATAATCAGCAATGATTATGCAACAGACCTTGGACATTCTTCAGGCAACGAAATGTACAAAGGATATCGGCAAAACGTTGCCCCAAATAACTTGTATTGTGACAAACTTCAATTAGGAACAGGAAGAGCAGGGGAATGGAAGAGGAAGTGAAGAGCACAGAGGAAACTAAAACAGCTGGTCTCCTTTCTAAAGGTGCTGTTGATTAAGAATACCAAGAGGCATTTTTGTATCCAATTCGCAATCTCTGGATCATCATATCATTAACAGCTGCCTCCTGGTCTATTCTCGGACCAACTGGCAGACATATTTGCGGACTCTCCTCACTTCAGTCTGGGAAACATAGAAACATAGAAAATAGGTGCAGGAGGAGGCCATTCGGCCCTTCAAGCCAGCACCACCATTCATAGTGATCATGGCAGATCGTCTGCTATCAATAACCCGTGCCTGCTTTCTCCCCATATCCCTTGACTCCACTGGCCCCTAGAGCTCTATCCAACTCTCTCTTAAATCCATCCAGTGATTTGGCCTCCACTGCCCTCTGTGGCAGGGAATTCCATAAATTCACTGCTCTCTGAGTAAAAAAGTTTTTTCTCAGCTCGGTCTTAAATGACCTCCCCTTTATTCTAAGAATAAGCAAGTCCTCGCCTACTTTAAGATGGCGACTGACATCCCGTGCCAAGGAAAATAAACTAGCATAAAGAAGCGCTTTGAGAGGCTGGTCGTAGCGCATGTCAACCCCAGGCTCCCAGATAGCCTTGATAACTACTCTTCACCTACTGCCTGCCACGACAGGTCCATGGCAAACACCATTGCCCCAGCCCTGCAATCATTCCTGGGCCATCTGGATAACAAAGACTCTTATTTATTGACTATACCTCTACTTTCAACACCATATTTCCCACCAAACTCCTCTCCAAATCCCTGGACCTGGGACTCAGTAAACCCTCTGCAACTGGATCCTTGATTTACCCGACTCATAGATTGCAATCTTTCAGGATAGGTGACATTACATCATCCACGATAATTCTCCACAAAGGCACCATGCAAGGCTGCGTTCTCTGCCCCTTGGTATGCTCCCTCCACTTTCATGGCTGTGCGGCCAAATTCTCCTCTAACTACATGTACGAGTTTGGAGGTGACACCACGAGGGAGGGAGGGAGGTGGGGAGGAGGGAGTTTTAGGGGGAGGGAGATATTTTCAATGTCTTTACAATTTTTTGGGTGACACAGTGGCGCAACGCCAGACCGGGTTTACAAGAAGAGAGCAACGCTGTTATTTTCCTGCATTATCTGCGGCTGAAGCATGCTCCGGGGGTGTTGATTGAGTGAATGAATGGGAACATATGACCTGTCTGTCCTTTTGGAGAGCAAATGATAAACAACATGGGCGCAGCTTTAAGATGTTAAATGTGTGGGCATTCTTTAAATATGCCTTTTGCAAAACAATCAATTGTCTTGCTTCACTATGGGTGTGTTTCTTCATTCTTCACTGCATAAATTGGCAGGCAAAATATGTGCTTGTTTAAGTTAATTTGCAGCAAGATTCATTGGAATGCAGGCATTTTCATTAAACAGGAATGCAAATTCTAAACAAGGTCTCTGGGATCACCGGTATTATATCCTTCTGTGATGTGTGTTTCATAGAACCGTGCGGAACAGGAATGGGCCCTTCGGCCCACAATTTCTTTTTGTGCTGAACATGATGCCAAGTTAAACTGATCTCATGTGCCTGTACACGATCCATATCGCTCTATTCTTTGCACTTGCAAGTGCCTACCAAAAAGCCTCTCAAACGCCTCTTGTCCTATTTTATTGCAAGTGTAATAGTTAATAGATAAGTGACCTTCAGTGGAGAGCCATGCACACCAGAAACAGTCAGACTGTTTGTGTGCCTTTGCTCGGCATGTTGCAGCTAAGATGGAAGTTGTCTGCCTTGCCGCTCCACTGTGGTTGCCATCGCTGGAGCTACTGAGTTCCTGTCAGTAATGCCCACTTCTCCATCGCAGAATCTGACTGGAAAGTTTGAAACTTCACCTTATCTGATTGATGGTTAAGAATGATCTAATGAAACGGGTCCTTTCCTATTTTATGTGTTTCATAGCGTAAGAAATGAAAGTTGGTGGTGGGGGGGGAATGAAAATTAGGGAAATACAGAATTATCTCTGTATCTGGGACTTTTCTCCCAAGTTTCCCACAGTTGGGTCCTTGAGTTGTAACTTAAATTTATATGAAGCAATCCCGGAACACTGCTCTCATCCCAGAGTCTTTAGAGGAGAAAAGTAGTCAAAGATTGCACACAATTCTGTCGGTGAATACTACTGGAAAATGCATGTGGGGATTGGCTAAGAGAAATTAGAGTCGGGTAACATTTATCCAAAACAGCTTCCCATTGTGGGCCATTAAAGATCATACATGATTGCTACCTTGGATAAAAACATTCACGATATGGAAAAGGTTTAGGGGGATATGAGCCCAACATGAATAGGTGGGACCAGTATAGATGGGGTATCTTTGTTGGCACAGGCAAGGTGGGCCGAAGGGCCTGTTTCCGTCTGTACGACTTGAATGGAAATAAAATGGTATTTGCGCAAAAGTGTCTATTGACAACGTTTTATTGGAAAGATACAGCCATTTGGCTGGATATTATTAATTTAGTTTAAAGATACAGCACGGAAACAGGCCCTACGGCCCACTGAGTCTACGCTGACCAGTGATCCCTGCACACTAACACTATCCTACACACTCTAGGGACAATAGATAATTATACCAAGCCAATTAACCTACAAACCTGTACGTCTTTGGAGTGAGGGAGGAAATGGGTGACTGGGAGAACGCACAAACTCCGTACAGACAGCACCCATAGTCAGGATCAAACCCGGGTCTCTGGCGCTGTAAGGCAGCAACTCTACTGCTATGCCATTGACTACTGAATAAAACATGGCATGAATAAACATTTTCAATGCCAAAGCTGATTATTTTATCCCCTGTAGACCTTCATAAAGTAAACGGTAGTCTTTGTTATTGGCTATAGTGCTGGCTGTGGCAGCCTTGCCCGTGTTTATAGGTGCAGTATTATTCTATGACTAGCAGAAGCAGGGAATTTGACCTTGGTCCTTCAGTAGAGCGATCACATGATCGAGCATGCTAACCGCGTCCAATCAGAAACCACCAGCTGTCTCCGGCAGTGTACATTTAAGCTGCTGTGTTAGACGGGGAAAATCTAACGCCCTTTAACAGTTTGAGTTCCAACCCTTATTTGAAGTCGGGGCTTTTTAAAAAATCAATTTCAACCTTCTATGGTTATATTTGGTTTATATGCAGAGAAGCTAGCCTACAGCAGCAGCAGCTCATAAAATCCAGATGATTGAGGGACAAAAGCTTTAAACTGTATGTTGCATCTTAATTGAAATTTATTAATCTGGATATACAGGTAATTACCGTGAAATAAAGAAAATCAGATGCAGGGATGAGGCATTACTTTCTCCAGTGAGTTAATCTACAAGTAATTTGTGCTTTCACGGTTTGCCATCTTTAGCAGGGGATGGAGTGGATGAGGGATTTTTGACAGGAGACTGGGTCTGACGAACCACTGTGCCACGATGTTGTCCGTCTACACTTTTTATGAGCACTGATTCTCAGTTTCTGGTTCACATTCCCAGATCTTGATCTTATCCTTTTGCCCTTTGCCGCTCGCATCTCTCGTTTCTGCTTTTTAGATTGAAAACGAACAATGTATGGAATCGGGAAGCAAGCCCACCTTGCACAGCCAGATAGCCCCTGTGGCGCAGTGTGTATCATTAGCTGTGCTTAACAACAATTGCATCGGATCTAAGAGTATGTCACCAACCTTACAGGCCTGTGTTAAAGCTGGCAAACAAATCAATGTTTAAAGAATAACATGTTGGGGTTGCCTTAGAGCAGGGGTGGGGAACCTTTTCATGTTGGAATGCCGCATTAAGTTAGCTGTAATCTAATAAGGCCGTATCCAAGAAACCTCAATTAGATATGCTTCAAAATGTACATTATTTTGTAAAAATCTAACTACTATGTACTAACTTCAAGTAAATGAAAAAAAATTGTTAATTCGAAAGTTAACAAACTTTTTAATGACTTTGTTGTGACTGCTTTTTGTGGGAAAGCATTTGAATATTTGGTTGCAACATGGAGGTACACCATTTCAGCTGATCTTCTAGATGGGTATCCGTCATTTGTGATCCTAAGGGCGTCTTGATTTGGGTTAGTTAGGAGAATGTAGATTTGCAGCAATAAGTGCTTTAAAAGCAAGAAAGCATTTTTTGTGCATGTTGCCGAAGACGTGGGTATTCTATTGCATTTCTCCATATTTCAATCGGATCTTTCTTAGCGTCAAATAAGGACTTTAAATCATGAGCATAACAGGTGTTAAAATAGCCCTCATGACTTACTAATGTTTTAATTGTGGCCGTCAGTCGGGGAAGATTATTTTGTTGAATCTTCTTTTACTCTTTGGTATTTTAAATACGTTCATTTTAAGGTTAAAATTAAAATAATAAAAGACGAACAAAAACATATTAATAAAAATTAAAGGATTTGTTCTACAGCATTTGGATTAATGCAATAGGCCAGACTTAATGGCCTGGAAGGCCGCATGCGACCTTAAGGCCGCAGGTTTCCCACCCCTGTCATAGAGTCTTATTGCGTGGAAACAGGCCCTTCGGCCCAACTTGCCCACACTGGAAAAATTGTCCCATCTGCGCTTGTCCCACCTGCCTGCGTTTGGCTCATATCACTTTAAATCTAACCTATCCATGTCTCAAGAAGGGTCTCAACCCGAAACGTCACCTATTTCTACTCTCCAGAGATGCTGCCTGTCCCGCTGAGTTACTCCAGCTTTTTGTGTCTATCCATGGACTTGTCTAAATGTTTCTTAAAGGTTGCGATAGTATAATTTTATTTATTCGGCAGTTGAAGCAAGTACTACCATGGTGGTTGAGGCAGATACAATAGTGGCATTTAAGAGACTTTTGGGTAAGCACATGGATATGCAGGGAATTTGAGGATATGGATTATTATCTTAGGCCCCCTTCAGTCTTCACCATGGGTGTCTCCAGGGGTGCTATTCCCTATATGGATTTTGTGCAGGCAGATAAGGGTTGGTTGGCATCATGCTTGTGAGCTGAAGGGCCTGTTCCTTTGCTGTACTGTTCTCAATTCTATGCCAATATCTAAAATGTACATCTATGGAGGATATGTGAATTAATGATGACATTTTGTTTTTAATTGGAAAATAGACTTCAAACAGTTTATTCAATCACCTCATATGTTGCTTGGGTAGTTTACACCCCAGCGGTATGAACATTGAGGTAGCCCTTGATTCCTCTCTCCGTCCCCACGCCCTTCCCAGTTCTCCCACTAGTCTTACTGTCTCCGCCTACATTTTTTCTTTGTCCCGCCCCCTCCCCTGACATCAGTCTGAATGGTCTCGACCCAAAACGTCGCCAATTCCTTCTCTCCATAGATGCTGCCTCATCCGCTGAGTTACTCCAGCATTTTGTGTCCACCTTCGATTTTACCAGCAACTGCTTTTCTTTCTTAAAAATGTATTCAAGGAGCTTTGAAACCACACAAGATATGTTTGCAATTCAGCCAAAGGAGATACGTTTGTGATTCCGTCTTCATTCTGTCCTACATAAGTAATAAGAGGGCAGTGTTTGTTGCAGAGTCCAGCAGGAACTCTGATTGGGGAGGGAAATTTGATATAGGTTCCTGCTCTTAATTCACTTTTCAACATTTGCTCTTGAACTTACACATATTTGAAAATTGGGACTTGGACACGACATGGTGGGTGTTTCCGTGAGACTATCTCCCCCCCCCCCCCCCCCTCCCCCTCGTGTATTGTGATCATATGAAAAATGTACAGATGGTTCACAATGCCAGTGGGACCATTTCACAGAAGTTTTGATGCTTTCAAGAGCACAACGGAGAAAATTGGCAAGATTTCATGTTCCCCAAGCATACAAAATGACTTGAGTGTGAAATATGGATGATGGTCTATTTTTTTTACTCTGGACACTTCTGTTCATGACTTTCATTGAAGAGCCATCTGGATAGCAGGAAGATCTTTAGCTTTGTCAAATGTCCTTTGACATCACCAGGCAAGTGAAGAAAATATGAACCACAGCCATCCTCATTACTGTAATATTGTTTTCTAGTGCACATATTTTACTGCTTAACATGATTTGTGACCACATTATAGCGTTTGGCCAAAAACCCGAGTGAATTAGTAGCCATCAGCAGCTATAACTGAGTTGGCATTTTGATGGGATATCCAGATTCTTCTTTATGAAAGGATGTAAGACTCAAAACAATATTCATTATGTGATGCTGGCGTTTTTTAAATTTTGATATGGGCAGAAACAGATTGAGAATGATTAATTTTACTCGTGATTCTATGGAGCATAATGACAAAAAGGGACTATAAAATTACAGATTACAAATCTCCTCAGCGTTTTTACAAACATTAAAATTGGTATCATGCTTAAATTATTAGTTAGTAAAATTTCAGTCTCCGTAGCAATTCCACCACCGCTTCGGTCTCGAGGGATTTGGTGAATAAACGTGTTCAGTTATGGAGAAAATAACATAGTAGTCTTCCTGTTCATCATGAAAATTGATTCATTTGTTTATACATCTTTGTAATTTACAGAACGGCATTGAAATATTCCATGGTCAAAACACGATCACTCAATCTTGATCAAAGGTTGAATCGTGCATTATTATGCATATTGAAAAAAGGCCTTGGTGTTTTTTTTGTTGTGATTTTTATTATTCACATATTTGTGTGTCACATCTGAAAAGCTCCTCTTTTCATGCCCCTCCCCCTGCTGGATGTGTTTACCCAATTATACATTTAATTGTTGACTCTTAAAGATGTGCGTGGCATTTTTGATGTTTGGACGGGGGGAAAAAAGAATTTGTACTATTGTACAGTCACCATTGTTGGAAACTCAACAGCTAATTTACCCGCAGTAAGCTCTTCCAAACAAATATGATAGCATCTGGTTATCGACCTGCTGCCAGGGGGTCAGGATTCCCCTGCTGCCTGTCAAAATGCCATGGGATCTTTTGCATCCACTGGAGAGATCTTCTTTTAGATGCTGCATCTAATTGTAACTGAGAGCCAAAAAGCATGTTCGCTGATAGGGGGTTGTGGTTCGTTCATGTAAATGCCAACTGCTGAACAATTATTATTGCTTTCAATAAGTAGTGACAGTCAACAATAACTGTTTTTGCTTTAACAATAATAACTAACATGTGTTGGTCAAGTTTCAGACGGGTGATCCTCAGATGATTCATATGAATTTTGCACGTCAGTATTTTACCCGTGTCATTTTGTGTGTGGCGACAGAGGCTTGTTCATGCTGTAGTGTAATACTGGGGGGAGCAAACTTCCTTTGTTCAGTGACTTCAACGTAAAGGCAGGCCAAGTCATTTAGTAGTCTGAAGAAGGGTCCCGACCTGAAACGTTGCTTACCTATGTTCTCCAGGGATGCTGCCTGACCCGCGGAGTTACTTCAGCACTTTGTGTCTTTCCAAGTCATTTTGAAAATAAACGTCAAGCCAAAATAAACATTGGGAAGGGTGCACCAATAGACAATAGGTGCAGGAGTAGGCCATTCGGCCCTTTGAGCCAGCACCGCCATTTAATGTGATCATGGCTGATCATCCCCAATCAGTACCCCGTTCCTGCCTTTTCCACATATCCCCTGATTCCGCTATCTTTAAGAGCCTTATCCAGCTCTCTCTTGAAAGCATCCAGAGAACCTGCTGAGGCAGAGAATTCCACACACTCACAACTCTCTGTGAGAAAAAGTGTTTCCTCGCCTCCGTTCTAAATGGCTTACCTCTTATTTTTAAACTGTGGCCCCTGGTTCTGGACTCCCCCAACATTGGGAACATGGTTGGTCAAAGTGGGAGATTTTACTAACAATCCTACAGGATGTATAGATTATGTAAAACTATTATATTGGCTCTCCCATTTCCTGTAATAAGCCGCTCCTTATGTGTTTACTCTTTGTATAAAGCTGTCACTGTTAGGCACTGCTCCACATGTGTCCTCCTCATGACTGAGGTAAAGCAAATTACTTTGTTTAAATACAGTACTCTGTCCCAACGTTATAACCATGGATTGAAACACACCTAACATCTGCATACCACGTAGCATTGACATTTATTGACGGCTTAGTCAGAAGTAATCTTAGTCAGTCGGGTGCAAAATAGGTGTGAAAGATTGCAGTCTCTACACACAGTTATTGGTCACAGAATTGGTGGGTGAGGTTGGTTGCAGGCTATTTTTAGAATCGGTATAAATAGAGAATGCGACGTTCACCCAGTTACCAGATCTGCTGGATTGTTCACAGTGTTAACTGCGGTCTGTCTTCACACAGCAAGTAGCAGTTTCCATTGTAGAAAGATCCTGGCAAATTGTACAGCACACGTCTGGAATTCATGTTTAAGTTTGGAATGATAATAACTAAGCCAATCCAAAGTTCATCATCAATTATGAATTGATTCATCTTTTTATTACAAAAGTTGTGTGTTCAGTGTTTTTTTTTGTGTAGACAGTTAAATTGTTATTCTAAGTTGGAATGCGATTCTGAACTTTAACGGTAACCTGATGAAAGTTTTGCATTTCCCATTTATATTCATTTCTTATATGTAGTCCTTCCCAAATGTTTTTTGTTTCATTTCAGAAGTAAAGGGATTTTAAAAAATCCCTTAACTTTTGAAATGAAAAATATTTGATCAAAATTTGCCCTTCACATGCATTGGCTGATCTTTAAACCTGATAACTAAAGGGGAATTACAGTTATTGCTGCAAATGTCCTCAGGAAAAGATTACCATGTCTTGTGGAGAACTGTTTTTGATCCAAGCTCAAAGATGTTTCAGGAGCAGGGCAATATTCTGATCCTCTAGTTTGTGCCTGTCTTCAGCATTTGTTTGTGTGTCTCGCACGGTTTTCAGATTTGACCAGGCCGCATTTAACTGATTTTAATGTTGCTGGGTAGTTAAACGACTGCAGAGTCTCATGCTCTGTTACACAATTCAGAATTGAACTAACCTAAAGGCTGAGTTACAGGCTTGTTATTGGAGATATGTGTCCATTATACAAGAGGAGAGGGTAATGAGATTTACAATGACTCGAGTGAATTGCCATTTCATTTAACTCCACGTTACACCATATGCTTTTTGGAGTGCCAAGCATCACAGTATTTAAACTAAGTAAACACAAAGGTGGCAATATGTCTTTGATGACTTGGCCCGACAAGCTGTGCACACACCACACGAGGGTGCTCTGAAAATCCATTTTGAATATGATCCTCTGTGGTTCAGTGAGTTTACTGCACTGTCTGCTGGGATACTGAAACAAGAGCCGAGAACAAAGTATAATGGTGCTGAATTAGCTCATTTAGCTGCTGCTGCAACAGCTGACTATGGCAGTAGATTTCAGGCATGCTTGAACAAAGAAAGGGGGAAAATTATCTGGTGCTCTCTTCTGAATTGCTGTTTGAGCTCCTCTGGGAAATGCTGTTGTGTGGCCATCACATGGTTGCAGATTGGGGCTGGGTTATGAAGCAATTTGTACTTAACCGGTCGGTACATGGAGACCATCATTTGGACAAGGCACCAGCAGACCTGCAATACCTGCAGATCCGAACAATTGCTGCCTTGTACATGGAACGCATACATCACAAAACAGACCCTTCGGCGTGCATGATGCCAAGATAAGTTAATCTCATATGCCTGCACATGTGCCATATCCCCCCCGCCCCCCACCCCCGTTCCCTACATATCCAGGTACCTCTAGCCTCTGAAACATCACTGTTATATTTGCCTCCGGCACCACCCCGGTAGCATGTTCCACGCACGCACCACTATGTTTAAAGACAGCTTGCCGAGCACATTTCCTTTAAAACATTGCCTCTCTTCCCCTGGAGCTGTGCCCTCTATTCTTTAATATTTCCACCTTGGTGGGGTATTTGATATTCACACACTTGCAATAAGTAGTGAGCAGAATTTAAAACCAGAGGGAAAGTAAATACAAAGCTTGATCAGGCAGGATTGAGATTATATTCATGCAATCGAGTGAAGCACATGAAAGTGCAGAGGGGCGTGTGGAGCAAGTTTCATGTCACATACAGAGGGTGGGTGGGTGGGTGCCTGGGACACACTGCTGTGGGGTGGTAGTCGAGACGGTTACAATAGTAGCATTTAAGATCATTTTAGAGAGGCACATGGATGTGCAGGGAATGGTTGGAAATGGATGATGTGCACTGAAGATAAGAGTTGGCCTTGGCATCATGTTTGGCACTGACATTGTGGGCCAAAGGGCCAGTTCTAGCACTGTAATGTTCTGTGCTCTATCTCCACAAAGCATTCCTTTTTATCAAAACTAAACTCTTGACGCTACCAGCCTTGGAGGGCATCTACCGCACACGGTGCCTCAGGAAGGCCGTCAGCATCCGTACAGACTCCTCACACCCTTGTAATGGACTGTTCGAACTACTTCCTTCCGGCAGACGTTACAAGGCCTTCTACGCCCGCACCTCCAGACTCAGGAACAGCTTAATTCCCAGAGCTATAGCGGCTCTGAACCGGCCCCGCTGAGTGCCCCCCCCCCCCCCCCACCCCCCACCCCCATGGACTGTCTCCCCCGGATGGCCACGTCGCACAGACACATCTGCACTTTAGTCTGTTTTGACTGTTTTACTGTTTTAATGTTCTTTTTACAAACCATGTTCCCGGGGTATCTAAATCTAAATTTTATTAGTTATTTAAGTTATGACATTGGATGGAAGCTGCATACCCAAATCTCGTTGCACTTGTGTGCAATGACAATAAAAGATATTATTATTATTTCTGTGGCTTTACATAAACCGCTAGGCTTATAGCAACATGGGGGAAGAAAATGAATTGGACTCGCCTTACTCTAGTCACTCTGGAGTTCTCAAACCACTGACAATGGAGGCTTTAACTACAGAGGCATCCATCTGAAAGGGCATCCTATCATTTAAATTATTTGAAAATTGCAGTTTTTTAGGAAATAAGTTACTGTCAGGTCATTATTTTTTTTTCAAAACAAATAGTTTGGATGGAATAATAATCTAGAACACCTAGAATATCTTGTTTAAGATGGAACTGCAGATGCTGGAAAATCGAAGGTAGACAAAAATACTGGAGAAACTCAGCGGGCGAGTCAGCATCTATGGAGCGAAGGAAAGGCAACGTTTTGGGTCGAAACGTTGCCTATTTCCATCACTCCATAGATGCTGCATCACCCACTGAGTTTCTCCAGCATTTTTGTCTACCTCCGATATCTTGTTTCTTTGTGTTCCAGTCTCCTGCCCAGGAAGCAGCTTTGAAGAAACATCCAGGCTAAATTATTTTAAAGATGATGGTAAAGAAAATAGAATAGCATATTGTAAAAGTTAATCAAAAATCATCCTCTTTCGCCATTTGTGTTTTTGTCTTGGGCCAGAAAAGTATTTTTGCCGGTTATTTAAAAACAAAAGTATTTTGGAGCTGCCGCTGGTCTCTATTGTTTCAATGAAGCAGAATGATTCAGAAGCACGACTAGGGTTCCACCACTAGGGTTTGCTCAGTCACTACGGAAAAGCAGCGTTTTTTTACTGCTGTGCATCCACACAGCAGGTGTGGCTTTATATGCCATTTTCACCGGACACTCCCTCCCTGCTGTTCTGTTCTTGTGTTTAATTTAACCCCTGCTGAGTCGTCTTTTGAGCAGCATATTCCGAATTTGATAAATCAAGAAATTAATCTTTGGGGTAGGCAACCAAAAAACAACTGACTGGCTGCTTTGGTGAGGTTTCTGCCTTGAGATTTGATTCAGAAATTGCATTTTTTCAAAATGGATTCCATGATGTTAAATGAAAGAATGTTTTCCAATTTTTTTTCTCTTTGCAGTCATTGTTTTAAGAACCTGCTTTACAATGTCCATGCGTTATTCACAATTTGTATATCGGTTGGTATCTGCCAATCCCTGGGAAATGTCGTGTTAAAGAAGGAACTGCAGTTGCTGGAGAATCGAGGGTTACACAAAAGAGGGTTACACATTACCCTGGGAAATGTCACTGTTCTCCTTCCTTCAGTCCAAAAACACAACACTTTGCCACGAGCTTTCAAATCCAAAATTAAGAAATTTTAAATGATACTAGACCAATTGGGACCCATTGGGTCCCGTCCCCTCAACGCGCGGTTGCGGGGGGGGGGGGGGGCGGCCTGCTGTGTCACATACACACTAGCCACCCCACACATACACGCGCGCACACACTCACACTCACACTCACACTAAACACCACACACACACACACACTAACCACCCCCCCTTGAAATTGTATTAATATTATTAATTCCCCCCTTTTACCCCATCCCCCGCCCTATACACTCACACATAGCCCCCAACTCACAGGTGCGACTAGAGAGAGAGAAGGTAGCGGCAGAGAGAGGGCAGGGGCACAACACTTTACTGCAGGCTTTTAAATCCAAGATTAAGAAATTTTAAATAATATGAAGTGTAAATTTGAATATACAGTTGTGTTCCATTGTGTCATTCTTTCAAGACACTCAGCAAAAATTGCATGATGTACATTAATAGAACAGCTATTTTATTATCTAAGACTTTGGACTATATTTGTGTGTGGGGTTTAGTTCCATTATTTTTCTGGAAAAACAATTTCTTCAAGCATCTGAACATTTTACCTAGAATGCTGGAGAAGCTCTTTGCCCAAGTGAACCTGATGTTGTCTATGCTTTTCCAATATCAATCACAATGAGGTAATCGGGAATGGAACTAATGACTAATGTCATCCGCAAACTTGGAGATATTGCCTTCAATTGGATGAGGGAATTGAAGGCAATATCTCCAAGTTCGCGGATTACACTAAGCTGGGGGGCAGTGTTAGCTGTGAGGAGGATGCTAGGAGACTGCAAGGTGACTTGGATAGGCTGGGTGAGTGGGCAAATGTTTGGCAGATGCAGTATAATGTGGATAAATGTGAGGTTATCCACTTTGGTGGCAAAAATAGGAAAGCAGACTATTATCTAAATGGTGGCCGATTAGGAAAAGGGGAGATGCAGCGCGACCTGGGTGTCATGGTACACCAGTCATTGAAAGTAGGCATGCAGGTGCAGCAGGCAGTGAAGAAAGGGAATGGTATGTTAGCTTTCATAGCAAAAGTATTTGAGTATAGGAGCAGGGAGGTTCTACTTCTGTTGTATAGGGTCTTGGTGAGACCACACCTGGAGTATTGCATACAGTTCTGGTCTCCAAATCTGAGGAAGGACATTATTGCCATAGAGTGAGTGCAGAGAAGGTTCACCAGACTGATTCCTGGGATGTCAGGACTGTCTGATGAACAAAGACTGCATAGACTCGGTTTTGTACTCTCTAGAATTTAGGAGATTGAGAGGAGATCTTATAGAAACTTACAAAATTCTTAAGGGATTGGACAGGCTAGATGCAGGAAGATTGTTCCCGATGTTGGGGAAGTCCAGGACAAGGGGTCACAGCTTAAGGATAAGGGGGAAATCCTTTAGGACCGAGATGAGAAGGACTTTTTTCACACAGAGAGTGGTGGGTCTCTGGAACTCTCTGCCACAGAGGGTAGTTGAGGCCAGTTCATTGGCTATATTTAAGAGGGAGTTAGATGTGGCCCTTGTGGCTAAGGGGATCAGAGGGTATGGAGAGAAGGCAGGTACAGGATACTGAGTTGGATGATCAGCCATGATCTATTGAATGGCGGTGCAGGCTCGAAGGGCCGAATGGCCTACTCCAGCACCTAATTTCTATGTTTCGATGTAGCTAATGTTTCTCCCTCCCTAATGAACTCTTAACAAAAGAGGGCGTTTAAAATGTAAAGATTGTCTTTATGTTTGGGGTTCAACTCTTCGTATTAAAAAAAAACCTCCCTAATGAACACCAACAAAATAGAGCAAGTAAAATTTAAGATTATCTTAATATTCAAACAATTCTCTTTGTATTCATTTTTTTTTTAATGCCTAAGATTAGTTTAGGTTTAGTTGACTGAGGTAGAGTGAAAAGCTTTTTGTTGCGTGCTATCCAGTCAATGGAAAGACTGTACATGATAACAACCAAGCCATCCACAATGTACAGATACAGGATAAAGGGATTGACATTTAGTGCAAGATAATAGACCAGTAAAGTCTGATTAAAGATAGCACGAGGGTCTCCAATGAAGCAGAGGTCAGCACTGCTCTCTAGTTGGTGAAAGGATGGTTCAGTTGCCTGAAAACAGCTGGGAAGAAACTGTCCCTGAATCTGGAGGTATGCGTTTCACAATTCTGTACCTCTTGCCTCATTGAGACGGGAGAAGATGGAGGGTGAGACTTGTCCTTGATTATGCTGGTGGCCTTGCCGAGGCAATGTGAAGTGGGAATTAGGGGCAGGGAGGTTGGTTTACCTGATAGTCTGGGCTGCATGCACAATTCAGTTAAATTTCTTGCAGTCTTGGGTAATCGAATCATATCTCTATATTGTAGTTTCAGCATGTAATAGGCAAACAAATGCTGAACTAAGATTTCATAAATATTGTGCAACATCTTCACTGTAGTTGGCAATTTCTCACATTTTTGTGCAGTCATGAAATCTGGCATCTTGGCATTGGTCGAGGTAATTACATGAAAAACCTAAGATGTTGGTTTTAATAGTATTTAAGTAATGAGTATAACCTTTTCTAAACCTCCAGAAGCACAAATTCACGAATGAGTGCACGCAATGTGGCTCTCAGTATTGTTTCAATATTCCTTAAGATTGGAAGGAATTCAACATGACTGTCAGGCCACTGTCTAGACCTTTAATGAGTTATGTAATAGCTAATTGAAAGAGAAGGTGTTTGCATTACATTTAAGAATTTCTGATGAATATTACACATAGATGATTGAACATGATGCAATTGTACAAAGAAACAGCCTCAGATTGAATAATTGCAACACGGTGGAGCAGCGGTAGAGTTGGTGCTTTACAGCACCAGAGGCGCTGGTTCCATCCTGACTACTGATGCTGTCTGTACGGAGTTTGCATGTTCTCCCTATGACCTGCGTGGGTTTTCTCTGGGATCTCGGGTTTCCTCCCACATTACAAAACATACAGGTTGTGTTTAATTGACTTGGTATAATTATAAATTGTCCCTATAGTGTAGGATAGTGTTAGTGTGCGGGGATTGCTGGACGGCGCGGACTTGGTGGACCAAAGGGCCTGGTGTATGCTGTAACTATAAACTAAACAAAAATTGCCTCCGCAAGACGCATTGCAAGGGTGACCATTAACAGTTATTTCCAGGTTTGCTCTTAGCGAAGCCAATTAATTTCTTCTCTCCGTACATTTGCCACTTAACAAAAAAAAAGTATCTTGAGATCATCTAAACCCCTTGTGATAAACAGCCCTGACACCTGGACTGACATGTACTTGTGCAAGATATACTTTAACTTAACTGTTCATGAGTTGGTTAATTGTTTTTCATCTTCTCTACCCTTTCAAGGAAAGTTGCAGAAAGTGTCAGGTGTTGTGGAAAGACCATGCCGGGCTGTCGTGCGATCAGGTGGTGGAGAAAGATGAAATCAAGTTCAGGACGTCATTGTAAGTAACTGCCAGCCGGCCTGATAAAATGGTTCAAGGGTACTTGATTGTCATATGCACCGAGGTACAGTGAAATTCACTTTTGTATGCAGTTCGGTTCAACTATCACTATACATAAGCCCTTTGTTACGTCTTAGGGAAGCATCCCAGGTACATTACAAGTGTATAGTAGTGGCAGTGCAGCTGGTGCTGACGATGGCTGCCACGGTGTACTGCTTTAATCGATAATGTTTTGATATTAATGTTTTATATGTCATTCCTAACTGTCACTTGCGGGTGGAGCACCAAGGCAGATTCCTTGTATGTGAATACTTGGCCAATAATCTCATTCATTCATTCACACTAACAGTATACAGAGTGGCCAAATTTGACTTAATTTTAAAGTCCCATTTGTTGCAAGTGCTGGGTTCTTGACCTGACCACGAAGGCCCATTGTCCTAAAGGCACTGCCAGGTCAGCCAGGCCAAAAGGAGGCATTTTATTCATTGAATATATTGTTTTTTTGCAAAAATGGAAATTGATCACTTTTTGCTTTATGGAAAGTAAACTTCTGTCATGAATGTCCTATAACAGTTATTCATCTGGTTCACATCCTCTCAAAGGAAACAGCTGGGGTGACATAGAGAAAACAAGAGGGGGGGCGAGCAGAAGGAAAAGAGGGAGAGGCAAGCAAGCAGCAGAGGGAGAGGGAGACTGTTGCAGAGGAGATCAAGAAATGAGGGGAGCAATGCAGGAAAGAGCAAAATAATTGAGGGGAAATGAAAGATGATGAATGGATGTAGTTGAGAGGTCCATGGGAACACCATGGATATTTGTGAATCATACATCGTGTTATTATCGTGAGAGTGTTGACACAAAAGTAGGTGGGAAGGCGTACCATAATGAGTATAGAAACTATCGCAGATGCTGGTTAGTGCACAGAAGGACGCAAAGTGCTGACGAAACTCAGCAGGTCAGGCAGCATCCTTGGAGAATATGGACAGGCGATGTTTTGGGTTAATACACTTCTTCAGACTGGGTATATTTCAACTCTGCTTAAAATTGCATTGTTTAACTGCCTGCCCAATGTTGTTTAATGTGAGAATATGCGGTCCTGGACTTCAGTGGGAGGAATTAAACGGCAGATTAATGTCTAAGTGGGGAGAATCTGCAAATGAGTGGTGTACAGAGTGATGGGTTTGGTGTTGTGCAGCAAACAAAAGCTAGCGTCTCGCTGTAGCACGGTTCAGGCAAATGGTATATTGGTCAATACGACTAGATACTTGGAGTTTAAAAATAGCCATGCACTGTTGCAAATATACAGTCTTTTGGTGAGGCTGCACTGAGCTCTTTATCACCTGATAGGGTAATGCAAGGGTTATGGGGATTCTAAGCATGACTATTGTGATCAAAAGGAAAGACGAGATGCTTCCCACATGAAATAAATTCTTACCG
This sequence comes from Raja brachyura, assembly GCA_963514005.1. Next base: position 6,168,035 of record OY740801.1, read on the forward strand.
GTTGATGTGTTCTTTACACAATTTATCGTCACAACACAGTCCAAACATTCACACAAGCTTCCACTCATTGTTCTGCTATCAAAGAACACCAATGTGGATTTATATATTTCCATTTTCACATGTTAAAACAGCCTAGGTTTATTCGTAGCAGTTGTACCGATTGAGAGCAAGGCAAAAGAGGATGTGTTTGGACAAGTATCCATGTTTGGTCATCGGCAGTTTTCAAGGAGTTCTTCAGACGCGTGGAAGAAAGTAAGAGAAGTTCACAAAAAAAGATTTCCTGAACTTGGGGTGGAGATGGCTCGAGTCAAACTAGCAACCACGAGGCACTGGAAAAAGGAGAGTGCAAAAGAGCCCAGAATAAGAGGAATGCTGAGTTCCTTGATCATTAGTGGGCTTGACGATTTTCTACAGACGTAGTGATGTAAAGGAGCAGAGGTTTTTGAACGACAATTAGTTAAGTTTAGCTTAGTTTATTGTCACGTGCAGTAAAATGCTTTTGTTGCATGCTAACCAGTCAGCTGAAAGACACAGGTCGGCATTGGGAGTAATGGGTAAATGGGATCTGGTATAAATGACCACCGTTTTGGATGCGGTCATTAATGGAGGCCATAAAATAAATCAGACAGCAGAGCATTGGATGAATCAAATCAGTTCACAAAGCCATGGATGGTGGCTTTGGCCTTTATTGGTTCAGAGGAGTTTGATCTTTTTCGCACTTAGATTTATTTATTCTTATTTGGCCTGAACTGAGGGCACGTGAGTCCACAAGATTGGTGTGTCTGGAATAACATGTAGGCCAGAACAGATAAGGATACAGATTTTTCAACCTGTAGGATATTTGTGATTCAGATGTTATTGTTAACGATAATGCAGAAGTTCTCCAGGGTCTGACTGGAGATGGTTATTGCAGCTGAGGGTGGATTGAGGCCAAGATGGAAAGGGGAGTATGTAGTTTGTAGCTTCATTTTGGCACCGTTCATGGTCTGATTACAAAACATTCAGCCTAAGACTGCATCCAAGGATCATCGAGGGACTAAGTTTATGGTAGAAGTGGGAAATATGAGAGTTGGCAGTACCAAAGATAATATTTATATTTAATTGAGGAAATCGTGGTTCATTTGGGATTGAATGCTGGACAAGAAATACAACAAGCCAGTGATTGTGGAGTAAATATACATATTCCTGTTGGAGTGAAGGACAGGGCTGGGAGGATCAGGGAATCTTGGTCGGTGAAGATTATTGAGGCTCCGTCAGGAACGAGGAGCCGGCTTATGTCCAGTATAACTGCTGGATTCCCGAGAGGCACGCAAAAGAGTTGCCAGGAATGGAGGGCTTGACTTGTTAGAAGAGACTGGATAGGCTCGGAACGAAGAAGAGTGATGGAGTGACCATATCGAGATATATAAAAATAAGGGGTAAGCCATTTAGAACGGAGATGAGGAAAAACCTTTTCACACAGAGGGTTGTGAATCTGTGGAATTCTTTGCAGTGGCAGTGGAGGCCAATTCTCTGGATGCTTTCAAGAGAGTTAGATCGAGCTCTTAAAGATAGCGGAGTTGGGGGATATGGGGAGAAGGCAGGAACGGGGTACTGATTGTGGATGATGAGCCATGATCACATTGAATAGCGGTGCTGGCTCGAAGGGCCGAATGGCCTACTCCTGCACCTATTGTCTATTGTCTATCATAGCTATAATAATTCTAGTCATTTTCACGAGGTAGGGAAGTCCAAAACTAGACCGCTTAGAATAAAGGTGAAAGTGAAAAGATTTAATGAGCTGTGGGGCAGGTTTGTCATAGACATTGGTGAATATAGTGAATGAGCTGCCAAAGGAAATGGTGGATGCGAGTACATTGACAATTTTTTTAAGACATTTGGGCAGGTTCAAGAGTGTTTATTTGCCTTACGACAGTGAGGTTTTTACTCCCAGCAGCTTTATTGGAACATTAGATGCAACCATAAATATACAATGAATTATTTGATTATTCCGAGCAAACAGGAACTCGATCGTGCAAAAACTCAAGTACGTAGAATAAGCTGAGTGGTGCAGAGTCTGTCATGGTTCAGGGCTGACGTGTGGTGGTAGTTAGGCTCACGCAGGGTGGTTGAAGAATGTGATGGTGAATGGAACTAAGCTGTTCTTGAATCTGGAGGTAACGGTTCTCGGGCTCCTGCATCGTCCCAATGGTAGCAACGAGAGGAGAGCGTGGGCGGGGTGGTCTAGCTCTGTGATGATTCACTCTTCAGGCAGGCAGCAAGTTCAGTTTAGTTTATTGTCACGTGTACCGAGGGGCAGTGAAAGGCTTTTATCACGTGCTCTACAGTCAGTGGAAAGACGATACATGATCACAATCGAGCCATTTACAGTGCACTGATACATGATAAGGGAATAATGTTTAGTGAAAGATAAAGGCTGTAAAATCCGATCAGAGATAGTCCGAGGGTCACCAATGAGGTAGCTAGTAGTTCAGGACTGCTCTCTAGTTGTGGTCTTCTTCTTTCGTGTCCGTCCGCTATGTTTCAAATATTCGGCCAGGCTTTTTCAGTTGTGGTAGGATAGAAACATTGAAACATAGAAATTAGCTGCAGGAGTAGGCCATTCGGCCCTTCGAGCCTGCACCGCCATTCAATATGATCATGGCTGATCATCCAACTCAGTATCCCGTACCTGCCTTCTCTCCATACCCTCTGATCCCCTTAGCCACAAGGGCCACATCTAACTCCCTCTTAAATATAGCCAATGTACTGGCCTCAACTACCCTCTGTTGCAGAGAGTTTCAGAGACCCACCACTCTCTGTGCGAAAAAAGTCCTTCTCATCTCAGTCTTAAAGGATTTCCCCCTTATCCTTAAGCTGTGACCCCTTGTCCTGGACCTCCCCAACATCGGGAACAATCTTCCTGCATCTAGCCTGTCCAACCCCTTAAGAATTTTGTAAGTTTCTATAAGATCCCCTCTCAATCTCCTAAATTCTAGAGAGTATAAACCGAGTCTATGCAGTCTTTGTTCATAAGACAGTCGTGACATCCCAGGAATCAGTCTGGTGAACCTTCTCTGCACTCCCTCTATGGCAATAATGTCCTTCCTCAGATTTGGAGACCAGATAATTCATTCGCCTGATAACAGCTAGATCCCTGTAGACCTCTTTGGTGGGGATGTCCTTACTCGTGATGGACCAGACAATGTCCACCACTTTCTGAAGACTCCTTTATTCTTGAGCGATGGAATTACCAAACCAGGCTACGATACACCGCTCGGTATATTCCCCACCTTGCTCCTGTAGGAGTTCAGCGACATGCTGAATCTCCTCATGCTTGTGAGAAGGTGTTGGTGAGTTTTCTTTGTCAGTGCATCAGCATTCTGCGCCTAGACATGTCATCGGAGATACATACACCCAAGAACTTGAAGTATTGGACTCTCTGCACTGCCATCCCTCCATCTGCACCACTGTGCCGTCCTTCGTGAACAATGCCGTGTGAATTTTTTTAATACGTTTCGAATCACAAGTTCACTAAGGCAGTGGAATTTCCAATCTAGCTACCGGGGAAACCGAAAACTATGATTTAATCAGATTGGTTTATTTTAATAACAGCAATGTTGAAAAGCAGTGGAAAGTGGAAAAGCAACTTGAGTTCGATCAGGCTTAGATGTAAAGCATCATTAGACTAAATCTTGCTTTGCTCATCACAGCCATTAAAACTTTACATGGATTGTTTTTCATTTTTGGATGTGTATTTAATATTCTGACTGCGTGCCGTTGCAGATGACATCTTCAAACGACCACTATGCACACAAAGATTCTAATTTTGTTGCCAAGGCACTTTAATTGGTTGCTTGGCTTTTCCACATCAATCAAACATTGACTTATGGGGAAAAAAAGGTCAATAGTTGCTATGGCCTCCCAGCGAGATCGACACTCATCCCATAAAGCAAAAAGACACGAGGCATGAAGCAACCCGTAGAAAAGAGAAGGGTTTGATGCTTCCTTTAAATGATCTTGCAGCGTTAGAGGTATTTACATGAATAGGTATTTACATTGTAGCCTTGTTGAGGCAAGAAAATTAGCAGTGTGTTAAAGCAATCTTGGTGCTCCACAGCCATTGGGAAGTGAGGAATGAATGAGTCATGTCCCACTGTGATTCAGTACTGAAAGGAAATTAATAAAGGGTGACAGACTCCAGCAGATGTCCCAAATCTCTCCAGACCTCCACGTTAGGAATCTCTTTAGCAGAATTAAACTGGTAAAATTACTTTTCTGGAAAGGGAATTTCTGTATCCGAAAGCTATTACAGTGAAGGAGGAAACTAGATTCCAAATTTATCTGAAGATGTTTTTTTCTGATAAATTCCAATCGTTCAGATCCCATCGGTGGTATAGGTTGTGTAGATTGGGCAAATTCTTCATTAAAGTGGTGCAAAAATGTCACGTAATCTTCTGAAATCCTTCATTCAGTTGTGGCACCAAGCCAACAATTTATTTAAACAAAGAGACACAATGTTGGAGTAACTCAGTGGGTCTGGCAGCTTCTCAAGTGAGGCAACGTTTCAGATGGAGACCCTTCTTCAGACTGGGAGGAGAACTTCTCCAAAGCAGGCATACCTTGAGGAGACATTGCCAATCTGAAGAAGGGTCCCGTCCTGAAATGTCACCTATCAATGGTCTCCAGAGATGCTGTCTGGCCCCCTGAGTTACTCCAGCACTTTGTCTTTTTTGTTGTAAACCTGCACCTGCAGTTCCTTGTTTCAACAACTTATTTTAAATCATTTGGAGAAAATAATGTTTTTGATTGAAGACTGGCGTACTAGGGGTATGTGCATTTACAACAGCAGTCTAAAGAGTAGGTACAGCAAATCCTCAATGCTAAAGATAACACAAAGTGCTGGAGTAATGTAGCAGGTAGACAAAAAAGCTGGAGAAACTCAGCGGGTGAGGCAGCATCTATAGTGAAGGAATAGGCGACGTTTTGGGTCGAGACAGGCAACATCTCTGGACCAAAAGGATAAGTGATGTTTTGGGTCAGGGCCCTTCTTCAGGCTCACTTCACAAGCAGTGTTAACATTAACAGGTGGGAGCTAAGTATTAAAAAAACAGGCTTGTTCTAATGGTTTATTTTTGAATTTTATGCTTAATATTTTCCACATATTTATATATAATCTTTGCAAATAACAAAACAAGCTACCGGTGGAAACCTGCACAAAATGGTCGGATGGTTTTAGTCACTATCAGGAAATTCATTGTATTATTGTTTAGAGTCCTTAACGGCCATGTAAAAATATTATTTTCTAGCTGTGCAGATAAATTAGTAATTTAGGAAATGGGGGATATATTTGCCATCTTCCGGAGGACGTTAACCAGTCCTTAGCGCAGTGCAATGGTTTCCTTTCAGATCAGCAAAGCATCCTGCTGTGTATGAGCAGGAAGGTCCACTCCCAAAGCAAGAAGGTGCTAAAAAAGCAAGAATCATACTAAAACCACGGCCATCCGCAGTGGTGCGCTTGGTAGAGCCGCTGCCTGACAGCGCCAGGGACCCGGGTTCAAAATTGGCCTCAGGTGCTGCTGTCTGTGTGGAGTTTGCACTTCTTCCCTGTGACCGCATAGGTTCCTTCCAGTTGCTCCGGTTTCCTCCCACATCCCAAAGACGTGTGTGTTTGTAAGTTAATTGGCCCTCTGTAAAGTACCCCTCCTGTGTAGGGAGTGGATGTAAAAGTGGGGCAACAGAGAGCTACTGTGACTGGGTGATTGAGGTCCGTGTGGGCTCTGGGCTGGAGGGCCTGTTTCCATGCTATGTATCTTAGAAACATTCAAATTAGGTGCAGGAGTAGGCCATTCGGCCCTTCGAGCCTTCACCAAGAAGAAAACAAAAAGGTCGACCACCGTTCTGCCTCCACAGACGCTGCCCAACCTGCTGAGCTCCCCCAGAAGTTTAATTTTGCTCCAGATTGTAGTATCTGCCTCCACATAACCTTCACATTGGTCTTCATGGCTATCAGTCAATTTTTATTCTCACAGATAGACAGTCGTATGTACAACAGGAATATACAGACTTATGAGTTTGGAGGTATAAATTTAGGTCATAGAAGATGATCACAGGCTGGGATTTTTGCCAGTGTGAAGGTACATATGCTCGCTGGGTTTGTTTGTGATTTTATTGTTGGGGACCATATGGACTGGTGACGTATAATAGTTCTCAACGCCCGTTTGATGTCACCATTGCGACGTGCTAGGGCACTAACAAGCCCAATGAGCATATGGAAGCAGATATCAACCAGAGAGTTGAAGTCTGCTTGACTAACGGTTAAATCTTTAGCTGGTATTTCAGCATCCGTCAATGGAAAGTGTTCTTAGCGCGATTTAGCAACCTCAACAAAACTAGGAAAAGGTTTATCGAAAAACTGTGACTGTCGTCACTGTTCCACCCTGATGGATACGATACATAAAAATTAGAAAAAACCCTACTCAGTTACAGTACTTGGCATGTTTGTCTTCGTTGACCAAATTTAATTGAACTTTTTATCGTGCACTTAAAAATACACAGGTAATTACCACAGTATGCTGACTCCTACAGAACAAGATATCTGTCCTGAAATCTAATAAATGTGAACAAAGCATTTTTTTAAAAATGCCCTTTGCTATTTCAGGAATTAGCAACACTCGTAACCTTCTCCCCCTTTCCCCCCTCTACTGATGGCACGGGCTTGGCAGCCATTTCATGCCAGCTGATATTTGTCATTGGTGAGTGAGTGAGATAACGCAACACAATTTGACCCTGCCTTCTCCCTGCGTTTATTCTGGTTGCCTTTACTATAGGAATGATGCAGCCAACGGTGAACCATTCTACATCTTGCTTGATCATCATCCCCTTTGTTTTCTCATTTTCACACCTTGCCCTTCCACATCTCTCTGTCTCCCTCTCCCCTGATTCTCGGTCCGAAGAAGGGTCTCGACCCGAAATGTCACCCATTCCTTCTATCCAGAGATGCTGCCTTTCCCGCTGAGTTAAGCCCCTGTCCCACTTGCGTGTCCTTGGAACGCTAATTACGTGACCTCGTGGTCGCATTGAGGTGCGAAGGACCCGCGCGACTTCATGCGCCCGCACAGCTGTCTGGAGTGCGTGGCGTCATTTGAAGACAGACACAAAATGCAGGACTAACTCAGCGGGACCGGCAGCATCTCTGGTGAGAAGGAGTTGATGGTGTTTTGGGTCGAGACTCTTCTTCAGTCTGAAAGAAGGGTCTTGACCCGAAATGTCATCCTTTTTTTTTCAATAAATTTTATTGAGCCATTAAAAAATGGGTACAGATTATGTTGCCATAGCCAAGCTCATATTTTCCAAATGTACACATCAAAACAGAACATTTGAGTAATATACACTCTGTACGAGCTCTGCTGTCTGTACGGAGTTTGTACGTTCTCCCCGTGACCGTATGGGTTTTCTCCGTGAAGTTCAGCTTCCTCCCGCACTCTAAAAACGTACAAGTTTGTAGGTTAATTGGTTTGGTATAAATGTAAATTGGCCCAAGTGTGGAGGATAGTGTTAATGTGCGGGGATCGCTGGTCGGTACGGACTGGGTGGGCCGAAGGGCCTGTTTCTGCACTGTATTTCTAAACAAAACTAAAACTGAACTCAACTCGTGACTTCATGATATTGGTGTCTCTGGGTTGTGATTAATGTGGCAATAGACAGGGTGAAATTTCCCGTGTTTCCCTAAAGGAATGGTTCAAATCGTTCATCCCGTTTCATATTGTTCTCATCTGACGAGTTGATGTTACAGCAGAATACAAAGGTAATTTCAGAAGTGATGGTATCTATTTTTGTGCAGGCTACAATGAACAACTACTTCTCCCCGCTTGTAGACACTGACTGACTTGCAATGCTTTTCCAGCATTTTCTCCGCTTTTGCAACTCTTGCAGTTTTTCCCGTTGCATTTTCAGTGTAAAAGGTGCAACTTTGCAGCTTGTGTTTGATGAAATTCAGCTGTTGCTACGGCAAAAAGTTCTGGAAAGCGTCCAAGTTGAGTCCTGTAAAGTTTTCTCCCATGACGAGGGAGAAATGTATGGGGTCGTTCTTGATAGATTTGACAGCTGTGTTGTTAGCCTCGACTTTTCTGCTATTGCACTATGGTACTGCAAGTCTAAGCTTCATTTCCCTTGTCTGCAGTCTTAGTAAATAATTACTCTTTGAAATCTACCTTAAAAAGTACATGCAGGTCTCTCAGTTTCATCTAAGGATCTGTTTCCCTTGTACTCTGATGACCTGCTCACAAACTCTGATTTTGTACACCAAATTTTGTTTCTTCATTTATCAGATGGTTTACATGTGTAGGAAAGAACTATGTTTGCATGTGTAGGAAAGAAATGCAGACGCTGGTCTGGAGAAGTGTGTCGACCCGAGACGTCACCCATTCCTTCTCTCCAGAGATGCTGCCTGTCCCGCTGAGTTACTCCAGCATTTTGTGATCTGCTATGTTTACATATTCTGTTGTGCTGCTGCAAGTAGGAATTTCATTGATCCATCTGGGACATATGACAATAAAACACTCTTGACCTTTGAGAGATCGCAATTACTTGCTCCTTGTGGAACTGTGTAAGACCTGTACATGTTGCAAAGCTCATTCCAATCAATTTCCTGCCTGTCGATTGAGCCTGAAGGATTTGGATATCTATTCGGCTGTTTTGCAAATCTGTTTTTTTTTCATGTTGCAGCGAGGAGAAAATGACAGCAACAGCGATCAGGAAATGTCACAAATGTACAATGGGTCTCATAAAATCAGAGGGGTGCAACAGGATGTCCTGTCGTTGTGGGGCCCAGATCTGCTACCTCTGCCGAGCTCCGATCAGTGGCTATGACCATTTCTGCCAACACCCGCGGTCACCTGGTGCCCCTTGTCGCTTGTGCAAGAAATGCTCTTTGTGGACGGATCCCAAGGTAAGACTGTTGAAATTTCATAAGCAAATAGCTTTGTGAACTTAATTGTAACAATTCTGTACAGAACAGCCAAAGGCAGAAAGAAGTAGGTGCAGAAAATATTGATGGATTAAGGTGAACAGTCAGAACCTTTGTTCCGCAGGATGGAAAAACCCTAGAGGATTACTCTTTCTCCCCCCCCCCCCCCCCTGTTTTCCCACTGCCTCCACCTCCTTCTCTCCCGGAGACACCAACGTGCTCCACCTTGAAAGCGACAGCAGTTGAGAGGGGAAGGAGCCTAAGGTGACCGAGTGATACTACGAACACTGCAGGACACAGCTTTAAGGTGAAAAGGGCAAACCATATAACCATATAACAATTACAGCACGGAAACAGGCCATCTCGGCCCTTCAAGTCCGTGCCGAACAACTTTTTTCCCTTAGTCCCACCTGCCTGCACTTATACCATAACCCTCCATACCCTTCTCATCCATATGCCTATCCAATTTATTTTTAAATGATACCAACGAACCTGTCGCCACCACTTCCACTGGAAGCTCATTCCATACCGCTACCACTCTCTGAGTAAAGAAGTTCCCCCTCATGTTACCCCTAAACTTCTGTCCCTTAATTCTAAAGTCATGTCCTCTTGTTTGAATCTTCCCTATTCTCAAAGTTTAAAGGCGTTATATGCGGGGCAAGTTTTTGTTTTTACACCGAGGGTGGTGAGCACAAACCAGGTTGATAGAAGTGAGGGACATTGAACACTGCAGGGAAGGGAAGTTAGCGTTGGAGTGCTCAGCTCCACAGAGCTGGGCCTGCCATCACTGGTGTACACTGAGGCGGAATACTGTGACGCATGCTTCCCCAGGCTGAGGTGGCTAAACGCCTGTCTCACTTGGGCATAATTTGCACGTCATTTACGCAACATCATTTACACGTCACGTGATGCACGTGGTGACGTAAGCAGTGACGCGGGGTCGGCGCGGCGCCCCAGGATTTTGGGATGTACAAAATCTTTGCGCGCCATCTGCGTGACTTGCAAAATGACGCCCAAGTGGGACTGGCCCTTCACATCCAAGTCAGAGCGGCTTCATCGATAGAATCCGTGCTTTGAATGAAGAATTTAAACTGCATTTGGAAACTGGCAATCGTGAAAGCCAATAATTGCAAACAACGAGGTGGAAATGAGTGGGGGTGATACAATCTCTTTGCGTATTAACATTACTTAAAATTTTAACTATGATATAAAAAGGCAGAAGAAAATTCAATTGATTTGGATGTTGTAAAGCACTTGGTTTCTCTGGATTATTTTTTAAATTGCAGAATTAGTCTATGGGCCTTAAAAGCCTAATAGTAATGCAGCACGTGCATAGCTAATCTCATGATTATTCCATTATCATCAATTATCTTGGAAGCAAATGACCGTACTCAATTACTCCATGATAAAGCTTCTTGTGCTCTTTGTGCCTTGGGTATTGCTGCAAAAGCAACTAATTGATGACATCTGGAAACTTTTCCAATAGAACGCTGTTGGAAACTTGCATGAAAAGTAGTGCACGCCTCCTCCGTGAACTATCTGACTGTTTTTTTTCTGCAATTTCTGCAACTTTAACAAAACTTTGGTCCAATCAATGACTGAGCCTCTTTGCCACAAAAGGGGGAAACGTATCATGGAACACGATGCGATCATTTTGGAAATACCCAGAAGGTCTGTTTGTATTAAGGTTGCCAGATGCCATAATTTTTCACTTTCTTCGTCATGATTACTAACTTCTCGCAGCCTAAAGCGTAATTAAAAGGTCCTTTGGCACATTGAGTATCTGTTTTTTTGCGATGTGATTGCTGAGCTAATTCAATGCCTGCTCTCTCCCCTGCGGTACCATTTCTTCCTTTTAATTATTTACCCATTTCTCCCTTAAAAGCTGCTATGGGTCTCTCCCTTAAAAACAAAATCTTTGCAACAGGGAGCAGTAATGTTTCAACAATTCATTGCATGCTGCCAGGATCCCTTGCAAAGAAAGATTTTACAGCAGTTCCGTCATCAAAATCGGTGTAATTTGATAGCCATGTGGAAAGTGTTCCATCTAGTATTTCCCACCTGTATTTGCTGGTTCAAGACACTGGTGTACTGGTGGTCTTCAGTTGACCTGGAAATATTTTCTGAGTCCTAGCATATTCATAACCAATCAGACTGACAGACTTACTATTTATGTGGGAAGGAACTGCAGATGCTGGTTTAAACCTGTAGATTGGTTATTGCATGTGAACCAATCAGAGTAATGTACTACCACTAACTCCACCCTATTGCACACCTCATATTAACACTCGCGTCCTATATTCCGTAGTCGCACTAGTGGTATAGAGTGGAACTAACACGTATTGTACTGAGACACTGACTGATGATTAAAGCTGACCTATACACCGTACTGTGTCCGTGCACTTGTTTACAAAACCGAAGATAGACACAAAGTGCTGGAGTAACTCTGCGGGACAGGCAGCATCTCTGGAGAGTAGGAATGGGAGACATTTCGGGTCGAACCTGAAGAAGGGTCTCGATCCGAAACGTCCCCCATTCCTTCTCTCCAGAGATGCTGCCTGTCCCGCTGAGTTACTCCAGCACTTTGTGTCCCTCTTAGACTTAAGGGCCTGTCCTACCAGCATCCGACGCCATGCGATCAAACTAGAAGCGGGGGCCGCGCGGAGGTCGGGTGATCCCCTGTACAGGGCCGTTCCCACCAGCATGCGCCTGCATGCGGCAAGCGCGACCAAACCGGCAGCGAGGGCCGCGCGGAGGTCGGGTGAGTGGCGCAATGCGGCGCAAAGTGAGGTGAACTTGGAGTGAAGTCTTAAAGGTAAGTTCGCCAGGACAGAGAGGGGCACACATAGAGGGGCACAGAGGCACACACAGAGAGAGGCACACACAGAGAGGGTCACGGAGGCACCTACAGAGAGGGTCACGGAGGCACGACGTCAAGGCGGTGTGTAATGCGTCGAGATGACTGCGAGCCGACAAGCCGTTGCTGCACAGAATTTTTGAACATGGTTAGTTTTTCGGAGCCCCGCGCGATGTCGGGACGAACTCCGCACAATTCCGCACGGCTCCGGCGATCGAAGTGGGACCGGCCCCGCGATGCCGGATGGCTCAATCGACCACGTTAGGTCGCGCTCATCGCACAGAGTTGCATGCTGGTGGGACAGGCCCTTTAGTGTTTAGTTTAGAGATGCAGCGCTGAATCAAGCGCTTTGGCCCGCTGAGTCAGCACTGACCAGTGATCCCTGTGCACGAACACTGTCCTGCATAGTCGGGACAATTTACAATTTTACCCAGCCAATTAACCGACAAACCTTGTAAGTGTTTAAAACATCTTTCCTCTTTACCACTTTCTGCAAGATTGTCTTCTCATTGAATTTTAAGTTATTAAGATGGTTTTTAAGTTATTAATGCACCTAAATTATGCTATCCTTGGCTAATCTTCTCAAAACACTTTGTGCGGAGTTTAAGAAGCCATCCTGGATCAGAAATGGTCTGTAGACGCGAGGAACTGCAGATGCAGGTTTATATGAGAAATAAACACAAAGTGCTGGAGTAACTCAGCGGGCCAGGCAGCATCTCTGGGGGACGTTACACGTCAGTACCCTTCAGATTCATTGCATTTGGGGGGGGGGGGTGGGGGGGGGGGTGAAAGCTGGAAGAGAGATGTGGGTGCAAGCTAAAGCCTGGCAAGTGATGGTGAGGGTGGGTGTGACTGACAGATGGGTGGACAAAGGCCAAAGATGACGCCCAACCCAGCTATCCTATCAGTCCCATTCCCCATCCCCCCCCCCCCCCCCCCCCCACCTTTATTGCCCTGCAGTGAAGTAAATCTTCTTCCCTCATGTGCCCATCAATGCCAACAAGACATTAGAGTGTCGATGAACCTTCCTGCCTCGGGATGTATGAAGCCAGAACCCCGCATGCCCATGTGGGGAACACACACACTTCAGGCAGACAGCACCCGTGTCGGGGTCAAACCCCAATCTCTGAGGCCGTGAGGCAGCAATGCTGATACACCAACATCAACCCTGTGCCATCGTACATTTAGTTTAGTGTAGAGATACAGCACAGATATATTTAAATTTAGTTTAGAGATACAGCGCAGAAACAGGCCCTTCGGCCCACCGAGTCCACACCAGCCAGTGATCCCCGCATACTAACACTATCCGACACGCACTAGGGACAATTTACATTTTATACCAAGCCAATTAACCTACAGACCTGCACGTCATTGGAGCGTGGGAGGAAACCGAAGATCTGGGAGAAACCCCACGCAGTTCAGGGGGAGAACGTGCAAACTCCGTACAGACAGTGCCTGTAGTCAGGACCGAACCCGGGTCTCTGGTGCTGTAAGGCAGCAACTTTACCGCTGCACCACATTTGTGTTCATCTTTTCTTCGAAAACACTGTTTTATTTTTGACGCAAAAGGCCACTGGAGATTACTGCATTTGATCTGTGATGCTAATTGTTGCAGGTGTTTGGGCAGGTCGTCAGCCTTGGGTGATGCATGGAATGTGCTTTCATTTGATGCTAGTAATGCTGTCGGCTCTCACAATTGAGTATTACCTTTTTGGACAGGTTCCAAGTTTCAGGGGTTCAAAACAGAAGGGCAAATCAAAGCTTATGTGTGTCTTTGGCAGGTGGTTCTGTAAAACCATCCCAGAACTGGTACACTACAAGGCGGATTTCAAATAATTTCCAGATAAATCATTGCAACTCTATTTAGAATATTATGGCCAACACTTCCCCTCTCGCAAAATTATTTTTCTTTTTTTCACCCTTTCACCTCGGGCCTTTCAGTATGTTTATACCTTCATTCAGTCATCAGTGATTCTAAGGCAGTAGATGAATGGGATTAACATGTGATTCCTCTGCATTCACAGACTGTCCTAATTTAGACAATAGACAATAGGTGCAGGAGTAGGCCATTTGGCCCTTCTAGCCAGCACCGCCATTCACTGTGATCATGGCTGATCATACACATTCAGTACCCCGTTCCTGCCTTCTCACCCTATCCCCTGACTCTGCTATCTTTAAGAGCTCTATCTACCTCTCTTGAATGCATCCACCGAATTGGCCTCCACTGCCTTCTGAGGCAGAGAATTCCACAGATTCACAACTCTCGGGATAAAAACGTTTTTCCTCATCTCCGTTCTAAATGGCCTACCCCTTATTCTTAAACTGCGGTATTCTTAAATCGCAACACACGGTGCAGTTGGCAGAGCTGCTGCCTCACAGCACCTGAGACCTGGGTTCAATCCTGACCTCGGGGGCTATGTGGAGTTTGCACGTTCTCCTCGTGACCTCGTGGGTTTCCTCCAGGTGCTCCAGTTTCCCAAAGACGTGCGGGTCTGTAAGTTAATTGTCCCCCTGTAAATTGCCCCTAGTGTGTAGGGCGTGGCTGCGAAAGTGGGATAGCATAGAAATATGTCACTGTTCCTTCACTATGCCTGGGTATAAATCATGGAAATCTCTGTTCTTCATCATTGTGGGAATGCCTCCACAGTTAAGAGTTTGGTCGCTTGCTAAAGCCAATTAGGGAATTTGTAATAATTCCCAAACTTGTCAGAAGCAGTTGTATTACAGAAACGGAACACATTAGTTAAATAAGCTGGGCAGCAAATAGTTTAAAACTGAGAGAAATATTTTCCCTGCAAAGTAAAATGCTGTTTAACTTATCACAATGTTTTATGAAGAATTTTAAACCTCCCTGAAAATAATATGTATTAGGAGACATTGGTGCAGTCTAATAGATTTTTTAAAATTGCTTGATTTCCATCATCTCCCCGCAGTAATTATATTAAGAGTTGGATTATGGAACTGCAGTCAGATTTTGGAGCTACTGAATCTACTTTAAGAATGTGCTTTATTGTTCTTTAGGGAATTGCTGCAATTTCCAAACAGAAGTCCCTTAAAGATCATATCTGGTTATTTTAGACCAAGAGAGCCCGTAACTAAAATTAAGCCTGAATTTAGCACGGCTTTCCTAGAATGTTGCTTTGCGGATGTAAATGTGAACCTCAATTTGTTAAACAAAACAAAACGAAAAACAGATCCAGAAGTCTAAACAAGATGGGATTTAGCTGTGATAGACACCTAGACAATAGGTCCAGGAGTAGGCCATTCGGCCCTTCGAGCAAGCACCGCCATTCAATGTGATCATGGCTGATCATCCAAAATCAGTACCCTGTTCCTACGTTCTACTCGTATCCCTTGGTTCCGTTAGCTGAATCTAACTCTCTCTTGAAAACATCCAGTGAATTGGTCACGGTGGCGCAGCAAACGCAGCACCGGAGACACGGGTTCGACCCAATTACGGAGATTGTAAGTTCTCCCCGTTACCTGCGTGGGCTTTCTCCAAGATCTTCGGTTTCCTACCACACTCCAAAGACGTACAGATTTGTAGGTTAATTGGCATGGTAAAATGTTTTTAAAAAAATTGTCCCTAGTGGGTGCAGGATGGTGTTAATGTGCGGGGATTGCTGGTCGGCGCGGACCCGGTGGGCCGGATGGCGTGTTTCCGTGCTGTATCTCTGAACTAAATTAAAGTAACTTGGCCTTCTGTGGCAGAGAATTCCACAAATTCAAAACTCTCTGGGTAAAAATTCCCCTCAGTCAAAAAGCTAACAATGTTTGCAGAGTCAATGATCGGAGAAAGATTGGTATTTGGACAAGGATAGAATATGTGAGGATACTTTGAAATATTCAAATCTGGTGGTAAAAGTAAAAGAGACTGGTAATAAAATGGATATTGTTATCTATGCCTCGAGCTAAGCAAGAGAGCTCGACGTTACCTTGTGGGCCTGTGTTGAATGTATATCTGAGGTAACTGGAGGTAAATAGGATTGTCCCAAAAGACCATTTTTAAATAAACATCAACAATTACAACCGTGCCAATGCAACCTATTTTTACTTGATGTTTCCAGCTAGACCAAATGACAATGCAATTGCTTTGGAAAGATGATGGGTGATTCTTTTCAAAAATTCCATTAAAAAAAAAAGTCCCCCAATGCAAAACTAATTTGCTTCCCGATGACTCGTGTTGCCACCCATTTAATACAGGTTATTATTGCTATACTTATTTGCTTGAACTATTTAACCATATAACAATTACAGCACGGAAACAGGCAATCTCGGCCCTTTTGCCTGAACTTATGTTGTGAATCCTGTTCAATCCTGCACAAGAATATGAAGATTGTCTCCTTGCCTTCTGTAAACATTTCTCGTGAGTGCAGGAGAGACTTCTTTATTTAGTCCGTTTTGTTTTGCTACCTATGACGCGGTGTGGGTGCAGGTTACATTGACTGAAATGTTACACCTAATTTGGCAAATAATTCCCAGAACCGTGTTGGAGATTCCAGATGGATAGCTATTAAAAGAAAATAGACACAAAAAGCTGGAGTAACTCAGCGGGTCAGGCCGCATCTCTGGAGAAAAGGAATGGGTGACATTTCAGGTTGAGACCCTCCTTCAGACTGAAGTCTTTTTTTCCAGAGATGCAGTCTCGTCCGCTGAGTTACTCCAGCTTTCTGTGTCTATCTATGGTTTAAACCAGCATCTGCAGTTTCTTCCTTCAGCTATTAAAAGACCTCTGCTCTGTTGTCACCTGTTGCACCCAGCCACTGGTTGTTAACCTCCTGCCCCATCCCCACCCTCTCCAAATCCCCTAATGTCCTTCGGCAAGATTTTTAAAATTCCTTTTACGCTGTGCAAGTCATCTGGCATCCTGGGTGCTTAAGATAGTTCAGTGATAGTCTCGCTTCAGAAACTCCATTAAGCTCGTAATTTTTAAAAATGTTGGCTGACACCTCAGGCACAGCTGTCCCTTCAAAAGGCTATCAATAAAGAAAACCTTTGAATAAATCAGAGTATTTTAATACATGATCTGAACACCGTATTTCCATGTCTGAAGAAGGGTCCCGACCCGAAATGTCACCCAGCCCTTTTCTCCAGAGATGCTGCCTGATCTGCTGAGATACTCCAGCACTTTGTGTCTATGGTTGGCATAAACCAGCATCTGCAGTTCCTTTCTGCACAGCACATTTCCTTCCTCAGGCAAACTGTTTGATCACAGATTTGCGTTGATTTAAAGTCAGGCGTGATTGTGAAGTATGAGGTTGGTCGTCAATGTTTTAACATATCAGATTTGATCTGAAGAATTTAGTGTCACATGCTCCAATTAAGGTACAGTGATATTTGAGTTAATATACAGCCATACATTTAAAAAGAGCACAATACACGATAGAATTTAACACAAACATCCATCACAGTGGAATCAGCATTCCTCACTGTGATGGAAGGCATTAAAGTTCAGTCAATCGTTTGTTCACCCGTGGTCGGGGTCTTGAACCCTCCACAGTTGCCGCTACGGACAGCCCGATGTACGAGCCCTCTCGTCGGCATGATCGAAACTCCGACGCCGGGACGGATCGGAACACACTCTTGGAGTTCCCGAATCGGCCGATTCTATAGGGAGGCAATCTGAGGGACTGGCAAATGATTGGATGTAGGATTCAAAATGTGGGCCTTTAATAGGTGCAGTGGTGTGCCAGGTTTTAAAATTTCATACAGCTGTTCTTTGCTAGGAAGTGCAGCTGCCAAAGGAACTAGAGCAGGAGACTTAAACATCTGGATAAGGAGAATTCTTAGTTGTTTATTCTACTATTGCAAAAAAAAACCAGATCCAGAAACAACATAAGATGATACCCTTGGTGAACGCATCCATAGCTCTGAGAAGCGACAGAAAGCAGCTTTGTTGATCCAACATTGACCTTGCATCCTCGTAGACAATAGATGAATTGAACGGTACGCTGGCTATTTGACATTCTTAAGTACATTTTTATAATGTATCCATTGTCGAGAAAGTTTTAAAAATAAATGTTTTCATTTATTTTGGCAATTTTCTGAAACAGAAACTGAATTGGATGCATGTTATTCTAAATCAGACCAAGAAAGTCTGTAGACCTTGTGTTCGCAGTCGGACCAGGAACACAGCAGGCTGAGGGGTGACCTGATGGAAGTAAATAAGAAGACGAGCCATTTATAGTGCAGTCAAAATCTCTCTCCCATTATAGAGGTATCAAAAGCACTAGGTACAGAAGTGTGAAAACGCACACCTCCAGATTCTAAACACTTTAAGTGTTGGTAAACACTTCAACTCCCCCTCCCATTCCCACACTGATCTTTCTGTCCTGGGCCTCCTCCATTGTCAGAGTGAGGCCCAGCGCAAATTGGAGGAATAACAGCTCGCATTTTATTTGGACTGCTTACACCCCAGCGGTATGAATATTGACTTCTCTAACTTCAAGTAACCCTTGCTTTTCCTCTCTATCTATCCCTCCCCCGTCCTAGTTCTCCGACCAGTCTGACTGTCTTCCTGATTAAATGTTGTCTCTGTGCTTCGTTGTCACTTTCCCCCTCGCGTACACTGATCTATTCTACATTTTCCTTCATCTCCATCCTCTTTGATGTCTCGTTTTCACACATTACCCTTCCTTATCTCTGTGTCTCCCTTTCCCCTGACTCTCAGTCTGAAGAAGGTTCTGGAACCGAAACGTCACCCATTCCTTCTATCCAGAGATGCTGTCTGTCCTGCTGAGTTACTCCAGCATTTTGTCTCTATCCAGATTCAGGGACCATTTCTTCCCAGCTGTTGTCAGGCAACTGAACCATCCTGTCAACAACTAGAGAGCAGTCCTGAGCTACTATTCACCTCATTGGAGACACTCGGACTACCTTTAATCGGACTTTATCTTGCACTAAATGGTATTCCCTTTATCATGGGTACACAAAAGGCTGGAGAAACTCAGCGGGTGCAGCAGCATCTAAGGAGCGAAGGAGATAGGCGATGTTTTGGGTCGAGACCCTTCTTCAGACTGACCCTTCTTCAGACTTCAGACTTCCCTTTATCATGTATCTGTACATTGAATGGCATGATTGCAATCATGTATAGTCTTTCCGCTGACTGGTTAGCAAGCAACAAAAGCTTTTCACTGTACCTCGGTGCACATGACTATAAACTAAAGGTAATGGGGAGGTACAACGAGACCTGGGTGTCCTTGTTCATCAGTCACTGAAAGTAAGCATGCAGGTACTGCAGGCAGTGAAGAAAGCTAATGGTATGTTCGTCTCCAAACTCGGTACAGACAGCACCCGTAGTCAGGATCGACCATGGGCCTCTGGCACTGTAGGGCAGCAACTCACCCGCTGCCACTGATCTCACCACAAAACTGGGATTTAAAGAGAAGGGGGGAAGGCAAAAGGTATTATCTGAATAGTGTCCGATTAGGAAAATGGGGAGGTGCAACGAGACCTGGGTGTCCTTGCACATTAGTCACTAAAAGTAAGCATGCAGGTACAGCAGGCAGTAAAGAAAACTAATGGCATGTTGGCCTCCATAACGAGAAGATATGAATATAGGAACAAGGAGGTCCTTCTGCAGTTGTGCAGGCCCCTGGTGAGACCACACCTGGAGTATTGCGTGCAGTTTTGGTCCCCTAATTTGAGGAAGGACATTCTTGCTATTGAGGGAGTGCAGCGTTGGTTCACCGGATTAATTCCTGGGATGGCGGGATAGACAAATGATGAAAGAAAGGGTCAACTGGGCTTGTATTCACTGGAATTTAGAAGGATGAGAGGGAATCTTATAGAAACATATACAATTCTTAAGGGATTGGACAGGCTAGATGCAGGAAAAATGTTCCCGATGTTGGGGGAGTCCAGAACCAGGGGTCACAGTTTAAGAATAAGGGGTAGGCTAATTAGTACTGAAATTAGGAAATGCCTTTTCATCCAGAGAGTTGTGAATCTGTAGAAGGCAGTGGAGGCCAATTCACTGGATGTTTTCAAGAGAGAGTTAGATTTAGCTCTTAGGGCTAAAGGAATCAAGGGATATGGGGAGAAAGCAGGAACGGGGTACTGATTTTGGATGAGCAGCTATGATCATATTGAATGGCAGTGCTGGCTCGATGGGCCGAATGTCCGACTCCTGCACCCGTTTTCTCTGTTCTTATGTTTCTAAACTAGGTTTAAAGTGAGAGTGAGAAAGAGTTTTAACGAGGTCCTGATGGGAAAGTGATTTTCTTATAGAATGATTGCTATCTGGAACACATTGCCTGAAGAGGCGGTGGAATCAGGAACAGTTTAGTTGGTGTTTTGTAGTGTTCAACCCCCTAATGGTTGTTGGGAAGAAGCTGGAGGTCAAGTTTTTCAGACTCCCATTACCTTCCTCCCAATAGCAGGAGTGAAATGAGAGTGAAGGAAAAGGAGTGCACAGGTGCCTGAAGACTGCAAGGACCAGGTTCAGGAATAGCTACTTCCCCACAGCCATCAGGCTATTAAACTTGGCTCGGACAAAACTCTGAACATTAATAGCCCATTATCTGTTATTTGCACTTTATCAGTTTATTTATTCATGTGTGTGTATACATTTATATAATGGTATATGGACACACTGATCTGTTCTGTAGTCAATGCCTACTATGTTCTATTGTGCTGAAGCAAAGCAAGAATTTCATTGTCCTATCAGGGACACGTGACAATAAACTCTCTTGAATCTTGGGCAGTGTGGTGTGGCTCCTTGGTGATGCTGGCTGCCTTCTTAAGGCAGAGCCTCCTATAGATCCCATCGATGGTGGGGAGGGCAGTACCACCATTTCTTGTCATCTCCTTTCAGATGTCAGATTCCCAGCACCACCCTGATCCCAAGACCAATCGTGGTTCAAATTTACCATGTCCCTCGTTGATAAAGTAACCAAGTAACAACCAGTGAACAGAGGATTAATCATTCTCCATTATTTTTTATCTTGCACTGTTGAGTGAAGCCACTTATCAATAAGTCCTGTTACAACGATCTTTTTTCAGTAAAGCAACCATCGGCTCCAATGCAATGTCAAGTTTAACTTGACCTCACCAGAGAATGCAAGAACACTTTCTATATCTTGAGCGGCTGACTGATCTGATAATTTAATTCAGACGAGTGAATGGAACAAATATTTTTATCTTATGTGATGTCTGCTATTTTAAAACTCTAATTTTCCATCTCTGAGTATGTGATCATTAACTGTTAAAGCGGCAACAGATAATTAGTTGGGTGGGAGAGCTGTTACACTTATAACAATCTATACTCGCCCAGTAACAATCTGGACCTCTGTCGCCAACTGCTGTGACAGCAATAATCTTGCTTCTTTTACAAAGAAGCAGTTGAATCTAGGTTCAATGATCATTGCTGCAACGGACATATATTTATTATGTTTTATACCTCCATTAGTAAATGCTATGGCACACTAATGTGATATAAAGGACCATGTTATCTACCGTAAAGCTTCAATAGCCATACAGCATGTAAACAGGCACTTCGGCCCAACTTGCCCACACCGACCAATATGTGCCATCTACACTGGTCCCACCTGCCTGCGTTTGGCCTTCATCCTCTCCATGTCTGAGGAAGGGTCCCGACTCGAAACGTCACCCATTCCTTCTCTCCAGAGATGCTGCCTGTTACTCCAGCATTTTGTGTCTTATCTTCGGTGTAAAACCAGCATCTGCAGTTCCTTCTTGCACCATCCATGCATCTGTCTAAATGTTCCTTAAACGTTGCGATAGTACCTCCCTCAACTACCTCCTCTGGCAGCTCCTTCCTTGCACCCAGATAAGGCAAGTTGCCTCCTTGACGCTGCAGAAATGCCTGTATGCGTTGTATCTGTTGGGTGGAGTCAGAATTGCTTCATGTACCATCTCTGGGGGTCAAATCATCTCCCACTTTCAACTGTTTGAAAGTACATTTAGGAGTGGTACTTTCCAAAAACAAAGACTGCTTTTGGCAACCAGCAGGGTAATTCTAATGGCGTTCTGTCAAGTTTCCAACAGATACACATTCATTCTCTGGCCCGTATGGCTGACTATTAATGAACCATGAAAACTTCCGTGATGACAATGTAATGTCAATCCCTTGATCTGCTCTTCATAAATAATAACCCCTATTTTCTGGCAGGAAGACGATGAGAGATTAATCCAAGAGATTCAAAGTGAAGCTGAAAATGAACAGAAAAAGAGGATTGGAGGTGAGTTATTTGATCTGCACAGCCACAATATGTGGCCTTACACAGAAATTATAGCATGGAAAAACAATTATTTACAGTTTGTACTTCCTTGAACCGTCCCCAACCCGACTTTATCTCATCCGAACCATCTCATCCAGGTGCTTTTCCACCATATTGTGTTTCTGAGTTTAATTAAATTTGATATCTCAGTAGTTACACCAGTTATGACAGATGTGTGTGTGTGTGTTTGTACCTGACATTTACCATAACCTTTCATAGTCACGAGGTCATAGAAACTGGCCCTTCAGCCCAACTCATCCATGCCGACCATGATGCCCCATCAAACCAGTCCCTTTTTCCCCCACTCATATCCCTCTACATCTTTCCTACTATTGTATCTGTCCCAAGTGCCTCTTAAATGCTGTTATAGCATCTGCCTCAACTACCTCCTCAGGCAGAATTTTCCATATATCCGCCTCCCACACCCAACAAAGCTTTCCTTACATTGGCTTCTCACAGATTCAAGGAGAGATGCACATGGCTTTGATTCACTGATTAAACATGGTTTGTTAATGCTGATAAAATATGCTTCTTCATCTTGCGTATGGCGTGCACAGCCTAAAGTTGTAGGACAACTTGTTCTATTTGATCGTGCACATCGGGTTGATTGCATTCGTCGAAACAGGGTGGACCACGCGAAGGTTGCAATCTCCCACCCCATAAAATATGCTGTGACATGGATACAAAGCATTGCTGTGCACATGTCCCAATTTTAGATAGAGCATTTAACTTCTCTCTTAAATTGCTATTAAATCATTGTAAACAAATCTAGGACAATTAAAGAAGTGCAACACCTTGTTTATCTTTCACACAAACGTAAACTAAAGCAGTTACACACTATGACTCATATTTTAATCTGTAGAGTAACTTCATGGCAACATTTGCTAAGGGTCAAACAGTGATAACATTGGGCAAGTTAAGTGGTTACATCAAAAGTAACCAGAGCTTGGAGACACAAGGAACTGCAGGTGCCAGTTTGCAAAAAAAGCCACAAAGTGCCTGAGTAATTTAGCGGGTCAGTCAGCATCTCTGGAGAACGTGGATGGGTGACGCTTTGGGTCGGGGCTCGTCTTCAGGCTGAGCCTCTTCTGTCGATCTGCAAACTTGTTTGAAAACCATCATTAAAGCCAAGGTATTAAAATTCATAGAATCATGAAATTATTGCCAAGAAGGAGGTCGTTCACACCTTTGAGTTCATACTCATTCCTTGCACAGTAGTACATTGACTCCTTTTTCTCATTAGTGAATTGGAAAATGGCTTTCCTCGTTGCTCCATTTAAATCATTGATTTTACTATCTCTAACAAATATACTCCTCATCTACTGTTAGAAAATCCTCCAGCCCAGAGGGCAGGCCCTTGGGCCCAGTATGTCCACATCAATCACCCATCAATACAAATTCCATCTGTACTCTGGATACAAGGAACCGCAGATGCTAGTTTACAAAAAGAAACACAGTGCTTGAGTAACTCAGCACGTGAGGCAGCGTCTCTGAGAAGCTGGGTGACGAAGCATCACCCAACCTGGCCCGAAACATCACCCAACTATGTTCCCCAGGGTTGCTGCCAGACCCACTGAATCACTACAGTGCTTTGTATCCTCTATTCTCCATATATGCAACTCCACACACAACTGACAATTCCACATTCCAGATTATCATACTAAATCTTATAATCATTCCAAATCTCCTGTACCTCCTGTCCTATGTTTTAGGCCGCAAACTGAAAAAATACTTTCGCTTAGAGATACAGCGTGAAAACGGGCCATTCGGCCCACCGGGTCCGTGCCGACCAGCCATTATTTTGTTTTGGCATAACTTTGTCGATTGTGTGCACTACTTTTCATCTTGTCTTACCATGTCTAGTGTCAGTAGACTCCCTGACCTCTCTGATGCTGCACCGTCTAAGATACTGAACCATTTAGTTTATATTGCTTCCAAGCAAAGTCTCTCATGACACACGTCCATAATGCCAGTCCATTCTTCCTTCTTCCATCTCCTGAAGTCCGCCAAACTCATTTCAAATATTCCATCTGCACATTTTGCCATTTTATATTAAAAGAGGAATGGTCTGAATAACCCCACATAATGCCTCTTTCCAGTCAGAATAACAACCTCTCTATTTGTCCCTAGGGACAACTTTATTTCCCTGTTGCCACTCTGCACTTAATTCCGTGGGTTTTAGTTTCCTCCGGGTGCTCCAGTTTCCTCCCAAAGACATGCGGGCTTGTAAGTTGATTGGCCCTCTGTAAAATTGCCCCTAAAGTGTCGCAAGTGGATGAGAAAGTGGGATAACGTGGAAAGTGGGATAACGTGGAACTGGTGTGAACGGGTGATCGATGGTCAGCGTGGACATGGTGGGCAGAAGGCTGGCTTCCATGCTGTATCTCTCAACTAAACTAAACTAAAAATGATTTCCCCTCTTTAAATTGAAAACAAAATAATCTACCCTTTCTGCGTCGTTTTCTGCGTTTCACGGTGTTAAATGATGCTATAGCCATCAACAATATTATCGCAGCACTGCTAACGCTTAAATCTAATGTACACAACCTGTGATGCACAAGCCCTGTGTTCTGCAGAATTATTCTGCGCAGAGATCACAAACGCAGCAGCGTGTTTGTTCCCCAGCCATGCAATCTCCTACTTTGTTACACTAAAGGGCCTGTCCCACTTAGGCGACTGCCAGGGACTGCTTTTAATGGAATTCACCGACGACACCTGGCGATAACCGACGACAGCACCACGTCAACCCACGACAACTTACGACAGCAACAACTGTCGCCATTGTTGCACATTGAACATTTTGCGGCAGTAGCCCGTAGTCGCCCATAAAAATCGCCTGAGTGGTTCAGGCCCTTAATCCTGTACCATTTAGGATCATCCCATGTCCTACACCACACAACACTGGAGGTAATGCGGAGAAAGCCACCTTCCTCCCTCAATGCTGACAATATTTAAAATGTCAGTGCTGTTATTGGTTCTTTTATCATTATATTGGTTTTCCTATGTTGTTGGTTCTTGCATTGATCACAACTACTGGTGATTTAATCCTCCCACCTTCTTTAACCCACTTACCCAAAGCACTCTACGTTAAGTCACTTTAACATATCCCTGGGTGAATGAAAACGCAATTTTTAAAAAAAGATGCTGCTCTTAATTGCCCTAGATGTTACAATCTATATTTCTGCCTTGGGCAAGATCAATTTCTAAACAGCTGTGAATGTTGGGGACATGGAATATAAAACCTTGCCCGGTAAGGAAACTCCGGATAGCTAACAGCTAAGACATTGGTGAGGCCACATTTAGAGTACTGAGCTCCGTTTTGGTCATCATGTTTGAATGAATGAATGAATACGTTTATTGGCCAAGTATTCACATACAAGGAATTTGCCTTGGTGCTCCGCATACAAGTGACTACATGACACACAGTGACAGGTCGGAATGACACATTAAACATTAATAATAAAACATTATTGTTATAGGAAAGTTTTCAGGGAAATATTGCCAGGACTCTCGGGACGGAGCTATAGGAAGTCAAAAAATGCTGGAGAAACTCAGAGTGTGAGGCAGCATCTATGGAGAGAAGGAATAGGTGACCAAGGGTCTCGACCCGAAACGTCGCCTATTCCGTCTTTCCATTGATGCTGCCTCACCCGCTGAGTTACTCCAGCATTTTTTGTCTACCTTAGGTTTTTCCAGCATCTGCAGTTCTTTCTTAAACACAAGCTATAGGAAGAGGTTGGACAGTTCCTTTGAGCGCAGGATGCTATGGGGTGATCTGGTAGAGATGTACAAAATCATGAGATAAATAGATCAGGTCTTTTGCCCAGAGTCGGGGAATCAAGAACCAGTGGACATGGGTTCAAGGTGAGGGCAGAAAGATTTAATGGGAACCGGAGGGGTAACTTTTTTGACACAAAGCATGGAGGTTGTATGGAACAATCTGTTGGAGGAGGTAGTTGAGTCGAGAGTATTTTATTGTCATATGTCGCAGATAGAACAATTACATTCTTACTTGCAGCAGCACAACAGAATATGTAAACATAGCACACTAAACAATATAATAATGGGAAAAGTTCAATGTGTGTACACACACTCACACACTCTCTCACTCACACGCACTCACTCTCACACTCACACACTCACACTCACACACTCACACACACACACTCACACACTCACTGACACTCGCACACTCACTCACACACTCACTCACACACTCACACTCACACAACAAACAATAATATAACAAAGGTTCTATTGCGATGTTTAAGGAACATTTAGACAGGTACATGGATAGGACAAGTTTAGAGGGATGTGGGCTGAATGTAGGCAGGTGAGACTAGTTTAAATGGGGCATATTGGTCGGCATGGGCAAGTTGGGCCGAAGGGCCTGTTTGCACGCTGTATATGACTCTACATCTTTTCCTGTGGATTCCTATTTGCTAATGCAGTGCGTCTGCTTTGCTTTGTGCCCTTTAGAGAAAGCGGTGAAGAGGATCGGCCCCCCGCCAGATGACCCTCCTCCAAAGAATGCACGGGTGGAAGAGCGGGGCCAACCCATGCATCCCGGAGTGAACTTCAACCGCAACGACCTGCCAAGGCCCGCGCCCATGATCCCCGAATTCCCCCCCATCCCGCCAGTGCCCCCCCATCTCCAGGTCCCCTTCCCCCCCGCCCCCTATTTCCATTTCAACTTTGACCCCCTGCAGCACATGAACTTCGAGCACGAGTACCCGATGCACTTTGGCCCGCAGCCGTATCACCGGCGCCACCGTCACCACCACCACCACCACCACCACCACCACCCCCCTCAGGATCCCCCCCACCCCCACCACCACCACCACCACCCCCCTCCGGATCCCCCCCACCACCACCACCACCACCCTCCCCACCAACACGATGCGCCCCATGGACAACCAAATGTGCCGCCCGTCTACCAGCCCCCGCAAAACCGCGTCTTGTTCAACTTTCTACCGCAGCCACAGCAGCATAACCTGCGATGACCAGCATCCCCCTTGTAGAGTTTATTTTCAGCCAAAGAGACCTTTGGCGTCTGTTGTTGGTGAATGTATAAAAGAATGGCCACAGATTTACTGTAAATACTGGTCAAATAAACCATGCTGTTTTTTTGCACTTGCAATAGACAACGGTTTAGTTCTGGTTTTTTTTTTTAAAAAGATGAACTAAATAAATTTTACTGAGTTCCATATTGAAAAAGAATAAAATGTTTGCTTTAAAATGGTGATCCTGAATTTAATTCCAAGATCTGTTGGTTGCTTCTTAATCTAGATGTCTAGCCAGACTCTAGGTGCCATCTGAGAAGCCATTCATAACTAACGTATTCCATTCGAAGTGAGCCAAATAAAAATGCAGCAGGCCGATCCAATTTTTGAGGTTGAGTTTGAGCAGGAAAAATGTTCCCCATGTTGGGGGAGTCCAGAACCAGGGGTCACAGTTTAAGAATAAGGGGTCGGCCATTTAGGACTGAGATGAGTCGCCCAATTGGTCGCCCAATTATAGGAAGGATGTCAACAAAATAGAGAGGGTACAGAGGAGATTTACTAGAATGTTGCCTGGGTTTCAACAGCTAAGTTACAGAGATAGGTTGAATAAGTTAGGTCTTTATTCTCTGGAGCGCAGAAGGTTAAGGGGTGACTTGATAGAGGTCTTTAAAATGATGAGAGGGATAGACAGAGTTAATGTGGACAAGCTTTTCCCTTTGAGAATAGGGAAGATTCAAACAAGAGGACATGACTTTAGAATTAAGGGACAGAGGTTTAGGGGTAACATGAGGGGGAACTTCTTTACTCAGAGAGTGGTAGCGGTGTGGAATGAGCTTCCAGTGGAAGTGGTGGCGGCAGGTTCGTTGGTATCATTTAAAAATAAATTGGATAGGCATATGGATGAGAAGGGTATGGAGGGTTATGGTATGAGTGCAGGCAGGTGGGACTAAGGGAAAAAAGTTGTTCGGCACGGACTTGAAGGGCCGAGATGGCCTGTTTCCGTGCTGTAATTGTTATATGTTATATGGTTATATGAGGAAAAACATTTTCACCCGAAAGTTGTGAATCTGTGGAATTCTCAGCCACAGAGGGCAGTGGAGGCCAATTCACTGGATGTTTTCATGAGAGAGTGAGATT
The DNA here is from genome assembly GCA_963514005.1 of Raja brachyura. The sequence goes on from OY740801.1 coordinate 6,196,220, forward strand.
TAGCTCTTAGGGCTAACGGAGTCAAGGGATATGGGGAGAAGGCAGGAACAGGGTACTGATTTTGGATGATCAGCCGTGATAATATTGAATGGCGGTGCTGGCTCGAAGGGCCGAATGGCCTACTCCTGCACCTATTTTCGATGTTTATCAACACGTGAGCAGAGGTACAATGAAACATTTTTGCTGAGTGGTAACCAGTCAGCAGAAAGACAATACATGATTATAATGGAGTCATCTACAGTGTACAGATACATGATAAAGGGAATAACATGAATGAGATTTAGTGCCAGATAAAGTCCGTTCAAGGATAGTACAAGATTAGTTAGATAGGTCAGGACTGCTCCCTAGTTGTTGGTTGGATGATTCAGTTGCCAGGAACAACCTGTCCTGGGGAATAAACTGTTGCCGGATCTGGGGGTGTGCGTTCTCACACTTCTGTACCTCTTGCCTGATGGGAGGAGGAGGAATGTCTTGGGTAAAACTCGTCCTTGATTTATATGATGCAATGTATAGATACAGTCAGTTCAGACTTGAGTAGAATCGGTGTGGCAAAGAGGAAGATACAGAGTGCAAAGCATCGGTTCCTTAGACAAGTCTCGTGTCCTCAATGGCGTGGAGATGAATCGCACAGCATCCTAGCTTCTGGAAGGACCATTCATAAGCCTGATAATGGAGAGGAAGAAGCTGTTCCTGGGTCTGGTGGTGCGCGCTTTCAAGCTTCTGGACCTTCTGCCGGATGGGAGCAGGGGGAAGAAGGAATTGACTGCGGTGGGGCAAGCCATGGATTAGATTGGCTGCTTTTCCAATGCGATTGTGGCTGCGACTCGACTTTTGGAGGCATCGGTCGCAGGCCCTGTGGTCTGTAACAACGGGAGCTTGCAGCTCCTTGGTTGGCGACCGATTTTTCGGGAGCTCCAGCAACAGCAGCTTCGTCCACCCCGAATCGCAAGGCTTAAATTGGCCCGTTTGCAGGACCTTTCATCGCCCGGCGCGGCTTGAAATCGGCGGCGGGATCTTCCATCGCCCGGCGGGGTCTTCAACAACCGGAGCCTCGATCGCCTCGACGCGGCAGTTTGCCTGCCTGACCATGGAGAAGAAGCAAAGAAGAGATAAGAGTTTTTTTACCTTCCATCACAGTGAGGAGGTGCTGGGAGGAGAGTCACTGTGATGGATGTTTATGTTAAATTTGATAGTTATGACTGTATGGAAACCACATTTTTTTCAAACTTGTTTGTGAATGACAAATAAAGAAATTAAATTCAATTCAATAGATGGCGTCGATGTCGGGAGGTCTGGTCTATGTGATAGACGTACATGTGATGGGAGTCTGGTCTATGTGATGGAGGTACATGTGATGGGAGTCTGGTCTATGTGATGGACCGGGCTACTTCTACAACTATGCAATTTCTCCGAAATTATCACAAAACATGCATTGTTAGCAAAGCCCTTCAGTCAGGATATGCAGTAAAGGTGAACAGCCTGCCTTCACTGATGGATTACTGGGTGATTGCAGTGGAGGATAGACCTTATAGCATTCATAGCAAAAGGATTTGAGTATAGGAGCAGGGAGGTTCTACTGCAGTTGTACAGGGTCTTGGTGAGACCACACCTGGAGTATTGCATACAGTTTTGGTCTCCTAATCTGAGGAAAGACTTTCTTGCCATAGAGGGGGTACAGAGAAGGTTCACCAGACTGATTCCTGCGATGTCAGGACTTTCATATGAAGAAAGACTGGATAGACTATGCTTGTACTCGCTGGAATTTAGAAGATTGAGGGGGAATCTTATCGAAACTTACAAAATTCTTAAGGGGTTGGACAGGCTAGATGCAGGAAGATTGTTCCCAATGTTGGGGAAGTCCAGGACAAGGCTTCACATTTTAAGAATAAGGGGGAAGTCTTTTAGGACCCAGATGAGAAAAACATTTTTCACACAGAGAGTGGTGAATCTGTGAAATTCTCTGCCACAGAAAGTAGTTGAGGCCAGTTCATTGGCTATATTTAAGAGGGAGTTAGATGTGGCCCTTGTGGCTAAAGGGATCAGGGGGTATGGAGAGAAGGCAGGTACGGGATACTAAGTTGGATGATCAGCCATGATCATATTGAATGGCGGTACAGGCTCGAAGGGCTGAATGGCCTACTCCTGCACCTAATTTCTATGTTTCTATGTTTCTTATGATCAGCATCATGTACTGTTTCAGCAAAGCTACCAAGCATCATTGCTTTGTACCTGTATAGCACTACTAAGGTTTATATTGCCATATTAATTTGCAAACAATGACTAATATTTCTCTCCAGCAACAGCAATAAATCGTTTCATCTCATTGATTGCGTTTCCGTTAGAACTACGACAGAGCACATGAAAAATACTTCATTGGATTATGTAGGATGTAGACACAAGGAGCTGCAGATGCTGGAATTTAGTGAAGAACACAAGGTGCTGTAGTTACTCGGCAGGTCAGGCAGCATCTCTAGAGGTCATAGACAGGTGACGTTTCGAGTTGGGACCCTTCTTCATTGGATTATGTGCTTTGAGCATCCTGAGGTAGATCTTTCCAAATCCTGCTGTTCTGCTATTTTATTTGAGAAAAGAATTCTTGGTGCATTCATGGTGTGTATCTCAGCCTCCTGGCTTCACATAACACTTAGAACCAACGCAGTGCGGTCACTGTAGTCCACTGGAGGCCAGAACTAGGGGCCACAGTTTGAGAATAAGGAGTAAGCCATTTAGAACGGAGACGAGGAAACACTTATTCTCACAGAGAGTGGTGAGTCTGTGGAATTCTCTGCCTCAGGGGGCGGTGGAGGCCGGTTCTCTGGATGCTTTCAAGGCAGAGCTAGATAGGGCTCTTAAAAATAGTGGTCAGGGGAAATGGGGGGAAGGCAGGAACGGGGTACTGATTGGCGGGGATACGTTGAATGGCGGTGCTGGCTCGAAGGGCCGAATGGCCTACTCCTGCACCTATTGTCTATTGTAGTGATAAAGGAAAGGCAGCAACCAATCTGGGGACACAAGCAACAACACAACGATGACCAAGACTGAAGGATTCATTTTGTTCAGGGCATGACAGCAAATTCTTCCAGGAGTGTGTACCAGCAGGATGCTCATCCAGTAGTGCCACGATCTCTTTCATGTCCATCTGAAAAGAGGGGCAACTCGTGCCAGCTCTGACAGGAATGTTATGCCTGCCCATCGTACACAAGCTGCACCTTGCTGCGTTTGCTGATTTGTTACCTTGGGAAAGAAATAACGGGTGAATTGTCCTTTGCAAGGGGCAATAAATAATAGGTGCAGGAGTAGGCCATTCGGCCCTTTGAGCTAGCACCGCCATTCAATGTGATTATAGAAACATAGAAAAATAGGTGCAGGAGTAGGCCATTCGGCCCTTCGAGCCTGCACCGACATTCAATGTGATCATGGCTGATCATCCAACTCAGTATCCCATACCTGCCTTCTCTCCATACCCCCTGATTCCTTTAGCCACAAGTGCCACATCTAACGCCCTATTAAATATAGCCAATGAACTGGCCTCAACTACCTTATGTGGCAGAGAATTCCAGAGACTCACCACTCTCTGTGTAAAGAATGTTTTCCTCATCTCGGTCCTAAAGGAATTCCCCCTTATCCTTAGACTGTGACCCCTTGTTCTGGACTCCCCCAACATCGGGAACAATCTTCCAGCATCTAGCTTGTCCAACCCCTTAAGAATTTTGTAGGTTTCTATAATATCCCCCCTCAATCTTCTAAATTCCAGCGAGTACAAGCCGAGTCTATCCAGCCTTTCCTCATATGAAAGTCCTGACATCCCAGGAATCAGTCTGGTGAATCTTCTCTGTACCCCCTCTATGGCAAGAATGTCTTTCCTCAGATTTGGAGACCAAAACTGTACGCAATACTCCAGGTGTGGCCTCACCAAAACCCTGTACAACTGCAGTAGAACCTCCCTGCTCCTATACTCAAATCCTTTCGCTATGAATGCTAACAAACCATTTGCTTTCTTCACTGCCTGCTGCACCTGCATGTCTACTTTCAATGACTGGTGTACCATGACACCCAGGTCTCGTTGCATCTTCCCTTTTCCTAATCTGCCACCATTCAGATAATAGTCTACCCTCATGTTTTTGCCACCAAAGTGGATAACCTCACATTTATCCACATTAAACTGCATCTGCCATGCATCTGCCCATTCACTCAGCCTATCCAAATCACCCTGCAGCCTCCAAGCATCCTCCTCACACCTAACTATACCCCCCAGCTTGGTGTCATCTCCAAATTCTCTCGTCCAAATCATTAATATATATTGTAAATAGCTGGGGTCCCAGCACTGAGCCTTGCGGCACCCCACAAGTCACTGCCTGCCATTCTGAAAAGGACCCGTTTACTCCTACCCTTTGCTTCCTGTCTGCTAGCCAGTTCTCTATCCACATCAATACTGAACCCCCAATACCGTGTGCTTTAAATTTGTATGCTAATCTCTTATGTGGGACCTTGTCGAAAGCCTTCTGAAAGTCTAGATATAACACATCCACTGGTTCTCCCTTATCCACTCTACTAGTTACATCCTCGAAAAATTCTATCAGACTTGTCAGACATGATTTACCTTTCGTAAATCCATGCTGACTTTGTCCAATGATTTCACCACTTTCCAAATGTGCTGCTATCCCATCTTTAATAACTGACTCTAGCAGTTTCCCCACTACCGATGTTAGACTAACTGGTCTGTAATTCTCCGTTTTCTCTCTCCCTCCTTTTTTAAAAAGTGGGGTTACATTAGCTACCCCCCAATCCTCAGGAACTGCTCCAGAATCTAAGGAATACTACTGTTAGGTGGCCTGTACACAACTCCCACTAGCGTTTTCTGCCCCTTAGAGTTTCGCAGCTCTACCCATATCGATTCCACATCCTCCACACTAATGTCCTTCCTTTCTATTGCATTAATCTCCTCTCACCAGCAACGCTACCCCACCTCCTTTTCCTTTTCGTCTATCCCCCCTGAATATTGAATGTCCCTGGATGTTATGTCTGATCATCCCCAATCAGTACCCCGTTCCTGCCTTCCCCCCATATCCCCTGACTCCGCTATTTTTAAGAGCTCTATCTAGCTCTCTCTTGAAAGTATCAACTCATGATCTGACCATTCAATGCATTCTAGTTCTTTCAAACGCAATACTGTATCTAAGACTATAAAACCCTAAAGCATCACAGGAGCATTGTCGAATATAATGCAGCAATTAATCAGAATATAATGAGGGCAAGTTGGTCAGGGAGCATCACCGTCTATATCTCTCCTTTCCCTTATCCCTGACCAGTCTGAAGAAGGGTCTCAACCCGAAACGTCATCCATTCCTTCTCTCCAGAAATGCTGCCTATCCCGCTGTGTTCCTCCAGCTTTTTGTGTCTACGTTGGTCAGGGAGATAGCTTGTAGGAATTTATTTAAGGATTGGTTTAGGGAGATCTCAGGAGGGTATTTTTTGCAGCTAACTCTAGTCAGCTGACAAAGATACAATCCTTCATTGTGGTCAGTGGAACACAATGATGCAAAGAAAGAAGAAAAAGTTGGACAAATAGAGCGCCTGGAAAATGATACATCTCCAGAGACAGAGAACCAAGAGGCAGCAGGAAGGATTCAAAAACAAGCGTGGAAACTAAATGAAAATCAGAACACTGAATACTGAGATCTTTAAAAACTAAATACGAGAATATTGAGCCTCTGTGGAACGAGATGGAAGCTTTCAAGTTGAGATGGACCAACATTAAGGCAAGGGTAGTGTTATCTGTGGACAAAGTCATTTACTCCAGGCCCATTTCATGCACTGGCTTGGAGGTTCCCTGCACCTATCTAGGTTTGTTGCACCTGCTCTCTTCTGTTTGGGTGTGTGTTTAACAAAGGCGGACACAAAATGCTGGAGTAACTCAGCGGGACAGGCAGCATCTGTGGAGAGAAGGAATAGGCAAAGTTTCAGGTAGAGACCCTTCTTCAGACTGGTGTCAGGGGAGGGTGCGGGACAAAGATAGAATGTAGTCGGAGACAGTAAGACTAGTGGGAGAGCTGGGAAGGGGATGGAGAGAGAAAGCAAGGGTTATCTGAAGTTAGTGAAGTCAATGTTCGTACCGCTGGGATGTAAACTAGGCCAAATCACTGGATGGATTTAAGAGAGAGTTAGATAGAGCTCTAGGGGCTAGTGGAGTCAAGGGATATGGGGAGAAGGCAGGCACGGGTTATTGATTGGGGACAATCAGCCATGATGTCAATGAATGGTGGTGCTGGCTAGAAGGGCTGAATGGCCTCCTCCTGCACCTATTTTCCATGTTTCTATCTTCCTTCTAAGGTTCTCAAGTCTCGAAGTATCCATCGTTTAGCCATCTACTTTCTCTTCTCTATCCTGAATGCCGCTCTTCTAAGAAAGCTGCAGTTGTTATGACGAAGGCCTTCTTTGCAATTCAGAGGGCAAAATAGTATGGACCCTGTAAACGTTGGGTGCATTGCGGTTTGTTGTCACATTTACCGCTGTTTATGATCGATCTGTTGTCTACCCACTCCTGTTTGACTGGTATATGGTTATTATTTAATGTTTCCTCCCCATGTAATTAGTTTTTTTTAATCCATCCACATTATGCTGTGGTGATCTAATTGAAAGGTTGAAATATTATAAATTGCCCTGCGTCGCTCGAGTGGTTTACTTCCTTCACTGATAAAACAGAATTAGATTACTGCTGCTCCCCGACTGACTCTGTCATTATCTGTAATGAATGGCTAGGGACTCTCTTTTTATTCTCTCTCTCTCTCGTGTTCACAGGTGTCTTCAATCTTGCTCTTTTAAACTACAGAGCATGTTATTCTAGAAGTAATGCAGCAGACTAAAGGGCCTGTCCCACCAGCATGCAACTCTATGCGATGAGCGCGGCCTAACGTGGTCGCTTGAGCCGTTCAGCGGCGCAGGGCCGGTCCTACTGCGATCGCCGGAGCCGTGTGGAATTGTGCGGAGTTCGTCCCGACATCGCGCGGGGCTCCGAAAAACTGACTATGTCCAAACATTCCGCGCGTCAACGGCTTGTCGGCTCGCAGTCGCCTCGACGCATTACACACCGCCCCGACATCGTGCCTCCGTGAACCTATCTGTAGGTGCCTCCGTGACCCTCTATGTGTGTGGCTCTGTGGCCCTGTGTGTGTGTGCCTCGGTGTCCCTCTCTGTGTGCCCCTCTCTGTCCTGGCGAACTTACCTTAGACTTCGCTCCAAGTTCGCCTCACTTTGCACCGCGATGCGCCACTCACCCGACCTCCGCGCGGCCCCTGCTGCCGGTTTGGTCGCGCTTGCCTCATGCAGGCGCATGCTGGTGGGAACGGCCCTGTACAGGGGATCACCCGACCTCCGCGCGGCCCCCGCTTCTAGTTTGATCGCGTTCATCGCATAGAGTTGCATGCTGGTGGGACAGGCCCTTAAGCAACATTGCTGGAGAGAGGTATCGGAAGGAACTGGTTTACACCGAAGATAGACACAAAATGCTCCACAGGAACTGGAACACCCGGGGAAAACCCACCTGGTCACAGGGGGAAACATAGAAAATAGGTGCAGGAGGAGGACATTCGGCCCTTCGAGCCAGTACCGCCATTCATTGTGATCATGGCTGATCATCCCACATCAATAACCCGTGCCTGCCTTCTCCCCATATCCCTTGACTCCACTAGCCCCTAGAGCTCTATCTAACTCTCGCTTACATCCATCCAGTGACGTGGCCTCCACTGCCCTCTGTGGCAGGGAATTCCACAAATTCTCAACTCTCTGGGTGAAAAAGTTGTGTCTCACCTCAGTCTTAAATGACCTCCCCTTTGTTCTAAGACTGTGGCCCCTGGTTCTGGTCTCGCCCAACATTGGGAACATTTTTCCTGCATCTAGCTTGTCCAGTCCTTTTATAATTTTATATGTTTTTATAAGATCCCCCTCATCCTTCTAAACTCCAGTGAATACAAGCCTAGTCTTTTCAATCTTTCCTCATATGACAGTCCCGCCATCCCAGGGATCAATCTCGTGAACCTACGCTGCACTGCCTCAATCACAAGGACGTCCTTCCTCAAATTAGGAGACCAAAACTGTACACAAAACTCCAGAAACAGATATAGAAGGCACAAATTCTGTACAGACAGACACCCGTCGTCAGGATCGAACCTGGGTCTCTGGCGCGCGTAGGGCAGCAGCTCTACCTCTGCGCCACCGTGCCGCCCCGATCTCTCCACAAAACTGGGAAACAGGGAAATAGCGGAAATAAGCAGGGTTTAACGAGAAAGGGGGGAAAATGTATTAAATGAGGAGACGCAATGAACTGCAGATTTTGCACCTTGACAACTAGTTGAATGAAACAAAAAAGACTTGCAGGTATGGAATCCCTTTCATTACCAAATATAAATATATACCTAGTATATTCAACAAGATATTAAATGAATGAAATAAAATGCAAATAGTTCACAGATGATCTCACACAAGAACAATCCCCACAAGAGAAGAGTGAGAAAATGCACTAAATTAATCAACTTTAAATTGTTCTTGTTAATTAATTGGATTAGTATTTAATTCTCAGCACTGGAGCTGCACTGGGGACTAAATCCAGATATTTTTAGGGCACAGTCTTAATTTCATTGGAACTCAGCCTCTGCTGTGTGTAGTTTGCCACAGGAGAGCAGGTCTTTAATAAGCCGTCGTTTCCCAGCTGATCCAGCCCTGGCAATGAATGGCATGCGAAGGATCTGATCGCAGGCAGGCAGGCAGGCAGGCAGGCAGGCGGCAGTGTAGGTGATTAATGACAAGTCCCCGTGTAGCTTGCGCGGGAGACATTCCCGCAGTCTCTGCCTTCACCCTGAAGCTGAGATGAGGTATGACAATATCTTGAGTATTAATCCCCCATATTTTTGTCCAGGGCTGCGCAGTATTGCAGCTGCTACGAGTTTAGTTTAGTTTCGGGATGCAGCCCCCAGAGTCCGCGCCGACCAGCGATCCCCATACGCTAGTACCTCTCCTGCAGACGATGCAATCAACCTGCAAATTTGCACGTCTTTGGAGCATGGGGGGAAACCCACGCAGTCACGGGGAAAAGGTGCAAACTTCACAACAGACAGCACCCGTAGTCAGGATCGAACCTGGGTCTCTGACGCTGTAAGGCAGCAACTCTACCGCTGCACCATGCCGCCCTAATGTTTACAGGCCCAGAGACCTGGGTTAGAACCTGACCTTGGGTCATAGAGTCAATAGAAACAGGCCCTTTGGCACAACTTGTCCCTGCTAACCAACGTGTCCCATCTACATGAATCCCACCTGCCTGCACCTGACCCATACCTTTCTAAACCTATCCTATCCAATTTTACCTATGGGTGTTGTCTGTGTGGAGTTTGCACGTTCTCCCTGTGGCCGTGTGGGTTTCCTCTGGGTGCTCCAGTTTCCTCTCACGTCTCAAAGATGTACAGGTTTGTAGGTTAGTTGGCCTCTATAAATTGCCCCCAATGTGTAGGGAGTGGGTGACACAATGGGATAAAATAGAGCTGGTGTGAACAGGTGATCGATGTTCGAGGTGTCTTTGGTGGGACTATAGGGCCTGTTTCCATTCGTTAAACTAAAAAGGGACACTGAGATATTAAGTGCCAGAACAAATGCGATGCAGAAGTCGGGTGGCCATTGTATAAATAAGGAACTCCAGATGTCTTTACAAAAAAAAGACACTAAGTGCTGGAGGCCAATAGGTCGTGCAGCATCTCTGGAGAACATGGATAGATATATTTTTGTGTCGGGACCCTTCTTCATCCATGGTCTCCGGCGATGCTGCCTGACCCACTGAATTGTGTCTTTTTTGGGGGTCCCATTTACTTTACTTTAGCGATACAGCGCAGAAACAGGCCCTTCGGCCCATCGAGTGCGCACCGCCCATCGATCCCCGCACACTAACACTATCCTAGGGGTGGAAGATTGCAACCGTCACGTGGTCCGCCCTGTTTTGACTAATGCAATCAACTCGACGTGCACAAACGGAAGATTAAATAGAACAAGTTGTCCAACAACTTTAGGCTGTGCACGCTACCACAAGAAGAAGAAGAGGACCACTATCCTACACACACTAGGGACAATTTACACATACGCCAAGCCAATTTAACTGCGTACCTGGACGTCTTTGGAGTGTGGGAGGAAACCGGAGATCTCGTAGAAAACCCACATGGTCATAGAAACATAGAAACATAGAAAAAATGTGCAGGAGGAGGCCATTCGGCCCTTCGAGCCAGCACCACCATTCATTGTGATCATGGCTGATCAATAACTGAACTGTACCCAGGAAGGGGAAGGCGTTATGATTGATGTTAACTAGGCGGGGTTAATGGTACTGAGGTAACTATGTTATTGGTTGCATATAAAAACCATCTACACCGTGCCTGCCTTCTCCCCATATCCCTTGATTCCACTGGCCCCTAGAGCTCTATCTAACTCTGGTCACGGGAAACAGAGAACGTACAAACTCCGTACAGACAGCGCGCGTAGTCGGGATCAAACCCGGGTCTCCGGCGCTGCAGGCGCAGTAAGGCAGCAACTCTACCGCTGCGCCACCGTGCCGCCCAATTCATTGGGGTTCCCACGGACCAAGACCCGTGTGAACTTCCTCGTTGCTGTTTTCAACCATCAGCCCCAAACGCAGGAGTCGTCCCCAACACCCCCGTGCTCCTGGATGCCTCCCTCTTTGAGTAACCCATTGCTTGTCAGGTCCTAAGTGGCTTGGTGGCAAGTTATTTTTGTTGGGTAACTCCCCTGTGAAGGGCTGTGGGGAGTTTGTGCCGTGTTAAAGTCACGACTCAGTGGACTGATGTTGTTGACAGTGTCCGTGCGGGAAGAGGGAAGAGGGACATTGTCTAGAACATCAACAGGAAACTGAGAGAGCGGGGAGTGATTATACCTGTGATCACGAATAACGCTGCCCATTGGAAAGGGAAATATGTGAAAGATAAAACAAAATCACAAGGAACTGCCGATACTGCTTTACGTAAAAGGCAGACACAAAATGCTGGAGTAACTCAGCGGGACAGGCAGCATCTCTGGAGAGAAGGAATGGGCGACGTTTTGGGTCGAGACCCTTCTTCAGACTGATGTCAGCAGACGGGGTGGGGACAGAGATAGAATGTAGACGGAGACAGTAAGACTGATGGGGGAACTGGGAAGGGGAGGGAATGGAGAGAGGGAAAGCAAGGGCTATCTGAAGTTAGAGAAGTCAATGTTCGTACCACTGGGGTGTGAGCTGCCCAAGTGAAATATGAGATGCTGTTCCTCCAATTTGCACTGGGCCTCACTCTGACAGTGGAGGAGGCCCAGGACAGAAATATGACATTAATTTGAGAAATCTCAGAAGTACAAATTTTGTGTTCCTACCCGGTCTAAGTAACAATAAAATGTTTTGATTCATTGATCGTGACAATCTTAGTTTAGTTTAGTTTCATAGTTTAATCTGAAGAAGGGTCTCGACCCGAAAGGTCACCTATTCATTTTCTCCAGAGATGCCGTCTGACACGCTGAGTTACTCCAGCTTTTTGTGTCTATCTTTAGTCTAGCTTCATTTATTGTGATTTTTCAGCGACTTGCCGGCACCCGTCATAGTTGCAGCAGCTCGCCGAAAATTTTCAATGTGTTGAAAATCCAGCGGCGACCAGAAAAAGGTACAGGTCTTTGGGCGACTACTCACGACCAAACAGGCGACACGTGTCGACATGGTCATGAGTGGTCGCCCAAAGAGTCGCACCTTTTTCTGGTCGCCGCTGGATTTTCAACATGTTGAAAATATTTGGCAACCTACTGCGACTATGACGGGTGCCGGCAAGTCACCAAAAAAATTGCGTAAGTGGGACAGGCCCTTTAGAAAGGAAAACAGGCTTCATCTTCCATCGAAGTGACCATTTGAGTTGAGTTGCTCGGAGGTAAGACTCAGGGGCAGCGAGAGTAATAGCCCTGTCCCACGGTACGAGTTCATTCCAAGAGCTCTCCCGAGTTTAAATAAATCAAACACGTGGTAAGCTCGGAGAATGAACGTAGCGGGTACGTCGGAGCTCGGGGACGTCTCTTAGCGGCTCGTAACGCTAACGGCAGGTACGCGGGAAGACTCGCTAAAGGCAGGTAAGCACGGGAAGACTCGTGAAGATTTTTCAACATGTTGAAAAATGTCCACGAGAGCCCCGAGTATCGACGAGTGGCCGTTACCGTAAATCTCCGAGTTCGAATCAGGGTAAACTCGGGAGAACTCTTGGAATGAACTCGTACAGTGGGACAGGGCTTTCAGTGAGTTGTGGGCAGTGCGGCCTGTGTTATAGACAGGGGTTGTTCCTTGTTGCTGTGATCGCTCGGTCTCCCACACGAGGACAGGTGTTGGAGCTTGCGTTCCCTGTGCCCCCCACCCCCACCCCCCCCCGCCACCCCCTTCGTCCAGCAATGCCTGGGTCTGTTGTCGAGTCCAGCGCAAAGCACAAACCTTCAACAGCTTTGGGAATTCCATGGACTCAGCTTGTGTCAGGGTTACCCCAGCACTGCCCTGACTGCCGTTCCCCTGCAACTGAGGGGAGCAAGTGGCTGCCAAGAGAACTGTGAGCCATTATTCATTACGTACCATGTTATTTGCATATTTTAATTAAACATGAATGCATTTTGTATTATATTTGATACAAAATGCAGAGGTAGAGGGAGAGCTGCCTGCTCCGTACAGACAGCGCCCGTAGTCAGGATCGAACCCGCGTCTCCGGCGCTGTAAGGCAGCAACTCTACCGCTGCACCACAGGGCCACAGTGAGAACATTTTCTCTTCTGGTACAAACATGGTGGGTAAACGGAACAAGCTGCCAGAGAAAGTACAGGTAGATACGATAGCTTCAATAACATTTAAACTACATTTGGACAGGAACATGGAGTGGAAAGGTTTAGAGGGAAATGGGCCAAAATGGAGGAAAATGGGCCTAGCTTTGATGGCATCCATCTTGGTCAACATGGATGACTTGGGCCGAAGGGCCTGTGTTTCCGTGCTGTGCGACTCTATGGCAATGTATGTGCGGTGCTCCACATTCAGTTGAGCATTGAATGCCACAATTAGCAAACATATTCCCCTATTGACAAAGGGCTGAGCTATAAAATACCTACCTGTACGGGACAGGAAGGACCCAACAATGACACCTGGAAACTGGCCCGTTACTCTTCAAGTTTATCCCTGGAATTCCCTGCCACAGAGGGCAGTGGAGGCCAAGTCACTGGATGGATTTAAGAGAGAGTTGGATAGATCTCTAGGGACCAGTGGAGTCAAGGGATGTGGGGAGAAGGCAGGCACGGGTTATTGATAGCGGACGATCAGCCATGATCACAATGAATGGCGGTGCTGGATCGAAGGGCCGAATGGCCTCCTCCTGCACCCATTTTCTATGTTTCTATGCCGCATTCCACAGGCGTTTCCCATCCTGAAGTTCAACAATGTCTTCCCACCTCCATCCGTGACATTATGTTGAGTTTCTAATTCCCTTCTCCCAGCTTGTTCCCTCTGCACCTCCATCCCACATGGAACACAGGGCCCAATGCTCCGTCCATTAGTAAAGTCCCAGCCACCGACACACAAGGCCAACAGCAACACTCCTTCAATGCAACCCTTTCTTTCATTGGTCAACATGTCCTCTAACGGGGCGGCACGGTGGCGCAGTGGTAGAGTTGCTGCCTTGGAATGCCAGGGACCCGGGTTCGATCCTGACTACGGATCCTATTTGTACAGAGTTTCCTCGCGACCTGCGTGGGTTTTCTCCGACACCTTTGGTTTCCTCCCACGCTCCAAAGACGTGCAGGTTTGTAGGTTAATTAGCTTGGTGTAAATGTAACTTGGCCCCAGTGTGTGTAGGATAGTGTTAAGGGCCTGTCCCACTAGAGACTGCCGGCAACCAGGACAATGGAACTCACCGACGTTAACACCAGCGACAGCCTACGACAGCACCTACGTCAGGAGAAGTCAAGCTACGACAAGCCTTCTGTAAATTACCTTCTGTAAATTGTCCCTAGTGTGTGTGGGATAGAACTAGGGTGTTTGATGGTCGGCATGGATACGGTGGGCCAAAGGGCCTGTTTCCGCTCTATATCTCCAAAACTAAAAATAAAACACAGAACTAACATGAATGGGTCACAATGCACTGATTTGCAAGTCAATTCGTCCCACTCCAGCCACCACTGCCTCAGTCGCCATCTCCTCTTTTCAGTATAGAACAGATTGAAAAGAGCAGCAGAACCGCATTGATCTATAAATTATAAATTTATAAAAGGACTGGACAAGCTAGATGCAGGAAATATGTTCCCCAATGTTGGGGGAGTCCAGAACCAGGGGCCACAGTCTAAGAATAAAGGGGGGTGGGGCATTTAAGAGAAGGCAGTGCAGGCCGATTCACTGGGTGAATTTAAAGGAGAGCGAGATAGAGCTCTAGGGGCTGGCGGAATCAAGGGATATGGGGAGAAGGCAGGCACGGGTTATTGATTGGGGACGATCAGCCATGATCGCAATGAATGGCGGTGCTGGCTCGAGGGGCCGAATGGCCTCCTCCTGCATCTATTTTCTATGTTTCGATGGGAGTCATAAACCTCAACATCTGACTTCTAATACACCTCAGGATCTTGCTCAACTCCTTGCTTTCCCCTCACCCACACTCCCCCCCCTCACTCTCTCCCCTCACTGGCTCTCCCCACCTTCCCTCCCGACCCCCAAACCGCCCGCTCCCACGCCCGGCCCAGGCGGATGCATTCCCAGCCTGGCGTGGTCAAGTTATTCTTCCATCGCCTTTGCTTCCATCCGCAGACTGCTCATTCATCCTCAGGATTCCCAGTAAGCTGGACTCCTCTCTCTCTCTCTCTCTCTCTCTCTCTTTCTCTCTCTCTCTGGTCACGTGTCCATTCTAGATTTATTCATTTCTAACCACCAATATAATTCCTGTTACTCACGCTAACCTCTGAACTTGCAACACTTCACTGAGAAAAGCCCCCACATTGGCTCCGAGGGTAGACACAAGGTTCTGGAGTAACTCAGCGGGTCAGGCAGCATCCCTGGAGAACATGGATGGGTGATGTTTTGTGTTGGGACCCTTCTTCAGGCTGGTTTTATCGGGCGGGGGGCGGGGGTTGGAGATACTGGGAGCAAGAACAGACGAGGATAAACCAAGGCCGGCAATAGATCTTTGTGAACAGATCGATTATCTCCAAGGTTATTGATTAGGCCGGCGTGTTGTTGCCTGGGGAGGGATGTTGACCTTGCAGAGGTCGAACACTCATCAACATCGGGTACTTGATTAGTACGGGTGTCAGAGGCTACGGGGACAAGGCAGGAGAACGGGGTTAGCAGGGAGAGATAGATCAGCCATGATTGAATGGTGGAGTGGACATGATGGGCCAAATGGCCTCATTCTGCTCCTATCACGTGAACCTCCCTGTAGATGAGAGCAGACAGAGACCTTGGTTCATTGTTTCATCCAAAAGATGTCCCCATCTGTAAGACCGAGGGACGGCCCCGACCCAAACCGCCACCTATCCTTGAGCTCCAGAGATGCTGCCTGACCGAATGAGTTCCACCGGCACGGTGGCGCAGCGGTAGAGTTCCTGCCTTACAGCTCCAGAGACCCGGGTTCGATCCCGACTACGGGTGCTGTCTGTATGGAGTTTGCACGTTCTCCCTGTGACCTGCGTGGGTTTCCTCTGCAAATCTTCTGAGACGTACAGTTTTGCAGGTTAACTATCTTGATATAAGTGTAAACCATCCCTAGTGTGAGTAGGATGTGCGGGAATTGCAGGTCAATGCAGACTCGATGGGCTGAAGGGCCTGTTTCCCTGCTGTAACTCTAAACTAAACTTTAAAAAACATACTTTGTGTCTTGTACAGGTCTTCTTCTTCTTCTTTCGTGTGGCGTGCACAGCCAATAGGACAACTTGTTCTATTTGATCTACAGACAGCACCCGTAGTCGGGATCGAACTCGGGTCTCTGGAGCTGTGAGGCAGGAACTCTACCGCTGCGCCACCGTGCTGTGGAATAGAGGGATCTAGGAATGACTGTGCATAATTCCCTGAAGGTGGAATCGCATGTAGATAGGGTGGTAAAGAAAGCTTTTGGTGTGCTGGCCTTTATAAATCAGAGCATTGAATATAGGAGTAGGGAAGTACTGTTAAAATTGTACAAGGCATTGGTAAGACCAATTCTGGAGTATGGTGTACAATTTTGGTCGCCTAATTATAGGAAGGATATCAACAAAATAGAGAGAGTACAGAGGAGATTTACTAGAATGTTGCCTGGGTTCCAGCAACTAAGTTACAGAGAAAGGTTGAACAAGTTAGGTCTTTATTCTTTGGAGCGCAGAAGGTTAAGGGGGGACTTGATTGAGGTCTTTAAAATGATGAAAGGGATAGACAGAGTTGACGTGGATAAGCTTTTCCCATTGAGGGTAGGGAAGATTCAAACAAGAGGGCATGACATGAGAATTAAGGGACAGAAGTTTAGGGGTAATATGAGGGGGAACTTCTTTACTCAGAGAGTGGTGGCTGTGTGGAATGATCTTCCAGCAGAAGTGGTGGAGGCAGGATCGATTTTAACATTTAAAAGTAAAGTGGATAGGTATATGGGCGGGAAGGGAATGGAGGGGTATGGTCTGAGTGCAGGTAGATGGGACTAGGGGAAAATAAATGGTCGGCACGGACTGGAAGGGCCGAGAAGGCCTGTTTCCGTGCTGTAATGGTTATATGGTTATATGGTTATCTTCTGTTTGTGCACGTCGAGTTGATTGCATTAGTCGAAACAGGGTGGACCACGTGAAGGTTGCAATCTCCCCCCCGCACAGGTCGTCAGACGCGTGGACGCCCTGGAACCCGAAGCACCCTGCCGTCCCGCCAATGAGATGCATTCATGTGAAGGTGCAATGCACCCATCTTGCTCTGCAGCGGTTTATCTGGGACTTGTGCTTCTGGGTCAACCCTGGGATGGTTAGTCTTGTCCTGTTGTACACTCGGACCCCTGTAAATGCTGTCAGCATTGTGCCCCGCGATGCAATCTGCCCCAACCTCCCACACCAAGGCACTGCTACATATGTGTGTATGTGTGTGTATACACACACTGGACTTATTTTTCTTGTTTGTTATAGTGTTTTCAGTGCACTCTGTTTCCTTATTCTGTTGTGCTGCTGCAAGTAAGAATGCCATTGTTCTATCTGGGACACATGACAATAAAACACTGTTCCCACTGTTGCCACACACACCGAACGAACCCCAAATTCCTTCTCACAGTGCGTTCTTTCATTGAGTTGCCAGGGAAACAGTCACTGTGAATCCATGCCAGGATTCTGTCACTTGAATCATCTCACACTGGGCACGGTGGCGCAGCGGTAGAGTCGCTGCCTCACAGCGCTTGCTGCACCGGTGACCCGGGTTCGATCCCGACTACGGGTGCTGTCTGTACGGAGTTTGTACGTTCTCCCTGTGCCCGGCGTGGGATTTCTCCGAGATCTTCGGTTTCCTCCCACACTCCAAAGACGTGCAGGTTTGTAGGTTAATTGGCTTGGCATAAAATTAAATTGTCCCTAGTGTGTGTGGGACAGCGTTAATGTGCGGGGATCGCTGGTCGGCGCGGACTCGGTGGGTCGAGGTGCTGTGTCTCTAAACTAAACTTAACTTACACCACGATGAACAGAAATATTAATCTGCAGTAATTTTGGTAGAAAATTATTGTCCCTTCCCAGAAAGACTCTCGCACTTAGTTTAGCTGCAAAGCGAAAATCTTGGCTATCGTTATAGTCACGCGTACCGAGGTACAGTGAAAGGCTTTTTGTTGCGTGCTATCCAGTCAGCGGAAAGCCAACGCATGATCACTATCGAGCCGTCCACCATCTTAGTGTCACGTGGACGGAGCTACAGGGAAATGCTTTGTTTCCTATGTTTCCAATTAGGTCAGATGATGCTATTCATCAACGCAATCAAAGCAAACCCATGTAGAATGGGAGAGCGAAGGGAGAGATACAGACTGTGCCGGGGTGTGTGATTACGTGCGATGGGGGTGATGTTGCCCCTCCCCCATCACCAGTCATTCTTGCTTCCTTAACTCAGCGGGTCAAGCAGAATCTCTGGAGAGAAGGAATGGGTGATGTTTCGGGTCAAGACTTTCTTGAGTTTCTCCATCATTTTGTGTCTACCTTCGATTTTACCAGCATCTGCAGTTCTTTCTGAATGGTGGCAGATTAGGAAAAGGGGAGATGCAACGAGACCTGGGTGTCATGGTACACCAGTCATTGAAAGTAGGCATGCAGGTGCAGCAGGCAGTGAAGAAAGCAAATGGTATGTTAGCATTCATAACGAAAGGATTTGAGTATAGGAGCAGGGAGGTTCTACTGCAGTTGTACAGGGTTTTGGTGAGACCACACCTGGAGTATTGCGTACAGTTTTGGTCTCCAAATCTGAGGAAAGACATTCTTGCCATAGAGGGGGTACAGAGAAGGTTCACCAGACTGATTCCTGGGATGTCGGGACTTTCATATGAAGAAAGACTGGATAGACTCGGCTTGTACTCACTGGAATTTAGAAGATTGGGGGGGGGATTTTATAGAAACTTACAAAATTCTTAAGGTGTTGGACAAGCTAGATGCTGGAAGATTGTTCCCGATGTTGGGGGAGTCCAGAACAAGGGGTCACAGTCTAAGGATAAGGGGGAATTCCTTTAGGACCGAGATGAGGAAAACATTCTTTACACAGAGAGTGGTGAGTCTCTGGAATTCTTTGCCACAGAAGGTCGTTGAGGCCAGTTCATTGGCTATATTTAAGAGGGAGTTAGATGTGGCCCTTGTGGCTAAAGGGATCAGGGGGTATGGAGAGAAGGCAGGTACGGGATACTGAGTTGAATGATCAGCCATGATCATATTGAATGGCGGTGAAGGGCCGAAGGGCCGAATGGCCTACTCCTGCACCTATTTTCTATGTTTCTAAGTTTCGTAAGAGCCTGTCCCACTTGGCGATTTCTGTCGCCGACTGCCGGCATCATTGACTGACGTATCAGGTCACGGAAACATTCGCGGCGTGACGCTGCGCGATGGCGTATTGACGCGCGGTGTTTTTTCAAGTGTCGCGACATTTTTTTTGTCGTCGCTGGATTTTGAAACGTTCGACAGACCTTTACTCCAATCTCTGCTCCGGTCGGTGCAAGCTTCCCCCCCCCCCCTTCCCTCCCCACCCTCCCCCCCCCAAGACAAATGCAACGGCTGCAGATCTGGCCACATCCCCGTGGCATTGTCCCGGCGAACGCGATGAAGTCTTGCTTCTCGTCGGGCTGAATGACGCAGCAGCACGGGGCAGGTGTTGGCAGATGCAGGCATTGTACGAGTGCCACTCCGATTTAATGCCCGCCTTGTAATAACATGCTGGTGCCGGGGGAGTTTTGACCTGTAACGAGGACCGCTGTCACATGTACTGACTAACCCATCCACATGTCCAACGCACCAGTATAAATATTCCCCAAGGAACAGTGAATCCATGACGGGGAACATGGACCAGTGCAGATGGACACAAAACGCTGGAGTATGTCATGTTGTTACTTGTGGGCGGAGCACCAAGGCAAATTTCTTGTATGTGAATACTTGGCCAATAAACGTACTTACTTAGTTACTTAACTCAGCGGGTCAGGCAGCATCTCTGGAGGAAAGGAACAGCTGACGTTTCAGGTTGGGACCTTTCTGTCGCCTAAACCTTTGCTCCAGAGATGCTGTCTGACCCGCTAGAGTTACCCCGGCTTTTTGTGTGTATCTCTTCTGTTTTAAACCAGCACCTGGAGTTCATTCCTGCATAGAACAGTACAGCACAGGAACAGGCCCTTCGGCCCACAATGTTTGTGCTGAACACGAGGCCAAGTTAAACTGACCTCGTCTGCCTGAACATCCTTGGCACTGTCTCCATCTACACCTCACGCTGCCTCGGCAAGGCCAGCAGCATCATCAAGGACCAGTCTCACCCCCGGTCACTCCCTCTTCACCCCTCTCCCATCAGGCAAGAGGTACAGAAGTGTGAAAACGCACATCTTGAGATTCAGGGACAGTTTCATCCCGGATGTTATCATGCAACTGAACCATTCTATAAACAACTAGAGAGCGGTCCTGAGCTCCTAACTACCTCAATGGAGACCCTCGGACTATCTTTAATCGGACTTTACTGGACTTTACCTTGCACTAAACATTATTCCTTTTATCCTGTATCTGTACACTGTGGACGGCTCGATGGTATTCATGTATAGCCTTTCTGCTGACTGGATAGCATGCAACAAAAGCATTTCACTGTACCTCAGTACATGTGGCAGTACACTGAACCAACTAAGCTAACTATCCCTGCATTTCCATGGACCTGTCCAAAAGCCTCTTATACACCACTGTTGTACCTGCCTACACCACCACCTCTGGCCGCGTGTTCCAGCCTCCACCACCCCCCGGCTGCGTGTTCCAGCCTCCACCACCCTCTGTGAAACGACACCTTCCTCAAAGGGGTGAAAGCCTTTCAAACGTTGAGCAATGTGGCGCCGTTGGGAGACACGGGGAACTGCAGATGCTGGAATCTCGAGTAAAACACAAAGTTCTGGAGGAACTCAGCGGGCCAGGCAGCATCTGTGGAGAGGGTGGACAGGTGACTTTTTGGTTGGGACCCTTCTTTGGGCTGGATGACTAGAGTTGGTCCAATGCACAGGAAACTCGGGATGGCCACTTGCGCCTCCCGCTAACACACATGGTGCTTCTGCGTTCAGCGCTCAGCGCTCAGCGCTCAGCGTGAGAGCGGGATACCTGGTCGCAGAAGCAGCAAGAGGAAGGAGAGAAGGACCTCTCTGATGAGAGTGTTCCGGGAATACCTGCATCCGCATCTCCCCACCACCCTCTGTGTGGAAAAAGTTACCCCTCGGATTCCCACTGAATCTTTTCCCATTATAGAAACATATAAAATTATAAAAGGACTGGACAATCTAGATGCAGGAAAAATGTTCCCAATGTTGGGCGAGTCCAGAACCAGGGGCCACACAGTCTTAGAATAAAGGGGAGGCCATTTAAGACTGTGGTGAGAAAAAACCTTTTCACCCAGAGAGTTGTGAATTTGGGGAATTCCCTGCCACAGAGGGCAGTGGAGGCCAAGTCACTGGATGGATTTAAGAGAGAGTTAGATAGAGTTCTAGGGGCTGGTGGAATCAAGGGGTATGGGGAGAAGGCAGGCACGAGTTATTGATTGGGGATGATCAGCCATGATCACAATGATTGGCGGTGCTGGTTCGAAGGGACAAATGGCCTCCTCCTGCACCTATTTTCTATGTTTCTATGTTTCACCTTGAACCTATGTCCTCTGGTCCTCCATTTCCCTACTCTGGGCAAGAGATTCTGCTCGTCTACCCAATCCTTTCCTCTCATTTTTTTAATCTGTGTTTAGAACAAAGTTCACAGCGATGCTCACCTCTGACGCCAGCGCCGCGGTGCCAATTTGATAACCTTGTACTCGCGGGCGTCCAAAATAAAATCCTCACAGCATCCTCAACGAGGAAATAATTGAAAAATGTTATTGTGATTTTATTGAACGTCGTTTTATCAAATGTTGACTGCAGTAGCGTTGTTTTGGAAAGGCTGTTGAGTCTATTTGCGGCAGAGATTTACGTTATCTAACTTTAGTGAAGGGCAAACGCAAAAGCAATTGGATATCGAACAAAGGAATGGAGTGATCAACAGGCTCGAACGTGTGTACTGGTTCTCCTGCACGGTGCAAAAACTAATCATAGGGTCACCTAATATTCTGCTGGAACCTTTGTCTTGTATCAGTTCAACATTCATCCCAAAACACAGATGCTACTCAAGATAAGGCCACCTGTCTTCTGTGGTCTTGGATGGTTCTACTAAAAGCCCTGTCCCACGGTGCGAGTTCATTCCAAGAGCTCTCCCGAGTTTTCCCTGATTCGAACTCGGAGATTTACGGTAACGGCCACTCGTTGGTACTCGGAGCTCTCGTGGACATTTTTCAACATGTTGAAAAATCTTCACGAGTCTTCCCGTGGTTACCTGCCGGTAGTGAGTCTTCCCGAGTAGCTGCCGTTAGCGCTAAGAGACGTCCCCAAGCTCCGATGTACCCGCTACGTTCATTCTCCGTGCTTACCACGGGTTTGATTTTTTTTGAACCTCGGGAGAGAGAGCTCTTGGAATGAACTCGTGCCGTGGGACAGGGCTTTAAAGGACAACTCATCCGTCGCAAGTTACGACACAAAAAGCTGCAGTAACTCAGCGGGACAGGCAGCATCTCTGGAGAGAAGGAATAGGTGATTTTCGGGTCGAGACCCTTCTTCAGGCTGAGAGCCAGGGGAGAGGAAAAGGAGAGATATAGAACAAAAGAATGAAAGATATGCAAGAAGGTACTAGTGGTAACGGAGAATGGCCATTCATTGTTACCTGTGGTTTTGTGAATCTCTTCAGTTTGAACCAGCACCAGCAGCTCCTTCCATCGTTCATCTGTTGCAGACCCTGACGCAGGGTCCCGGCCCAAAGTGCCACCCATCCTTGTTCTCCACAGATCCATAGAAACATGCAAAATTCTTAAGGGGTTGGACAGGCTAGATGCAGGAAGATTGTTCCCGATGTTGGGGAGGTCCAGGACACGGGGTCACAGCTTAAGGATAAGGGGGAAATCCTTTAGGACCGAGATGAGAAGGACTTTTTTCACACAGAGAGTGGCGGGTCTCTGGAACTCTCTGCCACAGAGGGTAGTTGAGGCCAGTTCATTGGCTATATTTAAGAGGGAGTTAGATGTGGCCCTTGTGGCTAAGGGGATCAGAGGGTATGGAGAGAAGGCAGGTACGGGATACTGAGTTAGATGATCTGCCATGATCATATTGAATGGTGGTGCAGGCTCGAAGGGTCGAATGGCCTACTCCTGCACCTAATTTCTATGTTTCTATGCTGCCTGTCCCCATGCTGATTTACTCCAGCCCTCTGTGGCGATCCTATATCCCTTTAATTAGCTTCTCACAAAAATATCTATTGTTTGCATTGTGTGAGTTGCAACATCGTTAATTCTATCACACTGAGTATTTCAGGCCCTAACAATTCACTGCACCAAGAGCTCTGGTTAGCTCTCTCTTTGTGCTTCCTGTGATCTCTCTACAATCGGCTAACCACCGTAGACCAGAGATCTTTA
Source organism: Raja brachyura (assembly GCA_963514005.1). The sequence continues at coordinate 6,219,413 of OY740801.1, forward strand.
TTCATTCTAAAGCCAGGCGGTGCAGAATTAAACCGTGAATTTATTATTATTAATGTTTAGTGTTTTCCGAGTCATTCGTCACTGTATGTCATGTTGTTACTTGTGGACGGAGCACCAAGGCAAATTCCTTGTATGTGAATACTTGGCCATTAAACTTCCTTACTTATACCTTCAGTGTGCTCGAGAAGTGATCAAGGATCACTGGAGCCAGGAGCGGGTTCCAGACAATTGGGAAATTGGCGGTATTACTCTGCTGTTTAATCAGTGGGTGGTGAATCTGTGGAATTCATTGCCACAGACGGCTGTGGGGGCCACGTCAATGGATATTTATTTATGGCAGAGATTGATGGATTCTTGATTAGTATGGGTGAGAGGGGATCTGGGGTTGAGAGGGGTCAGCCACGATTAAATAGTGGAGTAATTTGATGGGCCAAATGGCCTAATTCTGCTCCAAGAACGTATTAACTCTTGCTTCGAGCTCTACAGCGCAACGTACAGGCCCACCTTGTCGGTGCCAACCATATTAGCTCACTGGACTGGTCCCATGTGCCTGTATTTCATCCATATCCCTCCAAACCCTTCTTGTCCACATCTGTCCAAATATCAAATAATTGAATGGCAAAGTGTATAAATGTTTCAATCATTTTGGTTTTCAGTATTTTAATTTGTCACTAACATCTAATGGTTTAGTTTAGTATAGAGATACAGCACAGAAACAGGCTCTTGACACAGACCAGTGATCCCCGCACACTTACACTATCCTACACTCCAGGCACAATTTACCAAAGTGAGGGAAATCAAGTGAGAGCTAGATAGAGTTCTTAAAAATAGCGGAGTCAGGGGATATGGGGAGAAGGCAGGAACGGGGTACTGATTGGGGATGATCAGCCATGATCACATTGAATGGCGGTGCTGGCTCACAGGGCCAAATGGCCTCCTCCTGCATCTATTGTCTATTGTCTAATTAACCCACAGGTCTTTGGAGTGTGGGAGGAAACCCATGCGGTCACCCAGTGTGAAGGAACGAACAAACTCTGTACAGACAGCACCCGTGTCCCTGGCGCTGTGAGGCAGCAACTCTACCGCTGCGCCACAGTTCTGTTTCTAAGTTTGAGTGTTTAGCTGCTTGTTTTTGACAGGCCTGGGAGGAGGCGTTGGCCCAAAAGCAGAATGGACGATGGTCAGTTATTATCGGCAGGGCTGTTCTGGCGTTTCCACTGTGGTTCACATGGAAATGCCGAGGTTTTACCAGCGAGGTTCCCCATGGGTGCAATCCACAAAATGCAACTGTCGGTAGATAGTGGGCGGGCGCGACTCACGTTGCAGCGGCCCCTACAGCCTGTCTGTCTTTTTTTTTTATTTTTTGTCTAGTTAAATGTAGTTGTTCGTCTTTTTTTTTGTATCGTGTTCCTAACTGTGTATGTGTGGGGGGTGGTGGGGGGGGGGGGGGGGAAACTTTAAAATCTCTTCCCTGCACGGGAGACCCGACTTTTTTCCCTGTCGGGTCTCCGTTGTCGTTTGGGCCTAGCACAGCGGAGCGGCCTCCGACCGGGATGAGCTGCGGACTCACCATCGTGGGGCTGGCCGGCCTCGGAACGTGGGGAGCGGTGGTGGCTCGCCGCTGCAGCCCGACTCCGGGCTCCGGAACTCCGCGTGGGGAGCGGTGGTGGCTCGCCGCTGCAGCCCGACTCCGGGCTCCGGAACTCCGCGTGGTGGCTCGCCGCTGCGGCCCGACTCCCGACTCCGGGTGGACTGTCGGGATATCGGGAGCTCGCGGGTCCGGGTGAGAGACCCGTCTCCGGAGCTCCCGCAACACAGCTTCTCCAGCCCGTGTCGCGGGATTGGAGCGACCCGGAGCGGGGCCGTACATCGCCCGGCGCGGCTTTGGTGTCCGCGGGACATTCCAGCGCCCGCCGGGGGCTCCAACGCTGTGACTTTGGGCCTAGAGCGGGGCCGTACATCACCCGGCCCAGCGCGGCCTCCAGGGCCGTGGGACTTGGCACCGCCCGTCTGGGGCTTCGACCTCAGGAGAGAAATGGTGCGGGGGAGAGAGAAGACTTTGCCTTCCATCACAGTGAGGAGGAGATTCACTGTGATGGATGTTTGTGTCAATTGAATTGTTTGTGTGTTTTTTATGAATTGTTCTGGTTGTAGAAACGGAGTTTCGTTCGAGCCTCTCTGAGGTTCGAATGACAAGCAATAAAATCAAATCAAATCAAATCAAATCAAAGATAACCTGATGCTGACCCAACGAACCTGGGCACACAGTCTCCACCTTTGTTAAAATTAATGAAGGCTCTGTTAATGATCATCAGTAATTTGCCTGTAAATCTTTGCTTAGGGCTGTTGACAATGTAGGCACATGCAAAACCTTCATGATATTGAACAATCCTTTGTTTTGTTCTGAGGAAAAGTCTTGTCATATGTGATACACATCATCCCATTTCCCCAGAACTTTATTACCCCTAAAAACTTCATGTGCGTCTAATATGCAGAATCCAGACTCGGGGGCAATGTCTTTCCAGCTGTTATCAGGCAACAGAACCATCCTATCACCAACTGGTCAGCGGTCCTGAGCTACCATCTACCTCATTGGAGACCCTCAGACTATCTTTAATCACTTGACTGGGTTCAGACTGAAAGGTCTCGACTCGACTCGAAACGTCACCTATTCCTTTTCTCCAGAGATGCTGTCTGACCCGCTGACTTACTCCAGCTGTCTGTGGCTTTCTTGGTCTTAAACCAGCACCTGCAGTTCCTTCCTACACGGTTTGTTTTTCCACACACAGAGTTATTCCTGTCCGCACTGCACATCCACCCCGCGAGATCCCAAACTCCAACTGCAATGATGCAATAAACTACCATGTTCTGTGCTCGATTCCAACGAGGATTAAAACACACACACACACACACACACACACACACACACGCACTTCAGCAGATACAACATTTTTATTTGTCATGACATTCCTCGAGTTATACAAATGACATGAATGGGGAGAAGTTCAAAGTACAGTGTTATTTCTACGGGACACGTGTATGGAATCCATCATTTCAGGCGAACGCTCAAGTTGACACCAATTTTAATATCCTTTTGGCGGCGGTTTGCTTTTTTTTAAATATATACATTTGGTGACATCGAAGGTTTTGAATCCAGCAATTCCTGACAAGTTGTAATTTACACAAGACTAATGAGACCAGTTTTAATTTAAAAGGGTAGATTGGAGCTACCACAAACTGGGAGGTTAGAGCTCTCGCGTCACTGGTGGTCACCGCGATTCCAATCGGCTTGCTGCTGGCGAGGAGAATATACAAAGGTTTCACATAAGCTGAAGCAGGTTTTGGCAACATGTCCCTCCACAACAAGTTACAAGACCACATGCAGTCTCCATAAAGTACATTGCTAGATTGCATGAACGAGATCCTACCAAGGACCAGTAATAGCAGGGGTTATGGTCCAAATGCCTGCCTATCTTTCACCTCAAACCAAATCATCCCCGACTGAGTTTGGTCATGTTTTTTTTGAAGGGAGGGCACAACTGATGTGGGCTCACATGCTTTCTTGGGGGGGGGGGGGGGGGGGGGTCCAGTTCACTCCGCTAATATTGAACCATTACTAAATTAGGTAGTATCAGAGGAAGCATTACTAAAGTTTCCAGTTCAAGGATATTTACGCTTTACAAATTCCAGCAAAACAAGTATTAAGATATTCCAGTAGCCACAGCACCACGGGAAGGGTGCAGGGAATGATAACGAGAAAACATCGCAATCTTGCGTTCCAGCGAAGACAATGGCAGTGGTGTTTTTTCCCTCTAGGCTTTTGCCGCATCCAAAATCTACTCACTGTTGCTGTGGGCAATTAAGGGCACACACACACGCACACACACTGGACTGAAGAATATTGTATAAAGGTGGCACTAACTAAGCACAAAAGCCGGAGTCAAAATAAAAGCGCAATGGCGAGGCTGACTCCTATAAGATAAAAGTCACAATGACCAACATAACACCTCCCTCGTGCAGTGGTGATGCATGGTGGGAATAATTGGTGGAGAGACAAGTGTCTAACACAAGGCCAGCTTTACGCCACTCCAGAACCACCAGTTTGGGATGGGTGTCACAAGGAAGTCTTTTGCTTCCTCGTTTTTTCCTGAAGAGTTGTCGAGAAGTGCAAGCAAGTACACATGGACTAATGCACACACACCACGGGCTACACTGCCTGGTTCAACTTCGATTCTAGTGTGGGTAATTCTGTTGGCGTGGTATTAATTTAACAAGTTGGGTATTGGGCAAGTGGTGAGCTGGAGAATGAAAAACAACTTCCGTAGCTTGATTGTGGATCATTTATGGCGTTGTTCTTCAATAACCATGGCAACTGTGTTGGGTCTGTGCTAAGGGACAGCTTAAGTGATGACATGCAGCAGACTTGCGCGGGGCAAGTGAGTGGACTGAGCGCAGGGTTTGGTGAATGGCCAGAGAGTGAAACTGCCCTCTGCAAAAAGGATGGGAGGTCGAGGTTTTTTTTTTTCTTTCCCTGCTACTCCTTGCCCGGCATCCAACCCCGGTAAAAATCCAGCGTTAGGGAGCTCGCCTCCCTTTGCATCGGGAGGCTGCTAGTGGTCTTGGGCTCCCAGCCTGGCACAACCGACACGCGGCCAACAACACCAGGGGTATGTCGGCAGAACAGCAGCAATGCAGTAAAGGCACATAACGTCTTAACCGTAACTTTGCCAATGTTACAGTCTCCAGAAAAATCCCACTACAAATAAAGGAATGCTAAAGGGAATGTCATGAAGCACTGATTTCAATGCCCTGCATAGATCTAACGGCAGATCTTTAATAGCAGCTACAGCCGAGATGAATATACAAAAAAAATTTCAATTCTTTAAAAAAACAAGGTGGTTGCAATAGATTGTGAAAGGCAGGCAGGCAGGCATGGCACAGTCCGTGGTAGGATGCTGCAACTAACAGATGCAGGGAAGCCACGTAAAGTGCATTTAGTACTCCCACAGGGTTGAGGAGTCAATAGCATCAGCAGATGCCTTGAGCACCCCCGCATGGTCCCCCTTTAAATACTTCCCATCAACTTTAATTGCAACCTTATTGTAGTCACAGAATTCAAACAAGAAATCCACAGGTTTATCACTGCTGCTGGTGACCGAGGAGTCACTTCCAACCATCCAGTACTTCCCAGTAGAATCTGCAAAGGAATACCACAGTATGTTAGAGTCAGGTGGGGGCGTCTTGGTTGAGAAGTGTAAGCAAGTACACAAGAACCAGTGCACGCACCACAGGCTATACTGCCTGGTTCAAGTTCAATTCTAGCATTGGCAATTCTGTCACCATGTGTTACTGTAAACACGTTGGATACAAGGCAAGGGATGATCTAGAGAGAACATTTAGATCACGCAGGATAAATTTGTTATAACACATGATGAATTAAGAAACATTTACATTATGTGAGCTAAATTGGTTGTAACAATCTAAATCGGGAACTAGAGAACCACTAAAGTTACTTTGGAAATTGACAAGCAGAAAAAGGCTGTCTTTGAATTAAATAGTTTAGGAGGGAAAAAAACTGTTTCCATGTAACCTCCCCACAGTAGTTTTAGTTTAGTTTATACATACAGCGCAGAAACAGGCCCTTTGGCCCATCGAATCCGAATCGACCAGTGTTCCCCGCACAGTAACATTATCCTACACACTAGGGGCAATTATACATTTGCACCAAGCCAATTAACCTACAAACGTGTACTTGTTTGGAATCCGAAGATCGGAAAAAACCCATGCAGTCAGGGGGAGAACGTACAAACTCTGCACAGACAACACCCGTAGTCGGGATGGAACCCAGTGTGGCTGTGCGCGGTAAGGCATCAACTCCTCTGCTGCACCACCGTGCCGCCCAGTAAACCGATACCATTGAGTTTTAAGAGCACAACTGATACTTCACCAATGGGTGGCTATTTAAAGTGATATTATATACCTTCTGAACCTTCTGTGGTCGGCAGGGCAGTACTCTGCATATCGCCAACTTGGACAAGTTTACTTTTTTACCAAGCCAATTAACCGACAAACCTGTACGTCTTTGGAGTGTGGGAGGAAACCGAAGATCTCGGAGAAAACCCACACAGGTCACGGGGAGAACGTACAAACTCCATACAGACAGCACCCATAGTCGGGATCGAACCCGGGTCTCCGGCGCTGCATTTTGATGTAAGGCAGCAACTCTACCGCTGTGCCACCGTGACTGCCCTTATATACACATACACACACACACACACACACACAAAACAATATTCTAAACAACAATGAGACAGAGCCTTTATTTTCAATCTTGGAAGTAACCAAGATAAAGAAATGGTTATTAAAAAGATCTTTCTCTAATAAATTATTTGGAGTCTGAAACTCTTGCAAAAAGTAGAAATACTGCTCATGTTAGCAACTCATGTGGGAGAATATGAACGAGAGCATTGCTGCGGTGATGTCTATAACGGCAAACTCATCCACCAACATACGGTTCAGGCTCAGGGATGAGACGGTGGCACCTGTGGAACAGTTTTCCAGGAAAGTGCAATGAGTAAACGTGCGCTGATGTACCTTTGATGTTGTAAGCTCCGTCGTTCAGCTCCAGGTGAAAGACATCGTATGAAGATCTGTTGGAGTCGAGGGTCCCGGTCACTTTCCTGCAGCCGATGAAGCCGTGCTCTCCGCGAAGGACTATGATAGGCCTGTTGATGAGTTTCATTACAAACTCCTCCGTCTCCGCTGGAACATGGGGAGGGGGGAAAAAGAAGGAAGGTTTCAGCATTTCACAGGTGGTTGTCGCCAATTCAACAGGTTTCCGAAACCTCGGCAAAGCAGTAAGGCTACAGATCAGTGGGGTAGGAAGGAACTGCAGATGCTGCTTTAAACTGAAGATAAAGACACAAAGTGCTGGAGTAACTCAGCGGGACAGGCAGCGTCTCTGGAGAGAAGGAAACGTCACCCGTTCCTTCTGTCCAGAGACGCTGCCTGGCCCGCTGAGTTACTCCAGCTTTTTGTATCCAAGTAAGCAAGTAAGTAAGTTTATTGGCCAAGTATTCACATACAAGGAATTTGCCTCGGTGCTCCGCCCACAAGTAACAACATGATATACAGTGACAGTTACAGTTCCAAGGATACACGTCAGGCTTGGCAAAGGCTTTGTTCAAGATCGAACAGCTTGAAAGCCAAAGCCTCCAAAGCCATGAAGATTATAGTTATGGTTTAGTATTCTTGCATGTGTACAAGAGACAACGAAAGCTTTTGTTTGGATGATATCCATTGAAATCAGGTAATTCTATACGTTAATACCATCACACAACAAGTAAAACAGGTGGAGCAAATACCACACAATAATATTCATAACACATCCATTCCTTTACCACCACCTCTACTTGGAAAGTGGAAGAAGGAATGGGGGGGTGGGGATGTTCACGGCAGAGAGATTGACAGGTCCTTGGTTAGCAATGGTTAGGGGGAAGGCGGCAAGAGAATGAGGTTGAGAGGGGGAAAAGATTGAATGGCAGAGTAGACGCCACGGGCCAAATGCTCTAATTCTGCTCCTATTACTCCGGGTCTCCGGGGAGGAAGCGGCTGCTCCAGATATCCCAAGCACTTTAGCTTCAACATGATTTGATTTAAAAGTGCTATATAAATAAAAATTACTTACTTACTATTAGTCTTATAATGGAGACAAAGCGTGCACAGATGCGGGTGTGCAACTGCAACTATTAGTAGGTATGTTACAAAACTTACCTTGAGCAGCGCTGCAGTTCTGCCGCTCCCTGTGTGCGTGACTTTGGTGCCTTTCAGAGGGGGGGCGGGCTTAAAGTGCCGTTTTTCTACAGACTGGTAAAATCGATCCATGTCGGGCGATTTCGTTGCGGAAGAAAAATGGCTCCAACATTTCATTCATGAAGGTATTTTTAAATGACGCTAGATTATTTATTAACTAGAGTAATTTAAAAATCACCTTCAAAAGCTGTGAGCGCCGACAACGGGAAGGATTTTGCGTAGGGGAGAAAAAAAGGTACACAGTTTATTTTTATATTAAAAGTTGGTTTTTAGGGAGGCTTTAATCACATTTTCATGTTGCGAAAAGGGGTCCAAAAAAATGTATGAACCAACAGTATTTTTCCTCCTGACTTCACTGCAAACCGCAACGTTCCAATCCACCGCATTCCACTAAAACCCACTCGCTAATTGATTTAAATGGCCATTAATTTACAGGCATTAAACACTAAATTCCTTCCATTTGGCCCAGAAATTCATGGAAATGAGATTTAAAAATTATGTTATATTGTGGATTATTGTGTGAATGTTATTTGGACACTTAGGCAATTTTAAAAAAGTTTATCTTTTCTTAAGAAATGGATAGATGTTTAGATCTACTCATTGAATTTTGTAATTAGCTACAATTAGATAACTAACTAATTATATGCTTTAATTTCAGGTCATCCAAGTAAGATTGTTTCATTTTTGTTTCAGAATGGTGCAATCTATAATAACTGAAAATTTCATTGAGTTCTCTTAATGTTTTAGAAAGTTATGGGCTTTTAACTGTTCTAGATCACAGCTTTTGAGTTAAGTCAATTGGAAAGCAATGGGGAACAAGATGCTAATTTCTGAGTATGAAAATGGTCATAACTTTCTTAATACTGAAGATATGAAAGTGAATTAGGTGTCAAATTAAACTTCTTTTTATGCTTTATCTGATGGGATAAACTGCAGACTTGATTTTTTAAATCTCAAAATTTTGCAACATTGCTACTATTAGAAGCAACTTACCTGGTGTTTCGATGCTGGCACAAAGCTGCCCGTTCTTCTTAGCGGCCACGTATTTTCCATTCATGGCCTTCAGAACAATTCTCCGTTCACGCCACTCAATCTGAAAGTAACAGTTGTCATTTCTGGAAAACCAAATGGACAAAGGATTAGTTCCTTGGTCGCCATCTTCAATGGGTCAGCACAGGGCAAGGGAAGAGGAAGAGAAAGCAGAAAGAGAAACATTGAATTTCTAACCTATCCTAGACCTCTACTATTGTGAAGTTCACTTAGTTTAGAGATACAGCACGGAAAAAGGCCCTTCGGCCCACCAAAGCCATGCCGGCCAGTGATCCCCACACATTAACACTGTCCCACACACACACTGTCCCACGCACACACACACACACACAAACACACGACAATTTTTCTTTAATATTTACCATGCCAATTAACCTACAATCCTACGCAGGTCACGGGGAGAACGTACAAACTCCACATAGACAGCACCCATAATCGGGATGGAACCCGGGTCTTCGGCGCTGCATTCGCTGTAACTCTACCGCTGCGCCACCGTGACTGCTGGAGCTGGGATGTTTACAGTTTGGAAGGTCGACAAAAGTGCTGGAGAAACTCAGCGGGTGCAGCAGCATCTATGGAGTGAAGGAAATTGTCAACGTTTTTCAGCCCGAAACCCTTCTTCGGGCCGAGGGAGAGCTGAGAAGGGGAGGAGACAGGAAGGGCCACTGTAAATTTGAGGAGCAGCACCTCAAATTCCGCTTGGGCAGTCTGCACCCTAGTGGCATAAACATTGACTTCTGTAATTTCCGGTAGCCCTTGCTGTCTCTTCCCCTTCTCAGCCCTCGGGCTCCTCCTCTTCCTTTCTCCTCTTCCCCCAGCCCACCCTCCCCCACATCGGTCTGAAGAAGGGTTTCATCCCGAAACGTCCCCTATCTCCTTCCCTCCATAGATGCTGCTGCACCCGCTGAGTTTCTCCAGCACTTTTGTCTACCTTCGATTTTCCAGCACCTGCAGTTCCTTCTTAAACACTTTGTTTACGGTTTGGAAACAGGCCCTTCAGCCCACGCCGACCATCAATCACCCGTCACACTCGGTCCATGCTATCCCACTTTTTCATCCAGTCCCTGCACATCTGAGGCAATTTCACAGAGGCCAATTAATCTGCAAACCCACACGTGTTTGGGATGCGGGAGAAAACCGGAGCACCGGGAGGAAACCCACGAGGTCGCGGGAAGAACGTGCAAACTCCACACAGGCACCCGAGGCCAGGATCGAACCCAGGTCCCCTGGTGCTGTGAGGCGGCAGCTCGAACAGCTGCGCTGCCCCATGTTGAGACTGGAGGAGAAATAATGCGTGATTAATTAAAAAAGGCAAAAAATGAACCAGAGCCAGTATGTTAAATCAGGTCCAGGAGCAGCCAGCCCAACACTGGCGACAGTCTGGGAAGTTGCTGACAGAAATGCACTGTACTTAACCTTTGTGGAAAGGGGGTGGGTGTATGAACACACCCAGGACTGGTTCTCTGTTGTTCCACATGTCTAGTGGAACAAATATCAACGTACGTGGGAGCCACACAGCCTCGATTGGCAGAACGAGGTGCAAATAATGATAGTAATTTCAAATGTCTCATGCAAAAATACAATCATATGATAGAGTAGAGAGGTGAAAGTTCAACAGTGTGAATGACAACTTGGTCCAAAAGTAGCAAACTGGGACATTTCTCATTCGAGTCATTCTGAACAAATATCTTTATAGTGCAGCATTATAGAGTGGTATCCTGTGCCCAAAAGTAAACATTGCCACTTGCCCTGCTTGGAAGCTGCCTGATATTTCTGTTCCAAGAATAGAATTAAAATTGGTGGCGCAGCGGTAGAGACCTGGGTTCCATCTTGTGTGGAGTTTAGAAACATAGAAATTAGGTGCAGGAGTAGGCCATTCGGCCCTTCGAGCCTGCACCGCCATTCAATATGATCATGGCTGATCATCCAACTCAGTATCCCGTACCTGCCTTCTCTCCATACCCTCTGATCCCCTTCGCCACAAGGGCCACATCTAACTCCCTCTTAAATATAGCCAATAAACTGGCCTCAACTACCCTCTGTGGCAGAGAGTTCCAGAGACCCACCACTCTCTGTGTGAAAAAGGTCCTTCTCATCTCGGTCCTAAAGGATTTCCCCCTTATCCTTAAGCTGTGACCCCTTGTCCTGGACCTCCCCAACATCGGAAACAATCTTCCTGCATCTAGCCTGTCCAACCCCTTAAGAATTTTGTAAGTAATTTTGTATCTTCTCCCCGTGACCGCGTGGGTTTTCGGAGACATCGGTTTCCTCCCACACTCCAAAGACCGGTTTGCAGCTTAATTGGCTTGATACAAGTGAAAATTGTCCCTGGTGTGTTGGTGTGCGGGGATCGCTGCTCGAGGCGGACTCGGTGGGCCATAGGGGCCCGTTTCCGCGCTCGTATCTCTCGAAAGTAAACTAAACAGATTATTGCCTCTGTCACACACTAACAGCAAGTGCAGACATATCACATCACCACCAATACCATGCCCACAGTGCTTATAAGGCAGGCACCCCATTTTAATGTACTCCGGAATTCTTCAATATCGATCAGGATTTGTAACAGAAAACAGATGAGAAGTTTGGCAAGTGTCTATTAAAGTGAGGTTCATATTACATGACCACAAAGGCAGCAATTTAGAAAGCTGAGCAGGACACATTGTGTGGGAAAGATCTGCAGATGCTGGTTGAAATCGAAGGTAGACACAAAATGCTGGAGGAACTCAGCGGGACAGGCAGCGTCTCTGGAGAGAGGGAATGGGTGACGTTTCGGGTCGAGGTCCGTCTTCAGACAAGAAGCATTCATTGGCATTGGTATTTTGCGATGCGTTTGCTCAGTCTGCCTGGACCTACCTGATCTCCTCGGTTACTAAACACTTTAAATCCCCTTCCCATACCCACACTGACCTTTCTGTCCTAGGCCTCCTCCATTGCCTCAGTGAGGTTGGAGGAACAGCATCTCATATTTCTCTAACACTTAGGCAGCTTAAACTCCAGTAGTGTGAATATTGATTTCTCTAACTTCATGTAACGCCGGCATTCCCTCTCTCCCTCTCCATCCCTCCCCCACCAAAGTCGCACCAGCTTCTCGTTTTCACCCAATATCCACATCATTGTACATATCTCGTTCCCCTTTCCCATAACTTCCAGTCTGGAGAAGGGTCTTGGCCCGAAATGTCACTCGTTCATTCCTTCTCTCCAGTGGGATGCTGCCTGTCCCACTGAGTTACTCCAGCGTTTTGTGTCTACCTTTCTTGGTATTCGTTTTGAGAGGGGAGAATGCAGGGATCACTGGTCGGCGCGGACTCACTGGGCCGAAGCGTTCATTTCTGCACTATATCTCGAAACTAAACATCGGTCCGAGCTCATTTACTTAGAAGGATTCCTGCAAATCATATTATTTGACCGGCTTGTGTTCCAATTCAGATGTGCTTTTTGAACAGTGTCGTGGCGCAAATGCAAAAAATTCTAAAATTCTGCACAAGCACGGCACGGTGGCGCAGCGGTAGAGCTGCTGCCTCACAGCGCCAGAGACCCGGGTTCGATCCTGACTACGGGTGCTGTCTGTACGAAGCTTGTACATTCTCCTCGCGACCACGTGGGTTTTCTCCGGCAGCTCCGGTTTCCTCCCACACGCCAAAGATATACAGTTTGTAGGATATTTGGCTTAATAAATTGTCCCGAGTGTGTAGGATAGTGCTACTGTGCAGGGTGATCAGTGGTCAGCATGAACCCGGTGGGCCGAAGGGCCTGTTTCCACGCTGTATCTCTAACGGATAATCTTTGAAGAGTTTATGTTCCAATTCAGATGCGTTTTTTGCACAGTGACGTGGCAGACATTTATAGAATTCTGCACATCATAGAGACGTATAATTTTACATCAGAATTCAAAAAAAGGCCAAATGCTAAAAATCCTCTCCCCCACTAAAAGAGCAGTATTAAGTTCCAGATAACACCAGAGATATATTTATTCAAGAATGGATGTTATGCAGCCAGTCAACCAGGCGTCGTTCCCACAAGTCTTGATTTCAATATTAGGGAGTTTTTAAAGGAACAAGCACCTCACTGAGGGCCAGCAAGCCGTGGAAAGCCACATCAATCAGAAGCCAACCTGTGATTTGACCAAATATTGGAAACTGAAACAGCACACTTCCAAATTAAAAGGGGTGGTGGTGACTCTGTGGAATTCTTTGCCACAGAAGGCTGTGGAGGCCAAGTCAGTGGATGATTTTTACAGCAGAGATAGATAGATTCTTGATTAGTGCGGGTGTCAGGGGTTATAGGGAGAAGGCAGGAGAATGGGGTTAGGAGGGAGAGATAGATCAGCCACGATTGGATGGCAGAGTAGACTTGATGGACCAAATGGCCTAATTCGGCTCCTATCACTTATGAATTTTAGTTTAGTTTAGGGAAACAGGCCCTTCGGCCCACCGGGTCAGTGCCAACCAGCGATCCCTGCACATTAACACAATCCTACATCCACTAGGGACATTTTTTTACATTTACCAAGCCAATTAACCTACAAACCTGTACGTCTTTGGAGTGTGGGAGGAAACCGAAGATCTCGGAGAAAGCTCACGCAGATCACGGGGTGAACGTGCAAACTCCGTGCAGACAAGCACCTGTAATCGGGATCGAACCCGGGTCTCCGGCGCTGCATTCGCTGTAAGGCTGCGACTCTACCGCTGCGCAACCGTGCCTGTTAGCTTGCGGTTTCATAGTAACGGACAACATTTATGGCATCAGTACAAAGGTTTCTGGTGGTATTCCCTCAAACGAACATTGCAATTACAACCTAGAACTGTACAGACAGCACAAGGATGGGCTCTTCAGCCCAGAAGACGCGAGCCCAACATGATGACAAAGTTGTACCCTTACTTTGTGGAAGCAGTGGACTGCACGCCTCCATTGGACGTCAGCGTCCAATATTTCCCGTTGCAGGTCCGGAATGCGCATTTCTTCGTTTCTTTGTTGATTTCTATCTGAAAGGTTTCCTGGTCACTTTCTTCATCCTGGTTCGCAGACAGGTCCATACCTTTCAAGAACAAATCACACAGTTACGGAAGCAGACCAAGGCAATGACGGAATGGACAGCAATCTGACCCAATGGTGTTGATTCACTTCAGACAAGGAGATCCCAGATAGACACGCTCATCTCTTCTCGTGAGGAAACAAAACTGAACCTAAAATAAAAGCCACGGGGGAAATGCACAAGAATCATTTCTTATTGGATGTTTTTCTTGCACCGCACCCCATCTGATTTGTTTCATGGGGAAGAAAGAACTGCAGATGATGGTTTATACCAAAGATAGACACAGAGTGCCGGAGTAACTCTTCACCTGCTGAGTTTCTCTCACCATTGGGGAACTCATTTTCTGTAGTGAACCTGCTGAGTTACTCCAGCGTTTTGTTTGTGGTTTTTTTTTCCTAAACCGACATCTGCAGCTCCATGTTGTGAATGGCCTTGAAAAAATATCAAGCTTATAAATAGCAGGTAGACAAAAATGCTGGAGGAACTCAGCGGGCGTGGCAGCATCTCCCGAGCGAAGGAATAGAAGGGCAGCATCTCTGGAGAAAAGGGATGGGTGACGTGTCACCAGTCTGAGGGAGGGTCCCGACCACAAACGTCGCCTATCCATTTCCTCCAGAGATGGTCTCCTGAACCACTGAGTTACTCCAGCACTTTTTTCTTTGTTTCACTGGGACTTGGTTTACATATTTTCCACTATTTAGCTCTAGTTTGTTGCAGAATATCCAATCCGCGGTTTTAATGGGCCAATTGCAAAGAGACAACTATTTATAATGGGATGTCAGGACTGTCTTATGAACAAAGACTGCATAGACTCGGTTTATACTCTCTAGAATTTAGGAGATTGAGAGGGGATCTTATAGAAACTTACAAAATTCTTAAGGGGTTGGACAGGCTAGATGCAGGAAGATTGTTCCCGATGTTGGGGAGGTCCACGACAAGGGGTCACAGCTTAAGGATAAGGGGGAAATCCTTTAGGACTGAGATGAGAAGGACTTTATTCACACAGAGAGTGGTGGGTCTCTGGAACTCTCTCCAACAGAGGGTAGTTGAAGCCAGTTCATTGGTTATATTTAAGGGGGAGTTAGATGTGGCCCTTGTGGCTAAGGGGATCAGAGGGTATGGAGAGAAGGCAGGTACGGGATATTGAGTTGGATGATCAGCCATGACCATATTGAATGGCGGTGCAGGCTCGAAGGGCCGAATGGCCTACTCCTGCACCTAATTTCTATGTTTCTATAAACTTAAGAAGGAACTGCAGATGCTGGAAAAATCGAAGGTAGACAAAAATGCTGGAGCGAATGGAACGGAACGGTCTCGACCCGAAACGTCACCTATTCCCTTCACTCCATAGATGCTGCCTCACCCGCTGAGTTTCTCCAGCATTTTTGTCTACCTGCTATTTATAAGCTTGATATTTCTTCAAAACCATTGACAATATGAAGCTGCAGATGTTGGTTTTGAAAAAAAAAAAAGTGCTGAAGTAACTCAGCAGGTCCTTGGTTGACTGCAGTAAATTAGTGACCCCGATTTAAAAAAAAATCTCAACCATGGCCTGCTGAAAGGGAAGACTAGTTGGAAGCTCATTTCATTGGATATTTTTGCACCGTAACATTTTAAGATCTTGGGACACAAATGACAGCAAGTTTGTGTTGGAAGGAACTGACAGATGGTGATTTGCACCAAAGATGGCACGAAACGCTGGAGTAACTCAGTGGGTCAGGCAGTGTGACAGGACAGGTTCTGAAGAAGGGTCTCAACCAGAAGTCTGTCTCAGAGGGCGGTGGAGGCCGGTTCTCTGGATGCTTTCAAGAGAGAGCTAGATAGGGCTCTTAAAAATAGCGGAGTCAGGGGATATGGGGAGAAGGCAGGAACGGGGTACTGATTGGGGATGATCAGCCATGATCACATTGAATGGCCGTGCTGGCTTGAAAGGCCGAATGGCCTACTCCTGCACCTCTTGTCTATTGTCAGAAACATCACCCAGTCCTTCTCTGCAGAGATGCTGCCTGTCCCACTGAGTTACTCCGGCATTTTGATTCTACCCGATAGCAAGTTAACAGCCAATATGAGATTCTTTGAACCACGTCCACCCCCAAAAAGACAGCAATTAAATACGACATGATCAGCTAATCATGTAGCGTTGTCCTAGAAACGGGAAAATGGGAGATTATAAGAAGGCAATGAATAACAATTTAAAAAGGAGGATATTTATTGTAATCTTTGGGCCTTTGAAAACAGCACCTGAACAGAGTGCGGTTTATATCCCTGCACTTATGCTCCACACCTGGCATGCAATTATAAGTTAATCAACTAAAAAAGGATGAGGATCGGATCTCTTAAGAAGGAAGGGGCCCCATTTCTACTGGTGATGCAGTATTTAAATATAGGAAGCACTCGCAGATGCTGGTTTACACCAAAGACAGATGCAAAATGCTGGACAGACAACATCTCCGGAAAGAAGGAATGGGCGACTTTTCGGTTCGAGACCCTTCTTCAGATTCCACCGAAGATGGACACATAATGGTCTTGGTTCAAATATGGTATGTTCTGGTTTAACATTATGATCCCATCGAAAGACACAGCTGGGTAGATTACAGTTAGCCTCCAAACCTCTGGCCAGTTTATCTTTCCAGTATTTAACACAACCATGCTTTGAAACATATATAATAACATATAACAATTACAGTACGGAAACGGGCCTCCTTGGCCCTTCCAGTCCGTGCCGACCATTTATTTTCCCCTAGTCCCATCTACCTGCACTCAGACCATACCCCTCCATTCCCTTCCATATACCTATCCACTTTACGTTTTAAAAACAATTTTTAAGAATATTGAAAGGACATTTAACCATATTGCATCTTAGAATTTGTTTCAAAATTAAGTTCAGCAAGGGGTCTGTCTGTATGTTCCAGGAGTTTGTACGTTCTCCCCGTGACTGTGTGGGTTTTCTCCAGGATCTTACGTTTCCTCCCACACTCCAAAGACGCGCAGGTTTGCAGGTTAATTGGCTTGGTACAAGTGTAAATTGTCCCTAGTGTGTGTAGGATAGTGTTAATGTGCGGGGATCGCTGGTTGGCGCGGACTCGGTGGGCCAAAGGATCATATTGTACGCCGTATCGCTAAACCAAACTATAGAAATGTCCATGTGGCTTTAGAAAGGCAAGGATTTTGATGGAAACCTCCCAACTGTTTCCTGCCCCAACACTCGCCCAAATAACCTGGAGGAAATTAAAACCGCAACACTAATTCTTTTGAGGAGGGGCCGGAAAAGGAATCATAGGGATTCTGATCAGCTTGTTAGAACTGCAGTGAGGAAGCAGCTGCATAATTACTTCTAGTCAAATATATTTGGGAATGGAAAACTACAGGGCTTGGAGTCACAGGGCACTGGTATAAAGGGTTGTTCATGGGCTCGTAACAGTAGACCACAGGAGCATCAGAACCGCGGAGGTCTGGGGTGATGGAAGAAAAGGGACTGAAAGAGGGAGGGGGGCAAGTATAGGGGTGACATGGTGGAGCATCGAAAGCGTTGCTGCCTCACAGTGGCAGAGATCCGGGTTCGATCCCGACCACGGGTGCTGTCTGTACGGAGTTTGCACGTTCTCCCCGTGGGTTTTCTCAGAGATCTTCAGTTTCCTCCCACACTCCAAAGACGTACAGGTTTGTAGGTCGATTGGCTTGGTCTACATGTAAATTTGGCTCTGGTGGGTGTAGGATAGTGTTAGTGTGCAGGGATCTCTGGTCGATGTGGACTCGACCTGCTGTGGGCTGTTCCTGCGCTGTATAAGGTGATAAGTGATAGGAGCAGAATTAGGCCAGTCGGCCCATCAATTCAACCATGGCTGATCTCTCTCTCCCTCTTAGAAACCCATTCTACTGCCTACTCCCCATAATCCTTGACACCCTTTAAAAAAAAAATTAGATGGACTCGAGGGCCTGAGCTGTAGGAAGAGGTTGTACAGGCAAGGACTTTATAACTTGTAGAGCAGGAGGCGGAGATGTATAAAGGTATACTTGGTGGAGTTTAAAATCATGAGGAATTAAGAGGGTGAATGCAGAGGCTATTAACCTGGATAAGGAAATCAAGAACCAGGGGACATAGGTTTAAGGTGGGGGGGAGAGGGGGGGGAAATATTTAATAGGAACCCGAGAGGCAACTTTTTCCACTCAGAGGGTACTGGGTATGTGGAACAAGCTGCCAGAGGAGGTAGTCGAGGCAGGTTTAATATCTATATAGTAACAAAACTCTCATCTTGTTTGTTAGCGAGTCTGAGTCACACCCTGAATTATGCCAAAACGGTACACGATTGCGTTACAATTTTTGGACCTCCTTACTCACAATTGTCTTGTGGTGTTTTTTTTTTTAAATCAAGTTTCGTTCTGATTGATGTTATATTTTACAAGTTATTCACATTTTTAACTTTACAAAATCCATTTTGAGAAAAATGTCTTCCATCTGCACACAGGCGATTACATTTATGCGTCACAATGGGATCCAAATCCTTGCTGGCCCTCCCCGCAATAAATGTTGCAATCACAGAGCACCGAGTCATGCCAGCAAGTTTTTAAAGTTTAAAAACCGGGAGGTTGAAGAGGAGGGGGTGGGAATGCTGGGGAGAGGCAGGGGAAGTGCATTGGATTATTTTGTAAAGTCCTGGCAGCAAATGCAATTGGGAGGTTGAAGGGGGGGGGGGTGGAGGGAATGCTGGGGAATAAGGGGAAATGAGCCGCCCCTGCGCAGTTGGGGGCTATGGGTGAGTGGCGGAATATTATGTTAGGGGAACGGGTTGGTGGTGGAATATTGCGTCGGGGGAATGGGTTGGTGGTGGAATATTGCGTCGGGGGAACGGGTTGCGTTGGGGAACCAGGCCTCCCGTGTGACAGGGACCCAACGGATCCCACTTGGTCTAGTAACATTTAAAAGACACTTGGACAGGAACATGGAGAGCAAAGGTTTAGAGGGAGAGGGGCAAATTGGACCAGCTTCGATGAGGCATCTTGGTTGGCGTTGAGCCATAGGTCCTGTATTCTTTCTGTATGACCACAACCATAGGACTTCCTTTATTGAGGTTCCAGCCCGGCACTTCTCTTCTAGGAATTGTCAAAAAAATGGTTGATCCAAGGACAACGTAGACCTTTCTCCAGCACTACTGCATGGGGAAAGACATAGTTTGCTGCCCAACGAAACCACAACCATTCCACGGTGCAACCTACATCAGCATTTTGGTTATTCATTTCTAGAATGTTCCCGATGTTGGGGGGGGGGGGAGGAGTCCAGAACCAGGGGTCACAGTTTAAGAATAAGGGGTGAGATGAAGGTGAATTTGGGACTGAGATGAAGAAACATTTTTTCACCCAGAGAGTTGTGAATCCGTGGAATTCTCTGCACAGAAGGCAGTGGAGGCCAATTCACTGGATGTTCTCAAGAGTCAGATTTAGAAACATAAAAACATAGAAATTAGGTGCAGGAGTAGGCCATTCGGCCCTTCGAGCCTGCACCGCCATTCAATATGATCATGGCTGATCATCCAACTCGGTATCCCGTACCTGCCTTCTCTCCATACCCTCTGATCCCCTTAGCCACAAGGGCCACATCTAACTCCCTCTTAAATA